>JAJQWJ010000001.1:149708360-150308360 GCA_023637945.1 Phaethornis superciliosus | reverse complement strand
TATAACTCATGGAGGGAGGGATCAAAAATCAATTAAAATTATTTATTTGTGTAAAGATAAAAAAATTCTTTCACTGAAGAGAGCTGTTAAGTGCACTGAAGTAGAAGGTTAATTTATTTGATTTCATTACTGAAGAATTCTGCCACAAAAGTCATATAGGGCGTGGGTGTGTGTGTGTGTGTGTGATGTCTATGTGGGTGGGTGTGCGCTTTGTAAATGTATAGATAGGGAAAAAAAAAACACCTTTAAAACAGCTTTAAGAAATGGGTGCCGTGGAGAATGTGTCAGTATACTCTCTATTGCATTAAGCTGCCGTTTTCAGCACTGAGCATTTTCCTTTGAATTTCTACCATGGCATTTCCACCACCGGTTAAAAACCAAGGTAGAAGGAGGGGAAGACCTTGGTGCGCTGTTCACTGGGGAGGTTCTGAAGGAAAGGGGGAGATGGGTAATAGGGGAGGTGGGAAACTCTTGTAAAATGGTGCTTCTTTTCTCTTAATTTAGAACCGTGAAACTGAACTGACAGCCATTTTATGTATATTTATGGGGCTGGTCGTGAAAGAAATCCAAGGAATCATTGAAATGCACCCCACAGGAACAGAACCAGAACAATTCCTACTGTGACCTCACCTTTTTAAACACCACAGGCATTTGACTCACTAGCAGTAGCCCATCAGCCTTTTAATCAATGTCTCGTCCAGCTTCCGAATGTGTAGAAATTAGAAGTGATAGGGGTTTTATTTTTGTTTGATTAACAATCCATTCTCTATCCCACTGAAGATATATATATATATATAAACTTTTTGTCCATTTTGAATTTTATGGGCCTGTGCTATTATGCTGTTTTTTTTTTCTCCTTACCCTTACAGGAAATAAAATGTACGTTTGCTGCTCTACAATAACTTTGGAACAGGACCTCAACATAAAAATGCATATTTGGATGCTGCAGACAATTGCATTTGCTTTAACATCACTAGTCCTTTCATGGGCAGAAAGCATCGAGTATTATGGGGAAATCTGTGATAATGCATGTCCTTGTGAGGAGAAGGACAGCATCTTAACAGTGAGCTGTGAAAACAGAGGGATCATCAGCCTTTTTGAGATCAGTCCACCCAGGTTTCCTGTTTACCATCTTTTGTTGTCTGGGAACCTTCTGAACAGGCTGTACCCAAACCAGTTTGTCAATTACACAGGGGCTTCAATTTTGCATCTGGGCAGCAATGACATACAAGACATCGAAACAGGGGCCTTTCATGGTCTGAGAGGTTTAAGGAGGCTACATCTGAACAATAACAAGCTGGAACTTTTACGAGATGACACTTTTCTTGGGCTAGAGAGTTTGGAATACCTACAGGTCGATTATAATTATATTAGCATCATTGAACCCAATGCTTTCAGCAAACTGCATTTGCTGCAGGTGCTGATTCTCAATGATAACCTCCTCTCCAGTTTGCCCAATAACCTTTTCCGTTTTGTGCCCTTAACTCACCTGGACCTAAGAGGTAACCGGCTGAAGCTACTGCCCTATGTGGGCCTTTTGCAGCACATGGATAAAGTGGTGGAGCTGCAGCTGGAGGAAAATCCCTGGAATTGCTCCTGTGAGTTGATTGCTCTAAAGGATTGGCTGGATAGTATCTCCTACTCCGCTCTGGTGGGAGATGTGGTTTGTGAGACACCTTTCCGCTTACATGGTCGAGATTTGGATGAAGTCTCCAAGCAGGAGCTTTGCCCCAGGAGGCTCATCTCGGATTATGAAATGAGACCGCAGACACCATTAAGCACTACTGGATATTTCCACACTACCCCGGCTTCAGTCAACTCTGTGGCTACTTCTTCTTCAGCTGTTTACAAATCCCCCTTGAAGCCCCCCAAAGGGACCCGCCAACCCAACAAGACACGGGTGCGCCCCACCTCCCGCCTTCCCTCAAAAGACCTGGGATACAGCAACTATGGCCCCAGCATTGCCTACCAGACCAAATCCCCGGTGCCTTTGGAGTGCCCCACTGCTTGCACTTGCAACTTGCAGATTTCTGACCTAGGCCTCAATGTCAATTGTCAGGAGAGGAAGATCGAGAGCATTTCTGAACTGCAGCCCAAACCTTATAACCCTAAGAAGATGTATCTGACAGAAAACTACATTGCTCTGGTACGCAGGGCAGATTTTGTGGATGCTACCGGGCTGGATTTGCTGCACCTGGGCAATAATCGGATCTCAGTCATTCAGGACCGGGCTTTTGGGGATTTAACTAATTTGCGAAGACTGTACCTGAATGGGAACCGGATTGAGAGGCTGAGCCCAGAGCTGTTCTATGGGCTGCAGAGCCTGCAGTACCTCTTCCTGCAGTACAACGTCATCCGGGAGATAGAGGCAGGCACCTTTGAACCTGTCCCCAACCTTCAGCTCCTGTTTTTGAACAACAATCTGCTGAGGTCTTTGCCAGGGAACATATTCTCTGGTCTGTCTCTCTACAGGCTGAGCCTGAGGAGCAACCACTTCTCCTACCTGCCAGTGAGCGGGGTGCTGGACCAGCTGAAATCCCTGCTGCAGATCGACCTCCACGAGAACCCCTGGGACTGCACCTGCGACGTGGTGGGAATGAAGCTGTGGCTGGAGCAGCTTAACACCGGCGTCCTGGTGGACCAGGTCATCTGCGAATCCCCTAAGAAGTTTGCCCAGAACGACATGCGGACCGTCCGGGCGGAGCTGCTGTGCCCGGATTACTCGGACATCGTCGTCTCCACTCCCACGCCGTCTTCGGGAGAGCTGCCGGCCAGGACCACCCCCTCCTCCTCCACCGTGCGCCTCAACGGCACGGCGGCGGCGGCGGGTGGTACCGGCGGTTCCGGCGGCGGCGGCAGCTCCTCGGTGCCGCTCTCGGTGCTCATCCTCAGCTTGCTGCTGGTCTTCATCATGTCGGTCTTCGTGGCGGCGGGGCTTTTCGTCCTGGTGATGAAGCGGCGCAAGAAGGGCCAGGGGGACCACGCCAGCGCCAACAACTCCGACGTCAGCTCCTTCAACATGCAGTACAGCGTCTACAGCGGAGGTCATCACCCCCACCACCACCACCCCCACCTCCAGCAGCACCCCCCCCCCCCGCGGGAGTGGCGGCGGGGGGGGGGGAGTCGGCGGGGTGGGGCCTGCGCTGCCCAAAGTCAAGACCCCCGCCGGCCACGTCTACGAGTACATCCCGCACCCCCTGGGCCACATGTGCAAAAATCCCATCTACCGCTCCCGGGAGGGCAACGCGGGCGAGGATTACAAAGACCTCCACGAGCTCAAGGTCACCTATAGCAGTCACCCTCTGCAGCCCGGGGGAGGGGGCGCCCCGCCACCCCCACCCCCACCGCCGCCGCCGGCTCCCGGCGGGGAGGATGCGCCGGTGCGCAGCCCCGCGTACAGCGTCAGCACCATCGAGCCGCGGGACGAGCTGCTCTCCCCGGTGCAAGACGCCGATCGCTTTTACAGGGGCATTTTGGAGCCCGACAAACACTCCTCCTCCTCCACCACGCTGGGCACCCCCGGCTCCACCCTCCCCGATTACCCCAAGCTCCCCGCCGCCTACACCTACTCCCCCAACTATGACCTTAGGCGAGCCCATCAGTACTTGCACCCGGGCCCGGGGGACGGCAGGCTCCGGGAGACGGTGCTCTACAGCCCTCCGAGTACTGTCTTTGTAGAGCCCAACAGGAACGAGTACCTGGAGCTAAAAGCAAAACTAAACGCAGAGCCGGACTACCTCGAAGTGCTGGAAAAACAGACCACATTCAGCCAGTTCTGAGAAACAGCCCTTCCTTCCCCCGTCCCCCCTCCATCCCCAGCCCCTCCAACCACAGCAGCTCCTTCTCTAGAGTATTTGTATTTAACAGCCACACGCAAAACAAAGAAACGTAAATGCTGACCTCCCCCCCCCCCCCCAGCCCCTCCACTTTGTCCCCTGCCTTTTTTCCCCCCCTTTAATTAATTTTATTGTAGGGTGAAGTGCCTTGGCACAGGATTTTTCAGCTTCGGGGAATGATTCTGAAAGGGTGTGCTGTTTGTTTTATTATTTTATTTATTTTATTTTATTTTTTAAAATTTTTATTAATTTTAAATTTTTATTCTGTTGTTTTGTTTTTTTAACTTTTTGCCCCTTTTACTGTGTTTGAAAGTAGGAAACCACCTATTGTGTAAATGTTAATTGGGCACAGTTGTGCCTGTGTCCACATGTGCTTGGGGAAGATGGCAAGATGGTCTTACCAGGTCCTATTCAGGTTACAAGTACAAAAGTCATGGTCCTTTGTTTTTGTTGTTGAGACATTTTTTAATCCTGTTTTTAGTTGAAGAGTACAGCGCACATTTACCCTTTTTAGCCATGGGTGAGATTGGATGGCTTTTATGGAGAGATTAGCACACCCCAACTTTAATACACAATTTCCTTTTTTTAAGGATGTGTTTGTATGCTTTCTGGACTTTTGAATTAAAAAATATGTTATGATCTTTAAAAGGATCGCTGTAGGTGTGGACAAATCATTAAAGAGTGCAGAGATATATGATCCGTAACTGGGTAGAAAAAAATAATTTATTGATGAAATATTAAAAAGTATTGTAGCACTTATTTTTATATGTACCTTAGCAATTCTCTTTCCTTCACTACTTTGGGGCCTAATCCTGCAAATTCTTACTCACTTGAGTACCTTTACTTGTGAAAGAAATCCCGGTTTAGACCTTCATCCTACAGACACTTAAACACATGAACAACTTCACCAATGTGTGCAGTCCCATAGACTCACTAGTTGAGCAAAGTTAGTCAAATGCCCAAAACATTAGGGTAGAATATGCAGAATTATTCTTACAAGTAAAATTACTGGGATGTTTAAGTGTTATTTCTTTTTCCAGGATGGGGTCCAAAGCCTGTGGATTGCTTTAAAATGTTGCACTACATTGAGAGCTTTTTTCCAAAGCTGGTGTAGTATCAGGAGGACCTTCTAAATCATTACAGATAATGCCAATTACAACCAAATCTGAACAGACAATCTTAAGACATATGATCTGATCACAATAGGAAAAAAAATAATCATGTTTCTCTATTTAAAAATGTAACTTTTAGTAACCTCCTGCTCAGGCATCTGGTCAGGCAAATTAGTGAGGGACATGTAGAAGGCATTCATTTTCACAGAAAAAAATAGCGTTTAATCTTTGATTTGTCCGTTTTCTTTTTTCGTTTTCTTTTTTCCCCTTTTAATGAGTTAACCAAAATATAAATGATTTTACAACTGTTGTAGCCAGTTTTTGATTGTTTAGTCAAGTACAGTTGCACTTGTACAGATCCACTTGTTTAGTGGCATCCTGAAAGACCAAATGTTGGACTGTACACATTTATATTCAGTGTCTTTACCCCTTTGGGCAGCAGGCAATGGCAAGGATATAAACACAGCAGCACTGTAAGATGGGACAACTGATGTCTCATATGTATCCCAGCACATGTGATTTTTTTAATAGTTTCTGAATAAACACTTGATAAATATTTCAAATGTTAAGAATATGAAGAAGTGAGTATCTGAAGTTTTACCTTTCTTGCAAAAATATTTTCACTGGATTCTCTTTAATAGCAATCATGGCTCATCAGAAAGATCTAACGTTTTTAGGCAAAATATAATGTGTTTTCTGTCTTCAAAACATGACGTATGGTGATGACCAGCATATATAAGATGGGTCAGAGAGTGACACATGGATATGTGTTTCACCAATACATTTAACAGGGTAGTTTTATATTTATACTTTGTTTCCTTGATGGAGAGTTCTTTAATATATGGAACAGGGTAAGTAGTGTTTCACATGCATTTTTTGTCTGTCTTTGTTAGGTTATCACGTTTGGTATTCTTTGCAGAGTTATTCACTAGCACATCTCTTATTGCAAAAGGGCTTTGTTTGTTCTCCTTTTCTTATCCCTGTACAATCTGTCACTTTTTTCAGAAAGAAAGCTATATAGCTGGTCAATTGGAATTCAAGATAAATGTTTTCTTGGCATGTGTTCTTCCTTCTCTGCCACCCACACTGAGCGAAATCAAAAAAAAAAAAAAAGCATTACTGTATTTAGCTTGGACAGTTTAGTAAGTGAAGTGTTATTTCAGTTTGAAATGTAGATAGGCAGAGTGTTCTTTTGTCACAAGAGACACAACACATGGTCGTTCCATGCACTGCTCCTGATCTCCTGCAGACTTCTCATTGACACTGGTGAGAGATGTGAGTATTGCTGTCTGAGGTGCAGTTCTGGAGCCCTAATTTTGAATAACCTCCTTTATAACTATTGCTGAAACGAGTGGCCTGCTTCTCCATCCATTTAAAGTCAGTAGAGACACACTGCTGTTATCCGGGTATAAGTAAGAAAATTTTCAGCCTCACTAGCTTTGTCATTCACTAGGAGAAAGGCTAAAGCAGTAAAGATTGAATGAAAAGATCCTACAAATAGTATGTGTCTGTTCATGTGTATATATATTTTTTTTCTTTCTGTAATTCCAGATTCATAAACAAATTTGCATAGGTGTCAATACAATAAACAGAACCTTGCATAAATGTCAATACAAATGTAGGATTAGGTCCTTAATGTGAAAGGTACATTTTACATGGCATTCTGCCACAAAGAGGCAGCATCCACAAATGAGTAAATGAGCAGGAATTGCTTGGATTTATAAGAAACAGCTGACAGAAATGCCTCAGCAATGTGTTTCTGCTTACATCCTGGTACTGCCATTTCTGAGGCTGGTAGGACTGCTGTTCCATGTTTTCTGCACATACTTAATAAGTGGTAATGAATTTTTCTAAGGGTCTACACTAAAATCAGAACCTAATTTAAATATCTTCAACTTCTCGTCTTCAGAAGAAAAACTATATTATCAGTTCCCTTATGGGAGAAGAAACTTAAATGGCATCAATTGCCTTCAGAAAGTGCAATCTTGAAGATAAATCCTTAAAAAAGGGCAAAGAGTGCAAAATAATATTTTTTAGTTCGTAGTTATTTGGAAACACACCATCAGAGACTATTTGTGAATGAATGCTTTAATGGAGGTAGGATTTCCCACTCTCTGGCTACAGTGATGTATATTCTGCAGAAAATTATAGTAAGTAAAACGTGACATGACAAAGGGAGCTGTATTTCTGATTTAAAGTAGGTGGGGGTTTTTTCAAGAAAAAAAGTTTGCATGAGAATATCACATTTGTTTTGTTATCATGATCAGTGGACATTCTGCATTGTGGTCTGTTGAATTAGTGCTGACCAAAGGGGTAAAACTCTAAGAAGAATTAAAAAAAAAAATCCCCAATTTGAGAATTGTGATTATTATTTTGGCTTGGTTTAGGTTGGTTATCAGACTGATTTAGGTTTGTTATTATGGTGATTTTTTCCCCCCTCTGTTTGATTTTTCAATCTTTTGACTAGTTTTCTTACTGAATCACTCATATGGCCTCACATTTTATTTCAAAAGTTCATGTAATTCTGATAAAAGAGGAAAATAGTTGAAAGAGAGCCCTATTTTTTCAGTCTAATTGCTAGAATCAAAACATGGTTTGTGGTAATACAGAACACTGATTCTAAAGAAGTAACAGAAACATTATTTCACATTGTGACAATTTAATGTTCTAAATACTAATGGTGAGCTTAGGGTAGTGATACCTTTTTCTCTCTCATTTCTTTTTCTTTGTTCTCTCCTCAGTCTCATCATTAATTAAAAGTCTGACATAAATGCACTTTCTACTTTTATAGGCTCTAAAAGCATGTTCAGTTCAATCTGCACACTGCATATACTGCAGTACTTAATTTCTAAAGGTTTTTTCTATTATTTCATTTTTTACAAAGCATATGGCTAATTCTTAGGAGTATTTCTTTTAGAAAAAAGATAGATGTGGTGGTACCTTTTCCCATATTACATAATCATTTAATTCATAAAGGAACATAACAAAATTAATAATAAGATGTCCTTTAAAAATGAACTTCTGACCCATGGAAGACAATTTAGAAAACGTATCTGAAAAGACAGGAACTGCTAATCATGGTTATTGGTAAAATACTAAGGCAACATCCTGGTTCTGTAGGTTGTTATGACTTTTATTTAGCTGAAGCTAAACTGTCTAAACAGCATGTTGTGTGTTTCTTACAGAAACTGTCTGCTTAATGCATATGGTTCCCTCTTAGGGAGCAGGGTCCATTAAGGCACCACATCCTGAAGGACAGGGTAGACAAGAGATCCTTCATTTTTAGAGGGCAGGTTCTTTGTATTGCTCTGTCTCTGGGGACCCTGATAGCTTTTCATTCGGTTACAGACTTACAGACTGAAATGTGGTGTCTACAAACTAGACTCAAGAAAAGGGGGCCAAAATCTTTGCTTGTCTTTTGTGGAACAGAGGACACTACTGGCGCCAAGCAAGAGAAATGGGGAAGGAGGAGAGTGAATGTCAGATGCAATTCCTTAGCTGTCAGTCTTCAAACGGTCTTCACATTTCTATTGATTACTTGATTGTAGGGAACTTGTACTTCCTTTCTGCAGCATCCATTTTCTCTGGAAAATGTAGAACCTCAAGCTAAGGCGTGACAGGAGGATGGAGGAGTAGATGAGTGAGGCAGTTCTGTGAGAGCAGTGGGCAGGGTAAGCAGCACTCTGAGAGGGGATGCTGTGATTCTTGTGCACTGCCATCGTTCCCGGAGCCGTCTTAAGAAGCTTTGCAAAGTGCTTTGATGAAATGAAAGCACATGGATCTTGCTGCAGTCCAGCAATACTCTTTCAAATTTGTGTTTACCCATCTGTGTATAAACACTATTCCAGTATCAATATCACAAGTCTTTACAGTTTAAATTGGGTTTTTTTCTTCATTATTCAGCTACATTTCAGAGTACCTAACAAGATGATAATACTCCAGGAATACTAAGCACAGCTACACTTTAGGATAATAGTTCTTAAAACACTGAACAGAGTTAGGAAACAGAAAGAGGTACGTACATTTAAGTCCTAGGAACCAGAGGCTTTTAGTTAATCGCATATATACAAAGTAATACAGTATAAAGAAGTTTGTAATAAAATGCTTCTCAATTTAACTGTTTAACTTAAAGCTCGTGGGCTACATTTTGCTTCTAGTTGTGCAAGTACAAAACTGGATTCCACTGATTTAAAGCAGTTAGAAAAAAACATTGACCTTGCTTTTATGCTTTGGATTTTTGTCATTTAAATAAGGCGTTCTCATCACTTTTGTTTTATAAAGGGAAAAAATTGGAATACAGTAATGGTAAACAGTTGTAATTCCACTATGCACTTCTGAAATGATTTCTACCTATTTATAATCTGCTGAAAAATTAACTGACCATTAATGTAGTATAGTACTGTAAATTTTATCTCAGAACCATATTGTCCTGATTATATGGGAAGTGTCATTTTCATCTGCATATACTGATGTGATTCTTGAGAGTGATGGACTATACAAAATGACAACATACATTTATTTAATTTTGTGGGCTTGATACCAAAATTTGAATTAGATAAAATAACTATTCATAAAAAATTGTTCCCTTTGTGGTGGTTTTTTGCCATGGAAGATGCAATCACTTTTACTGCAATTTTGTAGGCTCATATTTAAAGTAATTTTTAAATTTTGCCAAAAACTACAAACCATGTCAAACATTTTTTTTTCCTATTTTGATACATGATTACTATTGTATATGATGACATGGTTCTAGGTGACCTTCCAGAAATATGTCTAGAGTGGGGTAAGATAAACAGTTGAAATAATAATTGTCTAGTTCAATATTCATGTAATAAAACATTTTCTTCTCCTTATTTCAACAATATATCTGATTTTGTGAACATAAGATTATCAACACTTTCTGGTAATTTTGTACCAATACTGTGGCAAAAAGTTTATACTCTTATTTTGGAAAGGAGCAGAAATGTGAGATTGCTACTGTCAGAGACATATGAACTTTATTCAAAAATACTTTTAAAGTACTGACTAAGTTAGAATCTTAAAAATAAAACTTGAAAAATTACAATGTAATACAGTTTCCTAACTTTTTAAAACAGAGTTTAATTACCAGGTAGATTATTATTTTGTCCATCTGTATTTTTTTACCATCTGTATTTTAAGAAAGAAATATTTGTGTGTGTGTGTGTGTATATATGGAAGTGTATGCCTACATATATATGTATAAATATGCATATGTATGTATATATGCATGCATACACTTATGTCTATCTATATATCTTTAATTAACGTTGTCTTTACTGTCATGTAAGAATATTTCTATGTCTGTTTTGAAATCTCTTAGGCCTGGAACAAAGAAAAAGTGCTTTGTATAAATATATAAGTACTAGACATATATTTGAAGTATATAAATATCCACAGAATCACAAAAAAGTCACTCCAGTCTTACAAGACTTCAGTTAGTTTAATATAGTAATATAAATGTTGGTTTGGTGTTGCTAGGACCAAAAGTTCAGGCACACACCCAGTTTGTAACTGGCTAAATATTGATTAAGCAGCATTAATATTGCTGAATCTTAAAACACTACCTTTTACATTTGAAGTAGTCTCAAATAACAGGAGTGGCCTGCATTGAATTCTTCTCTAATTTCATTGCAATATCAACTAGTTTGTCCAGTCAAATAGATAAATAAACACATTCCAAATGTATGAAAACAGGTTCTTACAACGTGACCACTGTCAGATGTCTTAGCTTTAAAATAATAAATTCTTGATTTACTTGATTTACTGATGCAGTAATTACTGCATGACAAAAATTGTTCTGTTTCTGATTGCTGAACTTAGGTGAACTATTTTGTTTTAAGTCACAGCTATAATAAAACATTGTCCCAGTGGCAGTTGCTTCCTGCTAAAATTAAAGCAAGGTTTTTCATAGTATTGATACTATTCAGCTACGATATAATTTTATCAATTAAGTTCTATTTTTAAAGAACTATAAAATTAAACATTTAACAACATTTTTAGATCAGCACTTTGTTAGATTGAATCCCATATGCCATATTTTTCCAAAAGTTACTAGTTAACCTATTTTTAGTTCTCCATTTAAAAAAAATAATTCATATTTGTTATATAATGATGTGCTTACTTTAATTTGTGTATAGTTACATACAGTACTGCATATTCAGTTAGATTTTATCTGACAATTTGTAGCAAACACAAATGTATAGGTTTAAATGTATTTCACATTAAGCTCAAAGTTCAAGAATATGTGCATTTTTCTGTTTTCAAATTTATAAGAAATGCCTACATTAGGATCAAAGATCTAGACCCATATGCATTCAAAGAATGAATATTCTGCTGAATATTTTCTTCTCAAGCATAAATATCTTCCTTTAGTGATGATCAAAAGTGCATCAAAGGAAAAATTGGCTAATCAGTATGTTTTATGTTTTTGAATGAAAATTCTCCCATTGATTTAATTTTTTGAAAGCA
Source organism: Phaethornis superciliosus (assembly GCA_023637945.1). Taxonomy (NCBI): domain Eukaryota; kingdom Metazoa; phylum Chordata; class Aves; order Apodiformes; family Trochilidae; genus Phaethornis; species Phaethornis superciliosus. Next base: position 150,296,923 of record JAJQWJ010000001.1, on the reverse strand, counting down.
TGAAGTTTCTTTAGAGTTTGTCTCATGGTTTTACCTATTCCTGTCAGGGACAGTTTATTAGCTTACTCTGCATAGGGAAAATACTTGCTGCAAAGGTGTTTCAAATCTCTGTCAGTTACTACATCTGTATCAGTCTCGCTGTTTCTAAAGGTTGTTTTATTTTTCCTAAAGGTTGTTTTCCTTCTTCACTGACTAAATTATGATTGGTCTTTTAAGGGTGCATATTTTAAGTTCATTTCTATCCAAAGGTAGCATGCAATGTAATCAATACTGTTTGTGGAAATTATTTGAAAACACTAAATAGGAATCAATTCATGAAGCTTATAACATTAATGCTTAAAAATATTCTAACTCTTTAAAATTGAATTAACAGTTATACATTTCCTATTTTAATTTTCTGTTTCATTGTCTTATTCTACTTCCTGAATTTGATTACAGAATCAAACTGCTTGCCTTTGTTTTGAAGTCTGCTTTTTATTTTATTCTGAATATGGAGCACAATTAAGCTATTTGTCTTAAGTGAGCATATTTTCTGTTAGACTGTCAGAGAAAAATACAGGCAGATACTGAATTTCTTAGCAGAATCACATGAGCTGCATTCCTCCTCTGTCTCCATTCTTACACTGTGAGGCAGTGAAGAGGCGTGTTTGCTTTTTCTATCTCTGATAGCTGGAATAAGACCTTAAGCAATCAGTGTAAAAAAATGATCTTTTAGGTAGGGTTTTTTGGTTTGGTTTTTGTTTTTTTTTAATAGATCTATAGCATCGTTTGTGTAAATTTTTAACATCAATACATACACTCATAAACACATATTTATATGTATGTCTGAGGCCCCTGTCTGTGCAGAGTTAAGTTTTTTTACTTTTGCTGTAGCTGATTTTTTTTTTTAATGAGCCCTGTTTCAAAAAGAATTAATATCTTCTAAGCAAGCAATGCTTTTATAATGAAGCTTTTCAGTAGACTAATATAAGTAGTAAAATGAACTCATTATCGAGAGTTTCTGATCATGTCTGAAATGGTGTTTTTTTTAGCTTTTTGGCACAGCAGGCAATAGCTACCAACAAGTAAGTGGCAATGTGCCATAATATCATATTGAACAGTATAATCTATTAAGATTATTGTGCAGTCTATTGCTTCAGAAGTTTTAAATAGTGGAAGATTATTAATGCTTATTGTGTTGACTTGAACATCATCTCTTCCTTAACATTTTTTTTTCTTCTTGAGAAAAAGAGTAAGTTGCTGCTCTTTGGAGAAAAGTGGTTTCTATAAATATGGAAAGTAGTTGAAATAATTATTCTAAATCTACCAATTTTAAAGAACATCATTGAATGTATTTATAATGGTTAATAATTTTTCATTCATACATAATTTTATATTGTTTTCTATTTTCAGTATTTTTTATATACTGAAGATTACCCGTAATTAAATATTTCTTAAGAATTCTTGGATTAATTACTGAGAAGTTTTTGTTAGATTTGGTTAGGATCAGAAGTTTAATTATGGAGAAAAAAAAGCATCCTCACATAACTTGTCTTCATACAATTTATTTCATAAACAATTGTCCAAATGGATTAGACTAATTCCTTTCTATGTTAATATGTGTTATTTTACCTTAATTGCTATTTGAATGTTTGAGAATTATTTACTGTTCTATGTAATAACCCATGGTGAAAAACCAGAAGTTCTGAACTTTGGCCTGATCAGTACTATATAATTCCATTTTCCAGTTAAATAGCAAAGCTATTTTTCTTTTATGTTTGTCTTATACTTGGATGCCCTTACGTCCTTCTCCCTGTGTTGATTTAAGGCCACAAAAAAAAAAAATTAATCCTTAAAAGCTTGATATTACTTCACAACCTTATCAGAGAGTTTCACGCTGAAGTGAAGTCAGTCCTTCAAAGGTAGATTTCTGTCCTCTGACTACTTCCACTTGTGAATAAGGTGATTGATGAGAGGAGTCTCAACAGGTTCAGTTGGAGTTTTTTTAACATACTTTCATGTTTGGAGGAAAGAAATTCAAATACTTGTCTGAGACTTAAGTCAGTCCTTAGTCAGAGTTATGGTTTGCTTGATGGAGAAGTAAGTGCTTCTGAATATATTAGGATAAGGATTGCTATTACCAGTCATTTCTTCCTCTAAAAAGGGAACTTGTGCAGGCTCACATAGATAATATATGATTAGATGCATGCATCAGAGCATTTTTATGTGCTCAGAATGGCCTGAGGACCTTGCAATCTAATTCTAGTTCCATTTCTGAAATGTTTACTTTCTGTTCTTCTGTGTTTTCTTTTTAATGGAATATTGCTGGCTTGAAGAGGATACTCATAAAAATGTTCAAGCCTAACGGAAGAAAGGTGCTGGGAGGGTTAATGAGTATTTTTATTTATTCAGAGATCTGAATTGTAAAGCCATATATGGAAGATAAGTAATTACAGATTTTGGATGTTCAAATTTTGTCTTCTTAAAAAGTTAGGATTTTTTTTTATTCAAACGGAATACAGGATTTCAATGAGACATGAAGATGTTAAATAGCTGTCAAAGGCTTAAAGGCTTCAATAACAATTGTTATTATTGGTCTTGTTATCACTGAACTCTGGGAAATCAGGTCATGTTTATTTTTGTGGCTCACTGTTTTTAGGAGGTGAGTGAACAGTGGCTAGTAGGCCTTGAATTCTCTGTATTACAAGTAGCTAAATTGCCACAGTGATGAAATAAGAGCCCTTTTAAATTCATGTTTTGAGAATATTTTTCTCTGTTATTTAAATATATAAAAGATGAGTGTTATCAAAACTATTTCTTAATACTGAGAAAAAAGTAATTATTTGCAAGGCAGAGAATCTGAAAGCAAGGAAGTGAAAACTATTTTTTTTCCAAATGTAGAGATGCAAAAGTAAAAACATACAGAATGTAGATTATTTAATATTTAGATTATTACAAAAATATGAAACTTCTAAGCATCCTTTTTAGGTATATACAATCTTTTAACCCTTGAGACTCATATATAAAGGAGGTTTTAGCCAGAGTTATTCAGCAGAGTGAGAGGAGAGGCACGTATTTTGGTCTGCTTATTTTATATAGCCTTAGAAATATCATTTTGGTACACTCAGATTTTTTTTTTTTTTTTTGTCATTTCACATGAATCAAAATTCTTCATGTCAAAGTTGGAAATTATGGTGTCAAAAACGCATCAGTGCCTGGACAAACAATCATTCAGAAGCAGCATTAAAATTGCTACAGCAAGCTGAAATTTGAAATTAAGATATGATGTTCTGTGACTATGGGAGATATTTGTGAGAGTGCTTTGTTGACAACGAATGGATAATTATGTCTTGTATTCTTCTAACACCTTTCTTCCCAAAGGATCCTAAAGTGCCTTACAAAATTAGGGCCTGTTCCTGCCCTGATTGAAGTCAATGGGAGCACTGCCAATGGGAACAGCACTGAGCACTTAAGAAGCTAATAAAAGCTGCATTCAGACATCACTTCTACCACTAAAATGTGTAACTGTTCAACTTCTACAGCAATACTCCCAGTGATTTAAGACAGGAAGTTAATATTGTCATATGCATACTGCAGATTTTAAAAATAATTTTAAAGGGATGAGTGGTCCGAATATTAGTGTTAATATCCCAGCTTTTGCCCAAGATTTCTGCTTGAGACTTCATCCAAACACATTTTTGTATTTTTCCAGGAGATAAGAACATTAATTTCAGTAGCTCTAATGGCTGATACTGCTTGTGTTATTCATATGTGGTATACACATTTAGGAGCTCAGTTTTCCATTTTTTTGTGCAATAATGTAAAATCATTTCAGAAAAACATAACATGAAAATATAAGAAAATTTCAATATTTATTGTATCTTTTATCTGATTTTTTTTTAATTGCTACCTCAGCAAACTTGGCATTACAATCAGGATTTGACATATATTTCCATACTCTGTCATTTTACATATTGAGCTGATTGCTGCAATATGTCAAGGACATTATTTGATGTTTGTATATGTGTTATGCCGGTTGGAAAGGAGCCTTATGCCATATATTCTGATATTTTTCTTTATTTTTCATATAATTTTTTTTCAGCTCTGAAAATGCTAAGTGGAATGCATTGATTAAAAAAAAAAAAAACAAAAACAAAAAATTGGGAAGTAATGCAGTTATTTGTAATACTATGAACAGGCCTGATTTTTATTTTTTTTTTTTCACTCATTATCAACCATTCATACTGGTCAATGATTCAATAATTAAATTACTTAACAGTTTTTAAAATTTAAGAAATGAAGAAGGAAAACTTTCAAGACAGCATAAAGTGTTCCTTAGCTGTTGAATTGTTTTGTTTGACCCTATTTAGATGTTTTAAGATGGGACTTAAAAATAAGGAGCTCCAACAGTCAGAACAGCTGATCTAACAGACTGTCAACTGAATTCTTTGAATCAGATGGTGTATACATGCTGTGTATCAAAAAATAAATTTGAGATTATGAGGCTAGATAAATTCACCACTAGTTGTATTGAATCCTTCTAGTCTTGTTTTACTTATTAAATAAATCTGGCAAAATCACAAAAGATGCAGCTTTGCATTTTTGACATAGTAAGGATTCAAATACTCTGTATAGTTCATTAAAATACTGTATTTACCATATTTCTAAAACAAAACCAAGATCCTAGATGTAATCCCAACTTCAAAAAGAATGTTTTTTGTGCTATACCCAGATGAAATATTTACAGTGTAACTGAATTCTGTTGATTATCCCAGAATATAAAGTTAGGAAGGTTGATCATAAAAGGGGGGTTCAGAGAAATCACAGCATATTGTGGGTATATAGATGTGGCTTTCAACTAGTTTTGAATATGTTTGAGGAAAGCATTCTATTAGAACTAAATTTAGAATTCATTAATTAAGTTATAACTTAATTCAGTTAGAACTTAAATGTCTCCCTCTATTAGAAACACAGTATTTTGCATTCTTTTATAACAAAAAGTACCTGGAAATGTCCAGATTACTAAGTCAATTCTGGATGAACAAATTCCAGGGTTTTTTATCTATGTTTTGGGCAAGAAAACTCATATTTTGCTCAATATGAATTTGGCATAAGTAGAAATAATTTGACATAACTCTTCTAGAATGCTAGAGGCAGACATGGAAAAAAACATTTGCAGTCTATTAATTTTCTTTTATATATGTTTTCAATAAAAGCATTATATTCTCAATACTTTAAATTCAGTCATTATTATGTCATAAACACATTTCATCGGTTATAGCTTCAAGAACATCATATTAAGTTTAATATTGAATCATCTCTGTTATACACACAAAAAAATGCAAGAAAAAGATAACTATGCATGTGCTTATGCCAGGTCAGGAGAAATTTAGCACTTCAGTGAAAAATGGGATTAAATTTTATCCTTAGGATAGGATTGCTCTGAGAACTCCTGGTGTCCTATCAGATTTTCCCTGAGGCCTGTTTTGCAATCCTTAATGAGGCAAACCACCCAAAGAAATTAGTGCACTTTTGATGCTTAGCATCAAAGAGTTTTCAGTCTCAAATAATTTAATTCATAAGAAATTATATAATAAATAAAGGGCTAAAAGTTACTTAAAAAAAAAAATTAAGATGAAGTCTGACCTTTGAGGATCTAGGCTAAATGATTAATGCAATATTAAGATCATATATCTATGCTGTATTAGAAATAAATTAGCTATTGTCAGATTCTTCATTTTGTTGATTTCCATCTTGCGCAGCAATGCATTGTAGGATTCAACCTATAAATCTTTTGTATTGTATTTCTCCATTAATAAATATTTTGTAAGACTTTCTGGGTAGTAAAATACTTTTTAAATTTTCATTATTTTCCATTAAGCATACTTTAATTGGCATATTTGGAACCATTATAGGAAACATGAAGTTTGTATTTGAGGAAAAAATAGCACTTTTTTTGGCCACATAGTCAATATAAAAACAAACAAACAAACAATAGAAAAAACAACCCACACCCTTTTCCTGAGAAAGTATGACTTTTCAAATGTATTTTAGAATTCATTAAATAAAAATGTTCCTGAGAAACAAAACATAACTCTTCCAAAAAAAAAAAAAAAAAAAAAAACCAACACAAAAAACTCCCAACAAAATATCAAAATAAAACGTTCAATTTTGATAACTTTACAGTGAGCTATAACCTTTGTTAAAAGTTAGTATTGCTTAATATTTGGATGTCTATCACTAATCTTGCTCCCCAACCTCCTCAAAAAAAGCTGTCAGTTAAAAAAAGTGGTCAGTCTAAAGATCTAGAAACAGTTGCATTCAGCCATGTTAAAGAATGATCACTTTGTACTCTTAAGTTCAATTAACATACCTTAAAGGTATGAAAACCACATTTTCTTAATATCATGTCATAATTGAAAGCTACAGCAATGGATTTTACCAATGCATTATGTTGTTTAGGTTTCAAAATACTTTATTAATAGAGAATTCTTGCAGATTTTTTTTTTACATGGATCTTTTAAAAGCCATACTCTAAACAGCATGAGGTCAAGCAATGTTATTTCACAGAACGGTTTAAAGTACGTTACTGTCAAAGGGAATGTGTATTTAAAATTCAGTTCTCGAGCAAAAATAATTCTTTAAACGTTAATATATTGTTGATATTTAGATTTGAGTGCTGCGACCTGTATGAGTAGTTTTACTTTCAGAAAGTTAGTAATATTACCAAGAGCCACTGATGGAAATAATATTGTTTGTATATCTAAGCACTTGCAGGACTGATTTTTTGATTGCTTGGTCAATTGGAAAAAAGTCTACTATGTATTCACTGGAGCTTTTGACCTCATAAAATTGGTTCATTTATTTTTGTCTGGTAGCTTTCTATAGCAATGAAAAAAACCCTAAACCCTTCACTTTGTGCTTTATCCTTAAATGAACTGTAAAGAAAGCAAATGTTGAATAATATTAATACCTCAGAAATGCAGTGAAATACTTAACAGAATATTCCAAAGACTGTCTTTAGGTTGATAAAATATTTGCAGTATTACACATTAAGCATTAGAAACATTAGAAAGCATCATACATTATATACCTGGCTATATAACTGCAGACACATTTGCTATACATACTTTTTACTTTCTACAGCATCTTAAGTGCACATGATATCTATGTATGCTTATATATGTATATAAAAGTCTAACATTAGTTTAAAGCACATTAGACCTAAATTATGCAGCAAAGTGCCACCGTAATGTATCTGACAGTTTCACTGACTTCTGTTACGGTAGTTCATTAAATGGTGTCAGATAATTTTCATTGCTACTGGTATATTTCTGGGTGAGAAAAAGCTGGGATATGTAATGAAGACTCTTTATTCTGACAGAGAAGTACTGTCCCTGTGGTGCTTAGGCAACTTCACAAGTGAAGAGTTTTTTGCAGTATGATGCCTCCTGCGGTGCAGTGAGGCGTGAAGCAAGACGAGAGGCAGTCGGAACTGAAGAATGTCATAAGAGAGAGCCCTGCATCATAGGAAACATCTACAAGGAGAAGACAGCTGTTGTTATGAACTATTAAAGCCAGCAGCAGGTTGTTCCCTTCTTTCAAGGTTTTAGGAGCCTGAGAAGGCATTTCCTTCTAACTTCTTGCTTCTGCTGTCTGTTCTCCTCCCTCTGAAAGGAGGAGTGCTATGTCAGGTAGCTTTCATCATGATGTACAGAATCATGAAGGTTCTGCCTTATGCTGCCCTCTCTTTTGCCCTTCAGTTAAAAATTATCCAGAGCTGGGCCTCAAAGCACGAAAGAACCAGTCTTGTGCTTAAAAAAACAAGCAAACAAAAAAACACTGTGGGCAGGACTAAAGAGAAGTGATAAGCAATCAAGCTGAAAACTTGCTGAAATAACTGAAAATTGATATTGTTTAAGCAACATGCATTTATAATTCTATGCCTATGTCAACAGAAGTGCAATCTGCAATTTAGTGCTATTTTCTGTAACTTTTATATTATATGGTTATTAAGTTTAGGCACAGTGGACTTGGATTTTCCAGGATGGAGTAGGGGATGTAGGATGGCTAAGAGGAAAGCTGAGGTAGCAATAGCATTGACTGTTCTTATGTGACCACATGTCAGTCCCTAGTTAGCTTAAATCAAACTAAATCTGGGAGTAGCTGGGAGCATGCTTAAATTTCTGTATATATACACATATAGAAAAAAGAAGTTCAAATTGTATAGATTCCCATATTGTGCGTTTTTTTACAGTGTTCTAACAAAAATAATGGTCTAAAATTTTAATGCTAAAAAAATGTAATAGCTGTAACATCCAGGTTGCATAATCTACAAATTATTTGTATAATGGTTTCCTGCAAAGATTAGTATACAATTTGTGGCCTTGATTTCTCCACATCTTATACTGATGAACTCCACTGACATTTCTGTCTGGCAGTTACTTCTGATTTAGATCATATTAAGTGAAAGGATTTCTAAAGGATGTGTTCAGAGTGAATTAGTGAAGCACTTCAGAATAACAAAATATAGCTTTATATTGGATTTATATTCTAGATCTGGAAAATCTAATTTGGACTATGGTCACTTGTTTAACATACCATATGGTTCGAAAGCAACTGACACAAAGGTCACGTGTAGCAGATATAAAAATTCATAGCATAATGGAGTTCAGATTACAATGGGTTCTTTTTCAATGCGGTAACATGCATTTGAGTGACAAAATGCAAAAAAACAAACCAATAGCCGTAAATTAATAAGAACAATTTTTTCATTGGATTTTGTCATTTGGATTTACTTTGCCAAAGCAGCTGTCAATATTTAAACATCAGAGATGTTTCTTCATCATAATGTTTAAATTTATGCATAGTCATTAGAAAGCAATAGCTGCATTAATCTAGATGTGTAGAGGGAATACAAGTTTTCCTCGTTGTATTCAAATTTTTCAAGTACTGTTTCTATCCCAAATTTGAAGCTGCAAATCTTTATCACATTGAAAAATTAATGTCAGGGGTTTCTTGAGTGTTTCGTTATATTAGAGTTGAAAGTGTCTTTTATGAAGAGAATTTATGGTGGTAGTTTTGGGGATTTTGGGTTTTGTTTTGTGTTTGGTTCTTGTTTTGTGTTTGGGTTTTTTTTTTGTTGTTGTTGAAATACATTATGTTAAGATATGGTAATACTGAATGTCAAAATAATTCTGTGATTACCTGTATTTAAAGACATAATATATGATCTCCAGCATAGCGATACCCTGATAGTTGCTAATTAAGGATCTTTTATTCTCTAGAAGAATGCTCTAGATAACTGTTTCAATGGCTTTGTTCTCTTGTCATTATTATACAGTGTTTCTATCTCTTTCACACATTTGTTGGTATCTGCCAAGCAGAAATAAAATTATCCTGAAGTCTGGGGGAAGGTAGAAAGGAAATATATTAGCTATATGTATGATAATTGGGAAGAAAAAAAAATATTAAAATTTTATGCTTATATTTCTGGTTGCACAATTTATGTGCCAAATTTTGCATATACCCATTATGCAAAAGTGCAGATGTCAAAGTTTACATCAACCAAAAAGAAGTTATATATGCAATATTACACTCAGATTTTGTGTATCCACCTTTTGATATTACACGTACAGCAGGTTAGGTAGGTAAATGACCTAGATAACAAGAAGTGTTCAGAGCACTTGGAAAATCTGGTATTACAGTTCTGGTCATTATTAGAAAGTGTTAACAGGATGCTGAAAAATAATTCTCCATACATTTTCTGATATTCAAAGAACATCACGTCTTTGCTGCATATTTCATCTCGCTGCGACACTTTTGATAATTATAAAGCTTTCCATCTGTAACAAGAATTGCATATGCATAAAAAATTATTTATAATTGTATCACCCCTCCAAACTTTTAATTATGAATAAATTGGAAATGTTTTATTTTTTGGTTTTCATTTTATTTCCTTTATAAAACTGCTAATATTTATAGACTTCACTGCCTAATTATTTGTAATGGAGAAAGTAATTTTCTTCTCAACTCTATCTTACAGTTGATTAAAATTATACATATACTGGTTGAACTTTGTATTTTCCTATGTTAATCAGGCCGGCTGCATTGTGTCAAAGTACAATTGCTTTATAGTTTTGAGTAGTGGTTCTAAAAGTGTACCAGCAAAGATGTGCTTTCTCTCTTAGATGTATATGGCAGTTTGCTTTTTGCCTAGCTTTTTCCTAAAACATTCTTACAGTTCCTTTATGAGTAAATCATTGCTAAATGAAAAGGAAATCCGATCTTATTAAGATTATCAGACCTATGCTGAGTCAGACTTTCTCAAACTGTAGTTTGAGAAAAGTAGTGGTACTGTAGGCAATAGAAAACTACAAATTACAGGAGTCTGAAGCAAAAGTGGTGGGTGAATTCTTATGACATTCTAGAAGATTTATTGTTCCGTGGAATTAATTGTATGCAATTTTAAATTTTAAATTATAATCTTATTTAATTGTGAGAAGTGTCCTTTATGTCTATATTATTTTCAGAGTATATTTTTGTTTCTATTTATTGTGATCAGAGCCATAGATACAGCTGATTTTATTTGAAGTCTTCATAAGATTATTCACTACTCGATGTGGAGACAGTCTAACTTTAATGCAGGAGTTCACTTCCTTTTTATATTAAAACGGCATTTCTTCAGTACATAAACTCATATTAAATAGAATAGATTGTGCTCAGTAGCTCCATTCTGCAAATAAAATTATTTTCATAAAGAAACATGAATCTTCATCCTGAAATTAAAGGTATGAAGTGGTTTTAAATTTCTTTTAGAGAAGAATGTTTAGATCCCTTTTTTTAATTTTTATTGCTTTTCTTCAAATCCCAGAACAACACGTAGATGCTGGAAATTACTGAAGATAACATTCATGTTGACATTAGCTGTATAACAACTTAAAATCTCTCTAAGAAATACACAAAAAAAGTTTAAGTTAGTTTTTATTCAGTAACAAAGCAGCTTCAATTTTCCTTTTCAAGTTTTCATTTTTAATCCAAGAAAACACTTGTGGAAGTCACAATCTGTCTTTCACTTGGTGGCCAGCATGTTGGGAATTATTATTGCTGTCCAAGAATCATGTAGAGCACAATCTAGGCAACAGACCTATTCTTGTCCTGAATTCCACAAATTAAAATTATTCTATTCCTAGCAAATTATTTTTTCAGGGAATCTTCATCACTCTTGTATATAGAGTAAAATGCCTTCTCTGGTGTGTGAAATGTATTTAACTTGTGAAGATGGGCGATCACTTGCATCTGTTGAAATAACTAGCTGTCAGTCACTATGGAGATTGGAGAAGAAAATTGCCCCTGTTGATTTAATTCCTCCCATCTTTCTCCCACACACAGATGAACATGTACATACATACACCCGTATTCACAATAATAATAATAATCAAAAGTGGTGTGCTATTTATGCTACTTTGTACTATGCAATACTTTTTTTTAAAAAAAAAGCTCCCCCAAAATTATTTTTTTTAAAATTACTCTTCTTTTCTACAACTCTGGACAGTGCCATGTAGGCAAATTGCTAAAAACTCTGAAATTAGAGGAAAAAATATTCTGAATATGTTTACTGTATTGGAATTATATATTTCCTGAATGGTGGCATGTGTATGAATATCTAAAATATATAGAACTGTTTTAAAACATGTATAATGATTAGAGAATTATTTTAAATTTTAAAAAAAATTAAATTATTGTGATTTCTTTTTATAGTTCTGTTGATACACCCACAGTGCCAGTAGGCCTAGGTGTTACTGCCACAATGCCATCAACCTGAGACTCAACTTAAGCTCCCTCATCCAGAATTATCTAAAATATTTATGGCCTTGTTTGAGACACTTCTGCGGGCCATAAGGAAATGTGGTGAAACATTTTAACTTTGATATAGAATGGCTATTTTATGATAGGTTTTTAGATCAAATTTCAGAACTTGACTGTTAAGTCATTTGTACTACTATTGATGATTTTATATATCCAAAAAACCAAACGCTTAAATCAGTGTCAATTTATTTTTCATAGCACTTAATTATCTAGTATGCAGAGCACACATAAATGAAATAGTAATATAAGAATTACATTATCCTGCAACTATTGATAAATTGAATAACAAAAATTAGGTTGCACGCTGTTAGTCTTGATTTACAGTAACAATAATAAAAAAGGTAAATACAGCAGATTCAAAGTGGAAGTAGGAAGACAATGTGCCAGGAAGTTTTGAAAAATTAAACTTATTTAGGGACTAGAAGGATGACAAGTTTTTTTTATTTATTTCTCCCCAGACCCAGAAACACCTGTACAACAAATACTGTACAACTGTTAAGAAAATCCATTGTGTGATTTTCATTATTTTTCACTTTCCTTAGTTTCATTATATAACAACTTAAATTCACAAAACTATTTCCTGTTTCATGGAGTCTTGTCATTGTTACATGTTTCCAGCTCACATTACACATCTTTTTTTTTTTTTTTTTTTTTTTTTTTTTTTTTTTTTAATTATGATGTGCTTAGGAGCTCTTTAGTTCCTTACATCCTTGAGTACATCCCAATCTCAAATGAACATGCTTTCAAGCAGACAGGGTTAACAACTTTTTCCCATCAGAAACTATAGGTTAGATGAAAAAAATTGATTCTGTGATACAGAAAACTCAGAGACTGAAAAAATTCTGGTTTTCTGTTTTAGCAGCAATACATTTTTACAGGTGCATTCTCTGTAGGGCTATATGTGGAAAAATAATACTTGCAATCTCAATATTGAACATTGTTTTAAATCATGTGTGTATTTATAAATATTTCATCTAGAAATCTCCTATAGAATGAATATACTAAAAGTAAAAAATAGTATGTAAATATGTCTAGCATATGTTTTTTTGGTTAGTAGGGCAAAGTCAAATGAATAGGTTGTCGAAAAATTACTTTATAACTCTAGAAGATAATACCTAACACATTTGGGAAGGCATTGAAATAATTCAGCTGGTGAAGAAAATAAAATCTCTATCACCCTTCATGGGGAAAAGTATAAAAGAAAGGACTATATATGAATAAGCTGATTTAAGGACAAATTTCATAATCTGCTTGTGAAAGAAAGAGTCCTGTAATCATACCACCACATCTGGCAAATTGGATCCGTAAGATATGATGCCTTGCCTATTCATAAATAGAATGTCAACATGTATTTGTATAGTTCAGCCATAGATAAAAATAGGTTATCCGTACCTCAAAATTTCAGAAACATGAGAAAAAACATAGGTAATTATTTTTTCATTATCTGCCAATTGATTATCAGCACTGTAGAACTACACTATCAGCTCACTTGAATTTCAGGCATACACTGGAACACCATTGTTTCAGGAGCTGTGTAAAGCAATTCCTGCCAAGGTAACTTGAAATATAAATCAAGAGATGGGGCACAGACAAGACAATACAAAAGACTTGAAATGAACAGTAATTTTTATTATACAATTTATAAATTTAATTTTTTTATATGGGACTTCAAAAGAGAACATGATGTTAGCACTGCCAACTATTACAAGTTTCAGGGTGTGAAAGCTAAATGTAATTTAGGAAATGGTGTAATTCTAGTACTAATGTTATTGTTTGGGCTTCTCCGTGGAAAACAAACAAATTAAAAACCCATATTCATTATTTACTTTTTTACACTGACAAATGAAAGTGTAAAGGGAAAGAAAGTGTAGCGTGAAGCCAACAATGAGAAAACTGAGTAATCTTTGTTTACACAGGTGAAAAACTAGTTTACACAGTTGTCCATTTTAAGGTCTTGTTTGAAGAGCTTGATAAGACTTTGAGATTATATGTAGAATTAATTTCCTCCAATGAAAAGAAGACTTCGGGTGTTCTTTCCTTAAGCATTGCAGATTTGCTTGTATTTATTACAGATTTTTTAAAAAGAATGTACTAGAGCAGTGTTTCATAGGCTTCAAAATCTACCTTATGTTTTCTTTAGCCTGTATTTGTGGGATAAACACATAGTAACCCTATGGTTCACAGGCATAAAGGGAAAAGTTTAGGAAAGAACAACTGTAATTTAGCCTAGTGAGTAAAATAAATGAAAGGGAGAGAGATGGATTATTCCTGTGAAAAAAAAAATTCTAAGTCAGCTTGTCATATTTATTCTCAGTGTTTTCATTTCATTCTATATTTTTTTGTCAGGATAATTCTTACCAATAGGCTTCCCTCAAAAAAATGATTATTATATTTTATCTGCAAATTTTAGGGCTCATAAAACCATTAGGCAATTAAATATTATTCCTGCAATTGGTGAAACCACATTAACGTCTCTTATAATTGATTTTGTAATGTCTTTAATAGATTAGAGTATAAAGATAATAACCTGGAATTTGATAAGAATTGAAATATCAATTTCAAAGGTCAGGTTAAAAATTGTGCAAGTAGCCTGCACTGAGCTACATGCTAGACCAACAGACAGGGATATGTCCATTTGGACATAAATAAATAAAATAAATAAATCCTGCTAAATAAATCCTTATAAAAATAGTTCATTTCATACTAATTTATTTTGAAAGATGAAGATGGTTTTGCAAAGGTTAGCCAGTGTTATAAATGTTTAGAGTTTTCCTTTTGATTTACATGCAAAAATAACTTGCATGAAACTTTATATCTGTGAAATATTTCAGTTTTCTTTTCTGTTTTGCATTAGTTTACTGATGCTTTTATCTTGAAAAACTATGTATATAAATGATGCAGTAGATAAGCCAATGTAATGCTATGCAGAGTGTGAAAATATGAAAAATCTGGAAATAATCTTGACATTTAAGAAAAATATATCCATCCTACTTAGTATGTGCAGGCTTGATCTGAAAGAGAAGCAAAAGCATTTTAAAGTTTCTAGGTAATATACTATTTTCTTTTAGGTAATGGGATCTAAACTCTGCTCTTGGGTAAAAGGGTATTTTCACGCGTGAGACAGGAGATTTAAATGTGTGCAGAACTTTTCCTTCTCCAGTGGTCTGGTGGTTTTGTTTGTTTCCTTGTTTGGCTGTGGATTTTATTTGTTAGTTTGGGGTTTTTTTTGTGTGTTTATTTGTTTATTTCTTTTTGTGTTTTTTTTTAAGGGAGAAATTTATCTGTGAGGTCAGAAACTAGAAACATATATTGAAAACAGTTTAAAATAAATGATAATTTATGTTCCGTTACACAGTCTAAATCAGGTGAAAATAAAGGACATTAATATACTTTTGGTAAGATATTATTTTGAAGTACTTTGTATATAGAGTAGAAATAAGGATTTTCTTGTATTTATATAATATGATTAGCACCTTCTTATCTCAGCTACACCAACACAGGGTCATGATCTAGCTGTACAGAATCAATTAATAACTTCAGTCATTTCTATTAAACAGATTACAAAACCTAGAAGTTTATGTCTGTAAAAATAAACTATTTTGTCTAGAAAAATATTAATGTGCTTTTTACTGTTTTGAGGGTGGTATATCTGAATTATTTAGGTGCATTTATGTATTTATTTTCTTAATATACATAGTAGACATGAGGCACTAGCTTAATTTGTCTGTTCTTGATCTTCAGTTTATCATTTGGATGTCCAAATTTTTCAGTGTATAATTTTGAATTCTATATGATGCTATTAATATAGTCAAGTACCATTATATCACAGGAAAGGAAACTCTTACACATCCAGGTATGGATATAAGACTTTTATGAGCTTCAATCTAGGACTTAATTGCAAGACTACATTCTGCTAAAGGTTGTACATATTATTTGCTGAATCAGCCAATATTTGTTCATCACATAATTTCCCCTAACATCAGGGTAAATCTTAAATTTCCAGATTATTCTTTCCAGTTCAGGTTTTTTAAAAACACATTAATTTTACGGTACGAATAGTTACAGAAAACAGGCTGTATGCATGAATGATTAAACTTGTAAAAACACCAAACTATCTGATAAATTGTGATAGTTACTATAAATTATAAAATCATATTTTTAGTATAAAATCAGTAAAGTGTTACATGCAGATGTGAAATGCATGCATTCAATACTATTTGGCATTAACTTGTATTTTTAACCATCAAGACCCTGGAAGTGAAAGGAATTGAAAATGTTTGTGATCAACTCTGTTAGAACCATTCATATTGACAGGTAGGTATCAAGATATCAAACAAGACTATGGTACAAGAAACTGCTATAATGTAGTATAAAGAGTTTTGTTGGAAAAAAAAGATGATCAGAGTTTTTCTCCAATCTGTAATGAAACTTTTTCCCCTCTGCAAAGGATGCCTGTAATTCAGTCTAGAGAACAATGTCTTAGTTTCTTTAAAATCCAAAATTGCTGTACAACTTTGTTTGGTTTTGTTTTGGTGTTTGGGTTTTTTTGTTTTTGTTTTTGTTTGTTTGTTTGTTCGTTTGTTTTGGTTTTTGTTGGTTTTTTGGTTTTTTTTTTCTTGTAGGTTGTCTGGGTTGTTTTTATGGTAATTATTTTTTATTATACTCAAACAGCAGTATGGACTAGACCTTTATTTTTACAGTAGGCAATAGCAACATTTTTTTACTAAGTGGCCTCTCACCCAGTGTTAACATAGTACTGTCTTCATATGTGCAAAAACATGCAGCCAAGTGAAGCTTTCTGGCAATACCGTCTTTCACTGCTTATAATATTTTGTGGCAGTGTCTAAAATGCACCCTTCTTTCTTCAAACTTGTAATGTTCTTATTTCTATGTCATCATAGTGAGTTCCTGATCAGTAGACTCAGCATTTTAATCTAAACATAAGTTTTAATGGAACCAGTAAAGCCATTGCTGTAGAAATTTTTTTTACTGCAGTAAAAATCTGGAAAGGCGGCTTTCTCCCCACATGCAGGTGCAAAATTTATCTATGAACCTTAGATACTGCTGATCTGCTTTTTCCCATCACTCTCTACAGAATACAGGTTCTTTTTCATATTGGCAGTTCCTCATGGACACAAGAACAGCCATGCTGGTTTAGACTGAGAATCCATAGTATCAGTATTCTGTGCAGAACAGTGCCCATAAATAAATGTTTAACTGAGAAGAGTGGAAACAGAGCAAAGGCATTTGACACTCTCACCTAACACTTCTTTTGGGTCATTGCTACCAAAATTACTTTTAACTTTTATTTATTTTTGAGTTACTTAATTAGTTTTACTGAATTTCCCTTTCAAGTCCAAATCTTAAATAAAAAATTACTATTTTGCACTATAACGCACAGTTGTGCTGCATGAATGTCAAATATTGCTTTTCACATGTCTTGGAAGAAGGTGGCAAAACTCAGCTTCAGCTGTGAAAATACAAGGTTTCTGCTCACATACCATCATTCATATTACTCCCCTCTAAAACATAGCCAACACTTCACCTCATGCACTGATGAAAGTTTAATCTTCTGCAGCTCTGATACTTCGAATTGTTCTCTATTTTCTCTATGGCATTCCACCTTACCTGGCTTAGAGGCCTCACCATTTTCAGTGCTTTAATATCATAATTTCATTTTTTTCCCATTTTGCTAGGGAAAAATAGCCAAACAAATAATAACTCAAATAAATAGATAAAACTTAAGAGGTTTCTGATGGAGTTGAATACATGCAAGATTCCTCCAAAAAGACAAGCAGAGAAATTAAACAAACAAACAAACAGGCCCAAAAATACTTTAACTAATTTTTAAAACAGTGCCAGCAAAAAATCATAGTACTGGTTTGTACTATAGCACCTCTGTAATTCTAATTGCAGAATGTGAGTGCTGCCTCCTAAATAAGGTTTGTCAAGCCAGGTCAGTGAAGAATTTGCTGTATCAGATTTTCAGATGGTATAAATTGTGGTACAATAAGGAGTACCATATAGGGAATAAAAACAAACAGACAAACAAACACCAAAAAAACAATAACAAAACATGAGGTTTTCCATGTGAGAAGAATCTTTATTTGGGCTGAAAATACATTGGTTTTCTGTTGGGACCACTGGCAACATTCTTTTTTTTTTTTTTCCCCCAATAATACAGTAATTGTGAAAATATATTTAATCCAATGTAATGGAGTTCAAAATGATAATACTGTTTTTATATGAGTTTCACCCTGGAAGATTCTGAAGTGACTTTCAGAACACAAAATGACTGCAGCATGGGAATATTTTAAAATCATTATCATTGTATGCTAGAATAAATTAGGCACTAAAGAGAAGGGCTTCATTTTTATTATGTATTTTATTTTTATGATTTTTCATCTTGTATTAATCTCTCACAAAACACAAAAAATGCATTAACTTGTTGTGGTTTTGTTATTAGTATATACAATAAGACCCAAAAACGTGAAACAATTAAAAAGCATTTCAAACTTCTAGAAGTAGCTATTACATTGTATGATAGTTTTGGATTGGTTTGTAACTTTTTCCCCACTTTTGATTTGTGATTCTTAAAATTTTATCAAAGAGAATATCTGGATAAACTGATAAATCATAAGTTCAAAAACAATTAAAGCTAACACAGTAAAATATTTTAAAGTCAAGAATAAAGCAAAATCCCAAAGTAAAGTACCATGTTATTTTCCACTTTGCAAAAAGTGAGAGCTACAGCATCTCTAGAGTCATGGTGTTTCCCAGACAAGTCAAATAAAGTCACATTAAGCATTCCTGTCTTTGCAATAGACAGCACTTAAACAGTTTAATTTCATTTTAGACACATGAACTCTAATAATTCTGAATAGCAAAGAAACAGAGTGACATTAGTTACACATACAATTTTTATTTTGCAAAGTGATCTAAAAACATCCCCTTGAACTCTAAAGTCAACAGAACTCTCAGCATTGCTGTGTTAATGTAAAATTTCAAGAATCCATTACAGTATTCTTTAACTCAACTAATTTCAATTAGTCACCTAATTAAAGTTAGTAATCTGGGGGGTTGGTAGTCAATAGGAAAAACATAAGAGTTCTTTTTACACAGATCTTTGGTGGGCTTGTCTTGTCTGGCTGCTCTATCACTACATCTCCTCAGTAGGACCAAAGCAGAAAATATGCTGGCAGTCTTGTGGGTCCAGATAAGGACAGAGATCACCCAGCAATAGCATCACAGGCAAAGCAGGCTTGACTTAAAGATATTAATTTAGCTTACTGACTTTCAGCATGGGCTCTCCACAGGCTGCAGCTTACTTCAGGGCACATGCACCTTCTCTGATATTTTCTCAGTCCTTAACTGACTGCAGTGTTAATTTCTGTGTCAGAATGGTCTTCACCACAGGCTGGAGGGGAGTTTCTGCTCTGCTGCCTTGATCACCTCCTCCTTCTCCTTCTTTACTGACCTTGGTGTCTGCAAAACTGTTTCTCTCCCATTTTCTCACTCCTCTCTCACAGGATTTTAATACTTTCCAAAATATGTTATCACAGAGCTACCACCAATGTCAATGATGAGCTCAGCTTTGGCCTGTGATGGTTCTGTTTTGGAAATGGCTGGAACTGTCTCTGTCCAACATGGGGTAGGTCCTGGTGTCTTCTCACAGAAGCCACTCCTGCAGCCTCCCTACTACCAAAAACTTGTCATGTGAGCCAAATAACAGATGGAGAAGGAGATAGGGAGCTGCTCCTCTCTGGTCCTGCCTCTGGCTTAGCCTCAGCCCAGCACTGTGGGGAGAAGGGATAAACACCAAACAGGAGGTTAAAGAGCTATTTAAGAACAGGTTTTGTGTAAGAACAAATCAATATAGGTATTAAATATGTATGTACATCACAGGACTGTGATTCCTCTACTTTTATGGAAGAATTTGGTTGATTTATGGAAGAATGAAGTATTTTGTAATAGCTATTACTCATAAGCTTTCAGAATTTATTTTGCTTGCCATTGGGATGATTGCCATACCCTTTAATATATTACACAACAAAACCAAAAAGCCTGCCTTCTTGCTAGATTTGGAGATGCAACCTTTCTCCTTTCACTTTATTGAAACAAATTCCACCTGCAAACACCAACAGATGAACCTGATTGAAATGTTAGGTAGTTACATTTTAAAGAATTGAAAGTATATCATCAGCTTTTAACCTTATTTTAAAGCTCAAGGCCAACCCACTGCTCTTCATTATGTTGTAACAGCACTACAAAATTCAGAGAAAGGTGGCTGGCAGTTATAATCAACTACAGCTACATTTAATCAGAAATGCAGCTCACAGTGGTAAGAACAAACTCTCCATTTAGACCATTTTTTTTTGTTTTCAATTTTTTACTGGTTGAATTACCCAAACACTGGAGAGAGGTTTTCTTAAATATTTTACATTAATATTGTTTAACTATTGAATCAAACAGATTTGTGAACTTGACATAAAGAAAACCAAACCAAACCAAAACCAAAAAAAGAAAACAACACTTAATCTTTCCAAATAAACGCTCCTATGTTTTTCTGTACATTAAATATCACAGCAAGCAATTTTGCAAAGCAGTGAACTATTCAATCCAGTAGCTAAGATTTGAAGATATATGACCTCATCTAACACTCTAAAGACTTTCCACACTTACATAAAAAGAGGTAATTGTTTATTCCCTGCAAGTGTTCAGTCCAGGCTGGAGAAGTGAATAACTGGGTTAGTAATTTCTCTGTTTTGAAAAGAGATGCCTTGAAGGGCATTTTGTAACAGTCTAATCTGCTGTTTTCTCTATGTAGATTTAAAAAGGGAAAAGTATTTTTCATAGGAGAAAATTAGCCAATTATGTTATCTGCTATAATGCTATTTGAAGACCTGTTATTCATCAGTCTTGTAAAGTACAAAATACTGTCTTTTTAAGGACTGTAATGATTATATTGTCAGTAAAGCATGATCTGTACATTATTTTCATAATAGTGGTTTCCAGCAAAGTAATTAGGTTGTTGAAGTCCAACAGCATTTGTGGTACATTCTTGAAATAAAAGTAAAGAAACTTAGTATAGTTTAACAGCCCATTAATTAACTCACTTGTAAAAGGTAGAAAAAACATTTAAAATGTCAACCTTGGGTACAGTGAGGATGTAACTTCTAAAATACTGATACTATTTATCAAATTGATATTAAAGGGGAAATAAGAATGTACTTTTTTATTAATAAAAATACTCAATTTTATCTGTACAGGAAGTAAAGAATATGAAAATAGTAAAGGTGAAAAAATCTTTATACTTATAAGAAAAAAATTAATCACATTACAAAATTGTGTAAGATTTCAGCAGAACTAATTACTGTAGAAAACAAGAAGACTTTCCTTTATAAATTGTTGGGCATAAACATGAAAGAATAAAAATAAATAACAATGTTGAAAAGGCTAAATCTAATACAATCTTCCTTAACCATAAGAGAGTTTTGGGCAGCATACTACAGGGGTTTATATTGGTACCCCTGCTGTTTCTTCATTTAAACTATTAAATAAGTGATATTTAAAGAGAAAGTATTCTCAAAGGAAAATAATTTGGAATTGTAAGCTAAAAAAGAAAGCTGATTTTAAAGCCTGAGATCTATGGGCATGCATGAAATCTTAGTAAAATACTGTGAGCAGTAACTTACTTTGATTTTTTATTGTCTTAAACTTTTTGCAATTTTGAAATTGAAAAAATATGTTTAAAGCATGTTCTGAGCAAATTAGTGATATAAAAGAAAAGTATGTATGTGAGATAACGTTTACATATTTATAGTTTGTGTGTTGTGACTGATGTACACAGTTCAACATATTTACCATAGCTCAGTAGCTATTTTCCCAGATTGGGGATAAAACTGAAAACGAAACAAAAGAAAGCAAAGAAAAACCCATCCTGGTTTGCCCTAATGAAGTGTATGGTTTATTTTCAGGGTTTTATTTCATTTTACCTACAGAATCAAAATATTTTCTTCATATAATTTTGAAACAAATTGTTGGTAGATTCCCAACAGCTAATTTTAGTCACTTCGTTGAAGAGGCTAAGTTAGAAATACTTCATGGAATCCAAAATATCTAAGTCATATGCCTAACTTGCACTTGCCAGATGGTCTGATTTGACCGTCAGTATATGTTAGGTTACTGTACTAGAGTGCTGACAGTGAAAAATCATACATCTTCAGCTTCCAGAAGCTGCAGAATTTGCCTCCACACAATCAGAAAAAAAATTTTTTAAAAAGAGAAATAACAAAAAATCAACTATATATAGTTTTATTATATTTTATTTTATTATATTATATTTTATTAATATATAGTATTATTATACTACACACATAACTAAAAATTTAATGTCAGATTTTAACCTAGATATTAAAATGGAGATTCATATTGCTGCTTATGAATTAATATTGAGAGTACTTTTGGAAGATAATGCAAGCAAGCAAAAGTCTAAAAGCCCGATTCAATAAAACATCTTGCCAGCTATTCTTTACAAGTTTGAGAAATCCACAATGTCAATGTGTCACAGTTATTCTTTTATAGCCAATGGAGGCAAACAGACTTTTAAAGGGCACAAGTCATTAGGAAAATATTCTATACTGTATTATTATTTTTTTTAATCAGAAAGACCAATCTAAATAGACAGTACCTCTTTTTGTACTTCAAGTTCTGTAACCTGAAGTTAAACATAGTAAAATACATGTGAAGGACAGATTATAGTGCATGGATTGCTGTGATATCTTCATAGATTATCATTATTGGAGTTATGTAACAAGAGTAGACAAATTTATAAGTAAAATCAAAACTGAAAAAAGTGGTTCTGGAGTAGCATTTTTATTTTTATATAATTTCTTAGCAGGATTCAGTATTATAAATAAGTGTGGTTTAGATTAGTATTTTCATTTTAAATTTACATGTCAATGTATCTTGGTATTATCAGATAATATTAAATCAGAATGGTCTAAAACCAATAAGGACCAATAAGTATATATATTTTGACAGTATTTGATAAATATAATTGACAGATAGAATATGCTCCATTAAATTAAATTAAATATCAGAATTAAATTGAATTAAAATTTAGTAGAATTGTGTTCTAGATTTTATTTCTGTCTTTACTAGTCACTTCTGAACTATTTCCATCATTTTACAAGTATTGATTGAAACAGTTATGTTGCCAGGATTTCACACATATGTTTACTCTTACTGAGTGCTAGATAACTGCTAGGAACATCACAGAAGTCCTCTGAACAAAATTCTTTTGACTGTGGATGTTCTTAGTTTTATATAAGCACATAAGAGCATGTATTTTCTGTGAAAATAAGTATAAAATATTAGTCAGCATATTACTGGAGACAGAAATCAGGGTCTATGCAATCAGCTCAAATATGTAAAATAAATATCAAAAAATCGTAAAGAATCCATTTTGGGTAAAAGATTGAACTGATTAATGAACTTCTTGTACTGTACCTCTATGTAACATAATTTTATATGTAACTTCTAGAAGATGGAAAGTGAGCTTCTGGCCTGAATTTGTTTTATTTTAGTATCCTTAATTACATTGCTACATTTTGTGAAGATGAATCCAAGCCCAGAAGGCTTCCCTAAATAACTAGAATATTTAAAAAACTTTTAAAATATTCAAAGTATATAGAAGAAGTTCAGAGAGGATCATCTTCATCTGTAGCATTTTATCCTTTCGTTTAAACATGTCTGCTTTACTTTGAAACTTTGATGACACCTTTAGTTTATCACATGGTGCCAAGAACAAAATAGATCCTATCTAAAAATAAAATAAAACGACCAATATTTCTGCTTCACACTAAAATATCCTTTTAGTTCCTAGTGAAAATAATAATTTATATAATGAAGTATTAACTAATGTAGTTTTTGATTGATTCTAATATTCAACACTGATGCTTAAATGCTTTTTTTGTCACTCGTTGAATAATGTTATATAAAATAGTTACACAAAAATTGATCTCTGATTACTGTCATTAGAAATATATCCTTTAATGTTTACTACCCATTTCAATTAGATTGATAATTCATTTAGGGTAAATTATTTTGATTTTGTTTAAAGTTTTGTTTTTAAGGAAAACATGAAGTAGTAACAGCAAAATTCTTTCTGAGTTCTAGCTTACATCAGTATTTTTAACTTCACCATATAACTCGCAGTCTCATCAAAATTCTAAGACTCTAACAAGTTTTATTTTTTGAAGGTTGATACTGAGTGGTATAACGTGTTTTAATTATCTGTCTTCACACTACATGCCAGCTAATATATTACCTATAATATTGAACTAACAGCATTATAATTTACTAGGTAATCTCAATTAGTTTTTAAAAATTCAAAAAGTGTTTGGCCTATTCTAATTTTCTGGAACTTTCCTACTGTTTTGATATTAATGACATTCCAGCATTGTTTCAGAAATATCTCTTCATCAATACTTTTAATGGAGAGTACCATGGCTGTACCTTTTTTGTTTGTTTGTGGGATTTTTTTTTTGTTGTTTTTTGTTTTGTTTTGTTTAATTACAAAAATTAACAATATTTCTCTTTAGTCCAGCTTTCTATCAGATCTATCTCAGAACACAAACTGTGTTAGTATTTGATGTGCATATAAGGTCAATCCATAGGGGGATTGTTAACACATATGTTGTTATGTTAACACATAACAGGTTCTTGACATTGTCTCCAGGAAGCTATATAAAAATCCCAGTTTACAGCACTAGGATCAAAAGTCAATAAAACAATCAAACAAAAATAATTTGTTCTTCTGATTGGTTAAGCGCATCTTCAGATCTCATTTTAAAAAGGACAAAACCCCCTTTTATAAACTTTTTTGGTTTTTTTACCAGGACCATTGACTACGTTTCTAAACAGATTTTTCTATAACACAGATTTTTCTACTGAACTGAAGACAATATGTGGTTTTATGTTTTGTCTTGATTAAGATGTCATAGAATAATTCATATCAGACCTTCTTACCTACACAACCTGCAAGTTTACAGACATCAGAAAAAGTTCTTAAGATGGTAAATACATGAGCAGCTTGGTCTGATTCAGCTTTAATCAATGTCAGGTGATGCTATAAAGCAGGTATACTCTTATGCATGTGTTTTACTTTTAAATTCACATATTTTTTAAAAAGCTGGATCTGACACAAGACCTTTATCATTTCAGACATGTTAACACCGGGATTTACATTGTTAATACAAATCTTTCTATACTGATTTGTCTTCCATACAACAGTGAATATACAACAGCCATACATAGCAACACAAAATCCAGTCAGCCTCGAGGTCAAGGAAAGAACCACTGTGACCAAATAAAACCTCATTACTGTTGTAACTCAGATGAGCTGATTTGTCTTGTTTGGAAATCTTTTCTGAAAGTTTTAATTTCCATGTAAAACAAACATGCTTTTATACTAAAAATTAATCCTCAGCTTTTTCAAAATCTTTATATTAAAATATACAAAACAATTTTGTCTTAATACAAACTTTAAAAATTATCTTTCTCTGAAAGCTGTTTTAGAGAAGTGAATTTTCTGAACTGCTTCTGATGTTTAACTCCAAGCAACTCCAAGCATGGGCCAAAACCACTTCTTTGACTGGATTCCAATTATCTTATCAGCATAGTGCAGCTCACATGCAAACTGCAGTCTACACTGCCTGTGTTTAGGCACACAAACACATTCAGCACTAACAACACCAACAGCCTTCATCCTCTTTCTGCTTCTTGCTAATCAAAATGGAGGTCCGCTGCTACAAAATATATACATATGAATTTTGGGTACCCCCAAAGCAAGCTGTTGCTTGGGCTGAGCAAACCCCAGTTTCTTAGCCTCTCCTCATAGGGCATGTGCTTTAGTCTTGACCATCCAGGTGGCCTCCTCTTGAGCTGCCCAGTTTATCAGTGTATTCATGTATCACAAACTCCAGAACTGGGTGAAGGTTTGGTATAATGAGTACTGAGTAGAAGTGCATAATCACTAATCATCTGTCTGTGCTCCTGTTTTTACATCAGCAAATGCTGCTTTCATTGCTGCCAGTCTGCACTGCTGATCTTCTTTGAGCCTTCTATCTCCAGGATTTACTAAGTACTCTGCAGAGCTGAGTCCTAGCCAGTAAGTTTCCATCTTGAACACTGCAGACCTTTCATCCATTTTCCTTTGATTTTCATAAGGTTCCAAGTGGCCCTTTCTTCTAACATATCTAGGTCTCTCTGGATGGTGGTCCTGCTCTCCACTGTATCAGCTGCACTTCTAAAGTGTCACCATCTACAAATCAAAAGATGGTGCTCCCTGTCATCTCACCCAGACCATACAGGAAGTATCAGGATATGTGCCAGGAGACACCATCAAGGAACTCCTTTAGTAATCAGCCTCCAGTATCCTCTACCCTTTGAACCTGGTGGCTGAGCCTGTTTTTAACACATCTGGTAGTCCACCCATCTGTGCCATCTAGTCTGGATAAAAGTATGGTGTGGGAGACCATGACAAAAGTCTTGCTAAAGTTAAGGTAGAAAAATTCTATTGCATAGATCTTGTCTCTCCATCATAATAGTCAATGATGGTAAATCCATGCTGGCTGTTCTCAGTCACCTTCTTCCCATTCATGTACTGCACGGTGGCTTCCACAAAGGCTTGCTCCGTGGTTTTCTCAGAGAAGTACAGAGAAGCCTGACCTGAAGTACAGACAATTTTTCTGTTAAATATAAGAACTTGAAAAATACTCTTTAAATGTGTGTGCTGCTATGTTTTGCAAAGCAGAAGAATTTTATACTAACTATAATACCTTAACGTGATTATGAACGACAAAGGTGTAATTCCTTAATTCCATAGAGAACACAGGGAAAAAATTATGAAATTCTAAATAATAATAATAAAAAAGATAAAAACATATTGTGCCAGATTGACTAAACATAGTTAAAATAATAAGACAACAATCAGATTCTACAGCAGTCATTATTTCTGTATCAGATAAGTTTTACCAAGTTAGAGACTATTTAATATTATAAGTAGTTTCAGTAAGCTGTATTTATGCAACTTTAACATTTGTATGGCAATACAAATCACTAGATTAAAATGTTGTTTAAATGCATCATAGTATTTTTAAAAGAAGCAAAGATCATATTTTTGAAAATTTTTAAAATTTTATATGCAACAACTAGTAATGAAAGATTTACTTTTTTATGATCACACCTGGAAACATTAGTAATCTGACAAAAAGAAACAAATTTATGAGCCGGACAGATTTTGGAAACTGCTTCCACAGTAATGTTGGGCATACATTTAATTATGAGATTTAAAAAAAAATATGCCATATTTTCAAGTTGATATTCAAAAGAACTTTAGTCGTATAAGTTTAATATAGAAGGGATAAGGACAGGCTTTCTACCTGTAGTCTTTCTTCTTGTAGATAGTTGAGGTTACTGACTATATAGTACACTGTGATGGATTTATGTTTTAGGAAACAGAAATGCTAACACAAATTTAAAAAGGAAAATACCCACAAACAATCTCTATCTGTGATTTAAAAGAAATCTGACATCTTTTAGTGAATAAAAACTGTCCTCAAAAAAGTGATGACTCCGGCTAGCATAGAAAGCTCATCACTCAAAGAGTCTGACAAATGCTTTATTTCATGTAGTGCTTAAAATAACGTAAGTTTATACTTAACATAACAAAGTGCTTGCAAGTCCTGGTGCATAGGTACCAGATGTGAGAAAAAACCCAAATAATTTCCATGTATTCACATGCATGCTGGCTTACCAAAATCCCACAGATTTTCAAGGAGAAGCAGCTAAGGAAGACATCTCTTTTGATGTAGCAGAGAGCAAGCCTTTACTTCTGGGTACATGTATCCTGTTTTCTCAGATCCTCGAGTTCCTCCAGCTATTTGTTTCATTGTGTTTAATGTTCTCTCAAGTTATCTTTCTTCTCCAAAATAAACCTAATTCTTGTTTATTTATCTTTAACAGTTTTAGTTGTTTAAATATTTTCTCCCCCACATGATCAAAATATTGTCTACTTCCACTGTAGCATCACTGAAAATATAACAATGCCAATCAGACTGGATGCAACAAGGGGTGAAGAAAGTGTCCCTGAAATAATTACTGAAAATATGAAAGAATGTACAGTCTGCTTTACTGCTCTGGGAAGTTTCAAGAGTCTTATCAATTGCAGAAATATACTGGCCAAGTAATTTTGTCAAAATGATTCCTGTAGTTCAAAATAAGAAATATTGTTTTCTGTTCATCCAGACTTTATCTGAGTCTTCCAGGTCTTCTGTTGCTTTTTAACTAAGATCAGAGTGAATCTACTTTGGCTTTACCTCTCTTATTCCCATAACAGCACAGCTTTAAAGGAACTTTTATTAGTGCATGTTTGTGAGTCTTCTGTGGCGCTTTTAATATTCTGCTCTTTCTTTTTTCAGCTTTAGTCAGGCAAACCCAAAACCAAAAGACACTTCTCAGGAGTTGGCTTCATGATTAAAAACTCCATCGCCTCCAAACTTGAAAATTTGTTGAAGGGTCATTCTGATTGGAGTATTTCCTTACACCTCCCACTACTCAACAAGCAACATATTGTTCTCTTCAGTATATATGCCCCAACACTCCAAGCTGACCATGCAAAAAAAATTCTACACTGACCTGCGCTGCCTCACCCAACAGGTTCTTGCAGGTGGTAAGATCATAATCCTTGGTGACTTCAATGCCAGAGTAGGAAAGAATTATTGAAGCCTGGAAAGGAGTACTAGGCAAGCACAGTGTTGGAAACTGTAATGACAGTGGATGTCTCCTGCTACAGTTTTGTGCTGAGCAGCAGCTCACAATCTCCAACAGAAAGACAGCCTGAAGACAACCTGGATGCATCCTCGATCCAAGCACTGGCACCTCATTGACTATTTGGTATTTCACTGACTTGAAAATTGATTGAAAATTCAACACAATTTAAAATAATATTTTATTTGTATGCTTTTTGGTTTGATTAAAGTTACTATTTGTCACATTTTAACACTGGCCCAGCAATGAAACCGAATGACAGATGCTATTAATCCCCCTCTCCTCCCCGATAAAGAAAGGAGAGAGAATAAGGGAGAGAGACTTATGGGTTGGAAACTAAACTACAGAACTTTAATGAAACAGTAATGATAAATAGGAAAAAATACTAAATACAAATATAGAGAACATTGATACCACGTTCCTCTCCCTTTCCCCCAGTAACTCTCACATCACCACCGAGGCTGCAGGGCAGCCCTGGGAAAGTCCAGGCTGGAATCCTGGAGTCGGCAGCAGTCGGGAGCTGGAGGCAGGAACACGCAGATTCAGGCTGGCAGGGATCAGGACCACAGGCAGAGGGACGGATGGAATCCTCCCAGGATGCTGAAGCAAAACAGGGAACAGGCAAAGAAGGGGAAGGAGAAAGGGCAGGAAGGGGTTTGACCTTTGTTACCCCTCAAATTTATACTGAGTATGACGTGTATGGGATGGAATACTCTGTTTGGTCAATTCTGGCATCTATCTTGTCCGGTCCTCCCCAGAGGAGGGTTTCAGGTGGGACCTCCTTACTCCTTCTGGAGGGTAAAAGAGCTGAGCAGTGTCCTTGGCTCTGCATACAAATCTCTAGCTGTAACTATAAACATCAGTCCTAGAAGCAGACACTGTCTGAGAAACTTGCTGTTAATTTCAGCAAGTGCAACTACTTACAAGAGACTTAGCTGAAAGCAAAAGTACAAGACAGAAAATCACCTTTATCCTGGCCCAAACCAGGACACAGTTCCACTAACATTTTTCTGCAGGCTTATAAATTATTATTATTAAGATATCCTTTAAGTAAGCAGTTCTGGTATCCTCCTTTTTGCCTGTGCTGCTAATATTCCTGTGGTGCTTGGAAAATACTGTTTCTCTTTCTGTTTGGACAGTTTTTCATCTGGCACTGCAGACTGAGCAACAGTATTTTGTGTTCTCTATAGTCTCAGAATTTGATTATGGGCTACAATTTCCTAAACATTATACCCAAGTTTCCTCATTTGAGTCCATATAGTACTCCTGAGACACTAGCATCAAGTTGATAAAATTATCTGAATTGTGCAGAAGATTAGTGCTCTTCTGTAATGGTGCAAGGAGGTGAGCTGCAGTATTACAACATATCTAAAACTTCATTATGTTCCTATATTAGCTTGCTGAATCATATGCTAAGCTGTCCATACCTTTTCTCTTTTCCTGGTTTATTTTGGATCTCAAATTGATAATGACAAAGCTGTGTGACATCTCCATAAACTTAATTATGTGGTGGATGATACCCTGGCTTGGAAAATACTGATAGGATCACATTCTGAATTTGTATTTCACCTTATTAGTCTGCCAAATTTATAATGTTAGTTCTTCTGGATTATTTTAATTTTTTTTTTCTTTTTTCAGATTTCTCCAAATCTCTTTAAAGCACAATGTACTTTCATCGTTGTTAAAAGATGTGTTAAGCAGCAGCTACCTCCAGATGCTTCAGGGCTTGTGGATTCCTCATGCCTGCTTGCTGGAACCCAGTCTGGAAACCCAGGTTGCTCAAGGAACTGATGGTGTCCCAGTTCCAGATTCAACCAGTAGCAAAACTGAACATGCATCTCAGAGGCAGACAGACAGACAGACACACCCTGGAGAACCCGCTGAGTCACAGGCATCCTCCTTGCTGGTTCATCCAGTTTGATGTTTGCCAGCAAACAAACACACACACACACACACACCTCCACAAACAGTTGGTTTGGGGAAGATACAAACCTTAGCTCCCATCAGCTGGCACCAAGCATACAGGCTGTGATCCAGAGTCCACTGCAGCTGCCAACTCTGCTTCACTCACCTCAATCATCCCCAGTTGCTCCAGTAGCCAAAAGATGGTTTTCAGTGTACATGCAGTTCTCAACCCAGTTTCTGGGGCTAAGACCACACTCACTCTGGTAGTCAGACTCCCACTCACTCTAGTTTCAGGCACCAGAGGCTGGGGACACCTACATCCCTGCTGTGACTCCAGCAGCTGGCATCAAATCCATGAACTCTGGCCATGCCAGTAGCTGGCATAGAATCTTTCCAGTGCTCATAAAAATTGGATAGAGAGGGAAATTACACAGAGATAAAGCTAAGAATAGATTTAATAAAATACAATAGTCTATGTTTTGGTTGTTGACTCCTTCCTTATTATTCCAGTTTGACAAAATATTCAATTATATGATCTGAAATAAACATTCTCGTACTCTGCACACCCTTTTCAATTTATGTAACTGGCCAGGTCAGTTGGCCAGTTCTTGTCATTGTGAGACCATTCACTGGAAGTTGCTCCTGATCTCCACATGGCACACACATACAAATCCCTGAAGAGAACTTCAACTAATAGAAATGGCAGAAGATGACACTCATTCTCATAGAGGTCTTTGGCAGTGTAACAGGATTGTGTGGATGCAGCATAGTAAATGGATGGAAACAGATGCCTTTTTTTTAAAAAAAATAATCCAGTAGGACTACAGATGTTTGCTCGGATTTAGCTAAAATTAATCTTCCTCTGAATTTTTTTTAAAGGCAACTACTGTCTGCCTTGTGATCATATTTGAAAATTCTTCAGTTGGGTAAAAAGGGAACCTAAACTTATTTTTCAAGTTCACTGCCTAAGTTAAATACATTGGATCTCATCCTCTCCCCCTATAAGTTATAATGCAAGTAGGACTTTTTCTATTAAAGAAAAAAAGAAAAAAATCTTTGATTTTCCTATGAGTTTCCTACAAACATTCATAATTTTTACATGTTCTCTCCAAAGGGGATAATTAGGTTCAATGTAGCAAACAAGTTTTAAATGATCTGCAGTCGAATACAACTGCTTTGCAGTTTAATGTACCTGAAATACACAGTTAACCTGAAAATGCTATGGTGGAATCCAGATATTCACAAAAGAAGACAAGTTAAACACATCCTTAAAACCTATTCCTCCATGAATGATATTGAATCAGGCTCATGTTCCTGTTTAGTTTAATTGTAGAGTAGAACTTATTAAAGGAAATTATTCTGAGACTGTTAAATTGTAATAAGATTAAGAAAATGTTTTCTCATTCTTATAGAATAATGAATATCTATTCTTTATATTGTACTATCAACTACCAATCACAATTAGGTTTCTAAATAAGATCCAAGCTAACAATCTGTAAGGACTGATAATAAGATTTCTCATTCATACAGCCTTATCCTTAATTTAATTTCCAAAAATCTCCCAGAGATCTCTGGAAGGTAGCTACTAAGACTCTTTATGGATGATGCACTAATACCTAGTGAAGTTAATTGGTTTGCTTTAGGATTTACTTTAGGCTACTTTAGAAAAAGTAACATATATCCAGTTTCTAGTCTACACTGCCCTCTTTCTCTCCTGATAGAAAGTCTCTCTTTGAACAAATTATCACGTTCTCGGTATTTGAGGTTTCAGGGTAGTTCAAACACTGAACAACAGCTACTCTTGCTAAATCCATGCTGAAAGAACATGAATGAATGAAAGAACACCAAGAAGCTCCAGAGCCTGCCCACTCTGCTTAGCTGGACCTCTCCAGCTTGGCCATTCCAGCATAAGTCCCAAGCAGAGTAGATACCAACCACGCATCATCCCTTGACCTTGGAGACGTTTTCTTCTATTAAGGAGTGTAGTCACAGCTTATGAATTCAAATCTGATTCTAGTAAATTCAGTACTAAAAAATGCATTGATACTCTGTGAGCACAGTCCAGTCTGCGTGGTATTGCTGTTAAAAGCTGTATCCAAATGAAGCCAAAGTGTTAGCAATGGGTTGCTGGTTTACATTACAGCAGTCCTTTTAGGCTAGAAGGATTTCCTTTCCACAGGTAGAATGTTTTGTGTTTCCATAACTAGAAGCTGGTGTGCACCTGGCTCTTGCTCTATCACGGGCTTGGGATATAAGCAGGAAACTTCCGATCATGAAGGAGCCTATAACTGGTTCTTGGTCTACCACTTCAGACACATTTTAATTGTATTGTTTTACAAAAGTAATGCAAGAGCAGAGTGGCCATTGATCTAAAAATGTGTCTGATCATTTCTATAAATGCAGATAAATGTTTCTTGGAGTACCTACTATCTGCAATTATCTCTCAGATAAAGATTATGTTGTAAGAATTGTAATTTTATACTCAGATTTTAAGCAAATCCATTTCTTGCTTCAGCATTGGCAGTAAATAGCTTGAAAATGTAAGAACTAAAAGATATATTTTCAGAGATATATTTGAGGTACTAACTGCTTCATATCTTTTAACAGGATGTTATGTCTATGACATCTTAACCATGAGGAAGAACATAAAAAGTAAACATTGTGTGAAATAAAGACAACATTACCTCTTAATTGTGGTTAAAAATAATAAGCTTGTGGCTTCTACTATCACTGCCAAACATGTGACTCACAATTGCTTTCAGATGCATCTGTTTTGTCCATTTCCACAACATTAAGCAGGTTTTCAGGTATAGATCTATGCCATGGTGTGCCAAATCAACGTGTACTTCACTACTTCACATCCAAAGGGCTTTCAGAGTTAGCACAGTTTATCCAACAATCATCATAATCTTCATAAATGAATGTAAATTATGAGACATTTATATTTATTAACTAGTTTTTAATTTTTAACATAAATTAAATATTTCTCCTATACACATCACCCAATAAGCCTTATGCAAGAAAAATCACAGATACACTTCACATAGAAATATTTGAAAGGGTAATTCAGATTCTACGTGGTGAAATTATAAAGAAATATTCCCTATGAGTAAATTAATCTGTATTGTCTAATCTGGGATTTGTGTACAGATAATACTGGCTAGATGCAGGAGACAAATTGAGAAAAAAATGCATCAGCCAATTAGTATTTCAGTCTTATGAAATAATATGGCAAAATTGAACCAGAAGAGTGAAGTTACTCAAAGTGCTCCTGAGACAGGCATTTTGCTATTTGACACTGCTCTGCAAGCCAGAAGCAGAGCTATTTTCCTAGAAGGGCACTTTATCATGGCAGACTAGAGCTTCAGCATGTTGCAGAACAGTTAGTCCTGAATTGCTTTCACACACACACAAACACACAAAAGTATTAATAAAAATATTTTATTAATAATCTATTAATATTGCCAGTACTTTCTTTCTCTTGGATAACTGGAATGAGAACAAGAATTCAACTTTATTTCTTGCACAGGTTAAAATGTCTGTTTTCCCTCATCACTGTAATCATGGTATCCACATTTGCATTTTATCTTTTAATTTAACTGGAAATCTTTAGGAGTATTTTATACAGCAAGAGTCATTTAGAGAGTCTAATCACTTCATAATGTGTTACGAAACAAGACTTTCTTTCCTAAAGATTTTGACGTCTTCAAAGTGTGAAATACATTCTCTTGGCTGGCTCTTGTTAACTGAATTTTGACAGCTTGAAAAAAAATTCCTAAAGAAAGTGTCTGTTTTGACTACAGACTCATATTGGAATTGGAGTTGTTCCTCATTCTGTTGGTGCTGTTTTAACAAAATCCAATATAACTTTCAAAGCAGCTTTTCTTATCTATTAAAAACTGATTCACACTGAACTAGATATCTTTTTGCCATACCATTATAGAAGCTACATCTGCAGAGCAGCTAAAAGACACTAGTCCTAGAATTGCTCAAATGTTTGGTAAATTTCTAAATTCCTATTATGCTCATTGATATTGCCCTTATATACTGAGCGAATCTGCTTTCAAGGAGATTCACATGCAATTATATCTCTCCACTGTCAGCTGCCATTCACTCACATACTCTAGATGCCTAAATGTATGTGTCACAATCTCTAAAGGTGAACTGCATATCAAAGTTTCTAATACAATCAAAGGAGATTGATGGTTTTATTTGCTGCAGTTGCAGTCTGACATACTCTAATATCCAAGACAGTTCGATAAAAATTTTCCAGATTCCTATGTGTTGACCTTAGCCAGGTAGCACACCCCCATCCAACTACTCTCTCAATCCCCCTCCTCAACAGGACAAGGGAACAAAATAAGATGGAAAAACTAGTTGTTTGATATAAAGCCAGGGAGATCACTTAAAAATTATTGTCACTATCAAAACAGACTCAACTTGGGGGAAATGAATTTAATTTATTTCCAGTTAAAATAGATTTGGAAGTTGAGAAACAAAGGCAAAAACTATACATTCCCTCCACAAGCCACTCCTTATTCCCAGGCTCACTTTTACTGCTTTACCACCTGCTCCCTTATGTCCTTGCCCCGAGTGGTACAAGTAGGGAAGGGAATAGGTCTTTACAGTCAGCACCTTTTTCCTCTCTGCCATTTATTCCCCCTCTCACTTTTCACTGTCTCTGTTCTGAGTCCTCTACATGTCCTGCAGTCCTTCAGGACAAACTTGGTCAAGCATGGGTACTTCATGGGCCACAACGCAGATCGCTACTGGGGTGTGATTGTCTCCACAAGCTGCAGTTCTCATCAGGAAAACCTGCTCCAGCATGGGCTCTCAACAGGTGGTAATTCCTTCAGGAAATATCCAGTTGCTCCGGTGTGGAGTCAGTGTGGATACCTGCTCTGGTGTGGCCCTCCCCATGAACCATACTACAGAGTCTGGAGCACCTCCTTTACCTCCTTCTCCTCTGACCTTGATGTCCCCAGGTCTGTATCTGATACTTTTCCCCCTCAATACTTACTGTCTGTACAGTCTTTTACCTTTTCTTATTACATTTTACCTAAAGCACCACCAGCTTGGCTGATGGGCTCAGCTGTGTCCAGTAATGGGTCCAGTTCAGCCAGTTGGAATTGGCTGTGTATAGGCAGCACCTTGCCTCTTCTCACAGACACTATCCCTGCAGCTCACCTCCTCCTAAACCTTGCAAGCTACTCCCAATATACTCTGTAAGGACAACTGTATTGAGTTTCTACTCATCACAGTCAATGGAGTGGACAGAGATGATAACACAAATGAGGAATAGCTCACTACATTCCATGACTCATTCATTCACTTAAGTGCAGGTACTTAATGCATTCAAGAGTCTTTAGAGTATTCCTGGCTGATATTCAGATTGTGCTCTGAAAGACTTGGGGGGTTTCCTCTAAGTTCCATGTAATTTTTGCCATCCTTTTGCAGTTAATAGAGATAATGATGTCTCAGGTGACACTGAGGGCCCATCCACTGATTGTACTGAACAGAGATTCAATTTGTTTGCCTTACATGCAGACATTTAGTGCCATCTGCTATGTCTTAGGATATCCAAACATCTGGACAGGCTGGCAGATATGGTTCAGAATGTCAGCAAGCTTGTGTTATTTTGAAGAGACAGTTGGAAGCCAGGTGGGATAACTCAGAAAAACTCTAGGCACTGCTGTTCAGACATATGAATCCCAAAATGATCTGAAGAGAAGGTAGAATCAATCATGTAAACATAATAATTTAATTTTGCCTGAATCTTCTTATCATCTGACTGAATCACCTAGAGCCACTTCTGACCCTTATGATATCCAAAGGATTTTTATGGGACTTGCAGGTATTTTACAGCACTCACAGGAAGCTCATCTCATTCCAGGAATTAGAAGTCAGACATACAGGACATGCTGAGGCATGTAGACACTTGCATTTATATTACACTCAAATAGAAAACAGAAGGTAGGCTAGCCATGCTGCTCTCTCTTTTTTTTTTTTTTTTTCACTGTTTTAACTCAATCCTGCAAAACTCCCCTGTAATCCAAGACTGTTGTGCAGCTGTGAAGGTTTTAGGGCTTCCTCTGGTGTAATGAATAAACATAGATGAATTAACTGAGCTAGATCAGTTACATCAGATTTAGGTAATTGACTCAATTTCTAACTTCTAAACATGGCTATGTATACAATGCCAACGCTCAGTAGCATATTTATATTTCATATTTTATTGGAGTGCATCTTCATGAATATACTGATCATGTCATGTAAGGCAATAAAAACATAAAAGCTATTTTTATCTGTATCTGTATTAGTTCTATTTCTGTTTGACCATTCATCTGCTGAGATAACAACAATCAGCACTTCCATAGAAAAATATTCTTGAACTAAAAACTGTAATTTTAATCAGTGTGAAAGAATCTGATGAATAAACCCTCAAATAGTACAAACAGAACCTCTCCTTTTATTCTCTTTGTATAGAATTATTTTTATCTTTATATTTGTGGTCACTGTCATGATGTCATATGAATTGTGTTGATACTGTTAACAATGTGGATATACACTACTTTTGCAGTGCAGTTGGCTACAGGTAAAATTTCTTTCTAGCTGCTCTAGAGAAATACTGAGAATCTTAGCCTTTTCATGTCCTAAAGTCCTTGATCACATGAAACAGATCACAGGTGGCCTTTTTTGTTTGTTTGTTTGTTTGGTTTTTTTGTTTGTTTGATTTTCTGAAACAATTCTTTGCTTAGATTTCCTTCTTACTATTTTTTTTTTGTGTGTATCTATGTTTTATAAAGCAAAAAGGGAAAATTTACCGAAACCAAACTAATAGCAAAACCAAACAAGCATCGCCTTGTTTCTGTCCTCTGTGCAAAATAGCTTTATTGATGCTTCAGCTGATTTCAGTCAAATAAAATGCACTAGTGCTAGTCTTGTATCCATTTATATTGTTATAGCTTTATGGAAATACATGATTCAGTAGAAGTCAGTTGATCTAAGTGCCACAGCTACAAGATGCTGTAGGGGAGACTATCTTTAACAACCACCAAAAATTCATAAAGGAGTAGAGAAGTGCCCTAACCATTGGGTAATTTTCAGTATGATGTTGCAGGTTTCTAGTTTGGTTTATGGAAGAATCCTTGAGTGGAGGGAAGCAGCATTTAAGACTTTGATTCTATAAAGACAAAAGACAGCTCTGTTGTGGATCTTTCTTGCCCCCACTGGCCAGGCAGACTTGTAGTATGGATATCTGGATATTTCACTCTCCTTTATAATATGTAGTCCTTTGATCTCAGATAATTAGAGAATATGAGGAAGCATTTCTTTACTGAGAGAGCAATTAGGCATTGGAATGGGCTGCCTCATGGAGGTGGTAGAATCACCATCTCTGGAAATATTTAAAAAACATGCAGATGAGGTACTTCAGGACATGCTACAGTGGGTGATAGAGATACTGATATATATATTGTATTGGAAGGGATATTGACAGTTGGATGCATTGACCTTAGACATCCTTTCCAACTGTGACAACACTGTTATTCTGTGAATTTTGTGTAATTGTATAATCTATTTAAATCTTTCTTTTTTTGGTATTTGACAGTAATTTGTTGACTTTTAACATTTTTTAATTTTGATGACAATTAAATTATTTTTTTTTTACTTTTAATTTTTACTTTATTTGCATACAAATGTTACCTAAGAGTACAAGATTTTCACTACTGCCAAGTGACATGAAGTATATATGAAAAGAAAAAATACATATTTTAATTTAGAAATCTAACTCAAACCTCGTATAAACTTAGGCAACCTACATATGTAGATACCATAATCTTTGTTGATGTACGTAGCTAATGGGACTCAAATACTTTATGTAAGTGCAGACTTTATTGAAAGAAGATCACTCTCCAAATTATACTGGGTCTATTGATCACTTTGAGATAGTTTTCTCAGGAAGGATAGTTTTAGATAGGTATCCTATACTGTTTAACACCCCTGTGACATTTAATCTGAATTTAGTGGACACTTTCAGAAAGATATGGGAGATCCTGTCTTATATCTCCCAAGTACATGTGGATGTCTCAAATCTCTTAGAGCACATTGTTTGGGAAACTGATTTTCTCTCCTTAGCTGTTTTGCTGATAACAGCAAGTTAGACACTCAGCCTGAATACAGGCACTTAAATTTATCTGCCTAGACTTGAACACACTTCCTAGACAGTGGACACTGGAATTCCATTCATAACAGGAGCAGTACACTTAAAATCCTGTTGAGGGGCTAGAAGGGCCACACTGAGTGTACAGAGTTGAGAATTTATTGCAATTCAAAATTTTATATTTCAGATAGAAAAGTTCATTAATAATAAAGTTAACTTGCTAAACAAACAAACAAAGAAACAGAAAAGCACACAAAAAATCCTTTCCTAGTATCTATTTCCTCTTCATGGTTTTATCCTTATCCCGGTGTCACCTTGATTCCTAAGACCACCCAGAGGAATGAGGTGCCCACAGTGGGCAGGTCCTTCTTAGCCTGGGGCCCCGACAAACTGTTGTGTCTCTCCACCCCTGGGATCTTTCAGGTCATTATTCTCAGGTAAGCAGCATCTCCTACCAGGAGGACAGTCTCTTGAGACTGGGGTGGGGAGTGGCTCCAACCCTCAGAAGTCTGCCCCTGTCCCTGAGAGAGACTTTCTCTGTCCTTGCACCTGCACCTTGCCCTGTCCCTGCCATGTCCACTGCTGGGTGCTTTGGTGGTTTGGGTTGGGTGAGGAGGAGGAGGAGGGTG
The DNA here is from genome assembly GCA_023637945.1 of Phaethornis superciliosus. NCBI lineage: Eukaryota > Metazoa > Chordata > Aves > Apodiformes > Trochilidae > Phaethornis > Phaethornis superciliosus. The sequence goes on along the minus strand of JAJQWJ010000001.1, from coordinate 150,257,548 downwards.
CAAGAAAATACAAGAAACGCTAGATATTATGTGTTTCTAATTACTTCCTCAGTAAATAGCTGACATCATGTACTGAACAACTTTGTTCAATAAAAGTCCTCTTATTCTTACAGAAATGCAAGAAAAAACACCACGGTCTCAAGGTAGATGGAAAAAAACCCGTAAGTGACAATAGAGACCAGTGACTAGGGAACTAGAGAGAGTCAGCCTGAAAATGATCTATTTCTGTTTGTGCCATTTGTCTTCCTTTTACAGCAAAAAAAGAATTCTGCATTTAAGTACTGAAGTTAGAAGATATGTAATCTTAAGAAACAGCCTACATAAAGACTCCTCCAGAAGTGTTTTCAAGCAACAGAGCAGTTTAGGCTGCTGACACAGACATGTAAAATTAGATTGCTAAAACATATGGTGTGAATATATTCATCAACTTTAAATGATGCTGCTTTCCTTTAATTTTTAGTGGAGCCATCAATGTCCTCTGTTCCCTGGAGCATATGTAGCTAAACCTATGCATCTTTTATTTGCCTAATATGGGAGTGAAATTGACTCTCGGCTTCCAAATTCCAGGCTGTGAGCCTGGGAACACCTCAGCAGCTGCTAATCTGATGGGCATCTCAGCCCAATGAGCACTACATTATTTTTAGGATGGAACATTTATTACTGCACATTTGCCACTGTTTTTGCAATGCCAAGCACGCCAGTGTTAGATATACTTGAGCAAATTATGAGTACTTCTGTGTAAATCACCAGAGGGCCTGGTAATTTCAGAGGATGTCCAGTGATGAGGAAAGGCTCAGGCTTTTTAAATATTATTACTAAAACTTCCTATAGGAATAATAGGTAATTAAATTTAGATACATCTTTTTACAGAAATCTTGGGGTTTGGTTGTTTTGCCTTTTTTTGTTTATTTGTTTGTTTTGTTTGTTTCTTAAACAACTGAAAGCATTTTCAGGAAGTGCACAGTTCCAAGTTCCAACATCATCCTGAGAGAATCCAAATGCAAATATCTTGGGCAAGTGTTCTAACTAGTAATTGAGCAAGTTAAAATCATTCTTAACAGGAAAGATTTCTCACTGTATTTGATATATTTCAAGATAAATTTTTAAAAATGAATGGAAAGAGGTATGACTAGTGCCATGTAATTAAATTATTTAGCAAGGAGAAAAAAATGTAGACCCTAGTGTTTGCTTACTGTATTATTTCTAAACTTCATTCTTTACCCACTTCATGATTATGGTATCAGAAGCTACAACCTGAATATTCCTGTTGGTAGGAAACCATCCCCTATCTAATAAAAAAATAAAATAAAATATCCATAGAATCATTTAGGTTTGAAAAGACCTATAAGAACATTGAGTTCAACCTTAAACATAACACTGTCAAGTCCCACTAAAACTTGTCCCTAAACAACACATCAACATATCTTTTGTATATCTCCAGGGATGGTGACTCAATCACATCCCTGAGCAGCCTGTTCTACTGCCTGACAATCCCTTTCAGTAAAAAAAAAAATTCCCAATATCCAATCTAAATGAACCCTGGGACAACTTGGGTCTGGTTCCTTCCATCCTATCACTTAGGAAAAAGACCAACACCCACTTTACTATAACCTCCTTTCCATATATTTGTGGAGAGCAATGGGGTTTCTCTCATGGACCTTCTTTTTATACAGACTGAACAACTCCAGTTCTTTCAGCTGTTCCTCATAACACTGAAGACATAATTTCCTTGTATAATCTGGTCTTGAAAATATGCAAGGATGAAGATCCCACAGCCGATCTGGGTAACATGTTTCATTGCCTTGACAACTTCTTAGGGAAAAAAAATTTCCTAATAATTTGAACTTGAACAGACTCAGGGACAGTGACCCTTCTTGTGTCTCCTAATATTAAGAGAAGTAGTGAACTACAGTATCTTATTAAATGTCCCTCAAGTGCTTGCAGGAAGCTTTTAAATCACCTCTTAACTTTCTCTTTGTCCTACTAATTAAGACCATCTCCCTCCTACACACCTTCTAGGGTACAAGCAATCCAGGAGGTTCCTGGAACGCAATGATGATTTCCAGTGTAACCAGCAGGTCAAGGTGATTAATTATCCCTCTCTACTCCACTCTCATGAGACCCCACCTGGAGCCCTATGTCCAGTTCTGGAGACCCTGACTCAAGAAGAACATGGAGTTGTTGAAGCAAGTCCTGAGGAGGGCCACAAAGATGATGAGAAGGATGGAGCACCTCTTCCCTGAGGAAAGGCTGAAAAAAGACTTGAAGTTGTTCAGCCTGGAGAAGAGAAAGCTCTGGGAAGACCTGATAGCAGCCTTCTGGTACCTAAAGGGGACATGCAGGAAAGCTGGGGAGGGACTTTTTGCAAGGGTGTGTAGTAGTAGGATGAGAAATAACAGTTTTAAGCTGAAAGAGGAAAGATTTATCATATATTAGGAAGAAATTCTTCCCTGTGAGTGTGTTGAGACCCTGGAAGAGGTTGCCCCCTCCCTGGAAGCGTTCAAGGCCTGTTTGGATGGGGCTTTGAGCAATCTGGTCTAGTGGAAGGTGTCCCTGTACATGGCAGGGTAGTTGGAACTAGGTAATCTTTAAGGTCCCGTCCATGACAAACCATTCTTTAATTCTATGTCATTTTTCAGACTTCCTCCATTTTTCTCCATATCCCTCTGGAACTGGTAGAATCTATCAGAAGTGATGCAACATCCCATTTGAGACTCTATTAGCACTGAGGGGAGAAAAAATGTCATTTTCCTTCTGCTACAGGTACATCTCCAATTAAATCACAGTATGCCTTACTTGTAAAGTTTTTTTTTTTAAGTAGTATTCATTTTTACTCCTGAGTCCTTTCCACTAGAGCTGGTATTCATCTAGTTGCTTCAGCAGCATGCACTGGTATCTGTGTTTTTTCTAAACAGGATGCAGAAAAGAGTTTTTTTCCCCTGAATGGGTATCAGACCAGTCCTTAAATTTATCATAATATTTCTAGGGCAAAGATCTTTTATGTCTATTTGATACTACCTCCAAATTATGTTTGGCTACACATTTTCTGACCATATGTTTTGTTTCATCACCACAACTGTTGATAAAGAAACTAACATGTGCCCCACTATAAGACCCCCAAGAACTCCGTTCATTCAAACTGACAAATGGACATGAAGCTACTGATTTCTGTCCTTTAAGCTCAGTAGCTTATTATGTTAAAAGTCTTCCAAAAGTCAAAATATATTACATCTACCAGTGTTCCACCATCCACAGTCATAGAAACCAATTGAAGTTATTCAACCATGATTAGATGTTATTAAACCCTTACTGGTTATTCCTCTACATTGTCTTGACCTTTATGTGCTCATAAATGGATTCCAAAGCAATATAGTTATTCAAATATAGAACTTTTCAATGTGTAGCTACAATTATATGTGCTTGCATTCTACAATGCAACATTGGCTTTATCCAGGATGGGGGAGCAATAGTTGCTGTTTAATTTGACTTTAACAACACTATTGACCTAATATTCTTCTAACAAAATTGTTGAGATATATCCTGAATGAGGGAGACTGTAAGGTGAAAGGAAAAATAGCAGTATCACTGAGCTCAGAGGGTTATGATTAGCTAGTGGCTGATTAATATTCAGTACTGGTTACTGAATTGCTGATTACTTGGAGTTCAGTACTGGTTTATGGCTTATCTAAATAATGGGACAGACTGTACCTTCAGCAAATGCACAGATTATACTGAATTGAGGGGACCAGTTGGTACTCAGAAAGGCAAGGCTGTAGAAAAGGGGTGGAAAAAACCTCCTGCTATTAAACAAAAGCAGATGCAAACCCCTATACCTGGACTAAAATAACTGTACACAGCAGTGCAGGCTGGGAATTTAAATGGATTTAAGGCAGTTTTGCAGAAAATGGAGGAGCCTGGTGGCCAAGTTAAATGTGAGACATCAGTGTGCCTTTGTGGCAAAGCAGGCCAACAGCATCCTGGCTGCATTACCAAGAATATCTCCCAACAAGCAGAGGGAAATTAACTTTTCCCTCTCTATGGAACGTGTGAAGTACTCTATAGTGCCTACGGTCTGGTATGGAGTTCCCTAGCATAACAAAGGCAATATCCAGTGGAAATTAGTCCATTGGAAGACTAAGAAGTTGACAGGGAGGCTGAAATATTTGCCACTAAAAAAAAAAGGCTATTAGCTATTTGCCAAAATTAGAAAACAGGTGGAAGGGATGTCTTATTGTTGTCTACAATTATATAAAGTGAAGATAAAACACAATGGTGGTAGATTCTTCTTGGGAGTGTACAGTGCTCGGATGAAAAGCAAGAGAGACAAGCTAAAACTGAAAACTGAAATTCCATAGTAAGAAGAATAAAGGCAGACAAACACTGGAACAGAATGTCCTGAGAGGTAGTGGAGTGTCCATCTGTGGGCACTGTCAGAACCCAACTGGGCACAACCCTGTGCAAACTGAAATAAGTTATCAATGCCTGTTCCAAGTCAGCAGACCTATCCTTCCAAACAAAATTATGCTGTGATTTTATCTGCCTATTATGTAGCTATAGCAAGTGAAACAATTTTGATAACAACTTCTAACTTGTTTTACTTAGGCATGAGTGATTTAAATTAACCTTGGATCCCTACAGTTTTGTGTTTACATCTAATCTAAGTTCTCTTCACATTTACAGAAAAAATGATGTTCTACCTGAGGACCCTAGCCTTAAGGAGGTTATCCAGAACAAATTCTGTTAACTGAAAGATCAGAAGTTTGATTTGATTGTCTAGTGTTATTTGAAAAAACTTAAGAAAATGGAACACCCTTATAGATGTATAGAAGACTAAATGTTTTTTGGAGAACTAGGTGAAAGGCTACCAGAGTACCCTAGAGTACCTTGTGTAATAGTATTTACCAATAAATTTGAAATATATCTAAAAACATGCCCTGTGAAGTAATTTATTGAGTGTGCATCCTCTCAAATATTTTTTATATTATTATCTGAACTTGTGAGGCACTAGCACTATCTTTCATTGAAAGATTTTCAGTGCTGTTCAAAAATAAATAAACTTTCAATACATTGTGTATTTTAACTGGTTTTTGTTTTGGTTTGGTTTGGTTTTTTTAAAAGTTTTATGAGCATTTATAGGCATAAAGATAGCAACCTTCAATGGGAATATTTCCTATATTTAAAGCTACTCAGTAGTAGGAAAAAATGTAGTTCAGAATGTTCCTCAGCAAAAGAGATTTTAAAATATCTCTTGAAAAATGTCTGTTCTAATCTTCCTTCAGTGACTAGGAATCAACTACAGACAACTTTTCAGCTTCTAGAAAGAAAATTGCCTTAAAACGTCATTAAATATTTATATTTTTCTGCCTGCCTTGCTAACATTTTATGAATAAGACAAAGCAAATCCTGAAGATTTTATTTCCACTGAACAAATTTACATGAGAACTTTTATAAATTTTTACAGAAAAAAAAAAAAAAGTTGGAGCATTTCAAGAAACTATTGCTCACAGTATATATATACTTCTAGGTGATTTCAGACTCTTTAATCTGAATTACAAAAAGAAAATAATAATCCTTGATTGCAGTTTTGAATTCTGCACTGATGAATAACATGCAGTTGATTTATTATTTTTTACATAAAAGATAAAAGACCCATGTATTAATTTAATAATGAAATTTTGTGAACCTTAGAGGGAAGAATTGAATAAAATTTTATCACCCGTGATTCTGAAAAAAAAGATATTTCTAGTCAATATAGTTGTTGGCCTCACCAGCTTGTCTTTCTTTTTTTCGAATAGCCACATTACTCAGTGTTAAATATACATTTCTTTTCAAATGAACATTTACTTATTGTAGCTGTGGTACCAAAGCTATTCAAATTACTGCAGGTTTTATTTTAAATGATTGAGTTTTTCTTTTGCTTCAAGAAAAGAAGTAAAAACCCACCAAAACTCATACACAAGACTTAATAGAACTGATTTTTAAACTCACAAAACATGCTGAACATAAAAAAACCACTTGGCTGTATGTGTAGAAACACCTTGGCATGCACAATGCTATTAATACCATAACTTGTTTCAACTAAAGCAGTAAAATGTTGATTAATTGTAACCTTAGAAACGCACCCACATCACACTACATTTCCCCAGCTCAACTACCTACAGAAACAACCAGGTCACAAGTAGATCCTCCCATAATCATCAACACATTTTTCTTTTCATTCCATCACTCCCTCATGATCTAAGGTTTCACGTTTGATTGTGTAATAGCAATTCCTCAAAAATTATTCATAGACAAAGATAAGTTGATGACATAAAAAGCTACATCTAAAGGACAGATTTATCATGTGTAGTCCAATAGAATTATGTAATGTGTATAATGTGATGCTACTACTTTTTTATTCCTAATTCTCTAAAGTTCTTATTTATGCCTAATTATTTTAATAATAATTTTAATATTTATTAATTATGCTTCTAATTTAGTACTAATACTTAGAGAAAACATATATAATAATTTATTTATAATTGTACATATTAGCTTATATTTATTGTTTTCTATAAAGAGAAAACTTAGTGAACACAATGAAAAAAAAGATAATCTTTGTAAAAAACATCATGATTTTTGGAGAACAAACTATTTGACCATTTAAGTCACTCAATGCTGTCATGAACAGTGAGTAATACCTATATCTACTGAGCTAAGACAGACGTCTGACAAATATTCTTAGGGTTTTCTGTCATGCCAGACACTGCATGTAAAGATTTAAGTTAACTTCTTTCCACAGGCCTCCAGTTGGACTGTTGTTACACACACTTGACATTCTCTTTTTTTTTTTGTTACTCAAAACTATTTGTGGAAGGTATATTGATTCATAGGCTGGATAGGGTTGGAAGGCACCTTAAGGATCATCAAGATGCAACATCCCTGCATGGGCAGGGAAACCTTCCAATAGACAGGTTGCTCAAAGCCCCATCCAACCTGAGGTTGAACGCTTGCAGGGACAGGGCATATACAACCTCCTTGGGCAACCTGTTCCAGTGTTTTACAAGAAAGAATTTCCTCCTAATATCCAACCTATAATGTCCACCCTCTTCAAGTTTTAAATGGTGGCCTTTTGACCTCTTGCTACACACTTGCAAAAAGTCGTAACTCAGCTTTCTTGTAGGCCCTCTTCAGGTATTGAAAGCAGTTATAATGTCACCTAACAGCCTACTCTTATTCAGGCTGAACAACTCCAACTTCCTCAGCCTGTCTTCATAGGGGGGGTGCTCCAGTCCTCTGATCATTTTTTTTTGGCTCTCCTCTGGATTTTCTCAAGGAGGTCTATATCCTTCTTATGCTGGGGATTCCAAAATGGGCACAGCACTCCAGGTGGGGTCTAACAAGAGTAGAGCATATAGGGAGAATCACCTCCCTCGACTGGCTGGGTACACTTCTTTTGATGCATCCAAGGACACAGTTGGCTTTCTGGCCTGCAAGAACACATTGATGGCTCATGTTGAGCTTCTAGTCCATCATCATCACAAATCTTTCTCTGGGCTGACCTCAACCCTTTCTCCTCCCAACCCATATTCATTCAGGGGGTTGCCTCAACCCAGCTGCAGAACCTTGCACTTGATTTTGTTGAACTCCATACAGTTCACATGAGCACACTTCCCAAGCCTGTGAATGTCTCTCTGGATGGCATCCCTTCCCTCCAGAATGTTGACTTCACCAGAGTTTGGTGTCAAAATCAAACATTCTGAGGGTTCACTCGATTCCACCGTCCATGTTTCTGACAAAGATGTTGAATAACACCAGTCCAACCCTTGAGGAACACCATTTGTCACATGTCTCCGTTTGTACTCTGAGACACTGACCACAACTCTTTGTGCAACCTTCCAGACAGTTCCTTATCCAACAGGTCGTCCATCCATTGAATCTCAGTTTAGAGACCAGAATGTCATGCAGAACAGTGCTGAATGCTTTGCACAGGTCTAGGTAGATGATGTCTGTTGCTCTGCCTTTTTCCACTGAGAATGTGACCCCATTGTAAAAGGCCACCAGATCAGTCAGGAGGGAGTTGCCCTTAGTGAAGCCATGCTGGCTGTCACCAATCACCCCTTTGCTATCTGCATGCCTTTGAAGAGCCTTCAAGAGAATCTGCTCCCAAAGAAGATACCAAGAGTGATTTATTATTAAATTATGAATTTTGGAAAATTTAAATTCTTTGACTCAATTACTCTTCTGTGATCTTCACAATACAACTCCAAGAGAAATGATTCTCAGCGATAAAGAAAATTAATCCCTTCAAGGACCATACACTCAAATGTGAAATTATTAATTAAATATTGGTTAGATGCTTAATCAAATTACTTTTTAAAAGTTTCCTAGAATTTTTTCAACATGAGCTTTATATTACTGAATTATATTAGTATATAATGGATGTAGTGAATATTAGTCAATGGCACCAAGACAACAATCATATTAGTCTGTGTTATGTCATTATAACATTTTGCATATGGAACTTGTGCTAACAATAAAGGTCACTATGCATGTGAAAGACCAAAGCTGACTGCAACATGCATACTGTTGCTTAATTTTAATATAACAATTTCATCTAGAATATTATTTCATCTGCTGCAGTTTATAACTAAAGATGATTATATATTATAAAGTACTAAATATCTACCAGAAGCCTCTAACAGAGTTATGAAAAATCAAAATTATTTGGAGGTTTTTATATATATATTTTTTTTTTTAGAAAAGATTTTTGATTTTGTTAGACAGGGAGGAGGAAAATCTAGGGAATATAATCCAGTTCAATAATTTCACACCAACTTTTTAGTTTAGCAATCCTTACCTATAAAATGCCTGAATTAGATACTAATTTTGATTACTTAACTGTTGAGGGTTTTTTTTGTTTTAGAAGAAAATATTGATTTGTTTAAATAATAACAATAAAAAAACAAACCCAAACATATTTCTTTATTTAATCTAGTATTTAAATTTAGGGGGGGTTGATTACCATCTGTATTAGTATTTTGTTTCACGAGGGAATAAATGCAGATAACTGTGAATCGGCTAACAGGAAAATACACAACTCATTACTGCAATCATTTGTTTTCCTACATGGTGACAGAATCTACTGGTTTTACCAATAAAGCTGAATAGTTTTCAGGGACAAAGGGAGAAGAAATCACTCTATAACTATACTAGTAAATAAAGAAATACAAATTCTGCAGAGTGATTATGAGTGCAAAAATGCCTCTGACTTTTGAATGTTATTCTCAGCAAACTGGTGGAACTGAATTCTTATTTTGGAGAGCAAGGGTATAGGGCTTTCTTTATTGGAAGAGGCTTATAAAAACGCTCCATAGAGGTACACTGTAATTAATAAGTGAAAATATACTTAGACTTAAAAATAAAAATAAGTACCTTTTATATTACAGTCTAAATCTAGTTATGCAGGAAGTTATAGCAGAATAACATATCCTATAAATCAGTACTTTATTTTATGTTAGGGTTCTTCATTTGATGAAAAGCAAAGGAAAAAATTATTTTCCAAATTATAATCTTGAAAGTCAGCATGTTAAGAAAGTAAATAAGTGTTATACAAATTTAAATCTAATGCTGTGGCAAAAGAGGTAATAATATGAATAAAATATGGAATAAGTAGATGTCATCTCCCAATGGCAGAGATTAAGCACCACTGCACCTCTTTTCAGCACACTAAACTCTGATTGGTGAGGGCACCAGTGCCTTTGAACTTCTAATGGCATGCATTTGAACACATTAATAAAGTAATTGACACCTGAATTCAAAAGCTTTGCCTTATGTTGTAAAACAGGCCTTGCTCTTTGATAATTTTCTCAGCTAAACCTCTCTCCTATTTTCTACACAGTGTAGAAGAAAAGACAGCAACTATGAAATTATTGCTTATATGAAATAAAAACCAAGCTCCTAAACAATAGCCTGTTCTAAACTGCTAAATTCTCTCCCCTATGCAGGACCTGAAGAAGATAAAAAAAACACCCAAACTTCAACCACAAAGAACCCAAAGGCTTTTTGTGTGGTGTTTATTTTATTCCTCTCTGATACATTTGTTCACATGAAAAATCAGTGTGAACCTCTGTTGCACTGGAAAGGCAATCATCATTAACCACTGCTCCAGACTCCAGAATGTTTATGATTCTCTGCTTCCTTTCTTTTTAATTCAGTTCTGCAGTTTCCAATGTGCTTGAATCTTTAGTTTTATTTATTCATTAATTAGTGTTTAATCAATATCATTATTTAATTCTGGGCTCTTTGTGAAAGTTGGGTCAATTGGGTCTTTTCTTCTCAAGTCTTTCATTGTCTTTCTCCATTTTAAAATCAAGATGCTCTATAGATCTCCTATTGTCATGAACGTGAAGGTTTACCTTGGAAGTATGTACTTTTTTTTTCCATCTTCAGACCACCTCAGGACACACAGGTGTAATCAGACAACTGAAGTTGAAGATAGTCTTAGGTTGTGACAAAGAGTTTAGTGATCTTCTGTATCTAGAAATATATGCAAAAAATATTTCAAAAACAAAGTGCAATTATCTTTACAAATACTGGATTCTAATGTAGAGTTCTGCTAAAGCTAATGACGTTAGAAAGCATTAGTGAGGTGGATTGTGAACTGGATAAAGGAAAAAAGTCAGAGAATTGGGGTCAATGGGACAAAGTTTAGTTGGAGGCCTGTATCTACTGGATTCCCTCAGAGGTCAATACTGGGACCAGTACTATTCAGTATATTCATCAACGACCTGGATGAGGGAATTGGCAGCATGATTACTGATGACACAAAATTGGGAGGAGTGGATGACATACCAGAAGGCTGTGATGCCATTCACCAAGACTTAGACAGGCTAGAGGGTTGAGTGGGGAGAAATTTAATGAAATACAACAAGGGCAAGTGTAGAGTCTTGCATCTGGGAAAAACAAACTAACGTACCAGTATGGGTTCGGGACTGACCCATTAGAGAGTAGAGTAGAGGAAAGGGACCTTGGAATCCTGGTGTACAGAGGGATGACCATGAACCAGTAGTGTGCACTTGTGACCAAGAAGGCCAATGGCATCCTGGGGTGCATTAGAAGGGGTGTAGTTCATAGGTCTAGAAAGGTACTCCCCCCTCTGTTATGCCTTAATGAGGCTGCATCTGGAATATTGTGTCCAGTTCTGGGCCCTTCAGCTCAAGAGGAACAGGGAACTGCTTGAAAGACTCCAACACAGAGCCACAAAGATGATCAAACATCTCCCTTATGAGGAAAGACTGAGGAAGCTGGGTCATTTTAGCTTGGAGGAGACTGTGGGGTGACCTCATCCATGTTTATAAATATGTAAAGGGAAAGTGTCAGAAGGATGGAATCAGGCTTTTCTCAGTGATGTTCAATGATAGTACAAGGGGAAACAGGCACAAGATGAAGGTCACCCATAAACATAAGGAAAAGCTTGTTCACTGTAAGGGTGATGCCACACTGGAACAGGCTGCCAAGTGAGGTTGTGGAGTTTCCTTCTCTGAAGGTATTCAAAACCCCCCTGGATGTTTTTCTGTGATCCTGCTCTGACAGGGGCGTTGGTCTTGATCTTTTGAGGTCCCTTCCAATCTCTAACATTCTTTGATTCTGTGATATCCCCATGACACACATTAATATCTGAGGTATTTTTAATACAGCTATGGCTATTTATCTAGCTTTTGATTTAAACCAACATAATCACAGAAGGCATAATGTTAGGAAGGATCTTGAGGTCATCTAGTCCAACCCCATTGCCTAAACAGTCAGCTGGATGTTCAGGGACATGTCCAGTCAGGTTTATTTATATTCACCAATGACAATATCAATATGGCAACCTGTTCCAGTGTTGACCACCCTTACATTAAAAATGAACAAACAAACAAACAAAATTAAAAAAACCCTTAAATTTAAGTGAAATTTTTCATTCAGTTTCTGCTCCTTGCCTCTTGTCTTGTCAATGGGTGTCACTGAGAAGAATCTGGCTATCTATTTCACTCATTCCAATGAAATGTTTCCCAATGTATCGCGCTTTTTTTTTTTTTTCAGTGTAACATACATACCAGTAAAACAGCAGTACTTAATCATTTGTTTATAGAGCAGTTAATAAAATCTTAAAAAAAATTATTCTTATTTTCTGCTGGTTATCTGTACTTATCACTGAAGGAATTTTTGCTGATTTCTGTTAATTTTATTGATTTTTTTCCTGTTCAGTCTTCAACTAGGCATTAAATCATCCAAATAACTGCAAAACTATGCTTCATATATTGCCTGAGCTTCAGTTAGCTTTCAGAGTGATCATGAGTTATGGAATATCTGTTAATTGACTCTGGGTATCATATTACTTTGTAGAAGAAGAGAACATAGATCCTCAGTAAAATTGGCTCTCAGTCAAGAAGCATTATAACCCTGCTGAATGAATGCAGTGAGAATCTGAACTAGTCTGTCTCTATAGCACAATATAGATGTTTCAGCTCACCTGGGACCAGTTTGGGGATTTCTGATGCAGTACCATAATGTCTGGTACAGCCATAGAAAGATTTTTCGACAGCTTCACAGAGATAAGGGAGCAGTAAAAAATCCAAATAAAAAAAAAAACAGCAAACAAAAAGACTCCCTACATTTATTCTATCATCTTGATACAAGTGAAGTGCTCACTTTTGACCAAACTCTGCCTGAAATGAATTCTATGGTAATAGTAAACACTTCTACAAACATTATCTTCAAAAATGATAATAACCCCAAGTGAGGTTTTGCTGATTATGGCAAGTATGTGAAAAAATGAATACTTGATGCTTTCGATTAATCTCTCTTTTAATGCAATGAGTGAAATCTTTCTCCCACTGCATTTGATAGCCGTTTTGCTACTGATTATAATGGAACTGGTGTTTCATTCCCTGTCACAGTGGAGTAATGATTTCATATGCATCAGCTACAGAGTCTTTTACTACTAAATGGCAAAAACTCATACTACTATCCTGCTTTTTCCTTGAAAATCTCGAAAGTAGATATATTAGATAAAAGCAGATGCAATAAATTAGTGGGAGTACTAGGAAAATGAACTAGGGAAAAAAAAGCCAAAACAGAAAGGAAAAATACAGCAGCAAGTCTCCTAGACTTCTGTTTTCCTTTTTTTATGTTGTGAGAAAATGTGGTGAAAGAAAGGGTATTTCCTATAATATGTTGACTTTTAACTGTGTGGGACTGTGATATTTAGGCTAATGTAATATTTTTGTAAGATATTGCAATAATTTCAAGTTGTTATGGGAACCTCTGGAGGGGATTATTTTTTAGTTCTTTTCTTTGTTTTGAAGATGCCAGTGTGACAAAAATCAAACTTTTTAACTGGAAAAAAACTTATAGACATTTTAAAGTGTCTTAATGAAATAAATTTATTTTAGATAATTATGAATGTCACTGTACTGGTGGCAGTGAGGAGGCAATAAAAAAGAAATAGAAACCAAAAGCTGTTAAGAGAAGCTGCACTATGATACCATGTAATTGAATTACCAGTTCAGCTGTTGGTCTGTCTTCCAATCAGTGGAGCCACATACTGCATCACACAACTGTGGATAAGCAATATATTTGTGTATGAGGTTTTAGAACACGATTAAGAAGATACTGTTTCTCTCAGACCTCAAAAAAGGCACTGTTGTGGTAATACTAAGGTGTTTGGTTTGTCTATTCAAGTATTCTCCTCTTGGCCAGAGAAGGAACTGAGCAATACACAACTGATGGTCCTCCCGATGACCAAACCAATGACCATATGATGTGGTATGGTTGGAACAGGCTTTCTTGATTTACGCTAGTGCAGAGATGTCTAACAATTATTCCAAAACAGCACCAGTCATAAATTTTTCATCTTTTATCATACTTTCTTCCCCTTCTTTTTCTTTGGCCTCATACCTCCCTTTCTCCCCAGTCTCAAGGGGGTGAGATATTGACATTCAGGAAGAGTATTTTTGTTATTTGCTGTCTTGTACCACTAGAGTCATCCCTTTTCTTGTATGTAGTTTGTGATCTTCAGACTTCTGATGGATCTTGTCCCACTTCTGTACATTTTTGTTATCTTCCTCTGAGGTCACTATGCGAATGATGTGCCATTATATGTCCTGCAGTCCTGAGTCTTGCTACAAATTCCAAGAGTGATATCAACTGTAAAAATACGTCTGGCATATCTCTGAAGTCCACCAATGGTTTCAAGTGCGACAACTGCTGAAGAACAAGCATCTATCTCTTTTATGTATTTAACTAGAAGCTGTCCTCTTGAATTTGGAGTTAAAAGTTGACAAAAAGTGGAGTCACAGTTAACATTTTCAATAATGTTGCATCTATCACCTACACTTTATGCTTTATAGGCGTTGCTCCTCTACAGTCATATTATCATGGCCTCCTGTCATCTTTTAAGGAGAGTAATGTAATTGCTAGAGAGGATTGATTAAAGCACAAGGTCATTGGACATCTCAAAGAGCAATTCAAGAATTCATTTGCTGACTCTGAAAGAGAAAGGAAAAAGAATGGTGTTAGATGGGTACTTAGTTACAAGCAAGTATGTGCATTCACAAGTACACATCAGTGTCGTGTGTGTATACACAGAATCGTAGAATGGCTAGGGTTGGAAGGGACCTTAAAGATTATTTAGTTCCATCCCCTCTGCATGGAGTGGAACACCTTCTACTAGACCAGGTTGCTTAAGGCCCCATCCAACCTGACCTTCAATGAAGGCTGCCACGGAGGAGGCCGCTACAACTTCCTTGAGCAACCTGCTCCAGTGTCTCACCCACCCTCACAGGAAAGAATTTCTTCATAATGTCTAATTTAAATCTCTCCTCTTTAAGTTTGAAAACATTTCCCCTTGTCCTCTCACTACGCACCTGTATCCCAGCTTTCTTGTAGGCCCCCTTCAGATATTAGAAGGTTGCTATAACATCACCTTAGAGCCTCCTTTTCTCAAGGCTGAACAACCCCAACTTCTTTATCCTGTCTTCTTAGGTGCTCCAGACTTCTGATCATTTTAGTAGCCCTGCTCTGGACATATTCCAGGAGCTATATGATATGATATGATATGATATGATATGGAGCTATATAATTACAGGAAATCTGTACACTCAACCCCTATAGAGAAGTTTCTTAATCTAATAACTAGGTCGGTACTAGTGAAACAGTAATTTAAAATAGAACAGACAGGTTTTAAAATACATATATGCCAAAATGAAAATAACCTTCATATCTTTTTTTTTTTAGAAATGTTACTGCATTAGTTTATAGCCTATGCTGCCCTTCCTCTCTCTAATTAACATTTTTTTTCATCTGTTTGTGCAATAAACTCCCTAGCATTATGAATCTGAGTGCAGTTTACCTAATGCTTTATTCACTTTTTACTTCTCTAGTGCTAAGAATTTCCATAAATCAGATTTAGCTAGTCTCTGAATTTGCTTTATGCCATCAAAGTGGTGTAACATGGCTAAAGCATCCCAATGAGTTTTCATATGTGTCTTGATTCCCACCATAGCAAACTTCAACCAGGCTGCCATCTTCCTGCAAATTATTCTGAAAATATACATGAGGTGATAATCCCAGCACAAACAATTTTGTAGTGCAAAAGACAAACCACAATATTAATACAAGTGATCAGAAAAAGAAGATAAAAAAAAGACTTTTTTTTAACCAACATTACTCTTATTTCAATAAAATTAGGGCAGATAATTATGATAAATATTATACATGCTTATAGCTTTGAAATGTACAATTAAATGAATTATAGACCCCTTGTCTCTGGTTTACTTTCCTATATCTACCTTTTTTTTTTTTTTTTTTTTTTCACATAAGTACCTATGTACCATGCCCTACATTGTAATAATTTAATCCCTTAGGCATTTCCATCTTATTTTAAAAAATGTAAGTTTGACTTAACCTAGCAATTATTCTTTGAAGTTGTTGATAGTTCCTTGGACAGTACGTTTACCAAATCATTGGAAAATAATTTTCATGGATTTGGTACTTAGAGCTTAATGTCAGGAATGGAAATAATAAAGAAAGAGACAAAATATGGAGATTTGTTGTCAATAATATATTTTTCTTTTGAATAGTGAAATTTCATCCAAGAGTGTATATAGTTCAAAATTACAGCAATAGCTGAATAGCTCCTAAGAATGAGTAAAATCAGTATCTTCCTCTGTATTATTGCTAGATCTGCACAGATGTTTTAACATTTTTCAAATTTATAATTTACTTTAAAAAGTAATGAAATATTTTGTTCATGTTTACTAGTGAATTCTCCATTCCATTAAATGAAGAGTGAAGACTGCATCTACAGATCTTTTCATAGCAAGAAAATTATAAAAACTCTCAAAAAAAATGCACTACCTACTCAGTTACCCCTTAAGAAGAGTATTTCTTAGCCTCTTGATATGTCATTGTTGCACACCACAGATCTTCCTCCTGACCACATTTGTAGTATACTCTGTATCATGACAGCACATGATTGAAAATGTGGCTTCTTTATATACTCTGTTCTCGCTTAAGACTCTTTCACACCTCACCAGCTTCCTAAAAAACACTGAGAAATGTTGCAGGTCTTATTTACCCCTGTGTGTCGTCTGCTCCCACTACTAATGTCATTACTCGTGACATTAAAGAGGGGTTCCTCAGGGGTAAGAGTCCCTGCTGGTTGGACTCTACTGTGATGTTTCAGGCACACCTTTTGCAACATTACAGTCTTCATGCCCTATAGCCCAGGGGAAACTGGCCAGAAAACTACAGACCAGGTCAGCTATTTCTGTTTGGCATACTGGATAATAAAAAATACATAAATAAATGTATACACGTATATATACATAGCAGTGCACAGAAAATAAATATCTCAGCACAGCAGTACTGATAGAGGGCTTTGTAATGGAAACTGCTAAGGAGACTGTAAGGAGAACAAGGTCAAATGAGTTTTCTCCTACAGTTTGCCTAGGGATTATCAGGTCTGAATTCTCCCATAGTTATATACCAGACCTTTCAGTTGCAAGAATAGCAAAAAATGAAAAACATTTAAAATTCACACTGAAGTCACAGAAAATTGCTACATAAATTTAAAAAAAAAAAATATTGTCTTTTTTTGCATGAGATTTTGAATATTGCTCTTTTATATTTTTTCTTTGGGGCAATAGATGTGTGTACATCTCTTCCTTTTATAATGCAGTCAGTGTATTTGAGGTTATGAATTCTGAAACACTCACTCAGATAGGGAATTAGATATTTCTTTGTGTATAGAGTTCTGTTGCATAATTCTCTTCCAAAAGGTGGTACCAATAGAAACTTTTGAAATTAGCACTGAAGTACAGCAAAAGATAGGCTACCCTTGCAACACCTCCCCCACACCACTTGATAACAATAAAAAATAAAAATCAGATAGGTTCACAGAATGACTGAGAAACAACAGATGCATCTTTCTTTTTCTTTCCCTATCAGGCCTAAATGCAATAGAATAAAAACCACAAATTACTCTTACATATAGAATGTACATTTGCACAAGTGAAGTAAGACAGGTATCCTTCCTCATGTTGAACAGATATGGCCTCAAAATACTAATATTTTTCCTTCCAGTAAAAAGAAGAAACAAAGGAAAGGAAAAAAAACCCAAACAAATGACAAACAAACAAACAAACAAAAAACCCAAACACAACAATCTGTCAGAATTTTGCTTCTATTTTTCGAAATACAAGTAGTCAGACCACTCTAAAACTCTGGTGTGAGAAAATGAATACTTCAGAGAGATAATGCCTAGTAACATCAGAGGCTGATAGAAGTGTCTGAGTATGAGTGATAAAAAAAATGTAGCTGTGAATAATATAGGAGAGTTGCTCGTCTCAGTAGGGAACTACTGAACTCGAGCACCATACTCACTGATTCCAAGTGACTTCTGGAGAGAAATCTGGGGCAAAATATAAGATGGTGTCTTTCTGAACCTGGAACAAAATGAAACAGATAACTTTCTTCCTCTTCCTCTTCCTCTTCCTCTTCCTCTTCCTCTTCCTCTTCCTCTTCCTCTTTCTTTCTCCTTCTCCTTCTCCTTCTCCTTCTCCTTCTCCTTCTCCTTCTCCTTCTCCTTCTCTTTCTCTTTCTCTTTCTCTTTTCTTTCTCTTTCTCTAAAAGAGAACAAAGTATTTGTACATGGAACATACAGTGAAATTACCTCAAAAAAAAAAAAAAAAATTAGCTTTAATATTCTGAAGCCTTTCTTCATTCTGTTTTGCTCCAGTCTTCTGGCTCCCTTCCTATGGTGCTGAAATCTTTAAAGGATTTAATCAAAATGGAATTAAATAATAAATCCATTTTAAATCCAAGGATTTAAATAATAGATAGATTATTCCTTGACTGTCTAAGAGTAATTAATTTAAGGCTATATGATAAGGGAACAGCCAGACATAGACACCAGAACTCTGAAGTAAATTGATTGATCAGCCCAAGGAACCATATAGAACTTTAGATGAGACAAGACAGTGTCACTTGAGTGTCAGAAGATCTTAGCCAATAGTATGCAATTATCGGATAATTAGCTGTTAACTTTCTTGTCACTAGCTTTATTTTTGCAGGACAGTATATTCTACTATTTACCTTTTTATAAGCAACTTGCTTTTAAAGTATCTTCACATGATTTGGCAGAATTTTCTATGCTGTTCAGCACAATTTGATTCAATTGGCAGTCTTTATGGAGATGATCTGAGACTGAAATGTAATTACCACTAATACCTAGAGTGTGTGATCCTTCCCTGGTCAAGGATAAAGCCACTGGCATAAGAACCAGTAAACCTGAATGAATTATCAGAAGTCTAGTTTATGTTACATGTGACTAAACAGGCAGTGACATCTTAGCTATTGTTGCAATTTTATCTCTGTTTTGCAAATTCTAACTTTATCAGAACCTGCAACAATTTAATGTAGTTTTTAATTAAAATAGGAATATTATGCAACTGAAACACAATTATGAAAAAAAATAATGAAACAAAGAAATAAAAGCTCATCACATGTAACTGACAGTGGAATAAAAATGCAAGTCCTTTTATATCTGTAGCACTTCTAGAAAAAAACATTATAGTGCTATAAAGAAGGAGAAAAAACACAGAACTGTAAACAGTTTTCCAGTTACCAACAGTCTTACAACATACTGTGGTGGTGTCAAAGAATATGCAAAAGTTAAAGAAGTTTGTAACAATTCTTTTAAACTAATGTCAGACATACACAGTGTACATACCTGTATCTAATTTACTTTACAAGGTTCTTTTGATAGTCAGTGAATACAAACAAAGGCCCTTGGGATGTGATTTGTATATTCAGGTTTGGTTTTCAACAGAAGTGTCACCTTCTTCCCTTTGTCTACAAGGATACACTGCAGAGAACTGGTTAGGAGATAGAATCTTTTTGTCCTTTAATTATTGGTTCTAAAGAAGATATTGCAATATATATTGAAATAAAGTGATGAATGAGTTTGGTGTCAATGAAGCTGGAAATCAAAATATTACAAGTAGAAAAACATTTGGAGAGAAAACGTTGACAACTGATACTTGAGACTGATTTTCTGTCTGAAAATATGTTCTCTAAATCTACCCAATACACAAATCATTTATTTATGTACTGCTCAGAAAAATAATAATTTTTAAAATTATTTTATGGCTCTGTGAGAAAGCATTAAGTTGGCTGCCATCTTAGTGAAAATAGCATTGCAAGAAGTCTCGGGTGTTTTAATTGGCTATATGCTTTTCATATGTCCCTCATTTTTTCACCACAAATGGAAATAATGATAATCTTAAACAATAAATAGGATTTTTTTCTAATTTACATATCTAGTATATATGTACAGACAAGACCCAACTCTGTTGATGAAAAACAGTATAGAGCTGCTCATTCATTTTACCAAAGCTTTTTTAAGTAGGCAATGGGCTCAGCTCACCTATAATTTTCTATCTGTATCTCAGACATAGTTTTTCTAATGGATCGTTTTTTCCCCTCACAATTACCAACACTCAAAACTCTACACATATTGCAATTTATTTCTCTACTCACTGTTCCAGATACTGACTTCCAAGCACCTCTTTATATATACCCTCTAGGATAGCTGACAGTGTAATATTCTCATCATAGCCTGGTCTGTGACTATTCACATCCTTCTTGCTAATGAAGCAAGCTAATCTCATCAGTAGATGTAATGTTCCTCTTGTAATTCAAAATTCTGAAGTAGAAGAGAAGTAAGCTACTCTGACACCCAGTTCCTCCACTGATGCTCCTATACTTAGGTCAGGCAAGCTGAAACATTTGATATATGAGCAGTCAGAATCCATGAGAATTCACTGGAGAACATCATGCAGTTAAAGCCAATTTGTGTCACTCGAAATCACAGACACACTGGACCTTAAGAAAGGCAGATTTCAACACATCAGCCCTGAATGTGAATGTGAGAGAGCAGGAGACTGGCAAGATTTTAAAGCATGAGAACAGAAGTATATATTGTAACAGTCTGTTAAGAAGATTTTTCGTGTATTATTGGCACTTTCCAGAGAGAAGCAAAGACTATTCTGAAGTGAACAGTAATCTCATTTCTGTTGCACATACCAGTGCACATGTGTTTAATATATTAAACACATAGATTGCTTTCAGTGAGCAGACTCATTTCAGACTAACAGCAAATAAAGATGAGAGTTTCAACAAGCTCTTCTAGAAATTGAAGAAAATACTGAAAGTGTAAAAACATTCAAGCGCATTTCTAGGCACTGTCCCCTGAAAGAAAAATTTGCAACTGCATCTTCCAGCTATTCTCTGAAATATGTTAATAGGTGGTAACTCCCATTCATTGGTCATAAAGGTGCTGAGACATGGTAGCAATAAGATAATGAGAAAATTTTAGTCCAAAAGAAGTAAAAATTTGGAAATTTGGCTCCTTGGATAGCAGTGAGGAATTAAATATGGAGATATATTGAGATTAAAAAATAATAATATTATGGGTATATTAAAGCATTAATCATCTGCAAAGTGACTAATTGTAGACCTCACTACTCAAGATACTTTTGAATAAGCTCCCTATTGCCAATTTTTCTTCAACCCAAATAAACTTTATTCCAGTATGGCCTCGACCTGTTTAAGTATGACTTTCACTGTTTTAGTAAAAGAGTGACATCATAAAATCACACTAAGTACATTTCACAGAAAAATTACTTCAGAAATTCGATTTTCTACAAATTCTCTTTACCAGTATTGAGTACAAGTTATACTGAAGCCTGAATTCAGAAGGAACATCAATTAGAATCTCATGTGGTTAAAAAAATATTTCACATATTGTGTGGACAATTTGGTATTCCTCTATTTTGTGTTAGCTCTGTGTCTTAGAAAACTTGCCAAGTAATGAGGTACTGGCATTTGCAAGAGTGGCTGGATATCTGGCAAAGTGCATATGTTTGAAGAATTTGATGCAGCTTAAACCTGCAGCTGCTGCTTACACAGTCATTCTGTTGTGTTTGTAGGTCTCAGATGTATGAAAAGACTTGCTGTAGTTTGGCATAGTTCCTGGTGGCTTAACCTGGGGAACATTTCTCTTAATCTCACCTGGCAGCGAAGTTGCAAGTGAGCCACAATATCTGGATCTTAGCAACAGTGGTTTGTAATCAGTGATTCCAATTATGGATGAGGGAATACTAATTGACCACCAGCTGTCAAAGCAAATGGGTAGGACAAAGTTATTAACTTTCTATCTTGACCCTCAGAAATGGAATAGAGAAGATATAGGCAAAATTTCCTCTGTTTTGGAAGTAAGAAAACAGGGTTATGATGGCCTTTCTCATTTGATCAAGAGAAGAATATAATTTCGTTCATCTAAAGAAACAGTTGGGAGAGACTAAATATAACTTCAGCCAATCAAGAATTAATATGAACTATTGTTAACTATTAGATGTGTAGAAAATCTACTTAAATTTTCAATACAGTAGCTTTACACAGAGATACTCATGTTCCTGGGGGAAAAAAAAAAACATAAGTATGTCAACTAAAATAGACTATACCACCACAAATTTTTGCAATTACTTGACATAGTGTGTGAAAAAGAAATACTAATTTTCTTTCCATCATTGATTTATAACCATCAACAAATCATCTCAGCACCCAAAGTATATGTATAGCATGAAGCTTCCTTATGCATGCCTGCTTGATTACCTAAGCCTTTTCTAATTTTTTTTCTTTTTTTTTTTTTTTTTTTAATTTTGAGACCACCTAAAATTATTTTCTAGATGAGACATTTTGGCTGGTATCAAGTTGTGTCTCCTTATCATGTTGCATTACATCATGAGATTTTTAGTTCCCATTTGTCTTAGGACAAACCTACTGTCCAAATTTCCAAATACCTTTTCTATGACACAGCAAAAAAATTACCTCTTCCATAATTCAGTAAGACAAATAATTGTCTCCTTGATATGGATAGGTAAACCTGCCTGAAAGTTTCAAATAACTGAAGATGGAGCTTTGAGTTACAATTTCCAACAAATGGAAAACTGAGAAATAATGGTCCTCATTCGTAGAAGGACTGAACGCATTTAGTAGTTTTACTAAATGAAATAACATTGGCTTGATCTAAAATTAGCATTAAATGGGCCCAGTGGATACCTGCAGAAGGAATAATAAAAAGATTTTGTACAAGGGAAATAGAAATGGCTCAATAGAACTGCTTCAATGGAAAAAAAATGTTTTAAAGGGAGACAACAAAACCACCACTACAAAAGAAAAAAATCTTTTTTCCTTAAAAAAGAAAATGTAATAAATTAACAGTCTACCACATTTGCTGAAAAATAAATATTGAAAGAGAACATGCCAGTTGTTCTTATAGGCAACGATAGCCATATCTTGTCCATTAAGGGGTTCAGTTGGTGATCCATGTTTATGACATTAAAAGGTAAAATCAGAAAGAAAAAGGATAAGAGGTGAATACTCGATGAATTGTGTTACCCTGTGAGAGAGACTAAAATGTCATTAAGTATTGTTACTCTACATGCTTGTACATGCAGTGAGCATTTCCATCCTCCAATGAACAAACTTATTTGGATATAACAATTCAAAACTCAGTGGGATGGGTAGTCCCTGTTGAAAAAGATGCCACCAAGCTAGTGGCACTAGCCTAGGAACTAAGGTGCTAGAAATTAATTCAGCACAAGTTCTTCGTTCTGATATTTTATTTTATTTTAGTTTAGTTTAGTTTAATTCTTTCTTTCAGACAGTTCATGCCTCCTCTGACTTTAGTACCTTTTTTTTTCAGTGATTTTATTTCTTTCCTTATTCAGCCTTTTTTAGGCAGTTTAAATCCCACAATACCAGGTGTTTTTTTCAATTTTTGCTCTCAGTTCAGATATGGGCTGATACTGGTAACTATTTCTTATGTTAACTGCAGTTATACTTACCAAAACCTTGCCAGGTAAACCTAATATGGTGGCCTACTGGATCAAAGAATCATAGAATGGTTTCAGTTGGAAGGGACCTTAAAGAATATCTACTTCCAGTGCTTCTGCATAGGCAGTGATACTTCACACTAGACCAAATGGCTCAAAGCTGTGTCCAGACTGACCTTGAACACTTCCATGGAAGGACATGAACAACTTTCTTGGGTAACCCATTCCAATGTCTCACATGTTCAATGTCTCACAAATTTCCTCATAATGTTTAGCTTAAATCTACCCTCTTCTGATTTAAAGCCATTGTCCCTAGTCCTATCACTACATGCCCTTATAAAAAGTCCCTCCCCATCTTTTGTTTAGGCCTACCTGAAGGTACTGGAGGACTGCTAGAAGATCTCTCCAGAGCCTTCTCTTCTCCAGGTTGAACAACCCAGATTTTCTTAGTCTGTCTTCATAGGAGACATGTTCCAGCCCTCTGATCATCTTTGTGGAGAGACTGGCTGGCTAATATTATTGCAAATCAAAATTCTGTATTCATAAGTAGAATGCATGTAACTGAAACTAAAACCAAAATCTTTCTAAAATACTAGAATCAGAAAATTCTGAATAGGAGACAAAATTGTATTCATGTCAATAATTAAACTTGGACTTACACCTTTAAAAATGATAATAATAATTTTTAAAATTCTTCCTTTACCTCTCAAAATTATTTGTTATAACACTGAGAATTTAATAGGCAAAATATATATTTTTTAGACTTGAGGTCTCAATGGGGAATGGAGAATCAACATCAGTAAAAACAGCTGTTCTGTCTATTAATCCATTACTGTGTCTATTTTCCTCTTTCTAGTATGGTCAATATTTTCTCAGTTGTAATTTGAAAAGCAGAGTTCTAGAAGCCTCAGGGTTCAGCTAACTAATAGTATAATCCTTTCATTTAATGCAGAGATTGCCCAATTGAGAGGTAATGCAGTAAGCGTTTGTAAAAATATTCCTGCCTGAATTTCTGTGAAATATAGATGAATCTGGGCCTCAGCCAGAAATATAAAATTGTACACTAACTTCCCAAGAGTTTTAAGATTTCAGAAACAACTCTTCTAGATTTTATTATGCACACACAAAATAGTTACTAGATTTAGATCTTTGTTTTGATTCCTATTCATCTCAAGTTGTTTCTTGAAATACTGCTTGTCCAGTGTATAGGAGGTAAGATGATGATGGAGAGTGGATTTAGGAAGAGGAAATAGAGAAACTCATAAGGAAGAGTTAGATAATTCCTGATTGAAATATTTATACAAATGTGGTCAAATTATGCATATAATAAAATGTGGCTTTATTTTCAGAAAATGAAATCTTCCCTGGTTTTCAATTGTGTCAACAGCTTTCTTGAGTGAGTCAGCATTCTGAAAGCCAAACTATATTTAGTTTCTTAAATGTTGATTTATATACAGGCTTTTGGACATGGCCTACAAAAACAGATCTTGTAAGAACTCAGTCATATCTATTTCTGGTCTTTGCAATTAACATTCTTCTTAACGTCATATTTCTTACATTTCTGCTTCACTAACTACGTAACTAGGGCTAGAATTGAATTAATTCCACATATCTTTGAGAAGCTGACTGAAATGCCTAAATGAGATCATAAATACTTATCAAACTGGAAAAATGAAAAGCTCCCTCTTTTTCCACATTAATAATGGAGGTCTTTAATGGAGAGAATGCAAGATGTAGAACAAAATGACAGACTGGGCAACTGGCTTTCTTCTTTTTTTTTTCCTTATGCTGAATAATATATTCAGCATGTGCCATTACCAATAGTTGGAAAATCTGCAGGTGCTGTTCTGAGCTGGCAAGTCTGAACTATTTATATTATATTTATATGTGAGTATATTTCTTCTAACAATATGTAAGGCATGATAAAGACATAAGATATTTTAATAAATAAATTTTAAAAAAAGAGAAATAAAAACTTTAAACACTAGTTATGCAAAGATCAGAGTTCTACTCTGAACTGTTACTTGATTTCATATGGATCTGAGACTATTCAGTTCCTATACAAAGCACATGCCAGATCTTTACTCTTATTTTTGAATCAAGCAGCATGTGAAACATGAGATGGTAAATCAGAAAACAAACAAACAAACAATCTTATAAGAAATACAGAAATTTAATAGAAAACAAAAGATGCTTCTATGTCTTTTGTCAAATAGCTCTGTTCTATGCTTTTAGCTTATTTTTCCCTGTCTCATAATCCAAAGACTGTGAAAAAAGTCCCATGACACATGAGAGAGAGTGTTGATCTGTCTGAGATTAGGAAGGGTCTACAGAGGGACCTGGACAGAATGGATTGGCAGGCCCAGGGCAACTATATCAAGATTCAACAAGACCAAGCGTCCAGTCCTGTACCTGGGTCACAACAAACCCATGCAATGATACATACTTGGAGTGGCTGGAAAGCTGCCCAGAAGAAAAAGACAGAATCATAGAATCATAGAATCATCATAGAATCATAGAATCATAGAATCATAGAATTGGCTGGGTTGGAAGGGATCTCAGAGATCATCAAGTCCAACCCTTGATCCACTACCGCTGTGGTTACCAGACCATGGCACTAAGTGCCACATCCAGTCTCTTTTTAAATATCTCCAGGTACATGGGGGTGTCTAATGACAACGGGATGAACATGAGCCAGCAGTCTGCCTAGGTGGCCAAGAAGGCAAAGAGCATCCTGTTTTGTATCAGAAATAGTGTGACCAGCACGATGAGGGAAGCCTTTGTCCCCTTGTACTCTAAAAGAAAAATCACCACTCCTCACTACAAAATTTTATTCCATTTTTTTTTCTAAATATAAGTATATTACTGGACTTCACATGCAAGAAAGAAACTTTTCTTTCTGTGTAAACTCTTCCGAGAGATAAGGTAGCAGCAATGTCATATTTGTATAACACATTGTTTACATATGAATACAGGTTCAAATAACTCAGCTTCTGTGCTGGTTTTGGCTGGAATACAGTTCATTTTCTTCAAAATAGATTCAGTGGGGCTGAAAACTCTGTTTCCTTCCAAGCAGTGCTTACACAAAGTCAAGACTTTTTCTGCTTTTCACACCGTCCCATCAGTGAGTAGTCTAGGAGTCCACAAGAAACTGTGAAGAGACACAGCCAGGACAGGGGACCCCAACTGATCGAAGGGATATTCCATACCATATGACATCATAATCAGCATACAAAACTGTGGGAAGAAGGAGGAGGAGGAGACATCAGATTGATGGCTTTTTTGTTCCCAAGTAGCAGTTACATGTGATGGAACCCTAATTTCCTGGAGATGGCTGAACACCTGCCTGCTGATGGGAAGTAGTGAATTAATTCATTGTTTTTCTTTGCTTGTGTGAACAACTTTTTTTTAGTAGATTAAACAGTCTTTATCTCAACACATGAATTTTCTCACTTTTATTCTTCTGATTCTCTTCCCTATCCCAACTGGGGGGAATAAGCAAATGGCTCTCTGATGTTAGTTGGCAGCAGAGGTTAAAACAAGACAACTTCCAGATCACTCATGGGTTCTGGTGCCTTAATTACATGAATCCCATAAACGTTCATTCATTCCAAAGCTGATAAATGAAATCAATGAATTAGCTAATTTCCTCTGAAAGAAAATATGGACATGGCTGTAACATAGCTCCAGACAACCACAAAAAACCTTTTATGCCCTTCTTTCCTGTAATATTTTTCAAAGTTTTCTAGGCTTCGTAAATTCAAACATCCCATCACTTCATCTCAAACTCAAGGGCATTCAAAGCAACCACTCAGTCCACACATTATTTTAAACAATCAGAAATGGGAGGAAAAGACCTCCTAGTGAACATAAAATAGTAACATTTTGAGGACACGAGGAAATGAAGGGTTAATGTCCAATTACTGCTATGCAGTTAGACACAACTTTAAAGGTAATCTAGAACCGTCTGTGATCATAAACTACTCCTCAACACTTGGCCTGAAAAGTGTGCTTACTTCTTATAACTGATGTACTTAACATCAGAGTTATGGTCCAAATATATATTGATAATTAATATTCTGTATCTACAGGCACTAGAGTTGGTGGATAGTGAGTCGTTAGAATGTTCGCAAATCTCATCAAATGCTTCACAGGCCTCTGTCTTAGGGGGTATGACAAGAACAGAACAGTGGTCTGTGATGGCTTTTTCTTACATTAATATAGTACAATATGGGTGTGTTATGCTGTTACAAAGACTGGACACTAGCCCTTAGATGAGCAGTTGCCAATGCATATATAACTAATGCTGTATAAATTGAGGACACATTTGACATCATCTGTCAGTATGAATGTGAGACAGGTAGAAGTACTTGTTGCTGTAGGTAATCCACAATTATCTTGTGTCCTGGTACATAAGGGTATGATAGGTCACATCTTACTAGTCACGTAGACTTGCTAAGTCATGACACCAGATTTATTTGTAGTGATAGCATTTTTAGTATGTAACCTAAAGCTTTTTTCTGATTAGTTGATAGATTCTTAACCAGGTGCAAATGCACAGTAAAAAGGTTGTTGAACAGTTGCCAGCAACCTGCTAGGTGCTCATCACTTTGGTTTCACATTGAAGGGGAGATGCTCTGAATTAGATGGATACTGAACCTTCCAGGTATTTATAGTTTCACTACGTTAATTCACTGTAGTCCTGCCTCCTCCATTACCACTGAGCATAGAACTTTGTGCAGTAATGCCAAGGTTCCACAGCAGAGGGTTAATTACCAGAGTACAAAATTATCTTGCCAGTTTTGAAATGCTGAACAGGTATGAAGCTACTCTGTTATTATGCAAAATTATTCCATGGAGTAGGTCCTCAGGCAAATATTCATTCTGATTATCTTGCACCCAGGTGATGCTCTCGGGCTTCGCTTGACAAGCCGATAAACCTTGCTGGCACATTTTTCAGTTCTTCCTGATGTTCTCCTTTGTAAACATTCCCCTCTCTCCCCCCCTGATCTCTTTTCCCCAATCCCATCTACATTTTAGAATGTGTTTTTCTGGTTGCACATTTGGTAGTCTAAGACCTTTCCTTCCATGTCTCCAGTACTAACTGTATGAATAGTTCATCCTGGTCGAGAGTGTGATGCTGGGTACATCATTACCTCATAGAGAAAACAGTTTATAAGGCAGAGACCTTGAGACTAGAGATAGAGGACAAAGTTGTGAACTCAAGCACAGATCATAACTAGGTCATTTGCAATATTTAAATTCTCATTCATCCACTTGCTCTGTTTTATATCATCCCAGTGAGCTCCATCAAATGAAATATTGTTGTAGCAATAGCTAGCATTAATAGATGTGGGTGCAATACCATTTGTTCCATTTATCCAGGACCATTTATCCCAAGACTGATCCATGGCTCGGTGTTATTTAACAAAATTAGATACAGTTGGAAAGTATGATGTTCACCATGCTATATGTACTTGTATTTGAAATAAGCCCTAGTAGAGATCTGGGGCTGGAGGATGGAGGGATAACCCCTGCACAGTGAACAATGAGCTAAAATGGAAGAATTCTGGGACTGTGTAGGTTGGAAATATGTTCAAGGAATGTGTCTAAATGTATGTTGATGCACATTATCTGTTCTAAAAAATAAAGTGAAACCTAGATCATTGTCAGAGAAAATAATCAAATATCAAAAGACTCTAACTACAGTCTTTTTTACATATCTCTCCTTGGCTTTATGAATTTGCCCCCTTTCTGAAGTTATTTCTGGCATATATTTCCTCTTCTTTGCTTCCTTAAATCTCATCTTTCACTCAGTTCTCATTCTCTCAGATTTATCAGACTCAACCCAAATCATGGTGATGTTGATGAAACAAAATCCGACATAAAGCAGATAAGATTTTACTCAATAAGATTTGCATCAGTTTCTACTTCAAAGGTAAAACTTGGTCCCTATGACCCATCTCAAGAAATCTTCATGTCTGTTATCTTGTTCTCTTTAAATAGCATCTTCTTATCATTCTCCTAACCAGAGGACTTAGCACATCTTTCCTTCACATATAGGACTATATAAAATTGAACTTCTGACCACTAAATGGATCAGCTGTCTCTAGATACTTCTCTGTAACAACATTTTTTTTTTTCACTGATCCAATATCAACTTATAATCTTGCAATTAACTCTTCTCAAAACACAAGTTCCACTGTCAGCTTTGTGACACACTGGTTGATAGATCTGAGGTCAGGAGAAAAGGTACTTTTAATGACCTGCAATAGTAAGGATCAGCTGCTTCTTATATGCTTGAGGGCTGTCTGTAGGAACTTTTCTTCTGTCTTTCAGAAAGTGCTTTGCTCTATCCAAGGAAGTTTACAAGCATGCTTTAGTTCCAACAAGTCATCTTCTTTCTCAGCCCTTCATCCAGTGATTCCTGGTGATAACAGTAAAAGTCTCATCCAAGGAAAAGAAGTAAATTATTATGTTCTCTGAATAACAATTAAAAGGGGAACATTGTCTTTCTAGAAACATGGAACTAATAACTTTGTATGTCCAAAAAATTATATATTTGTCATTAAAAAAAAAAAATTACAGAATAGAAAAGTGATAATTGTGGAAGCGAAAGCTCAGTGAGGCATATATAATCAGAGTTAGGGCAAGGCAAGAAAGGGCATCAAGGATCATGAGAGGTTACACATAGCTATTGTTGAGATTTGATCTTCATTATCAATAAGCTAGATCTGTGCTGAAAATTTATGAAATGAGCTTCAGCATGCAGCAGAGTCCATCATAAAGAGAAGGAAATATTTAAGGGATAGAGTTTCAAAAATAACAAATATATACTTTTCTATTTAAACAGAAATTTGCTTACCATTGAATTGTCTATACTTCATACCCCTCCCAGTTCACAAGTTCTTACAGTCAAGATCTTATTATGGGCAAAAGGGAAGAAATCAAAGATAGAGATCCAGAATTTATTTTTTTTTTTCCTTAATAAGTTTTGAAATTGGCACAGAAATGTCTAAATGATAATACCCTTGAAAGGGTTACACAAAAGAAAAATTACTAACACCAGCACCTCTTCCCTGGTGTTAAGCACTTCTGTGTTTCTGGGATCCTCAAGCTGATGGAGCTGGATTCCCTCCGTGGTGGCTGCCACAGTGAGGGTCAGTGCTCTGCAGTACCTGCCAGGTGGAGCAGAGTGCTTGCAATGGGTGCTGCCCCTTTGGACACAGGATCCCTCTTGGCACTCTGTGGGTATGTTTTTCTCCTGCCTTGGAAGTTCCTTCTGGGGCACCACAGGGGAGGGGACAGATGCCCAATCCCCTCCTGACAAAAAGGGCTGTTGTTCCCCCCCCTCCCCCCCCCTTGGGTCTGTCAGACCACTGCTTCTGGCTGGCTGGTGGCCACTGGCAGCTCCCACTGGGCATCAGCAGTCACACGAGCAGTGCTGTGGAGGACCCAGCTCCAACTTGATCCAACCATCTCCTGCTTGCTCCAACCAGAGAAGATCTACTCCAGCAGCCCTGAGGGAGACGTCACCTGTCCCATTTTATATTTTTTTAACTAGAACTGTCAGAAATATAGTTTTCTGGCTACTGGCCAAGTGAATGAGCTTCAATGGACAGGTGTTCTTAATGGCTACGGCTCTGTTTGAGCTTTCCACTGAGTCTTCTGTCTCTTCCCTTCTGCTCTCACAGACACTGGGCAGGATCCTGAAGGCAAGCACAAGCCTCACAATGGAATTTGGTAAATCGCAGTCTTGGAAGACTAAGCCCTCTTGCTCAGTCTTGAGTAGGCAAGTATATCTTTCCTGTCCACCCCCAGCTGCACAGATAGCAACCAAAGAGTCCCTGATAATAACCTGTCAGTGACTCAAGGGAATGACACACAAGTCAGACCAATGACTCACTTGGTTTTGTACCAGTGGTTTATATCTCTCCTTGCAGGCAAGACTTGTAGAAAATAAAGCATCTTGCTAGTTTTCTGGTTGTGACGGTCATAAGGACAGCAAAGTATTTATAATAACCTCCAAACCAGCATAAAAAGTATTCTTTCCATTGCTGGAAAACTGTTTTAAAAACAGAAGAAAAAAGTAGCAACTAAACCTTTTCATATATATAGTAAAAAAAAAGTCAGGGGAAAAAATGTTTTCTTAGTACCTGTAAAATAAACTCTCTATGATCTCTCATGTCTTTATATGTGCCTTCAAGGACTCCAAATACAGTGTTTCCTCATATGAACTCACTATATGAACTCAATATAGTACCATAAGCTAATTAGCAGAGGAATTGTATACTGCGTGGTTTTCAACATACAAAAATTGTTTTGATTTTTATTTAGTATTCATAGTTCTTCTTCCATTTCATGTTTTTTTTTGATCAAGTATAGACTTTTCCAACACATGTTTTCATAGACACATTTTGTTCTTATTCATTGTAAATATCAATCCTGATCCTCTCCAGTTTTAGGCAAGGCCTGTAGCACTGATCTCACTGTACTCAAGGAACCACACAAGAATGAGAATGGGAATGAGCACTTCCCCACCACGACAAGGAATAGCAAATTATGTAGTAGAACACTGTATAATCTGCTTGACATTTTTCTTAATAATAAATAGGGGCAATGTTGATTCTAGGTAAGAAGCAGGAGGTACCTCACTTCCAGCTTCCAGCAGAAGCTCAGCCCTCTCCTGCAGACAGCCATATACACCATTCACCCTAGAAATCATGAACCTCTTTTGGTCATATGTTTTATTGTGACCTGCAGGACCAGCTGCCACTTCCAGTTTACCGAGATGTACATCAGACCAAGGAAGATCCTTCCCTTGCAAAGAGAGGGGACTGCCATTTTATTTCAACCATGAGTTTATGGCAGCGGGGATAGCTAGAGGATAGCAGAGCTGAGAGATCACTGCATGCTCAGAGTCCATCGTGTTCTTTCAGATACCATTTTATGACAGGAAGATACCATTTTATGACATGCTATGTCGTGGTGCATGTGTTTTCATAATGCTCTGTTATTGCCAAGCTGTCCTTACCCAGAAGCATATTATAAACATCTGTGTGCTCCCACAGGATACAGAGAGTCTGACACTTCTTAGACCATCACTCCCCATGTCTTTTTATTCTGTTTTGTGATAGGCCAATGGACATTTTTGACACTGTAATACCCAACTTTTCTTAGATCTTCCTCTGACTGTCTCCCACTTCCTTTGGCACCCCTACAAAGACCCAGAAAAGAGCCCCTGGCACAAACAATGTTACATGCAGAGTGGTGACTGATCCTGTAAGCATCATTGCCCATCTTCGTGGCCCAGCTATATAGCACTAAAGGGGCAGGCTTTGGGCTTTCATGGTGCTGCAAGTCACAGAAAACACTGCAAAAATGGAAAACCAAAACAAAGTTTCAGCTTCAGAAGAACGTGTACGTAGGATGAATAAGAAAAAAACCCTGAGTCACTAAAAACAGTGCATGAACCATGAGAACCAATGGGCTCATGAGCCTTAAATAAACTTTGATGTGTCACACAGAGAGCAGTGGGTGGTGTGGCAGTGCTCCCTTTGCCCATGGTTTTGGGTGTGTTATAGCTACCTTTAAGACCATCGTGGGTTGCAGGCTAATGTTCTACATGTTATCCTTATGTCAATGACCTTACATAATGGTTTCAAAAATCTCCAGCTGATTTTCTGGGGAGGGAGATGTCAGAAATGTGCCATGAACTGCTTGCATCTTTGCCCACAGTAGCTGAAGAAAGGAGAATGGACATGGAAGTGACAGCAGTGTTCAAGGGGAAAAGGGAAGAAGCCTGGAGATCACTGACTGGTAGAAAACTGCTCTTATACCCTGTTAGAAAAATGTCTCTGTATTAGTTACTCTGATTTTCCAGTGTTTTATTTTTGCACATGTAACTAGTAATAGTGTATTGGTTGACATGCTTACACCATTGCTTTTATTAAAAGAGGTTCATTGTACTCCTAGGGAGGTGGGAAGCTTTGAGTATAAATCCCCATTCTGAAGCTGCTAAATGATAGATTGCTATTCTGAACAGAAGTCAACTGGCAACCTGGTTTGCAAAACAGGATGCCTGCAGTGTACACAAGGCTGCAAAGAAAAAAAGCCAAGGTGATTATTTTGGCAGAGGTGGATGCACAATGGCAGGGAGACTTAGTAGATTTGCAGCAGTTTTCCAAACACGATGGTGTTATGCACATCTCAAGATCAATAGCCAATGCATGTGCCCAGACAATTTGTTTATAAGGCAAAACAGGATCTGAACAGCCTGTAGCTTTTGTAGTAATTTCACGGATATCAGGGCTATTAAAAGAGTAAGAGTTTTATTTCAGCTTGTAAAAAAGGTGGAACTGAGCAGTAGAAAAAGAAATTGTTAAGATGAAAATGATATGCATAGTGATTACTCAAAAAATTCTGCCCAAAGAGTAGATGATCTCAGAAACTGACAACTAGTTTAGAAACTAGTCTTTTTATTTGGTTTGGTTTATTTGTTTTTCTTTTGTTTGTTTGTTTTGGTTAGTTGGTTTGGGTTTTTTATTTGTTTGGGGTTTTTTTCTGAATCACAAACACAGAAGAGGTAAAGACTGTGTCATGTTCTTTATCTTATCTGTGTATAAATTCTTCTTTCAGGTGTTCTAGTATTGGTTATTCTGGTTCTTATATCAGTCCTCTAACTGACTGAGAATGTGGGTCTCATCTGGATTTCTGATCTGGATTTAAACTCTTTAATTCTAGCTCTCCACATCTCCATTAAATCGCCATACCAACTAACCATCCAAATTGTTTTAAAACATGTACTTTAGCTTCACTTTGATTTTGTTTCTAACCTACATCCAGCCACTGGATTTAGTTACATGTTTGTCTGATTGATTAAGAAAACTTTTAGTATCAAAAATAATTTCTCCTTGAAGATATTAAAATTATTTCAAATAAATTACTTCGTAATATTTCCTTTTGTAAGCTAAATAGACGGGTTCATATGAAGAGTAAGATCCAGCAATGCATGATGTCAGACTTACACCAGCTTTACATAATCAAAATAAATATAGATGTACAAGCATTGGAGCACTGATGAATCAGATTTTATAATTTCTTCCCTTTAAGCGATGCATGCATTTCCTTTTTGAGGATGCTCAGTGATGATATTTAACACTGCCACATTTGTTAATGTTTCTTTTGAAAGAATCATATATTTTCCAGAAGAATTTGTTGTCCTTTAAATAGGATTTACTTTTTCATTTCATTGCCAGTTTCCTCTATTTTTCTGTCACTCAGTCTGTTAAAAAATAGATTTTAAAAATGTTTTATGATTAAGATATGAATTTATGTGAAAGTTATTTTTCTGACTATATCCATCTATGCATTGGAAAGTACACAACATATACAACCCTCTATCATTATATATTCTTCCTCTCTAGGAATAGCATATGTGCTGAAATAACACTGATGTTTTCTTTGAAGAGGAATGAGAAGTGTTAAGATGTGGATTACAAGTAATTTAATTCTAGTAGTATATTTTCTTCTAATATATCCATTAATTAGAATACACTCAATACACTCTTAGTGTGCAGGTATTCAGTGCAATTTACAGCACATTTTAACTCTTTAGAAATACAGCATATTTGTTGTATCAATGCACTATTTTATTTCTAGAGCACCATATTGCTAATATACTCTGCAACCAAAACAAAAAATAATTTTATTCAGGGCCAGGTTGGATGGGGTCTTGAGCAACCTGGTGTAGTGGGAGGTGTCCCTGCTTATGGTAGAAAGGTAAGAGCTGTGTAATCTTTAAGAAGCCTTCTAACTCAAACCATTCTATGATTCTATGATACTGTCATTCTGTGATTTTATGATTTGAGTCTTTTTAAATAAATACATACATTCTAGGTCAGAGGGAAATATTCAGTTGCTGTCAGATACTTTGTTCATCTCATAGCACAAAGTATTGCTGTCTCATGGTTTCTCAAACCGAATGAGATTTTTTTTATTGCAAGAAAAACAAAAACAAAAATAAGCAAAAATTGCTTTGATCAGTCAAGCATGTGCTAAGAAAAAAATCAAGATAAGTGAAAATTATACACAGTAAACTTTATAAGAGAAGAAATGAGCACATTTATAAACTGACAGCAAATTAAAGATATTGACAGAGAAGAATAGGATTTTTGCATAAATAAGACTAGATGCAAACATATTAAGATGATAGAGTGAAATAATTATAATACAAACCATGTTTTAATGTCAATGGCTACATGCCTACCCTGAGTTCATTTCTAGTCATTCTCTTGTAGAAAAGGAATACAGCAGTGACATAGCAGCTCCTGTGGAGATGAGTAGATGTTATTGTAAGAACGGACTTACACATAGAAGATAAAATTCCACTCATTTAATTTCAGTCTTCTAAAAAACAGAGGCAATCCAAGGAACAAAAGAGCAGGATTTCAAACATATCAATAATCGTTATTGTATCTAGATGTTTTTCATGCCAATATGAAGACTTTTTGTGCTATTTTTTAATGTGAGTAAGAAATTCTACTGGATGTCTAGAAAAACTATCTAATTTAGATAGACAAAGATTTCCTCAGCAAGTGAAACATCTAATTTTTGTATACTGTGGTGTTTACTTCTGTATTTTTCCTTATACCACCAAGACCTTGGATTAAATTGCTATTTTTCAGGTGAAGAACAATCTTGATTTTCAAAATGAAATTAAAATAAATTATCTTCATGTTTTCAAGCTAGAACACTATTTATTATTACATTAGATTAATATTTCTTATTGCTTATTTAATATTTCTTATTGAATTATTGAATATTTCTTATTCTTTTTATTTTCCTATTACAATGGTAAAAGAAGCAATTAATCCAAAAAATTTTGAGTTTAATTTATTAAGAAACGGAGAATTACAGTTCTGACCAGATCCCCAAATGTATCAAATGCCTGTAGCTATTTTGTTTTCTCTAAGATGTGACATTCTAATTTGAAATTATTTATTATACAACAATACCATCAGAAATAATGTTTAATCACCATAATGTGTAGAATAAATCTATTAACACTTCAAAACTACATTATTATTTGGAATGATGCCAGCTTCTATAGCAAAAGTAAATGAGAATCTTAGTTAATGTTTTTTAACAGCAAGTAGTGACTTTAAAGTGGAAGCAGCTTGGTAAAAGAAGCATATATGCCTAAATATTAGCAATATTTAAAACCAGGAATCATTTGACAGCAAAGTCAATGACTTTCAACAGTTTCCTTGTGCACAATGACAGTAAAGAGTATTGACAGTCTTGAAAACATGTAAAATAATTTATTTATGTGAAGAGGATTACTGTGTTCCAGAATACCAGTATTACCCTAGATCTTATCTTAGATTCATAGAAACGATGGATTGAGGCAACCTCTGGAGATGGTGTAGCAGAATTTCCCACTAACTGTGGGATTGCAGTCAGCACCAGATCAGTGCAGCTATTGATTTTTCTCAATGAATCTTGAAAATTTCACAAGACGAGATTCTACAGCTTCTCTGTTTCAGTGCTTCACTGTCTATGAAAACTGCTTTTGTTAGTAGCTTGCTAGAATCTCCAAAGACATAATCTCTGCCTGTTCCAACCCTACCATGCATACTAAGATGCCCTGTCATTTTGGTAACTGTTTTTTTAATTAGATGTAGGTCATTGCTAGATCACCACTTAGCTTCTTTTTCTCCTGTGTGAAAAAAACTGAGTCCCTCAAACTTTTTTATAAGATGTTTCTCTAGGCTTCTGGTCATCTTAGTATACTTTCAGCCGGGTGTCAACAGTTTCTCCCCGTCCCTTTGATACAGTCAGCAAAAACTGGTCAAAATATACTAACTTTATTATTCAAAAGAATTTATTCTTCAAAAGAAACTTTTTCTGTGCATGCTTCAGTCTTCAAACAGAATAGTGCTATCGTTTGTATCACTGCATTGAAGCACTTAAAGAGACCCTAGAAGTAACCATCAGGACTGGAACTGGAGTGAAGAAAAATGTATCTAAATGCAAGGAGATTAAAATAATATTGAACTTTAATTATCATATGCTTGATTCAGTCCCTGTAAGATGGTCATACAATATTTTCCTCTACAACAAGTGTACTGGCAAATAGTCTGGTTTAAGGCTAATGAAGTCTAATTTGTGCAGGTAGAACAGTCTGTCTCTAGGGGCAAGGTACCATCTGCCTGTCTACAAGAAAGTCCTACTAGCTGTTCTATCAAGTGGAATGGCTGTTGATTCACTTGCCTTTATTCTGACTATAGCTGAAGTGATATGAAAGCAGTGAGCAACAATTAGGAAGAGAAACAAAAGAATCCAGTTTGTTTAATCCCATTAATATGAGAAAAAAAATCAGCTTTGAATTCTGAGGATATGTTGCACAGATATTGAGTTGAAAGCCTTGAAACCTATCTATTTTTCAAGTTAACAAGGTAATTCAAAGTTATTTCAGTATTTTGAGTGTATAATGGCTATTAAATATAAGCAGTATTGCAGTTTACAGTCAACAGAACCCTAGGTATATATATTTTGCAGCGTTTCTAGATGTTACTCTTTCAGACATCTGAAAAAAAGCTTTTAAAGTACAAAATTATCCCTGCTTAAATTTGGAGCAGACAATATTTGTGCTATTAATGTCTTACAAGCACATAAATTTTCTGTGTATTTGGTTGAGATACATGATATGACTAAGAGTCCAATGTCGGCAAGAGTGCAAAAACAGACACTGCAGCTAAAACCAATATGGTTGAAACACAGCTCAATTTTATTAATAGTCACACAGAGTTATATAGAACTCAGAGACTACGCCTCTTTAGATAACAAATTCTTGCAGCTACATCCAGACTACATATCCTGTTATTCTTCTTTTCTGCTGCCAACTCCCTTGTCTTCTGCACGTAGCTGATCTTTAAGTAACCTTGCAGCTGGGCCTCAAGGCCCTTAGATCTTTCTGGCTAAAGCTAAATAGTCAGGACTGCTCACATGTCCATTTTCTTCCAAAAACTCTCTAACAGTCCAAGTTTTTAAATGAAAAGGTAGACTTTTCAGCTGATGTCTATGGTTCTGATCTTTCAACTACATTGAATTTGAATAAAGTCACTTATGCTACAGATCTAGACCCAAGATAATAAGAGGCTTATTGAAGGTGTTATTACAACAAAGAAAGGAAATTCTTTTTTATTCCTGATGCTTAAGCAATAAGCTACAACTACTTCATCTCATTTATGACTACTAGTTGTAGCACAGTTGATTCTGAAAAACTGAACAGTTATTCTAGTTTCATAATGAATATTTGTGTTGGATTGCTACATGTGTATAGTACTTGTGTAAGGACCCTCACATAATATGTGTGCAAGAGACAGTATTTAATGCTGCCACAAAATTTCCTTTCTCTCCCAGGAAATCTTTCCTGGATTAAAACTATAGATTGATCTGAGAAGCAATTCAGTTTTAAACAGGTTCTGTGATTGAATTGCCGTACACTCAAGTTGAAATACATTACACTTTTCCTAAAGTAAGCACTTCCCAAAATACCAAAATATTTCATTCTAGTTTTTAGAGTGAAGAATAACTACTGAAAGCAATTATTTAAACAGAGTAGCTCAGATTTTGTGTGAGACATTAAAATAAATTTGTATCTGTCAGATGCTAACTATTCCTCATATAGTGTGGGCCACTTCTCTCATCTTTCTTTCTATTCCAGATGTTTTAATGTCTTCCTAGGTTGAAAAACTCCATATAGACCCATCGTTGTCCCTAGGAGAGAAGCTGTCTTTTCATCATCTTTGAGAGTTGCCTTGGATTTAAATTTACTCCCTATAAATTCAAGTACTCTGCTTCCCACAAGATACTGCCAATTTGCAGTCCTGCTGTGACTGGCATTTTCCTTTTCCCTCCATTAAGAAGTGCCCCCAGTCTGAATGCTTTCACTTCTTCAAGGGATGAGGAATCTGAAGGTGATCCCACTTAGTGCCATGTGGAACAGGCAGGGCAGCAAAAACAAATTACTATCATAAACACTCAAACACATCATCTTTAACAGAAATTGACACACCACATGTGATAAGGTAGAACCAATTGATCAAAGGATTCTGTATCTGCCAAAGTTACCTTTAGTTGCATCAGAAATTTACTTTTAAAAATAGAAAGGGGCATAATAATTTTTTTTTTTTTACTTTTCCAACATAAAACTTAGAAATCTGAAAATCTTTTAATGCAGAAATTTCAAAAATACGCATTAAAACAGACCTGTAGAGAAGCAAAGACAAAATCCAGGTGTACAAATAGAGGACTCCTACTATATTAAATACACAAAATGCATACATTTTATTTATTTCATAAAAAATAATGGATGATAGTATTTATTTAAAGAGATTATTATTCTTTATAATCTTTGTGCATAAAATCTTGATATCGTCAGTGGCAGCATGGTGTCATGTTATTAATCTGACCAGTTGCACTGGGCGAATAATAAATGAGAAACAGTCATAACGAGAAATTTACTGACAAAGCTTAGGCTGAAAATAACTGATTAAAGTTATTTTGGAAATACTGAGCTGTAACAAAGATAGTAAGAGAAATCAAGAGGATTTTGTCATTTATTCAGGAATGAAATAAATCTACCAGTCATAAAAACTGTTAGGGGTTGGGGTTTTTTTGAGGTTTTTTTTTTTAATAACTTGACAATTAGGCTTTTATGATGTTTCAGGGTCATTTTTGACAAGCAGAAATTGCACTTCCCTGCGTGTTGCTTGATTTCTTGGTTGATTTTCATACTTCTCCCCAAATAATCTGAAACAAACAAACAAACAAAACAACAACAAAAAAGAAAGATCATAAAACCTGGAGTTAAGCCTGTTTTTTGGCAGTTAAAATATGTATTTTGCCAGATACTGTAGCATTATTATTTGGGCACTATTACACAAAAATAATACTTGATTATTTTTACAAAAAGGGAGGTCAGTTCTACAGGGACTATTGCCAGGGAAGAGGGTAGAGTAAGAGGAGGAGGTGGGAAATGCTATTTGTTGCTGTGGAAACCAGTATCATTAGCATGAAACATTGGAAAAAGCACTGAAAGAAAGAGCTTTAAATATATTCAAACTTATGTTTAGGTGTCCACCATTGCAATGATATATCTATGTGGAGTGTTGATAATTCTGTAGAACTACAAGATGTTTCCCTGGCATCATTAGTTTCACACACTCACCCCACCCTTGTACAACATTTTGAAAATGGTGCTTTTTTTTTTTTTTTTTTCCCCTTGTGTTTTAGAGATCTTTGAGGGTTTCAATCTATCTGGAAATAAAAACATGTTTTTCAAACAAAAATGAAATAGCAAGTGCAGGTAAAATATGAGCTGTCCATAAGACCTGATCTTTCCCATATCCAGAGTATCTAGAATCTAGAGGTTTGTTTTCCTAATTACTTCATTATAATCTAGATTCAATGCTGCAACTTTATATAAAACTAGTCTGGTTTAGACTCTAAAAAGGCTTTCTATGAGCAAAATAATTTGCAGGTCAAAACCATGGATATAATCAACCATATCTCTGACTATCTCTTTAAGATTCAGAATATAAAAGCAGCACTCTAATCACAGAATTATAGAATGGTTTGGTTTGGAATGGAAGTTAAAGATCACCTAGTTTCAAACACACTGCCATGTCTGGGGATACCTTCCACTAGATTAGGTTGCTTAAAACCCCATCCAACTTGGCCTTGAATATTTCCAAGGATGGGACATCCACAACCTTTCTGGGAACCGTGTTCTAGTGCCTCACCACTGTGACATGAATTTCTTCCTAATATCTCATCTAAATCTACTCTCTTTCATGTTGAAACTATTACCCTTCACCCTGTCACTGCATATCCATTGTAAAATGTCCCTCTGCAGCATTCTGACAGGCACTTTTCAGGTACTGGAAGGTTCCAAGCTCTCATTATAGTCTTATCCAGGCTGAACAACCCCAGCTTTTCTCTTAACCTGTCTTCATAGAAGAGGTGTTCAAGCCTTCTGATTAACTTGATAGCCCCAACAGGTAAATGCCTTCCTTACACTGAGGACTCCAAAGATGGATGCAATACTCCAGGTGGGATCTCACCAGAGAGGGGCAGAATCATGTCCCTTGACCTGCTGGTCAATCTTCTTTTGATGCAGTCCATGAAACATCTGGCTTTTTGGGCTGCAAGAGCACATTGCTGGCTCACATTGCTCATGGTACATTTGTTTAAGCAGCAGTTATCATATAGAATGAAATGTATTAACATTTAGGACATATTCAATTATTAAAAAGTATCTTGAGGTAACAAGAGATTCACTTCTGAAAATTCTGATGAAAGTGTATGTCAGTTTAATGCTGAGCCAGCAATTAACCAAATAAGAGATCCTCTCTATAAATCCCCCTTCCCTTCCCGTTAAAGAAAGGAGAAAGAATAAGGAAGAAAGTCTAATGGGTTGGAAAATAAGTAATAAAAAATAATAAATTA
This sequence comes from Phaethornis superciliosus, assembly GCA_023637945.1. NCBI lineage: Eukaryota > Metazoa > Chordata > Aves > Apodiformes > Trochilidae > Phaethornis > Phaethornis superciliosus. The sequence continues at coordinate 150,215,606 of JAJQWJ010000001.1, read as the reverse complement.
ATCTGCACAGCTTTAATGAAACAGTAATGAGAAAAAAAGAAAAAAATATTAAATATACACAAACAAACAGAAAAACAATATCATGTTCCTTTCCCCTCTCCCCCCAGTAATGCTCCTGTCACCACCAAGTCTGCAGGGCAGCCAGCCCTAGAGAAGTCCAGGCTGGACTCCTGGAGTCGGCAGCAGTTGGGAGTTACAGTCAGGAACACAGAGATTCGGGCTGGCATGGATTTGGACCACAGTCAGACAAATGAAAGGAATCCTCCCAAGATGGGACAGGAAAAGAAGGGCTGAAGGGAAAGGTGAAGGGTGAAGAGGAAGGGCCTTGATCCGCAAATTTATACTGAGTATGACTTGTATGTGACGAAATACTCTTTTTTGGCAATTTTGGTGACCTATCTTGTTCATTCCTCTCTAAAGAAGGATTGACGTGTGACCTCTGTACTTCCTTTCTCTTTCTGGAGCATAAGATGTTCCTCAGAACTGAGCAGTGTCCTTGGTTCTGCACACCATTCTCTAGATGTGACTTTAAACATTTAACATTATCACTCATAGAAGTTGACACTGACTAAAAATCTTGCTGTTAATTTCAAGCAAGTGTGCTCCTTGTGAGAGACTTCACTGACAGCAAAATCACAAGACAGAAAATTAGCTCCCACAAATTTTAATGCACCTAGTTTATTCAACTGATTTACAGGATAAACATTTCTGTTTGTATTTGTTTAATTCTTTTTAATGTTGTAAAATATGGAATACACACAAGTATATTAAAAAGTTAATATTTCTTCTCACTAGCAACTATTTGTGAAGATGGTACCGGGAGCACACTGAAATTTTGTAGTTATTATAAAGAAAAAAAATTTCTCCAAAAAAAAGGAAGTTCCCTTAAATTTTGCAATAGATGTGAAAAGAACAAGTCTGTGTCTTATATGATACTGCATTTTTCTCATTTTAGCATCTGTTCCTTTTTTCTGTATTTAAAATTTACAAGTAAAAATACATATTTATCAGATGAGATACAGTTAAACGCCAGTTATAGTGTGATGCAGTTTGTTTTCCATTCTTTAATACTCATTATGGAATTCAAACTGAAATATCAAAGGTTCTGCATTCATTGTACATTTTCTTTGAAGCAGGCCTTACACAAGAATGTGGCTTGCAGTGATAAGCTAACACTGCTGAAGCACATTAGACTTGTACAGTAAAACCAGTGAAAGGTTAAAATATGTAAGCCAGAGAGATGAAATATAAGTCATCTAGGATTATGTTAAATAATTTTGAAGACCTCTACCTCTTTTTTTAATTAAGCATGTCAAAGAAGCAAATTTTTTCTTCCTGTTAGATAATATTAATTTAAACACTTTGATATAGCCCTCAGTGCTCTGTAAGATAGAGGATTTTGCCTTGTGGATATAAACAGGTAGATATAAATTTATAAGTAAAATTTTAAAATACTGTAATTCATTCATACTTCAGGAATGTAATTTTAAAGACTGAAATACAAAGGCTGAAGCAGAAGTATCCTGGCCTTTTTGAAAAATCTGGGGAAAACAACTACACAACAATCCATCTCCATCGCTCAGTTTCTCGTCAGATACATGCCAGGGTAAGCAGATCAGTTTCTTTTACCCACATTCTATCACTGCTCTAGATAGAAACGATTTAGCCAAGTAATCTTACATAGGATTTTGAGGGACTTGCAGAGAACAGTTTTGTCTTTATCTAACATAACAATACCTCTGTCATCTAGTAAAAAACACAGAAATAAACACCTCCACATCCAAGATTATATTCCTACTGTCAGCCACTCCATTAAGATATTTTGTATAATGTCTATGAGTTATATGAGTAAGTAACACTAGTATTTTGGTCATCATATCAGCAATAAATTCAGCAGGCAAAGGTCTGTGTTCAGTACAGTTATATTCATTTAGGGATCGTTGACCTGCTTTAACTATCTCAGTATAATGTGTCATTCAAATAAAATGAATCTTTCAATTTCTGAGCCCAATAATAATGCTCCCATCTGTAGCAAATGCATTAGTGTATGTATGGATAAAGAGTTTGTAGAACTGAGAAGTTCCACGTGATCTTGGAATGTAAGTTTTCCTAGTTTCCTAAATGTTGTTTCTCTTCTTTGGAAATATTGTCTCAAAAGGCTTTCTTTTTTGACATCACTACATATAAATTTCAATTGAACCCACTTGGGAAACATCTGTCATGCAGCATCATAAAATATGGTGAAGATGGACATCTTCCAATTTCATCAGCAACCATTTTTTTCAAATGCTGCACAGAGTATTAAAATAAGGTATCTGAGGTGAGCAACCAATCCTTGTCTTCAGATTAGGTTGAATCCTGAGCTGTGTTTTACCTATTTACTGATAGATTCTGAAATTCCTGTCTTAACATACTTCACTGGCTTTTAACGTTAAATTATCGTTTGACTTTCTACTGGAGGTAGGCCCATTCTACATGGATGAATCCAAATTTGGCACAACAGATTCTTCTTCAGTTAAGGTATGCCTCACATAGCTGGCAAGGGTGTTTTTTTGGTTTTTTGTTTTTTGTTTTTTTGGTTGGTTGGTTTGGTTTCATATTTGTTTTTTCATCTTTAAACATTTCACAAACAGTCTACACAAACAGCTATATAAAGCCATCTCCCCTTTAAGATTCCTCTTGGCTTTGTTTCATTTCTGTATCTTGGATTGGAATAGTCTACCTAATTTGGTTTGCAAGGGTTTTGCAAGTATTTTTTCAATTGTTTATGTCTTACCACCTACATGAGAACATTGCTTGTGAAAGTTTGGCATCTTTGTCTGAAAATGCTTATAGGTACTGTAAGCTCTTATCTGATTACCCATTCACAAAAATGATATAGCTCATAGTGTCTGAAATGGCCACAGACTTCAGCTTCACCTACATGGCTTGTAACTTTTTTTTTCAGGTATACATCTTTTTCCCTCATGTTAGCTGCTGCTATTAGTAGAAATCGATGTTAATACTAACTGAAATGAATATTGGAAGAATGCAAACAGTGGTTCGTGTTCTTCCTGAGGGTAGGAAGGCTCTGCAGAGGTAGCTGGGCAGGCTGGATCGATGGACTGAGGTCAGTTGTATGAGCTAAGAGAAGAAAAATTCAAATTAATCTTCATTTTGCCTCATTTCTCTCTCTTGCAAGGAGTTTGTATCACTAGCTATACAGTTGCCTAGACTGATACCCTATCCTAGATTGATATATATGGAAAAAATTAAAAATGAACACAGAATATTATGAACAAGGCGTACCTGAGGTAGATCAGCCTTATTTTCTACTTAAAAATATCTATTTTTTATTAAATATTTATGCAGAAGTCTACATGTCCCTTACAACCCTTTCCTTTTTTTGATAAAGGCCAAACATTTCATCCTGCTTCTGACACTTTCTTGATGGAGCAAGTTCAGTCATAGGCATCTAAGCTGGTGAAGAGTCTTGAGAACAAGTCCTACGAGGTAAGGCTGAGGGAACTGGGATTGTTTAGTTAAGAGAAGATGAGACTGAGAGGAAACCTTATTGCTCCCTAGAGCTACCTGTAAGGAGGCTGTAGGGAGGTGGGCGTCAGCCTCTTTTCCCAAGAAAATAATCACAGGACTAGAGTACATGGCCTGAAGTTGCATCAGAGGAGGTTTAGATTAGATATTAGGAAAAATTTCTTCACTAAGGAAGTAGTCATGCGCTGGAATGAGCTACTCAGGGAGGTGAGGTAGTCACTATCCCTGAAAGTATTTTAAAACCATGTAGATGAGGCACTTCAGGACATGCTATAGTGGGAATGGTGATACTTGATTCAAATGTAGTCCACATGATGTAAAACTGGTCAACTGCACTACATGGATACCTATGAAAAGGGTTTCTAAAAGCAACCTCCAGTAGTGCAACAGCTTGTTTTTTATACAATGTAAATTCAGGAAAAGCAGAGAAAGAAGAGAAGGATTGCTCCTGTAAACAATTTTTTGTTTATTTGCCTCAGTTTTTCTATTACTCTTTGCTTATAGTCTCAATTTTTCTATTATTTTACCAGTTGACCAGCAACTGAAAAGCAATTATTCACACAACTTATGTAGGTAGCCCAAAGCAGACTCCAGTGTCTGGGCAAGAAAGATTTCCCTTTCTAGAAAAGAAATCCCCTTTACAAGTTAAGCCTCAAGGCTGCTCAGCTGAATAAGTTAGGAACTGAGCTAAGAAATAACTCAAAAAGTGAAGAGTACATAGGTATAACACAGATTATCTGTTTCTCTGTCAGTTTTTCTCTTCTGGTTCTAGTAATATGGTACTAATACAACCACGGTGGGCTGCATGAGGTAACAACGGTGAAAAGCCTGAATCCATAAAAGCAAACTCAGACTTCAAGAACATGGATAATACTTATCTGCTCTCATATCCAAATACCTTTTTTTTTTTTACATTTTGATTTTGTGAAAATAAAAAGTGGTAAATAGAAAAAAATCCATTTTTTCAGTACAGATACTGAAACAAATTTCAATGTCCGTGAAATTTAAGAAATTTTAAATAGGAACTTAGGCATCTCAATTTCCACTCCAAAGGTTTCCTGAGAAACCTTTTCCTGTACATTAACAGAATAACTTGATAATAACATGGGACTAATGTGTGTTTGAAAGAACCATAGATACACTTCATGCAGGCAATTACAAAGCCATGAAAACAGAATACTTTAATGAAACATGTTTTCACATGCTATGAAAGCCCAATGAATATACTTTGTTTTAAAATATTTGGAATTGGTATCTGTCTTGGTTTGGGCCAGGATGAAGGTGATTTTCTGGTTTGTACTTTTGCTTTCAGCTAAGTCTCTTGTAAGTAGTTGCACTTGCTGAAATTAACAGCAAGTTTCTCAGACAGTGTCTGCTTCTGGGACTGACAACACTCGATGTTTATAGTTACTGCCAGAGACTGGTGTGCAGAGCCAGGGACACTGCTTAGCTCTGAGGAACATTTTACCCTCCAGAAGCAGTACGGAGGTCCCACCTGAAACCCTCCTTTGGGGAGGACCGGACAAGATAGATGCCAGAATTGACCAAACAGAGTATTCCATCCCATACATGTCATACCCAGTATAAATTTGAGGGATCACAAGGGTCAAACTCTTCTTCCTGCGCTTCCGGCCCTTCCTGCTATTCCTGCTTCCTTTCCTCGCCTGTTCCTGGTTTTTGCTTCAGCATCCGTTCCTCTGCCTGTGGTCCTGATCCGTGCCAGCCTGAATCTGTGTGTTCCTGCCTCTAGCTCCCGACTGCTGCTGACTCCAGGATTCCAGCCTGAACTTTCCCAGGGCTGCCCTGCAGCCTCGGGGGTGACGTGAGAGTTACTGGGGGAAAGGGGGGAGGAACGTGGTATAAATTTTCTTGTATATTTGTATATATTTAGTAATTTTTCCTATTTATCATTACTGTTTCATTGAAGTTGTGTAGTTTAGTTTCCAACCCATAAGTCTTTCTCCTTTATTCTCTCTCCTTCCTTTATCAGGGAGGAGAGGGGGATTAATAGAGAGCATCTGTTATTCGGTTTCATTGCCGGGCCAGTGTTAAACTGTGACAATACTAGATCTTTAATTTGTGTTTGTGTTACACATTATATATTTCTTTTATACCTGCTCTGGTAATATGTGACAACAAATATTCTGTTTACCAGTAATGATAATTTCCCAGTGTAATACAGTTGTTCAAAACCAGATTTCCTTAATGTCCCAAATTACATTCCCAGAACATTTAATGAAATTGTTCTCCATTCCACTCCATCTGGAGTCTCAAAGGGTTATAGCAGCTCAAGAAGATTTGACAGAACTCATCCAAGCAGGTGCCTTCTTTTGATACATTAACCTTGACACTAAGGGTAACTTTACTCACTCTATACCTTGAGATACTGTTTTCACACAATGACAAAAGGTTACTGTACTTCTAGCTTCAGCAGAAAGGCTATGGGTTGGTAACTGTCATCCCTACTTAAAATACACAGAGGTAACACATATTTTTATGCCTTGTGAACAAAGTATGTCCAGAAGAGAAACAAAAGAACTGCACTGACTGAATTTTATTTAGGCAGAATAAGAAGAGACAGTAGTTGTGGATATGCAAGAAGCGAGGTCAGCGTGTACCGTTAGCACAGAGCAATTAGTTGCAACAAACTGGCTATCACTTAAGCCATGGCAAAGTTCTGTGCAAACATTGCTTTGAAAAGTCTCCAAAGACATAACCATGAGATATCATGGAGACATGGCTCCTTGTTAAGTGGGAATAGCATAAGATAACCTAAGAAAGTGCTGAGAAGCAAGGTTAACGTTAATAATAACAAAACTTGTTAAGCATTAGGTAATTACCGGACCTCCTTATTAGGTCAGGATCGTTAATTAACCAATCAAAGTAGCATTAGGTAATGCCATGTTAGCAGTAACTGACCAATTGAGTAATTTTCAACATCTTTGTAGTGATAAGAAATAAGGTATATAATTGTACGCAAAAGTGCCAATAAATCGGAGTCTTGTTTGCATCAAACTATCTCCCCGTCCTTCGTTGCGACAAATGGTGACCCCGACGTTCGGGAAGGATTCTGCCGGAGAAGCTCTGCCGGAGAACCTCTGCTAAAGGAGCAGCCGGTCGCACAGCCTCTGAGAACTCAGTGACAGGCTTAAAGCAGCCTGGGGAAGGGTGGCCACCCGTCTGCACCTCCTCGCGTTTGGCAGGTGAGCTCAGAGGAACCGGGAACCATGGGAAATCAAAATTCCCATGAGGAAAAGGACGTTTATAAAGTTCTTAAAGAACTGTTGCTTAGAAAGCAGAAAGAAATATCGGGCCATGAACTTAACCTCATTTTGAGCTTAAGGGTCCATGATAAATTTTTTTCCTGGCGGACAGTATTTGAAGGGGTGAAGGCGCAAGAGTCAGGGAAAGGAGAGACGTTTCCTGTTAACCCCGGTGCTCCTCGATTACTCGAGAGAGAGGAACAGAAACAGACCTCAGTAATGGATATAGCCTTATTTAAGACACTTAAAATACCCCCACAAGCACCTGAGGGGGCTGTACTGATTCAAGCTCAGCTGACTCTGCCATTCGACCCTGGGGTCCAGCTGAAAAGTAAAAATTGGGCTGAGAAGCAAAGCCAAAAGCGACTGAACACACCACCACTACCAGAAGTGCCGGAGGACCCAGAGAGAGACAAACTGGAGAACGTGAGTGAGGAATCTCGGAATGCAGACCCCCCCCCTTCTCCTGCCCGTCTGCAGCGGCTCCTGGCCACTCCACTGCCTCCGCTGACCTCTTCTCCCACCTCCGCCGCACGATTTATCTTCTCGATCAGCGTTACCATCAATCTATCCTCCGCTTCCCCTGTCAACACCGACAATGCCTGCTCAACTAAGGGAACTGCTGAAAAAACTGAAAGAACTGGAGACCAAGGATGAGTATACCCCCTAGAAAATCCCCTAGTTTTTGCTCCAGGGAGCACCCTGAACAGCCCAGGGGCATTAATCCATTTTTACCTCCTGATCTGTTCCCTGTTCCTGCTCCTACTTCCCTTAACCCTTTAACAGCCACTGCTCCACCTCTTCCAGATCCAACATGGGGAGGGGAGGGGGATGGGGGGCGGTAGGGGGGGTGGGAGTGTGGATCCTGTAACTAGATGGAAGGGAATTATTATAAATGCTATAGTTGAAAGAGTAAGACAAAAACACAGTCATGAGAATGCGTGTACCTTTTCGGAGGCTGAGAGTTGCTTTTCGGTGAGTGAGAGCTGTGCCTGGTACAGAGCACCCCCACTCCCCCACGTCTGCCTCCGCAGCCATTTCTTGCCCCCCCCCTTGCACGGGAGCACGGCTCAGATATGGTGACCATAACAGCAGCTGCAGCCTCTGCCCCCATAGACACTGCTGCTGCTGCCCAGAAAGTGAAAAAATTAACTGTTGCATATACTGGGTTAGATGAATAGTTAAACCACTTAGGAATATGGAGATGGCATAGAGATTCAATTAGACAAGGCTTATCAATTATATTAGTTATTATTGCTTTTGTATTAGTATGTTGTAAGCTTTCACACAGTCTAAAAAGAAAAAGGGGGAGACTGGGCCTGCTGATATTCATGTATTAGGGTATATGACAAGGACCATCAAAAGACAGGTATTTAGGCAGAGGTCATATGTGTATTTCCACCCTAAAGGTACACTGTGTTTGCCCAGCAAGTGGACCCGACCAGTACCCGCTCCACTGAATCCGGAAGCATAAGCTCGAGAGCAGAGATGGTTATATTAAGTGTTTAACATGTAGACGTTACTGTAGTTTAAGGTTTTGATTGTTTCGTTTAGTATTATTTCCTTTTGTGCCAAGTTAATGACATCGCAATCACCTTTTTATATATTTAGTTGGTGCACATGAAGTACATAAAGATGTTATAAAATGTAAGAAGTTTAACCCTGGTAAGAACCCTCAGAGACATGTACCTAAAAGAACAATTCTGCGCAGATTTCACTCACACTTCACCGTTATGAATTTGTAGCTACATTACGAATACTGCAGTTATATCTTAGGCCTAAGTCCTTTGTATATCAATTCGGCAACCATGAAGGAATTCGGACTCCATCGTGACGTGAGCCGGTGGGGTTCGGGAACGCCTGTAAGGGGCCCCCCGACTTAATTTCTGTCGGACAGGTCTTCCCTCTCCATCCTTTGGCCTTATGCACTGATGGACGCCATACCTTCCTAATACTAAAAAATTTACTGTTGCATTCATAGGTTCGATTAGGTAAAATTCATTGCTCATATTATTAGTGTGTTGTTTATGATAAGTTAGTTAAATAAGATTATGTTGATAAGTTGTTTAAGAAGATATTTCATTGTTGCTTGTATTTGTAAGTTTTGCATGTTTTGTCATTTATATTTTGTTGGTTTATAAGCTAGTGTAGCAGAGAATGCTAAGCATCATAAAACTGAAGCAACACACCCAGAAGATTCAACAGCAAGTTAACCCTTTCGTCGATGCCTTCACAACCTAGCTTCATGATATGGGACTTACAGGATGGCTTTTAGCTTTAGTTAAAACTATATGTTATGTTGGTATTGTTATTTTAATTTTGCTTTTATTTTTACCTTGCTTCTTTCAATGCATTCAGCGAATGTTACAACAAGCTATTTCTAAGGTTTTTCTTGTGCAACAGAAGGGGGGAGATGTGGATATGCAAGAAGCGAGGTCAGCGTGTACCGTTAGCACAGAGCAATTAGTTGCAACAAACTGGCTATCACTTAAGCCATGGCAAAGTTCTGTGCAAACATTGCTTTGAAAAGTCTCCAAAGACATAACCATGAGATATCATGGAGACATGGCTCCTTGTTAAGTGGGAATAGCATAAGATAACCTAAGAAAGTGCTGAGAAGCAAGGTTAACGTTAATAATAACAAAACTTGTTAAGCATTAGGTAATTACCGGACCTCCTTATTAGGTCAGGATCGTTAATTAACCAATCAAAGTAGCATTAGGTAATGCCATGTTAGCAGTAACTGACCAATTGAGTAATTTTCAACATCTTTGTAGTGATAAGAAATAAGGTATATAATTGTACGCAAAAGTGCCAATAAATCGGAGTCTTGTTTGCATCAAACTATCTCCCCGTCCTTCGTTGCGACAAGTAGTGATATTAAACTTTGAGGGCATTGTTCACACAATATGTGAATTATCTTATGGAATTTTCCATCCAACTTGCCATATGATCCAGGTCTAAAGTGAAAGTTCAAACTTTAAAGTCACTTTTTTGCAAAATCAATCAATTCCCCAATTCAAATTAATATTTGCATTCTAATAAACTCATAATTTTGCTAACACAGTTTTAAAATTACTTTGAAAAAATTCTAAATATTTCACTTAATTTTATTTACTGAACTAAGGAAGAAAAAATGACAAACTTGAATTTTATTCTTTTCACTGTAGAGAGTCTGACATCCTCAGTGTCCCACACCTTTGTGCTATACGCTACCTTTTTTTTTTTTTAAGATAATATTGAACTTTATTAATTATGTTTAACTTTTGATTCTGTCTCCTTCACAACTAAATATTTCTTCCTAAAACAATTCTAATACTCCAGACCATTCAGTCAATCATATAAAATCAAATTGAGCTGTTTTGTTCAAGGCAGTTAAATTTCATAAAGGATTGACATAGATGTCTATTCATGATATTTATTTATAGATCATGTTTCATGGACCTTGCTGTGAAAGAAAGAATGATCATCAGAGAAGTAAAGTACTCCAGTTTTCTCTTTCTTGTACTTCTTTTTTTTTTCTTCTGGTAATTTTTTGAGCAGTTTAGAAAAAGCATAGAGCATACAGGTGCCTACATTGCCAAAGAAAGTTGACTATAGATATGACAGACTTAAAAGAAGTTAGAAGTCAGATAGAACATCACTCCCGCACATCTCCATTTTAATATTTCTGAAAGAACTACTGTATTCAAATGTCAATATGGAGACATTTTGTACAGCAGCTATATGCAGATAGTCCTTCCTGTCTTAAGAAACATGGTTTCCAGTGCCTGTGTTATGATAATGCACTGGATGCATGCCCATTCAAATCCTCATGCATATTTCTCACATGATGAATTTTTATTGCAGATTAGAAGTGACAAGAACAGGCTTTCTGCCTTAAAAATGCTCTGTATTAATTTGCATATATATAACCTAAAGCCTTTCTTTTGTGAAATGGGCCAGTAAGTTACCACTTCAGTCTCAGTGCTATATATACTTATCTCATAACAATATTAACCTCTTTATTGGTATTATTGCGTTCTTAAAAAGCTCTTTTTAAAGACCTTGGAAAACAACCAGGGAGTAATACTCCGTTTCTGGGCACCCGGTGCAAAATGCTTTTACACAGCTTATTAACACAGCCTAGCCCAATCCATTTGTATAATGTATGAACTGTGGTAGAGTACTACACTACTGGCTTACATGGCCACAGTATCTTCTTCTCAATACACATATCTGTAACCTGTTCATTGTAATTTAGCATATACTTGTTACATAACTTTGAAAGAAATAAAGTTGATCTGTATCCACAACAAAAGACAAAGTAAAACATGCAAGACCTTGTAGGAGGGAAAAGATGCTTCATTTAAAAGAAAAACTGAATAAAAACTTGCTTCACTGACTCTCACTCTCTCTTATGACACAACCACTAGAGTGTATCTGATGCCCAAGAGATTCACCCAGTGATCAGGGACCAGGATAGGAGTGTTCGTGCTGTCTGGCCAGCCCTTGGCCACCACAATGTACACATCCAGATGCCAGAACGTATATTTGCAATGATATTGAAGACAGAGGAAGACAGTTATGTAGTCCTTTTCTTGTCTTCCGAGTTAGTAAACACATGCAGATTTCAGATATATCTTTTTATGCCCTTTCATACCTGGCTGGCAGTGTATCTATCCTGGTACACATTTGTGGACCAGCACTGTCCTTGTCTCTGAATCTGAGTGTATAATGGAACTGCTTACAGATATTCTGGGATGATGCTGGATGCCATTAACACAGTTATTGAGACCCCTTTCTGTGTGTTTCTGCTGGTATCTCAACACCCAGACATTCCCATTAATTGTCCATTCACAACAATCTTTGTCTTTTTTTTGTCATTCACAACACTCTTTGTCTCTGTGTGAATAGGGAACATTCCTAAAACTGAAAGTTTAATAAATAATATGTATGAAGGCTTTGGAAGAGTTGAAATATATTTGCCAAAGACAGTGAGCAGACTGCCTCACAAATCAGATCACTTATAGCTGCACCATTGAAAGGACTTACCTGACCTACCTGGTTTTCCATAGAATGGCTCATGTAAGCAATTTAGAAAATATGCTGAGTAAGCAATAGTAGGGAAAGAGGAAATTATTCAAAACTACAGTGTAGTTTTACCCATAGCCTATATGTAGATTTACCTGTTGATATGTGTTACAGGACCATTTGGACCTCCCTGGTCCTTGAATCCAATAGCTATTCTGGATACTATACATCTGTGGAGGGAAAAAAAGCAAAACCAACAGAAAAATGTTTATGAAAAAGGAAGGTGTTTGAAGGAGATTGTTCAGAAATGGCCACAATATGATCTAAATATAATGTTATGGGCAGGATTCATGTATACATATAAAACTATCAAAACAAAGATAACATGAAATTTCACAGTAATACAACTGAAAAAGACAGATAGATAGATAACATAAATCTTACTCCAAGCAAATATATTTTAATAATAAATGGTTTATGATTGATTAGTATTTATTTTTATTGGTTATTTTGTGCCTTTTCCTCAACTCATTGTTTGTTATCAGAGCTGTAATTACAAAATTCCCAGAAAAAAATCACTGGTTTAAAAACTGAACACTAGTGTTACCTTCTCTGAAAGAGAAAAATATAACTTCACGGATTATGAGAGATGATCAGTATATAAAAGTTATTAAGATGAAAAAATGAAGAAAGAGTTCACATTTTAGTTTAATACTCCAGGCAAATCAGGTAGCTGAAGTAAAATCTGGAATCACATATTTGTAAAGAAAAAAGATCTTTGGCTTCTAGTCATATTCATTGTTCATAAATGAAGGAAATGTACTATGTGCAAGATTGATTTGAATAAATGTATTTCTACAGTGCTGACATTTGCATCTGAAACAGTTTCTTTAAATGAGAGAAACACAAACCATTCTTGTTTTAAGTAAATTTCTTGGCTGATATGAATCTTTGCTTCAGTTAAGTCATACGTATGTCATCCTCCTTCCTGCCATAAACCCCAGTGGCAGTCCAAAATTGGAATGGGACGATTGTCTAGGGTCTCTGCGTCCATTTCTATACTGCTAGCTCTCTGCAGGACAACTCTACATAGGCCATCAGGTACTGCCAGTCCCTCCCTGCTTCATGGTGTGTTCCACTAAGACTCTGTGCAGCACTGTGGGAAGCCAGGACCACCTGGTGGCTAGTGTTCTCCCACAGGAGCTGGAAGGGAGACTGTCCAGGACTGGAAGTGCCATGCCATCTGCTGTGGAGGACTGGCAGCACCTGTAAACCCTCGTAGAGCAGTCTCACATAGAGTCAGCTGTCCCTCAGAGTTATCCCTCTGAGAGCTGACCACCATAGATTTGGCTGTTTAGAAATGTCTGTGGAGAGTTGTCCTAGACCAGTCCAAAGTAGTTAGTTCATCTGTAAATGTCAACATGTATTTGTTTTGATGATTGAGGATGGTAATGAGACTGGGACACCACAGTGAAAAGACTAGATATGTTTTACTACTGATAGCTAAATCATACAACCAAAGATGAAAAATATAAAACAAAGCAGACAGGTAGAAAATATACAGGGTAATACATCAAGTCATTACTGTTACTATACTACTATTAAGAAAGATACACCACCATTTGCATACGTTACCATCATCAATATCCACAGTCACTGGGGAGCCCCAGTTGGAGCAAGGATCTGGAGAACCCTTCCCAGCAAGTGTGAAAACCCTAAATGCTGCATCCACCCACAGGTGAGGCATCCAAAGTCACTGCAAGTGGGTCCATCCCTATATGCTTAAAAAATCAGCAAATCAGAATGACTTGCATATTTTTCTTTGTGGAACTATCTGGTTTACCACACCCAAGACCAAACAGGACTTAGACATGGCCAGAGTCCAGGGCATGGTTGGCAGGGTTCCCTAAAATATTGTCTCCATACATTGAGTCAGCACAAATGATATTTTTGGTGGTTAGTTGCTGGCATTAGGATACTGATACAAAGGTTATCTGCTGATATCAGCACGAGAATTGTTATAACCCAGCACAATACCCAGTGATACAAAGGTTATTAGTAAAAAAGACAAGATTCATCTATAGCTCAACTCAGGCTTGGGCCTGTTGTCCAAGTCTTAGTCCTACAGTATTTAAGTGCGATAAACATCACTGTTTTTCCAGTGCTATTAAATTAATTAAAAAACCCAAACAAAACTATCAAAAAACCCAAAAAACAAAATGACAGAAAGAGCTATGTTAAAAGTGACTTAAAATAAATTTTCTCCCTCCCTATATTACTAATATTGAAGCAGAAAAGCCCTACTGATTTTGTACTACAGAGCTCATAATTATAGGCAATTTGTGGATATAGAACGAAAGCTTAGAATATTCAGCATTAGCTTGATTAGAAAATGATTTTAATTTTGTTGTGACAAATTTTGTTTTTAGTTCTAATGACATTCCAGATTTTTAAAAAGCTAAATATATTGTGTTGCAGTGAATTTAATTTTAAAAACTTCAGCTGTTAAAATTAAATTATTAGTCAAATGTAAAATTTTATTTGCTCTCTTAGATTAGTGTATCAGCTGTGGAATAGCTGGTGAGTAATGTGATGAGTATTGCTAAATAAAACCTCCATCTGTTTTCTGCTCTCTTGTTCTTGCTCTTCATTACTTGCATATATTTAATTCAACAAAAATCTATACTAAACTTTTTTTGGGATTCTTGTTGTTGGGATTCTTTTTGTTCGGATTCTTTTTGTTGCCTGTACCTTTCTTCATCACCATCTCTTTAACCTTCCTTCTAATCAGTCCTGATAATGCATTAAAATTCACTACAAATCACAGAATCAAAGAACTGTCATGGTTAGAAAAGATATCTGCAGAGCCTTCCTACCCTCAAGTAAATCACCATTGCCACCCAACTTGGTACCATCTGCAAACTTGCTGAATCATTGGTGAAAATATTGAATAAAACCAGCCCCAAGACTGAGCTTTAGGGGACTCCACTGGTGACAAGACACCAACTGGATTTAACTCCATTGACTGTAACTCTCTGGGCTAGGCCATGAATCCAGTTTTTAACCTAAAGAAGAATATACCTCTCTATGCCATGAGCTGGCAGCTTCCCTAGGGGAATGCTGTAGGAGATGGTGTCAAAATCTTTACTTAAGTCCACGTAGACAATCTCTAGAGCCTTTCCCTCATCCACTAGGCAAGTCACCGGGTCATGGAACAAGATCAGACTGGTCAAGAAGGACATGACTTTCCTGAACCCATGATGGCTGGGCCTGATCCCCTGTCTGTCCTGCATTTGCCATGTGAGTGTGATCAAGATGAACTTCTCCATAACTTTTCTAGACACTGAGGTCAGGCTGACAGGCTTATAGTATTCTGGATCCTCCTTATGGCCCTTCTTGTAGATGGTCTTTACATTATCAAGACTACAGTCATTTGAGACCTCCCCTGTTAACCAAGACTTTTGATAAATAATGGAAAGAGGCTTGATAAACTCCTCTGCCAGCTTCCTCAATACTCTTGAGTGTATCCCATCCAGCCTCATAGACTTGTGAGTGTCCAGGTGCCATAGCCAGCCACTAACTGCTTCCTTCTGGATGAGGGAGGAGTAAAGAGGGAGAAGGGGGGAGGTTGGAGAGTTTTTCTGCTCTCCATTCTTATCTTCCAGCTCAAGTGGATGAAAACCTGAGAGGTAGCTGCTCTTACTAATAGAGATGAAGGCAAAGAAATTAAGTATCTTGACCTTTTCCTCATCCTTGTTGGCAACATCCAATCGCCTGCCTCTGCATCCAAAAAAGGATGGAGATTCTCTCTGGCTCTCTTTTTATTGTCAATGTATTTGTAAAAACTTTAAAAAAAATCCTTTATGACAATGGCCAGATTGAGTTCCATCTGGGCTTTTGCCTTCCTCATTTTCCCCTGCGTGACCAAAGTAGATCCTTGTAATAAGTACAAAATGTATACTTATTTTTTTATACACTGAAATCAGGAAAGATTATCTAGCTAATTATAGCTGTACTTAATACTCTCATTGTGCAAAACAGAGATGGGCAGATTTTATTGAGTTTTAAAGAATTTACTGTCATTGTATAAGAATGTTGCATGTCATGGAATTGAGGTTAGTATAAAAATGGGAATACTGCTTGTGTTTTGATGTCTGAAGTTGTTTACTCATTTTTAATTTTTGTGAAGGGGAGAGATTGTTTTTCTAAAACTTTCAATCACATGTCAGATACCACTGACCTCAAGATAAGATGTATAAATAGTAGCTGAACTACATACTGAGAATAAGAGGCTTGATATATATTCCTTACTTTTCATTTCTTGGGACACTTGCCTTTTTCCAGTTCACTGCTTACTGAAGACACACTACATAGGTTTAAAGTATGCTTGTGACTGATTTTATTATTTTGAAAATTTAATAAGGAATGAAAGAGACATTGGCTTTTCCTGACACCAAAGGACCTTCCAATCAGAGAACCCAAATAAAAAAATTACAAAACTGAGTAATTTCCCACCCTTCATTTTGCACCTTGATAATTGTTCTGAAATAAAAGAATGATGCGTGGGGCCAAGAGAAAAATCAATCAATCAATCAATCAATCAAGAGAAGCACTGACCTTGAAACTTAAACTTAAGTAAACCCTGCATGCAAGGAATGTGAAAAGAAATCATAGAACACTTCTTTTTACTGGGGTACAACTTACAGCGTTTTAATTAAAAAGCTATCACATAAAATATATAAACAATACTAAAAGCGGGCATAAAACAAGTCAGAACTAAGAATAGCTAAAAATAGTCCATTTTCTGGTTGATTGCTTTAACCACTATAGTGTTATATAAAATAATCAAGATAGTTCAGCTTTGCTTCGCCTGTATAATTTAATAGATTTAATCATGGCTATTCTGCTTTATAGTGAGTTGAATTATTACTACATACATTAAAGATAATCATAGAATTGCCTTTATCTAGGACTTCACAAAAGATCCAGATGCAAAAATGTTCCACATGCAAATGCCACAAGAATTAAAGAACAATCTTTGACTACTGTGGTTATGGTGATGACATTTTCGAATTTTCTTTGGAGTGAAAGCTCCCTTTAGTGATTTTTTATGTTAAAATTATGTCCACCTTTGGAAAACTGTGTAAAATCCTGTGTCTAATTCTGAGGAAATTTGTGTGCCAGCACAGTTATGTAAGTACATTGCCATAAAAGTACAGAAATACAAAGCCACCAAGCTGAACAATGGAACTAATGCAATGCATTCATTTATTTTTCTGTTGATACATTCCATGCTGTTTGAACATTGCAAACAATAAACTTCCATCTACTCATTCTTACCAGAAATTGCTGTTACTGTAGACCAAAAGCAAGTCAATTTTTGCTCAGCCGACACACAGTTTTCATACTACTTCTGTGAGATCGTTTTGCAAAGGATTGTGGAACATGAAGTCTTTTATTTATACTGCAATTTTCATTTCTGATTAACACCACTAGATTGTAGGTTATATGACTACATTCTACTACATTGTAGAAGTACATGAAACTTTCTGTTTCTTTGAAGTATGAAGGAAACTCAAGGAGAAAAGTCTGGGAGAACAAACATAGCTTTTATTTTCTCTGTCACACAGTAAACCATCCAGAACCACTGAATCAAAATATAACTCTTGGGCTGATTTAGAATTCTGTGTAGCTCAGCCTAGTCTTCCTTGGGAGCTGCTGTAAAATTGCAATATAGTCTTTATTATGCAGACATTTTAATTTGCTGCAAGTCATAGCTCATGTGCCTGATGCTGGCTTCTGAGGTATATAAGATTAGGTTTTCAGGTCAAAAAAAATCTAGTTTGTTGTTGTTTCAAAGAAACATTGCATATAATTTCATCAAAAAATTTCAAATGTTTGTGAGAAGCCAATGTCTTTAATACAAATCTTTTCCTATTTCCCTGCTTAAATTCATTACTAGCTTATAAAATCTTTATTTAGCCGTTATTGTATTTTAGGTTGAATAGTTCTTTTTCCTTATCACCTTTTTTATCTCTCTTACAGAAAAAATGCAATGTAGGTAATGTAGAGAGTTCTCTATTTGTAGTATATAAACATATCTATTTAATTTGCTAGGTCAAGTTGTTTTAGCCTCTAAATATAAACCTGTTTAATTCCTCAGCTCATCAGAAACAAAATTTCTCTGTACTTTCCAGTTTTGAAGGTGTCTAGTCTGAACCAAGGTGATCAGACATATAGACAGAATTTGTAAGGGAACAAAATTAGAAATATATTCTGATGTCCATAAGGGATTTTGTGACCAAAATCTTCATGATTCTGTGGTCTACTAATATTTAGATTAGCATACCCCTTCCTTATTTCAGGCTGAGGAGCTCTCATCTTACTAGAGATTTTTTACTGCTTGATCTCATCTGTTTTTTTAGTGCATTATACTCTTTTTAACTCAGTTTTATTATTGCTGTTCGCTAGCTGACTCTGTTCGTATTTCCTTTATATTGGTGCATCCCAGTTTTGTGCCATCAGAATATTTACAATTTTTCCCCACAAGCTGCTAAATTAAATATGAGCAAAATATTAAACAAAATCAAATCCATAAACAAGCCTTGTGACACCCTACTAGTACCATCATTCCTTAAGTGTTGTTTCCTTTTCAGTATAGACTGTTTGATCCAAATATTCTTACATTCATCTCCATCTTCTTCATCGTAATTAATAACATCTCTGTTGGCAATATATCAAATGCTCTACTGAGTCTCAGATAAAGAAGTTTAGATAAAGCATTGACTATGTCTGAAAGAAAAAAAGCAAAAAACCACACCAAAATTAGAAAGTTTTCTTAAAAAAGAAACATATGAGGTTAATCTGTTACTTTGATATATCCCTTCTACTTTTTATCTGCTTTCTATTTACTTCAGTCTTCAGTGTCATTAAGTGACTGTTTTCCAGATTTAGCTATTGCACTTGCAAATTCCCTCATGTTTTAATCCCTGAATAATACAGCAACTACATTTTCTTTTTGTCTTTAAAAAATTAACCATGTTTTATTTTACTGCATTACTGAACATACTGATCCTATAAGTTCAGTGCAGCAATTATCTCAGAATTTTGTAATGAAAGAATATCTGCTCTCTCTGACATGAGCAATTGAGACCACCGAGATTAATCACTTCACTGGCTGTTTAATTTTGCATCATCAGTCTCCACATTTATATAAATTATTGTGCATACAACCACTGTTAAAGGATTTTTTTAAATTTTTTTAAAAACTGAATTGAAAGATTTTGTCATACTTAGAGGAGATTACATTTGAATGCTCCTTACATAGAAATGGGTTAATTATTCATTAGAATTTTCTGGTTTGTACTTTTGGGTCAAGATTTTTTCAGAGAATTTTCCTGGACAAAATGAATAAGGGTCTATAGCAACCATCTCAGACTCATTATTTTCTGCATCACTGTGCTTAAGCAAATTTCATACATTTCAAGGCACTCTGAAAGCTACAGTTTTAAAACAAAAAGTCATTGTTTGGTTACAATGAATGCATAGCTAGATTAATCTATACTGGACTCTGTCCAAGAGGTCTCTGCTGTCAACAACCGAAGGAAGGTTTAGACTTTGTTTTTCATGCACCAGCCTGATTCTCAGTGTTGCTCAATTGACATCTTCACATCTTCAAGTTACCTCTTTATGTCCATGTTGGGATTTGGGGACATTTTTTTTGGCAATTGTGTGGGATTTTTTGTGGTGGTTTTGGTGTTGTTTTGTTTTTTGTTTTTTTTTTAGTTTTTTTTGTTTGTTTGTTGGCTGGCTGTTTTTTGTTTGTTTGTTTGTTTTTTTGTTTGGGTTTGTTTTTTTTTTCCTAGAATCATTGAACTGCAGCTTGTCCCCATATGAGCAACCTTACTTCTGTCTGTTATTCTGTATTTCTTATCTTGCATGGCTCTACTCAGAAGGCTTTTCCTATGAAAAGTAAGTCTTGGATCACTGGCAGCTCAATCCCTGGGAGGAAAGGAAGGTAGTTTTATATTATAACTCATTTTATCAGCATTCTGAAATAGAAATAAAGTTAATCAGATTAATCATACTTTGAGTGTGATTGACTACTCTTTTCTACCAAACATACACCACAGGTAGGGTGACCCTAAGAAGCAAATGTCTTCATTAGGGACATCTGAGTCAGGTGAGATAAAATCTCTTGAGATTTCTTCCTTTAACACTTCAAAGTAAGTGCACTTTCAAAAAAAAACCCAAAAAAAAAACAAACAAACAAAAACCAAAAAACCCACCCAAACCCCTTATTTTTCACATGTTTTTGCCACTTTAAAATAGCACTTCATGGGTGTTCTTTGTTGACTGTTTATATCAGGATTAAATGATAGCTGCAGCTTGTAATACAGTTTTAGCAGATATTCTCTGCCCTGCCTATTTTAGGCTTGAGATTAGTTAGGCACTACCTCAAGATTTCCTGAAAAGTCCTAACTAATTTCTTTCCACTGGAAAAAGTTAGAAGGGTTAGAATGTCAAGAAAAAAGATCCAACCCTGATCATTGCACATGGCAGAAGTCCTGATTTGTTATGGGACGTCTCTCATACTGTGATCTAGCCATAGATTTTTAATTTTAGACAGTATTTTTCATATTACTTTTGCAGCAATGGAAGATGAACCAGCAATTCTGGAAACAAGTCCATTTTAAGTTTCAAAATTAAAATAAGACTGTGGTACTAATTTTCTAGATAAAAAATACTACTAAATTATGCAATCTAAAGAATTAGTGAAATGTCTCAGAATTCATGTGCTATAATCAATATAAAATTTTACCAATCTGTCATTGGTAAAAGAGCTCATAGCTTCAAAGAACACTCTTGAGAGGCATTCCAGCTCAAGGGGAGATCACAGCTGCCCAGCAGGGAGAGCTCAAATGAGAGAGATGGGGTTGTTTGGCCTCAAGAAGAGAAGGCTCTGGGGACACCTTAAGTCTTTTCAATACTTAAAGGGGAATAGGGGCTTGCAAGACAGATAGGAAAAGGTTTTTTAACAGTGTCTGTAGTGCCAGGATAAGGGGTAATGCTGTTAAAATAAAAAGTGTTAGAGTAGACATGAGGGACTGCTACAGGAGGCTGAATATTTTAGACAAAGATGTTCTGTCTGAGACAGGTGTAAGGGAAAGAAGAACCACCCAATTGTATGTATTATGGTTAATGCATTTTAATGGAGTATCTTAGAATTCCCTGAGGCTGAAGAGAGGTCAAATATGAAGCTGCCTGTGCAACATCTTAAATTACTAAATTGATACTAACATAGAGACCCTTGAAGTAGGGTGTCCCGGTTTGGGCCAGGATAAAGCTAATTTTCTGTCATGTAATTTTGCTTTCAATGAAGTCTCTCACAAGTATCTGTACTTGCTGAAATTAATTAATTAAGTTTTTCAGTCACTGGCAGCTTCTAGGACTGATAACATCCTATGTTTAAAGTCACATCTAGAGAATGGTGTGCAGAACCAAAGCCACTGCTCAGTTCTGAGGAACATCTTGTGCTTCAGAAAAAGAAAGAAGTAGAGAGGTCATACCTGCAACGCTCCTTACAAGAGGAGCAGATAAAACAGATGACCAAAATTACCAAACAGATTTTTCCATCCCATACACGTTGTACTCGGTATAAATTTGAAGGATCATGAGGGGCAAGTCCCTTCAACTTCCTCTTCACCCTTCACCCTTCCTTTCAGCCCTTCTTCACGTGTTCGTGTTTGCTTCAGCATTCTGGGAGGATTCCATCCATTTTTCTGCCCATGGTTCCAATACATGTCAGCCGGAATCTGTGTGTTCTTGAGTCCAGCTCCCAACTGCTGCCGACTCCAGGAGTCCAGCCTGGACTTCCCTAGGGATGGCTGCCCTGCAGACTTGGTGGTGACAGGAGCATTACTGGGGGGAGAGGAATGTGGTATTTTTCTACATATTTGTATATCTTTAATAACTTTTCCTTTCTTATAATTACTCTTTCATTAAAGCTGTATAGTTTAGTTTCCAACCCGTCAGTCTCTCTCCCTTATTCTCTCTCCTTTCTTTATCAGGGAGGGAAGGGGGATTAATAGAGAGCATCTCTTATTTGGTTAATTACTGGCCCAGCATTTAATGGTGACATAAGGTCTAGTGGTTTTTACACAGAATCTCTACTTAAAAACTGTTTGCTACTTTTCTTAAATGAATGCTACATAGACATTGTTTGCCACTTGTCTTTTTATTTCAGTGGTAGTCTTTTTTAGTTTGGATTCTCAAAAATTATCATATAAATGTCACATGCCATTAGGAGGGCAGGAACAGTAATAGATAAGAAAGGGGAGTGACTGACAATAAAGAGATAAAACAATGAACATAGACTTCTGGAATTGTCACTAAAACTTCCAGGATAAATTTTTAATTTTTTTTTTTTCTGTAATAGCAAGTAGAAGGGCATATAAAAATAAATAAATAAAAATCTGTATTTACAGGTCAGACTTGTCTAAAAATTTAAAGCAAAGAAAATTGACTTATCCTGATGAAATTTGCAGTCTGAAGATGATAGTAAGAATATAAAATAAGAAAAATGTTACTTTAAAATACCAATAACTTTTATAATTTAGAGGAAACTGAATCAAAGATAAAATACTGGAAGAAAATATCTGTAGAAAATATCAGATTAAAATAAGAAACAAGACTTCAAAAAAGTTTGAAATTGAAAAAAATTGATTTGCCAGTCTGCAAGAATACAGATAACACAGTGATTCAGGGTAAAATAAGTATAGGTAAACCTAGGTGACTTCCCAGTGAACTGGGTTAGCAATCTAGCTATCACCAAATAAATAGGAAGAAGCTAAAGAATAAATATATCAGCAAATTGTGAAGAGAAGTTTGCAAATGTTAAATAATAGAAGAAATTCAATGTCTTATCTATATCTTATCTGTAGATATCTGCATCTTAAGGAAACAGAATTAGTTTGCAAAAATTGTCAAAAGGGAGAGAGTTTAACCAGAATGACTATACAGTAAAACATATCTCAGTATTACTCTGAAGAGCAGTAGCATAGGAGAATAAGTATTGTTGGGAATTGCTTAAAACACAGATGTATCACCTCTTTGAAATCTTTATTCCACACAGGAGGACATTATCACTTCTGAGCTGCATAGAATGGCATATCTTGAGTTATAATACATGGTTTGAGGAAAAGAGCTATTTTGAAAACAGGCAACCAATAATCTACATGATAAAATGGTTTTCCTAAAATGGTATATGTAATGAAGATACAAAAATAAAATTAAATATTGAAAAGATGCTTGTTATGCTTTTGACAAATAGATTACATCATCGGTTGCTGAAAAACGTTTCAGGTTTGTGTAACTGAGAGGTCAGATCCTAGAAATGCAAGAACCTTGTGTAGTTAGAATATATTTATAATAAAGATAAGAGTATGGTGTTAGATGCACAGATAGATAAATAAGTGGACAGAGACATAGATCATTTTGTCAGAATTCCTTATAAAGTATTTGTATAACATTTCTAGGCTATCACTGTTTCCTGATATTGTTATTAGCATTACTAGCAAGGGCAAGAAAGTCTACAGGAACAGAATGGATTCACCAAGGGGAAATCATGTTTAACAAACTTGATTAACTTCTACAATTAAATGGCTAACATGGTAGATGCAGAGAAAGAATGGTGGCTATTGCCTACCTAAACTTCAATTAGGTTTGTAATACTGTCTTCCATAAAATAGAGAAATTTATTTCTCATAGAGAAACTGAGAAAATAATGGCTGGACATTGAGGTGGACTGAAAATGGTCTGAATGGATGGGACCAGATGGAAGCTGGAAGCTAGCATTGGAAACTCGCAATCTAGGTCAATACTGGTTCCAGTCATGTTTAACATCTAAATAATTGATTTGGGTGATGGGGTCATGTATCTTCAACAAGTTTGCAGATGATACCAAAACGGGAAGAATGACTGATAAATCAAAGGGTGGTGCTGACATCAAGAGAGCCCTTGACAGGCTGGAGAAAAGGGGTGAAAGGAGAGCCCTATGCAGTTTAACAAGGGGAAGTGCAAAGTCCTGCTCCTGGAGATGAATAACATCAGGCACCAGTATACATCTTGCAAATGATTTGCTAGAAAGCAGCTTTGCAGAAAAGGATCTGGGGGTCCTGCTGACACTACATTGAACATGAGCCAGCTCTGTCCCCTTGCCACAAAAGGCTAATTTTATCTTAGGCTACATGAGGAGGAGTATTGCCAGAAGATTGAGGGAAGTGATCCCTTACTTCCAGTCAGCACCACTGGGGACACACCTGAAGTTCTCTGTCCAGTTCTGGGCTCCTCAGCACAAGGAATACTTGGAAATAATGGAGACAGTCCAGAGAAGGGCTAAAAAGATGATTAAGACTCAGGAGCATGTCACATATGAAGAAAGGCTGAGAGATCTGTGGTTTTTTACCCTGGAGAAGGGATGGGTCAGGGGGATCTCACCAATGTATATAAATATCTGAAGAGAGGGTGTAAAGAGGAGAGAGATAGGCTCTTTTCCAGGATGCCCAGAAATAGTACCAGAGGCAAGTAGTCAACTGGATCAAGGTTCCCTCTGTATATCAGGAAACACTTTTTTTTCACTGTGGTGGTGCCTGAACACTGACACACATTGCCAGGGAGGCTGTAGGGTCTTCTACCTTCAAAATAGTCAAAGGCTATCTGGATATGACCCTGGGCAACCTGCTCTAGGTGGCTGTACTTGAGTGAGGGCTCAGACCAAATGAATTCCAGATGTGCTTTACAGTTTCAACTAACCTGTAATGCTGTTATTCTGAGCTTTCCTGTCTTCATTTCTGATTATTATTTTTCTTTAGAAATAAATCGAAGTTTCTGAAACATGAAAACACCCTAATTTCAAGCAGTTCAAGTTACATTAGTCTAGGAAACAAATGGCATAGATCTATTTATCTGTCTTGAAAATCCCTTCTTAGAATTCCTACTATTTACTTATCATTATATTTATTATCATTGTCGCACCAGAGTCTTGCTTAATTAATACAGAAAAACAAAACACAAAAGCTCAGGAGTAAATTACTAATTCTACCTGCAAACAATGTTTGCTTTCTGTGCAGTCAAGGGCATAGAGATTTAACAGCAAATAAACGAAAATGCTAGTTATTATATCTCAACCAACTCTATCCTATAAAATACAGGGTATTTCAGGAAATAGAAAAATAGCCACTTTCAGATTTAGGTTAAAGGCATTTTTATAAGAAATATAGTAAACTGTTTAACATACCATCTTAGCTTATGTTTGAAGCTTTGAAGTTTTAATCTTTTTTTTTTTCCCCGACAGATTTCTATGTATAGTATGTGATGAAGATTAAGAATAAAGTAAGTAATTGGAATTACATTACAACAGGAAGGCATAGCTTATTTTGCTAATACTGTGGGTAATACCGTTTGGAGTTCAAAAGCTTTTTACCATGTATATTTTCTGAGACACAAGAATTTTTACCAATTTTATAATAAAAACAGGTTAAGGAGAATTACAACCACTACCTTAATTCAAATCCTAGTAGTAAAAACGGGATTACAAATATCATGCACAGAAGGAACCATGCCTCTGTACATTTAAAGCTTCATTCTATTATCTTTTTAAATTGCATTTATTACATTTGCATACAGTCATTACTGATACCCTTTAGAATTTTAGTCAGTTATTAAACCTTTCCTTGTTACTTTCTTTACCAAGTGTTAATATGAGATTCTACTTGTGAGATTCCACTGACTGGGATTTTATTTTGCTTCCCCCCCCCCTCCACCTCCTGAGAATGTGGCGACTGGCCACCTGGGAGGTGACATCTGGGAGGTGACATTTCTGTGGGTAGCCTTCAATGACTCGGGTGATCAGGCAGCACCTTAGCTGATGAGACAGATGGAAATCCTCTCCAGGCGAGGCTGCCTTCAATGGCTGGAAAGGCGGAAATTTAGGGGCATATAGGGAGGCTGCCATTCCATCTGTCGTTGTCATCCTACACTGACCCACCGCCATCTCTCTTCCTCTCTGTCTCCCTCTCTCTTTTCTTCTATCTTCTCCCTCTTTTTTCATCTCTCCCTCTTTTGCCTGGTAACATATTTGCCATACCTTCCTGGGGTTCTATTATTTTGCTTGTATCAGTTGTCAAATAAAAGTTTATGCTTGCACCTGACCATTGCTGGTTGGACTTTGTTCAAAAAAACAGAAAAATAATTTAGTGTTACTCCAAATTGTAACACTTACCGCCTTCAGAACAATTTTATAAATTGCAGAAAACCAAATCTCATCTAATACAGTGGTAGAATAGCAATTTAATTATGCAATGGCTATGCTCCATCTTCATAATTTTCATACTATTTCTAGCACTAGACATTTAATAGGTCTCTAAAGATTTTTAGGAGCTAAAGGCAACAAAAAGAGCTAATAAATGCACTGAAAAGACTGTAAAATATATTATTGCTGTAGATTTGCTTAGGAAACTCATTGCAGACGTTGAAAGACATTGACTGATCAAGTCATCAAGTTTATCCAAAGTACTAAAGGTACCATCAGACTAATTTCATGAAAAACATCATTTTAGGCAGTTTATAAACATGAACAGTTAATTTTATTCTAATAACACTGAAAATAATTTCATCTAAACTTTGCTAGGGTGCTCCTAATGGAATGTATGTCGTTCACTGACAGAACAATTATTTCCCATAAGATTTATAAAAATTGAGTCAGCTATATCCATTTATTTTGTATGTGTATAAAGACATAAAAATATAAGAAGTATGTGCATTATACTGAATAGAAACAAGTTCTTTGCACTGACATTAAAAAAAAAAAAAAGAAGAATCTACTGTTACCAGTAAGTATATTAAGCTTAGATAGCTATATACATTATACAAATGTCAGTTACTTTTACTTCATTTCTATGATATAAATATAAGAATTAATATATAAATATAAGAATTCTGGATTTTTCCAGTTTGCCCTGCAATCATATTTTAACACTAAAACAGAGAGATTGCAGCCAGGACACAAGAGGTAGTAAACTCATTGTTCTTGGCTTGCCCTGGCTACTTTCCTGAGGCCTCCAACAGGCATAAAAATCATTATATCATTAGAATAGATTGGGTTTTTTAGGGGTCCAAAGATCTGTTCATTAGCAATATGGAAGGAAATCGACTTTAGTTCTCTTTAAGCAGTAACTTGCTTGTTCTGGCTTTTTTTTTTTTTTTTAATGATTATTTTTATGATTTTTCCATTTAAGAGAAAGATATTTATGAGACATTTTGAAAGTGTAACCTGGAAGTAATAGTAAAAAAAATTTGGTCTAATGTTTTCATATTTCAGTATTGTTTATAAACCAAAATATTGTAAATACCCCATTTTAATCTCTTCATTCCTTTCCCAGACTGGTTTTACCTTTTACTGTCTTTCCAGTCTTATTTACAGAGACATAATAACATTATAGAATACTGTTTGGGTATGCTGAATTTTTATCAGAGTGAGCGAATAGAGATGTAGAGTCAACAACAAACAAGCAAAAGTCCAGATCCTTTTCCTCAGGCTGCCATAGAGAAAGAGCGAATGAACTTTTTCAGGTGGCTTGTTCAGTTTTGGATTTTTTTTACATTTCCTTGAAAAACTTCTGATAGTGCTGAAAATTCAGCTTGTACACTGCTACATTTATCAGTTTACTGCTAAGCAGTATAATATCTGTTACAATGCTTTACAGAACATACAAACTAGATATTTCAGCAAGGGGAGCAACACTGTAAGTTTTTACCAGTATGATCTCTACAGCTTGGAAGATCACTGAGTCTATGCACTGAGAGCCTTGACCCCTGTTTTCAGCTGGACATTTACCTTCATTTGGTAAGACTGAAGTGGATTTTAAGATAAGACACTACTCATTCTTGACATACCAAATTGAAAATTACTTCAACTACTTTGCATTTTTGTAACATTTTAGACACTCATCTGTTTGTTTTTCTTGAAACACGGTGGGTGAAAAGTGGATTTGCTACATTAATCATTACTTCAGTTCTCAGCACTACTGTAAACTGTTCTTTTCATTGGGAACTTTTTATATTCAATTTCTTTATAAGGGAAAAAATAAGGCATTTGTCATGAAAATAATGTGAAGGTTTTGAGTTATAGGAAGTGGCTTGTTCATTTATTTGTTTATGTTTTATATGGGATAGAAACCACACAGTCAAAATACTGGATGAGTTTTATCCCTTTGATCAAAAGAAGCATACAGCATTAGCAAAGTTAGAATAAAACTTAGAAAAAATGAACAGAAGAAGAGGACAATGCATGTCCTTGTTATACTCTTGTTCTTAAAATTATAAGAATTGTGAAGATTCACATGAGCATTTATTTTGTAGTTGGAACTTTCATAGAAACTCTCAAATTTAGAATGGTAATCACTGAAATATCATGTTTTACAGCATAACAAATGCTATTCTTATAACAAACTAGTCTTTCCTGTTCTATCATATTTCTTTTAGGTATGTCTTGATATTAATTTACAAAAACAGTATCATTCCTGTATTTCAAGCAGTTTCATATTCTCAGAAGTATGATTTAGCAGGAGAAAACAAGGGTTTTCAAGGGACCCTAAATATGTAAAGCAGGAAGGAAATATTTAATTACAGAATGAAAACATAGAAATTATTGAGCCACTTGAAAGACACTTCTTAATTCACACCACTGAGTCTGTAATTTAAAGTAACTCTCTATAATAAATATGACAGCTGTAGAACTTCAGTCATGACATTTTCTTTTTAAAGATCATTATTGCATATTAAGATGTAATGTTTAGGTAATCACTACTTACAGATACTTGAAAACTCTTGGTACATCTTCTTATACACAGTTTTAGCATAAGACAATATGTTTGAAGAAGGCTTTATTACAGGTCAATTTATTAGAGTACTGCAAGAAAATGAGACATTCAGCATTTGGACTTGATGGACTTAGAGGTCTTTTCTAACTTTAGTGATCCTATGATTCTGTGCCCAGTACATGCCTGCATAAGGTTTCTGTTGGGTTTTTATTTTGTTTTGTTTTGTTTTTAAAGCTGTGGCCCATGTTTACAGTCATGACCTGCAGAACTTACTCTCTGTCTCTAAGCATGATTCAGACTTGTAGTCTTAAAGAATGTTCTCCAGCCATGTCAGACTAGAACCTGGAGCCTAGCTCAGTGCCTGAGGACCTGGCACCTCTTCCCAGGCTGAGGATGCAGCCACTGCTTTTCTGTTTGCAGAGCATGCATGCCAGAGACACACACATAGGGACACACATACATTCACAAACTAATCCCACAGGCACTACACACTTATATGTAGCCCCAAATACAAGCATGGACCCTCTGCCCACCTGATACCCTACCACAGACCTTAGGAATCCTACTTGACTGGTGAGACAGCTTGATGTTTGATGGTAGATAGACATGAATACCCCCTACACACCCAGTTTGGGGAAGATAGAGACACTCACCCCCAGCAGCTGGAAGCAGGCACATGGGCTATATGACCTGTAGTCCTGATCCAGCTGCTGGTGCTGCTCCACTCATTCACCCTGGTCTCCCCATTACCTGGCTTTGGGGACACACGTTGTTCCCATTCCAGTGGCTGGAGGATGAAACCCACACTAACTCTAGGAGCTGATAAGATGGGGTAGGAGCTGATAAGATGGGGTCTCTCTCCTTGCAGCAAGAATACACACTTACACACAGTGAGAGTTAATAAAAGATTTAATAAATTAATAATTTTAAAAATTATATAAACCAGGATGGATTGTGATGGTAGGTGCTAGGCACAAACAGACAAGCAGGATGATCAGACCTGTTTTGCATGACTGACCCCCTTTTTATCCCTTTTCGTCTAACCTAACCTACTCTCTGTTCCTTATTGCTGTCCTTTTCCCTACACATTACATCATCAGTTGTCACAGTCCCACTGACCAGCTTCAACATGCAGGACCTTCAGGTTTGCATCCTTATAATTTGCAGACTAGGTTGGTTCTCTTTGAAGTGACTTCTGATGTTTCTTGAGTCCAACAATTAGTGTGAATGATGAAGGTTATTTCTCCTCATTATCCTCCTTGTTTCATGCCTGGTAGGTCCATGTCTCTATGTTTTTCTTACTGCCTTCTCCTTTCCAAGGATCATCCAATTTTTAAAGGGTACTCAGTCAGATAATCTTGTCAGACTAAATGTTCTCACACTCCCCCTTTATCAATTAAGGTAACTGACTAGGTTTGTTTTCTGTTGCTCTCTCTGTTTGCTGGTCAGGTTTGTACCCCTCTGTGTTTTTCTTCCTCCTGTTATAATTTAATTAGTTCTAAGTAATAAATACCATTTAATAAGTTCTTTCATCAGATAACAGCAAGGGAGTTCCTCTCTCCTTCCACATACCTTTACACTGAGAAGAAGTCTGTGTGATAAATATTAGAGGTGTTACAGTCACCATGGCCAAAAAACTTCTTACTTTTTGACAGACAGGTGTTTTGCTTGGAAATAGCAATTTTTGTTGTTCTTCTTGTTAGGAATTTCAGAAATAAAAGCACTGTTAGATAGGCATAGGGTAATGACAGGAAAAATCTTTCTGTAACCAGTTGCTGTGAACCAGAAAGACCTTGATCAGTCAAGGCTGTCACAGAAATTTACCCCATGACCTGATATAGGAGAATAGTCTTTCTTCCGGCCTTTATGAAATTCCAAGGGGTTAAAGTTGCATTACAAAGTTGCAATTAAAAAAAAAAAGAAAAGCTAAATCTTTATTTTCACCTTGAAAAATGTGTGGTCTCTACAACACCTTAAAGATAATAAAATGTAGCAAATGAACTCAAGATTTTAGATATCTCATAACAAATCATATGGACAAAAGTTTGCTTTTCTTTCAAGGCAGAATTTATTGTTGGCTAGGATTATTTATTTTAAAAAGTACTCTAAGGCTCAGAAAGATTACAAAGTTTTAAGTGTTATTATTTATCATTTTTCAATCAATTTTCTTATTCGGTGGATGATGACTATCAGAGAAAAAAATCTGGACAATGTTTGCAAAGATACCTAAATAAACAAAATTCTTTCCTCTGGAAGAGTTATGATATCCTATATGAAAATAAAGAAGATCAAAAAATGTTGTGAAAGATGTGATTTATTCCTTTCAAACAGGATACATGAGTACTATAGTATGTCTTCTTCTGAATTTTTTTGCTTAACTCACACAGCCAAACAGAATCCCAGAGGTACAAATATTCTGTGATAACTTTACTGGAGACATTTGTTAAGAAGTCAAAAAGACAGTCTTATAATTACAACAGTTAATAAGAGAGGTTTGGGGTTTTTTTTGACACCAAAAAAAACCCCCCACCAATATTTGATTTCATAAATATAAAGTTAAAGA
The DNA here is from genome assembly GCA_023637945.1 of Phaethornis superciliosus. NCBI lineage: Eukaryota > Metazoa > Chordata > Aves > Apodiformes > Trochilidae > Phaethornis > Phaethornis superciliosus. The sequence goes on along the minus strand of JAJQWJ010000001.1, from coordinate 150,184,356 downwards.
TCATAAATTCACCTGAGTAATGTAACTTGATTATGTTTTTTTTTTTAAATTAAAACTTGCTATACTGCAGACTATTACTATACGTAGCATATAATTATTAGAATTAATATCATGGGTTGAAAGAAAATGAATAGTGGATAAAGTGCAATAAATATGTTTCATTTATAATGTAGCAAACAACTGAAAAAATATAATCTATCAAATAAAAACTCAGCATAACATAGTTTGTATTCTTTGTACTCTAATAAACTTGAAACAGATAAGAAATGCTTGCATGGAAATGAGAAAACCCACATGAATATATGAAATCTAACTTTGATTTAAAACTTACTGCTGGTCTAGATTTATACTAGTAATTTTGTTTGGGCTTACTGGCATAGAACTATAATATAGCAGTGAACTGAAGATATATCTAGCTAATGACTGCAAATTCAGTTACTGATAATGACTCCATTACATTTCTCTTTGAGGATCTGATTTCTTTGTACTGTTATTTAAATATTAGCACTTCAGTGGTATCATTCAGGCTTACTGAAGACACTTTAAGATGTCTTAAAGTAGGAGTAAAACACAATTTACTTTCTGTGTAACACTTAATTAGAGCACAACTGTAGAAATGGTCTTCATTTTGCATAGAAAATTTATTCAGAGATTTTTTTCCAAAAACTGAGAATTTACATTTCTTAACCATTTTTCATATAAGACAAGTCTGCTTTCTGTCTACATGTGTAAGGTTTTTTCCTTATGAATATCCTGATGCTTTTAGCTTACTTCTTTATTTTTTTATTAAATTCTGCCATTATAAAAATAAAATACAAAAAACCCCAATACAAAACAAAAAACAAAACAAAAACACACAACCAAAAAAAGCAAACCAACAAAAAACCCAAACAAAAATGTATTTTTTTTTTCCTATTTGTGTAATGTTGAGATCTAGCTTCACTACACTGAACTTTAAACACCTTAAGTTGAGAGTGCAACCTCCCTGGACATTCAGATTTAGAGTCTGTAACAACTGTTTCATGAATGTGTATTTCCTTATATACTAATTGTTCATGTAACTTAGGCTTACTGCACTCTAAAATTAAATTATTAGGTATCTAAATTTAAATAACAGTTCATCTAGTTGGAAGGAAGGATTACCTATTTATTGCATCTGTCAGGAAACATTTTCATATTCTGCTCTCCTGGAGAACAATAGCAAATAGGTTCTCTCTAAGAAAAGCAGGAATTAATATTCCCTTGGATTCTTCTAATTACATTTTGGAACTCTCATGGCTGCACTTCTTTGCATCTGAAAGATGCAGGGAATGAAACAAAATATATTTTTTAAGTGTAGGTCAAGACTAGTTGATTACTTTTGAGAACAAGCCAACAAGAAATAGATGTATTTTCCTACCCTGTCAAGAAATCCCCTGTGCTTCAAAATCTTGAAATATTTGATAATTTTGTTACTACAGGCCAACAGTCCATACACACACGCAAAAAAAAAATCTTAAGAAATCTTTTATACTCCATATGCTTATCATGACTCATTTTTCCTTTAGTGCTAAGGATGAAAAGAACAGCTGTATTGCACAGTCTTTTCCTTGCACTCCTTAATCTAATTTCTTCAGGGCCAGCCTCTAGAAGGTAATTTTGATAGAGAACAGAGACCAAAGCTTGTACATAATGGAGAAGAACCCAAGGGATAATGAATGACTTCTCTCGCACTCCTTGAGAAATTGGGAAAAAATGTGATCCCATCTGAAGTGCCCACACATGAACATGAACAGTGTATAAAGAAAGAGGACATTGAGATGATAAACAGCCCTCAGCAGAAAATGTCAGATCATTCAACAGAAAACTTCAGCCAACTGAGGAGATGAACAACAAACAGGAACTGAAGGAGATCAGTGCTAGACCAGGTGAGGGCTGAGGAAGAAAAGAGTGGAGAAATAAAGAGAGTGGTATTTGTGGTAACTTATGGAAGACAAAGTTGCACTCTAACCAAAGCAGTAGCTCACATGCAAGAACTCATTTATAAAATGAGAGCTTTTAAGTTGGGAAACTATTCATCAGAATTTTTCTCAGAAGTTAAAATGGGGCAAATACTGTTTAACATCTTCATCAATAAGGCCATCAACGGGATGAACTGTGTCTCTACAAAGTGTATGGGTGACACTACATTGAGGAGGTGAGAATATTGCTGATATTCTGGAGGATAGGGCTGCCATTCAAAGGGATCCTAGAAAGCTGATGTGGTGGACCTATAGGAACCTGCTCAATTTCAAAGACAAAATACAAAGCCCTCTGTGTGCATTTGAAAATTTATGCATAAACAACCTAGGGACTGGTAGCTGGATAGCATCTATATGAAAATAGGGTCCCAGTATGCAAGTTGACTATCAGTCAGCATTCTACCTGGAAGTAAAAGTCAACTGTTTAGTGAGCAAGATCAACAGGAATGTATTCAGTGGACTGCAGGAGTCCCCAACACTTATGAGGCTGTATCTGCAGTATTTGACTGCACAAAGCACTGTGCAACCTAATTGAACTTCTATATTGGCCTTGTTTTGAGCAGCGTATTAGAACAAATGATGTGCAAAGGTTCTCTTCAAAGTAAACAAAGGTTCAATTTTATGAGCAAAGCTTTGTAAAGACCTTAGGATTTGTAGTAATATTAGTAAACATGAACTGGGTTCATAAAGGCTAGAAAGGTTTGTCCCTCTCAGATTTCACTATAGTCATCTAACTTGATCGTGACATTTAAGAAAGTATGAAATAAATTGGGCCTTATATGAGGACATGACCTTTTTTGGCTTTTTGGTTTTGACAATATTTTGGCTTGTGTGGCACTTCAGTGGTGTGTAGCAGGTACCCTCTTAGGCTATGAAGGGTCTGACCTTGAAGAGGTTGCACTCTGAGAAACAGCACGTAGGTAGCTTGCAGAACAGCACGTACATAGTCTGCTGAGGAAAGTTATGTCTCCACTGAGGTGGGAAAGTTTGACCAATCACGTTGTGTGTTAATTATGTATAAGTAGAGATAGCCTGTAATAAAGAGGGGCTGATGCACTAAGGTTGTGCTGTGATGAGGCAATAAAGTTCTGCTGATGCTTGCACCACGACTTGTGTCAGCCAGCCCCGTATTTTCTGTTGCCGTAATGGTGCATAATAGGAAGAAAAGCACAGAGCAGGAAACAATTGGAATCTCAAAAAAAAAAAAAGCTCATAAAGGAAGCACAATTTATTTCATGGATAGCATTAAATGAATTAGTTCTGGGTATTAAAACCAAAGTTGTTATTCACTGGACTACAGGAATGAAGTAAAAAATTCAGTGCTAACAGTTATGCTATGACGGTATAACTGGTATGTTATAGTAAAACATATTGAAAATAATCTTTAATGAATTTTATCATTATAATTACAAAATGCTCTTTAAGATTTGTTGTTCAAAAGGAAAACAAAGAATCAAAACTTATCTGAGGGGAATGTCCTATTTTTTGTGCTTTATAGTATAATAAAATTAAGAACATTGTTTTATTGCCTATGCTTGTGCAATGTGTTGACTAAGACTTAATGAGTTTAATGGAAAAATTACCAAAGGTTTCCATTTATTTTAATTATTATTTATTTGGTATGAAAGATTTATCCAACGGATTAAATGTGAATAAATTTAAATAGGAGAATTCTGTGTGCAATTTCAAAATGAACTTTAACCAGGTGGGTCTCTTCTGTACTCCAGTCCCAGTATTTGGAAGCTAGTAGTTTGTACTACTTGCTAAAAATGTCATTTGTACCTCTTATCAAATAATGAATAAAAAAACTCGATTCAGTAGTACCGATAGAAATTTTCAGAAATAAGTTATGGAGCTAACCATCTTTCAAGACTAAAAATCCTCTTCAGAATTATCTATCTAGGATATAAAACCTGAGAGTCATTCATAAGACCATTATCCAGTCATTGTTTTATGGTTGTGTTACTAATAGAACTGATAGAATCGTGTTGATAATAGCTATCCATTTGAAAAATCTTTTCATTCTGGAATTTGTCATCAAATTAATATGGATTCCACACTACAAGTTCTTTCAATAACTGCAATCAGTGAAGGAAGATTTAAAACAGAATGCAATTCGCAAGATCTTTGTAAACACAATTACATAGCTTAATTACTACCAGCTATAATGTGTCCATCATCCTGTCTTCTATACAAAAATTCTTTGGGTAGCAAATATAAGTTTAGAACTGGCTTGCAAGGTCTGGATTATATCTTAAAGCCTTTAATTCCTATGCTTAGCATCACTTTTGGGACACATGCATAAACATCTCTAATACAGTTAATAACAATACAATTAATAATTTTATAATTATGAGAGTCTGAGACAACTGAGTTGATAGCTCTTTGAATGTTTGAAAATGGGGCTAATCAGCTCTTGCCCTTTCAGAACTCCGACTGTTAATTTTTCTGTTCTTGAAGTTATGTTATTAATGGTGATAAAGCAATCATTAAATATATCCTTTCATTCCTAGTTATTGGTAGCCCCATGCTTTGTGACCTGGAATATCTAGCAGTAACTTTGCATGACTTCTGCTTCCATATTCCTGCTTTTCTCAGAATAACCTTTCTAAATGTGATCTGAAGAGTCTATTTCTCCCAGAAACAAAGAATGCTGATTTTCTGTATCCCATATATTTAGTGCAACAGCAGTAGATCGTGGTTTCTATTTAAAATCTATATATTCCTGTATTTCCAGCCAGCTCACATTCATTTTGCACCTAACATATAGAGCTTGGTACTACCATTACATTAATAAATACTACAACAGAGGAGATGCTATTGTCTGTACTGCCTTTCATTTTGCTTTTTTTTTTTTTTTTTTTTTTTTTAAGCCCTGCAGACAAGTGGTGCCCTCAGCTTCCATTTATTATTTTTTAATTTATTTTTATTTTGTTTTCTAGTGTTTTATTTTTCTTGATGTCAATTAAGCTTATTGGAGGCTCTGTCCCCAGTATGAGGTTGCTAGATTTTTTTGCTCTTCTAACTGTAACATTTTGTTGCTATCTCTAGACACTTAATTCTCAAATCATTAGAATTTATTCCAGAATCAACTATCTCACACATTGATTTAGTCAATACAATGAGTTCTGCGTTCTCATCACATAAGTATGAATAACAAATATTTTCTATTTGGGTGATATTCAAGTTTCATTCACTGATCTATAAAATGTATGCTGTCATAATAACTTTCTTGCTCATCTCAAAGAGGGATGGGTTGCAATATTTAATATAGGAATATTAGTACCCTTTTAATGATACATAAGCAGAGGTATAATAATCATGTTCATCTTCCCTCAGGGAATAAAATGAGCATCCAGCCCCAGTGTGTGGTGCTTTTCTATCTTTATATATTAAGGGAACTGTTTTCAGTTTTAATAATGTAATTTCACTGAAGTCATGTCCTTGATTCTTTTTTGTTAAAATAGAAATGAAGCATACATATATAATATTTTCCAGAATATGACTGCATTTTAATCTGCTTATAAACAGAGACGTAAGTTTGCTAATAGCAGCATATGCTGTGAATAGTCAGTCTGCCCTTAATGTCTTGCTTATGGAGACAATGGACTGAAGGGTAGATTAAAGCCAACACTGTATGTATAAATAGCTTACCTTTTTTGTCTTTTACTCACTACAAACAGTACATCACTGAATTTAATTCATAATTTCTATAATGATTCCACCACTGACAAATATTTCCACTTAATGGCAACTGACTTCACCCATCAGTATATGGACATAGTATTGAAGACTGATGAATTTAAGTGATTATGCAAAATAATTGAATCCTTACCAAGTAAATATCCAACAACTTCTAAGTCTTTCAGGATAGGTATTGGCATTTCACCTCAGCAATGAACTTCACTCATGTTAAAAAAAAATTAATTAATGAATTAACATAATATATGAAATACGTGTAAATGACATGTAAGACTTATCTTGTTCCTACCACTTGCAAAGACTAATACTCAAAATAGACTGTAAGTAGCTAAGTAGCTGTTTCCGTTGTCTTATTTACCTGACCACTCAGACAAATTTGACTAAGTTTGTTAGCATATAAGAATGTAAAGTTTACAGTACAATACATTTATTTTACTTTATTTTCTGCTAAATTAATGTAAATTAGACATTTTGAAGGCTTCTTTGGGCTTTTCTTAGGACTCTAGTACATATCTGCCTATGTATTTTGTACCTAATCTTTGTTACACATACTAAAATGGAGTTTTCTAGAATAACAGTATTTTTTCAATGACTTTGTTCTGTATCTGAAATATCTGAGTTGATTGCTCTTGATTTGTCTTCATTTTTAAGGACTAATATAACTTTAATTATGTTTAAGTTAATTGAAATTTTAAAAGAAATAAAACTTTTTAAAGTCTGAAATTCAATATCTTTGAATTACATAGTGAGCATTTTGTCTGCCGTGCCTACACGATAATGGTAGCCATGGGAATATAGATACATTATTCAATTACTGGAGGTCTCACATATAGTTCTGTTAATGTAATAGAAACATACTGAAAAGAATTAATAACAGAATATTAGTTAAACCAAGCTAAAACAAACAAAAAAAAAAAAATGTGGTCCTCAGTTTCTATTGAGTTTCTTGTATGAAAAACAGAGCTCATTTCCTTTAGGCTATGTGAGAGTCTGATCTCACTGATTTGAAATTGTCTCAAAAGAACAATTTTAAAGTGAATAGCTCTAGCTAGGGTGGAGGACATGGCCTGTCCAGAGCTGAGCAGGGGGTGACACCCAGAAAGAGATAAGAACTAAGAACTAACTGCTGGGTGGAGACTGCTCCCCTTTTCTGAGGGCCAGCCTGCAATGCTGGGACGTCCCTCCAGGCACCATTGCCCTGGCCAGGGTGGAGGAAGCCACCTTGATTGTACTGATGCTGATGGACCTGGCTGAGGGGGCTGGAACGGAGCAGGGAGTGGAGCCTGGAAAGAGATAAGAGCTGTGTGCTGGAACCCCCCCTCCAGGCAGCCTGTCTGCAATGGCTCTGATGCCAATGCCCCTGGCTTCTGTGGCAGCTGACTGACAGCTGCCCCTTTGGAACAAAAGGAACTCAGGGGTATATATGGCTGTCCATGCTGTGGCTCTTTGGTCGTCTCTTGACCCACCGCCATCTCGCATCGGGCCCTGTCCAGGATCAGCGACATCTTGAAGGAACTCGCTGGGCAGCTGGGCCCTGGGGGTGACTCTCTCTCTCTCTCTCTCTCATTCTTTCTTTCCATTTTCTTACCTTTTTTCTCCACTTTTCTTTCTCTCCTTATATCTTGTTTTCCACTCTCCCTCTTTTTCCTGGCTCTATAATTTTGCCTGTGTCTATTGTCAAATAAAGGTCTGCTTGCACCCGACCCTTCTACAGTTGGACTTGTTTTGCAGATCTAAAACAAAAATAAATTTTAATGTTACCTCGGACCATAACAGGCTATTTGCCAGAGAGAACTTGTTTCACCGCTTTGTTGACTTCATGTTTTTTTCCATAATGATAGAGCTAAAATTTCCCTTCTAGTCAACATGAAGTTTTGTTTCAGAGTTAAACACCTACACCCATATTTATAGAATGACGTGATTTTGTCTTGTACTTAATGAAGTATTAAAAATTTCCTGTGGAGTATATTAAATATCCTACTCACAAAAGGATCTGAAAACATTACTTTTATTCTACACTTTAAGAAGTATGTGTTTTAAAATGAAGGTATTTCTGTAAAGGTATATTCCTAACATGATTCTGAATCATGTTAGGTGTGAATTTTCAGGTTTTATTTGGTAAAAAATTGCCTTTGAAACAAAGTACGGATTTTGCCTGCAGTTTAAATACTTCAGGAAATAATCTTCAATTCCACTTAGTTGGTTTACATGTGGATCAGGTAGTACTAGTCACTATATCAGTACTTGGATCTTCAGTTCATTTCCATGCCATTTTTCAGCTATGCTACCCTACTGTGTGATAAATGAAGGACTATATTTTAAATCTCATCAGACAGATCTAAACACACTCTTAAATACAGTTAGACATAATATTCAGCCAATCCTTTGTTAAACTGAGCATTTCAGTATGGCTGAGTTATAGAAGAATTTCAATATTTGCTGTCAATTCTATATGTTTTATTTGTGAGGTATCAAGGTGGTTACTATCTTTAATCATTAATAGTGATTAAAGATGAAGGGTGTTGAATTCTTCTCTGATTACACTGATTCTCTGATTACTCTGATTCTCTTTTACACAAATAGTGTAAATAGTCTTGAATACAGGAACAATCAAACAAGAAGAAAGTTCTTGGTTCCTCAGAAACTCAAGCCTTTTCACTCAGTATTTTAATCAAAAATGATCTTGATCTGACTATTTTAATTTGTTCAGGAAAGTTATTTTCTATTATTCTCTGGGATTTTTTTTTTTTTTTTTGTGATTTCTTATTGATTCCCTTTCATTTAAAATCCCCAAGAATGCAATGTTGCAGCCTTCTGTGTTAGTGACGGATTTTTGATGAAGTGAAAAATATTTCCTTCTTCTTCTTATCTTACTTGGTTATTCCTTATCATCTTTACACATTTTGCCCAAAATTATTGTTTGTAAGAAAGATGAACACCATACTACATCTAGTGAATCAGGAATATTTCTCACAATTCGATCTCTAATCTCATTATTTATCACTTTGTACACCTGTGTGGTTCTGACCACAGATTTATAATTGTCTCAAAAGAATCAATTTTAAAGAATGAATAGCCCTGGGTGGGGTGGAGAACTTGTCTGGCCAGAACAGAGCAGGAGGTGACACCTCGGGATGTGATAAGACCTTCTGGGTGGAGACTCTTCTGTGAGCACCAGCTGCAATGCTGGGTGGTCCCTCCAGGCACGACTGAGCCACCTCCTTTGTACTTGTGAAGTACCTGGCTAAGGGGGCTTGAAGGATGGCACCAGGAAGAAGATAAGAACTGATGACTGGGTGGAGATTACTCCCCTTTCCTGAGGGCCAACCTTCAGTTCTGGGACCTTCCTGGAGGCATGATGTGCTGGCTAAACAGAAGAGGAACAGAAGAGGAATGTCACCTGAAAGAAGATAGGAATTGATGACTGGGTGGAGGACTACACCCTTCTGCTCCCCTCTGGGCGGCCTGTCTCCCAAGGAACCTGGATGACTGACAGCTGCACCTTTGGCTGGGGGTATATATATGGCTGTCCATGCTTGGCCTTTTTGTCGTCTCTTGACCCACCACCATTCCTGCATCGGACCCTGTCCAGGATCAGCACCTTCCCGAAGAAAACTTCGCTGGACAGCCGGACCCCTGGTGGTGACTCTCTCTCTCTCTCTCTCTCTCTCATTTTTCCCCACTATCTTACCCTTTTCCTACACTTTTCTATCTCTATCTTTCTTACCATTTTCCCTCTCTCTCTCTCTTATATCTTCTTTTCATCTCTCCCTCTTTCACCTTGCTCCATATCGTTGCCTGTATTAATTGTCAAATAAAAATCTGCTTGCACTCGACCTTTTTATGGTTGGACTTTGTTTCGCGTATCCAAACAAAAATAAATTTTAAATGTTACCTCCGGACTGTAACAACACCACACTTAATACACTGTATAGTTACCATCTTTATTAATTTACTTATCTGTTCTGGAAGTATTCCAATCTGTATTTGAAACACATGCAAAACAATAAGGAGGACTTGGGGAGAGGAATGCTTTCTATTTTTCCTCTATCCATTCACGGACCAGTAGAGAGAAAGACAGCTGGGTTTACTTTTGTTTTCATTCCACACCAACTTCAGAACTGTCTCCTCTTCCTTTAGGACAAAATATATTTGTTGAGTTTAGCACACACTGATATGCCATGCATTACCACCCATGTGAGAGAAAACAATAATCAGGAGAATTCGATATAAGCTAGTGAGCTAGAAGTACTATTTCTCAGTCTGAACAAATCGTTTAGTCAAAGAAATAACTCTGCAGAGAGAATCATCTTATACTGAGAAAGGTGTCTAAAGTGAGACCCAGAAGTTGTGCCATGGCAGTACCTGTTTATCTTCATTGAATATAAAATTAATGTAGGCTGACTAATTAAAACATAACTTTTCAGCATACAAATTAGGTGAGATGAATCCCAACCGTAGTTTCACAGGAAAAAAAAAGAAGTTTTTTACCAATCTGAAAAAGCCAAACTACCCTCAAATTTACGTTACACAAATGCATCACACTGTTACGTGGGCAGGTGATAAGAAGCCAGTCTTTAATGGTCTTATTTGGTTTTATTTAATCTTAACAATAACCCAAATTAGATAATTTTTATAGTATTAAAAATGCTGATAATTTTCTACTTCTTTTTCTAGAAGAATATTGAATTTAGTAACAATTTTAAAATAAATTTTTTAGAGAGAGAATGCTAGAGCAAAGGCAAGGGGATGAAGTTCTGTACTTTCACCAATACAGGTATAATACACCTAACATCTTTTAAGGCTTTTTAGTGATCAGCATCAGATTTCTAACCACCAGAAAAGAGCATGACTGAATATAGCTATTAAGCCTTAAGTATAAAGCTTTACCATTCAAATATCCATCTGAGATTTAGATCACAATTCTGAAACTTGTTCAATGTAGTAGACTAGTGCTACTCCATAGTCAAATCACTATGATCATCAGTCCAAAGAAGCTTACATAGCTGACATCAAAATGAGTGATCTTGAGGGCGTATTAAACCACCAGTGTATTTTTGATGATCTTGACTCTAAACATCATAAAATATTTTTTATTACCAGCAGTAAAAAGATACTTACTTATATCTAATAATTTGACTATATGTTAAGTCAAATATGCATATTCAAATACACAAATATGTGATTACAAATATTTATGTGTAACAAATGAACTTAATTTTATTTGTATTTCTTCTTGGAGTGGTCTCTAAATCCACCATGAATGTGGATGTTTTGTCTGGGAAGTAACTAATTCATAGAATTGACACTTCACATTATTTGACTGACAATGTTCAGAATATTTCACATTATTGCAAACATCAATACAGCAAAAAATAACTTGTGTATGGTTTTTACATGGTTCAGAGGATGAGGACAAAACAGGTGGCTTTTTTCTAGAAAAATAGAATCATCAAGGTTGGAAAAGACTTCTAAGATCATCAAGTCCAACCGCCCATCCTATAACCCCTAACCACTAAACTATTCACTGTAGCTCTTCACCTACCTGTCTTTTGAACACCTCCATGGATGGTGTCCCCAGCACCTCCTTGGGCAGCCTGTTCCAATACCTCACCACTCTTTCTGTGAAGTTTTTCCTAATATCTAACCTGAACCAACCCTGCTAAAGCTTCACCCCTTTTCCTCTTGTCCTGTCACTGGTCACCAGAGAGAAGAGGCCAGCATGTCTCACTACCACCTCCTTTGAGGTAGTAGTACTCAAGGTACAGACTCACTAGGACAGAGTGTAGGGGCAGGATCACCTCCCTGGCCCTGACAGACACACAGTTTCTTAGGAAGGCCAGGATTGTGTTGGCCTTCTTGGCCACCTGGGCAAACTGCTGGATCATGTTCAGACAGCTGTCAATCAACACCCCCAGGTCCCTCTCTGCTGGGCAGTTTTTCAGCCACTCCTCCCCAAGCCTGTAATAGTAGTAATATGAGAGAAAATCAAGCTAATAGATTAAATTTATTGATTTATATCTAGATAGGAAGACTTGGGAATTTTGTATTGTTAGTTTCAGTAACAGAAAAGAAACTTGTAAGTTTTTGAACACACACAAACAACAACAAAAAAAGGAACCAAACCAAACACACACAAAAAACCTCATAACATTTTTTGCTTGTTCTCAGATATAACAGTCTGAATTAAAAAAAAAATTAAATTCCTAAAGATAATATTTTTTCTTTTACATTCTGGAAAAATATTACATGTCTCTAACCAACTTAAACTGTGTGTCAAAAGCAGATGAAAATGAATTTCAAACTGTGTTGATTTTGTTTTGGTTTGATTTTGTTTGTGTGTTGTGTTGTTTTGTTTTTTTTTTTTCTCAATATAAAATAATGAAGACCAAGATATATTATTGGAAACTTCTAAATTAGTTTCGTGACACATATCTGAAAAACAGGAAAAGACTGAAAAGTAATTCAGAAAAGTCAAAGGCTGGTATGACACATTAGACGTAGGTGGCAAGGTCTTGGTGGGAGTGGCAGGGTGATGAAGGCATGGCCTCTGTGGAAAGATGTCAAAAGTTGGTCTATGCTGGACACAGGTGGTCCAGCAGGCTGCACAACCAGTCCACTTCAGGGAACAGATAAGTCAGTCAGCCAAGTGTGTTGCACTCTTGTGAAAACATATTTCAGGAAGAGAAGAAAACATCAGACAGAGAGAGTAGGAGACAGGAAAGAGTGAGAAACAGCAAAGGAAACACCATGGAAGAGTGGCTCCATGATGCTGGAACTGATTCACTGCAGCCTGTGGAGGATACACACCAGAGCAGATGGATATTCTCTTAAACAACTGCAGCCAGTAGAAAATCTAAGCTAGAGAAGAGGAAAAGTATGAGGAGGAGGTGGAGCAGAGAAAAAAACACCATGCAAAAAAACAATAATCCTCTTCAATATTTTGTATTGCTCAGGGAGAGGTAGAGTACTGCAGAGTGAAGGAGTGATGTTGAACCTATGGAATAAGGGGGTTTTTTTCCCGTGTTTGTCTTTTTCTCACTACCTGAACCTATTCTATTTGGCAATAAATTCAATTAAATTTTCTCTATGTGCCATTTGTTCTGCCCAAAACATAAATTTTTAACCAATCTTCTGTCGGGAAAAGCACAAAAAAATGGAGTCCGTGGCCAAAACCAATGTGTTTGAAACACAACTCAATTTTATTAATTATCACACAGCATTATATAGAACGCAGAGGCCACGCCCCTTTTAGATAACAAGTTCTTGCAGTTAGCTACATTTTGGCTAGGCATCCTGTTTTTTGCTAAAGCTACACCTGCATCTGCCAAGCTAGTTCCTCTAATCGCACTTCAAGGACGCTTGAGGAACAAGTTGTTTACTGCTCTCAGAACTAAAGGCTTCAGTCCACTTCATCGGTTCTCAAAACATGGATTGGCCATAATTGCCAGGTGCCCACGTTCCTTCAGAAATTCCTCCACAATCTTCCTGTCTTTATCTTGACCCAGGAGGTTTTTCATACTGTTTTCCTCCTGTATCCCACTGAGAGAGGAAAGTGAATGAGCTGGTTGGCATTTGGCTGTTAGCCAAGGCTAACCTATCATATACATTAAAAAAAAAAAAAAAATAAATAAATTAAAGTAATAAGTAGGGAGATATATCTGGGCTGAGTGTACTGAATGACTAGGTGATATTTGCAGTGTTCATAAGATATGTAACATCATCTTTATAAGACAATACCGTCTTGGGCTTTTATTAAAAACCAATAAGAAATACAAATAACCTCCTAAAGGGTAGATGTATTTTGCAATATTTGACATACTGTGGAACACGCACTGTGAAAACTCAGATGGGAACTTAGTAAAACTTTGACTGCAATTTCACATTTTCAACAATAAGAAAACATTCGAACTACTGGAATTTTTCCAGTGAAAAGACATTTTTTCTGCAACCACAGATTAATAATATTCAGTTAAAACTTTATAACAGAACATTAATCACAAAAATCCTTAAAAATAAAGATTTATAGTTTTGATCCCAATGAACAAACAGCATTCAACAAACGGTAGTTGGAAAGAAAGTCCTATGAAAAATGTAAGAGTAGTTCCCAGTTATGCCAGGAGAAATAAGGAAGTGCTGTCCGGTATTTTCACAAAATTTCCATGACATTTTAAAAGAGACAGTATAAATATACAACTTTATACATGATTGTACAGGTCTTGAACTTACACAAGTTATTGCTTTCCTGTTTCACACTCAAACCTGCCAAAGCTTTTAAATTCTTTAAATATTTTTTTAAGTAGCTATGCAGTTTACAGGAATGTTCAGAGGGACATGTTAAAGGATTCCTACTGTATGAAAACATTTGGTTGTATTTGACATCGTTCTGTAACCCTAAACAGATGGAGCTCTCCTAAGTGCTTCTTATAATAAATGCACATATACACAAACAAACAAAAGCCGGTGTCTTAGAAATATACTTTTTAACTTTATACTTATATACTTGTTTAACTTTTCATATTAATAAAACTGTGCCCCTAATATGTCTCCAAATCTTTCCTTCATCATGGAGCATTCCCTGACAGTTTTTAAAATGTAGCAGTATATTCAAATCCAACTAAATTTTCTTCTTTTGAAGAAGCAGTTGTTATAATTATTACAAATAAATTAACTGAAATGTCATGACAGACTGGCAATTAGTGTAGATTTTAAAAAAAATCTATGTTCTGAGAAAGAGCATCTGTAATTAAGTGAAGTATCCCTTTTTATACTGAAAAACACATCATACTCTTTTGGCAACATAGTTATAAAGCATGAAAAATATGTTTTTTATTCAGTCTGTTTTAGTTTATTCTTCTTTTTCTATGTAATTTTAGTTTAAGCTCTCTCTGGACAAAACTCCCTTTCCACTTTGTCCATTCAGTAGAAAACATATCTAACTCAAAATGTATTCAGAACTATAAATTATTCTCTCATAATACTAACTTCTAATATAAAACTTGAAATGTTTACATTTTTGGAAGAATATGCACGTCATTCAAGTTTTTTTGTTTCATATTTGAGTCCCAATACACACTTGATTAAAATTCCATTAATCATTATTAGAGATTTCCTCATGCAAACAAAATACTGTTTAACTCATTTAACTTACACTCCATAACTTATTGGTCCACTAATTGACCAATAACTGGTTCACAGGACTGTTAATAAGTATATGAGTATAAAAGATACATACATTGGGAATGAATTTAATTATTTTTTTTTTTTAATATACATAACGACATAAGTTTTCATTACTTATAGTGCATTTCCTTCTCAGTGCATGTAATATTTTATCAGAGTAGAAAGAAATAAAGTATCATAAAATCATAAAATGGCTCAAGTTGGAAGGGACTTTAGAGATCATCTACTCCAACCTTCCTGCCATGGTCAAGGATGCCTCTCATCTATAAAAGGTTGCTCAAGTCCTCATCCAATATGGACTTGAACACTTCCAGGGTGGGCATCTACAACTTCTCTGAGTAAGTCTCACCACCCTTGTACTAACGAACTCCTTCCTAATATCCAGTCTAAACCTATTATCTTTTAGGTTAAATCTGTTTTACCTTGTCCTGTCTCTGAATACTCTTATGAAAAGTCTGTCTCCAGCCTTTCTGTAGGTTCCCTTCAGATACTGGAGAGCAGATATAAGGTCTCCCTGGACTGCTCTCTTATCCAGGCTGAACAATCCCAGCTCCTTCAGTGTCTCCTTGTAGCAGAGGTGCTCCAGATCCTGCATCATCTTTGTGCCCCTCCTTTGAACTCATTCCAATAGATCTATGTCCTTCCTATGGAGAGAACACCAGAACTGGATGCAGTACTCAACATGGGGGTCTCACAAGTGCAGAATAAAAGGAGAGAATCAACTCTCTTGATCTGCTGGCCACACTCCTTTTGGTGCATCCTAGGATACAATTGGTCTTCCAAACTACATGAGCGCACTGCTGGTTCATGTTGAGCTTCTCATCAATCAGCACTCCCAAGTCCTTTTCCTCAGGGCTACTCTCAGCCCACTCAGTACCCATCTTGTAATTTTTTTTCTTTTCCATTCATGCTGTCTGAAAGTAATGCAGGTGTAACTCCTACAGAGACTGTAATTGTATATGTTTTTAAATCAAATACCTCTATGCATGGGTAAAATAAAATGCAAGTTATATTTTTAAAACAAAGATCTCTATCTATATTTTTAGAAAAATAATATATTTGTCAATATATTTTTATCAAACCCATAAAAATTAAGACAAAAGATAAAGCAATAAATAGTCACTAATTGAAAAACCTGTATTACAGAATTTGATTTGAAGTTCTTTTTTGTTGACATATAATATAACCTTCTGTTTTAAATGAAAAATAATCATGATTGGAATTCAGCTTGGTTACCTTGGCAACTATTTGTTTGCTGAGCAAAGTGAAATAACAGCTTATTTTGAACTTCTGTGAAAAGGTCTCAGCTCTCTACTAAATGCCTGTTATTGGTCACACATCCTGGGAATTACAGAGAACAAAAAATATTCTGTTATCTTATTTGTTATTATTTGGATAGTAAAATACCAGAGATAATATATAATTTACCCTTGCAAGTTTGTTCTAAGATGAAATAAAGCAATTATAGGAAAAGCCTTTATATTTAGATCTTTTTTCTAAAAGATTTCTTTTTCAAGCACAGATGGACATTAAATTGAGATACCAAGCTCTTACAGAAAAAGCGTGAGGGACAGCACAAGAAAATTTGAGAGAGAAGAGGAGAGAAAAAGGTTTTAGTTTTTTGGGTTTTTTCCTTCTTTCTTTTTTCTTCACTATTATCACTGAAATTTTATTCAGGTAGTGTTAATTGCTCTTATCGATACCTTTTCTAGAATACTATCCAAGAATAAGAATTGAAATATGGATGATGTTTCACTTTTGGCCCTGTATCAAAATTGTTCTCATGTGCTCATTCCTGTCCTAAGCATTCACTCACTGGAGAATTAAAATTATCCTTGCAGTTGGGGTAAGACTGATTCTTATATTTGCCTGACTAATTTAGTGACCTTCTGAGTTGCAGTGACTGCATCAGCGATCAAGGAAAAGCTATAGATGTCAAATACCTGTCCTTCTATCAGGTCTTTGGTACGGTCTCACACAATATTCTTGTTGCTAACCTGGAGAGATATGTCTTCAATGGATAGACTTCTGGGCAGACACATAAAAAGAGTTGTAATCTACAGCTCTATGTACAAATGAAATCAGAAACAAATATTGTCCCTCAGGCATCTGCAGCCTAATATCTTTACCCATGACAAAGACAGTGGAACTTAGTGAAAGTTTGCAGATGACATGACACCAGTCTGACCAGTGCAGCTGATTTAGTAGAGGGAAGGTGTGTCATACGAAAGGACCTTGACAGGCTTGAGAGATAAACATGTGTGAACTTTGTTAATTTCAACTAGGCCAAATGCAAGGTCATGAACATGGGTTGGGACAATCCCAAGCAGAAATACAGGTTGAGTGGAGTATGGATTGAGAACAGCTCTTAGGAAAAGGACCTGAGGATACTGGTCGATCAAAAACTGGACAAAGCTAACAAAGTGTTCTCGCAGCCCAAAAAGCCAACTCTATCCCAGGCTGCCTCAAAAGAAGCATGGCCACCAGGTAAAGGGAGGTGATTCCTCTCCTCTACTCAGCTCTTCTGAGACCCCACCTGGAGTGCTGTGTTTAGTTCTGGAGCCTCCTATGCAAGGGCATGGAGTTGTTGGAATGAATCCATTGGGGAGCCATGAAGATGATCAGAGAGCTGAAGCAGCCATCCTAGGACAACAGGCTGAGAGAGTTGCACTTGTTCAGCCTGGAGAAGCGAAGGCTCTGAGAAGAGTTTGTAGCCTTTCAGAATATGAAGGTGGTTTATAGGAAAGATGACAACAAGCTTCTTACCAGGGTCTGTAGTGACAGGCTAGGGAACACTGATTTTAAACCAGAAGAGTATATGTTTAGATTTGGTGTAAGAAACAAATTGTTCATAATGATGTTGGTCACATAAGAAGAGTTTGCTTATAGTGGTTGTTGATGTTCCCTTCCTAGAAGTGCTCAAGGCCAGGTTGGCTGAGGATTCGAGCAGTGAAAGATGTCCTCATCTCTGGAAGGGAGGATGAAGTACATGATCTTTAAAGGTCCCTTCTAATCCAAACCATTCTATAATTTGGAGCTAAAGGTTAGGCAAAGCAGAAGACTACATATAAACTGGGACCTAAGCTCTTCAACTGTTAAGCTGTATACCTAATAGAGATGTAGTTAATAAGGCACAGACCATCACTGACAATAACAAACATATATATAAAAGAAATCAGAAGTCTCAGTTTCCACATTGTCTATTTTTAATTTGACCTTAGCTAAGATTGTGTCACTCAAATGTAGGTATGCATGGATTAAATGCAAATATACAAAGTTGGTGGGATGAAACTATCAGCTCTCCTGTCCTGAGGCTTCTGATGCCTAGAGTGAGTTTAGTACTGCCAGGAGGGTACACATATGGTCTTGAAATATGCATGCATTTCTGTAAGAGCTGAGTGAATATCTATATGCCAAAATGGAGAAAATGCATTTCCAGTCTTTCATCTTCCTTACAGTATTCTCAAACTAAAGTTTTAAATCAAACTCACTTTTTTTTTACCTGGAAAAATATTTAATTATTCTAGTTCCACATTTATGTAATGTGGGTTTTTATTTTTTTGTTTGCAAAGTGTTTGAAAAGTATTATTAACCTGTGAGGTTTTAATTTTTTATTATCAGCATTTTTCAAAAAAATTTTTGCATTTTAAAAAGATCCAGTTTTGTCTTGTTGACATGCTACAAAGTTTTCAAACAGAATACATGTAAGATAAGTTAATTGGTATCTGCCACAACTACAGCAATATTTTGTTTCCATTGAAACAACAAGATATGTGATTGAAGGCTGCACTGAAAAATAAAAAAAAAGTAAAGGAGAGTAGAAATTGACCAAGAAAAGCAAGTAAAAGGATGGACCACATGTTACCCACAGGTCAAGAGCTGTCAAATCAGTATTAGCAACTGAAATGAAGTATGGGCAGGCATGAATTCCTCCCAGCAACCACCAGGACCAAAAGGCATCTCAGGAAGAAATCCACCCTAACACTGTGACAGTTACTTTTTCAACTGACCTTGAAAAAATACACTATTTGCATTGTCTACCACAAGAGTATAATTTCAGAAAGACAGAAGAGGCTACTTGTGCCTACCAGAGTCATAAATCAGTCAGCAGGAATACTATTGAAAAGTTTCACCACATTAAGATATTTAAAGGCTGTGATAAGATTAATCAATATTTTAAATATGTTTTTCAGCACATTGTACCTTTAACTTCCCCTTATGCCACATTCACACTTGGGGTGGGAGTAGAAGGACTAAATGCTAAATTCACTATTGCAAAAAATGTTGGGGTTTTTTTGATGAAAGTGTAATACTGAAAAAAATTTTCTGAATTACGAAAGCAAAGAAATATTGTGAAAGAGGAATTAGACCAGACTTTATACATAACCCACTGTCCTAGTATTTTTTAATTTTGGGTTCATCCCTCAGACAACTATGGCTGAATTAACATTCCATCATTGGCCCATATCTGCCTTTCCTGCTGGAGAACCTATAAGGTACTAGTGCCTGAAATAAATATGTTTTCAGATCCCATGGAGAAAATAATAAAGTGTAGTACATCTACATGTGTTAATAAGCAAAAAAATGTAACTACGGGTACTACCATGTAAATTATCTATATAAACTAGTTGTATTGATTTCTTACGTGTCTCTTGCAAAAACAAAAGCAGAAAACAAATTATGTTAAAAATCTTATCGTGTAACTTTTAGAGTGCAAGGTCTTAAAAAATTATGGGGATTTGCCTGCACATGGATTATTGCATCTCCAGGGATTTTTTAAATTAAATGAATATGACTGCTGAATATTTAGAAATGTAATTCAATTACCAGTGGCAAACCACCTCTGAAGCTGAAATGAAGCAGCAGAAATAATTTTATCTGTTTTACAATAAAGAAGAAAAGTAAGATCAAATTTTCAGATTTTTTTTTCTGGCTGTAATTTGGGAATGCTAGAGGTATTATATTACACTTTGAAGAATAAAATATGTTACATTTTAAGTGATAAAATCTGAACAGAGCTTTTTAATTTTTTCCTCAAAAAATCAAAACTCAGAAAAAATAGCTTTCTCATTGAAAATGACTCATGATATAGTTATGAACATGCAATATTGAATATGAATAAACAGTTATTTTAAAACTATTTGTCTGTAAAGGATCAAACTAAAATTTCATATTATAACTGAATTAAATGCAATATTATAGAAATGCAAATGATAGAAAATTACCAAGGATAACAGAAGAAAGTAGTTCTACCAGTACTTTGGTGAAAGGGTTTCTGTGAGATTGTAGACTGGGTGACTGTGTTGTGTTAGTAATGTGAAAACAACTTTTACTTTTAAAATGAAGAAAAATGTAAAAGTCTTGGCTAATTTTAAATGCAAGAAACTTCTTATTACTGGTTATTACCAATAGCCTACTTCTTATTATTGATTACACCAATAACCTACTGCATGTGGAAAATGAATTTATTTATACTTTTAATATTTTTTATGTTTTGTTATTAAAATTTAGAAAGGCTTAGGGACAAAATTGCTAAAAAGTTATTGCATCCTAAAAACTAAACATCAACTGATCAAACATATTCTACCTGCTTTGTATCAGGCTAAATTTCAATAAACCTCACAGCATTCAGGTTCCTGTTTAAAAACAGTTGCAAACACTGCAGGGAACTATTGTTGCAATGTCCTATTGTGTCTTGGAAGCACAGAAGTTACATTCATTGATGTAAATGCAAACCATGTATTGATTAAGAACTTCCATATATACATAAGGAAATATGTACATATGTATATGTTTCCATATGTATATATATAATCCAAATTGAATGGTTATAGAACAACTCAGGTATTGACAGCAGGAAATGGTTTTTACACTCTTTTCAAATCCTCTAAGTATAGAGTCAAGGATCTAAGATTATGACACTAGAAAGACTTTAAAACCAGGACTCTAATCCCAATGTTAGGTCACTTGTACACTGACACGGGGAAACTCAGTCATAAACCCAGAGACACTGACCAAATATTCTTAATGTTTTTAATCCAGGAAGGGTAAAAGGAATTTTTGTCAGCTTTCAGCTAAAATCTAATCTTAACATCATTTTAATAAGTGGGATTAGTGCAGATTTGAATGAATGTCACAAGATTTAACCCATAATTCATAAAATTGGTGTATTAATGAGATTACATACATACTTAGTGGCATTTATAAAGCAATTAGTGAATTAGCATACACTACAACAAATTTATCTAATAGGGCTTCTTATAGAAAGAACAAACATCAGTGAAAGACAGTGATGGAAGAAACAGGTACCTGCCAGTATCATGTTTGATATTAAATGTTGTAATCACAACATTTCTGTGTTTCTTGCTGCACTTAAGTAGAATCACTGTATTTTTGTGAGAAGAGGATACTGCTTGTGTCTTTTAACCAGTAATATCTCGTGATTTCCTAACTTAAAATCAACCTCTTCATTAATTGCAAAAAATCATGGTAAGAAAAATGATAGGCATTGCCTCTGTGTTGAGGCAACATTTCGCAAATAATATTATAATTAAAAATACAAATTCTTTTAAATCGTTAGGAAAAAAACCAAACCCAAACCAGAACCAAAACCAAACAAAAAAAAATGACCCAAAACTGTAACCTGGGGACTTGAGATAATTTTATTAAGTGTTCATAAGTACTGTAAATACTTTTTAAATATGTTTTTACTTTTGACATTTTGAGGGATCATGTATGTCCAGAAAAAACATAATATGATATATAATTTATTCTACAAAGTGTGGCTCTGCATCATTTTGATTTGAAGCAGCTGTGTGGTTTTACATGAATCTTCCTGCCATTCACAGTTATGGCTTATCAGTTCAGCTCACAGTCCACATTGTACATATGTTGACTGGACTCCATTTGGAGAAAATTAAATCAGGAGCTCCACTCTACTTATTCACCATGTTCACTCCAGTGTCCAGTGGAAAAGGAACTGAAAAATTCACAGAAGGGAAATTCAGGCTAGAGCACCACACTAAAGCAGCTCCAAAATACCAACCCTGAATATGCACATATTGTAGATGTGGGGTATGAACACCAGCTGTTGATATTCCACACAAATTATACATACCTACCATGACAAAATTTTATTAGACATAGACAAAATCTGGGTAGGTTATGGATACCTTAGGAAGAAGCCTGTGTGGCTGATTTACCTCTCTTCCACAGTCTGACTCGAAGTATAAGTTGTTGATGCTACAAAATTCAGAAAAAAAAAAAAGGAGAGATATGACAAAAATACAGGTAGCAAAGAACAGAGTAAAATTCACTAAAACTGGTAACATTTCAAGACCTTTATGACCTTTAGTACGGGAAAGTGATAAGATAAATCATAATTAAAGAGCGAGTGAAGAAACTATCTGTTCTGTATAATCTACTGCATCTTTAACTGAACTTCCTAATTTTTCTTTACAATAGTTGTCTGCTTCTGATTTTGAGAACTCACCATATTTCTTTAAATACTGTTTCTTTCTCTTCTCTTCTCTTCTCTTCTCTTCTCTTCTCTTCTCTTCTCTTTTTTCTTTTCTTTTCTTTTCTTTTCTTTTCTTTTCTTTTCTTTTCTTTTCTTTTCTTTTCTTTTCTTTTCTTTTCTTTTCTTTTCTTTCCTTTCCTTTCCTTTCCTTTCCTTTCCTTTCCTTTCCTTTCCTTTCCTTTCCTTTCCTTTCCTTTCCTTTCCTTTCCTTTCCTTTCCTTTCCTTTCCTTTCCTTTCCTTTCCTTTCCTTTCCTTTCCTTTCCTTTCCTTTCCTTTCCTTTCCTTTCCTTTCCTTTCCTTTCCTTTCCTTTCCTTTCCTTTCCTTTCCTTTCCTTTCCTTTCCTTTCCTTTCCTTTCCTTTCCTTTCCTTTCCTTTCCTTTCCTTTCCTTTCCTTTCCTTTCCTTTCCTTTCCTTTCCTTTCCTTTCCTTTCCTTTCCTTTCCTTTCCTTTCCTTTCCTTTCCTTTCCTTTCCTTTCCTTTCCTTTCCTTTCCTTTCCTTTCCTTTCCTTTCCTTTCCTTTCCTTTCCTTTCCTTTCCCTTCCTTTCTTTTCCCTTCTTTTCTTTTTTCTTTTCTTTTCTTTTCTTTTCTTTTCTTTTCTTTTCTTTTCTTTTCTTTTCTTTTCTTTTCTTTTCTTTTCTTTTCTCTTTTCTTTTCTTTTCTTTTCTTTTCTTTTCTTTTCTTTTCTTTTCTTTTCTTTTCTTTTCTTTTCTTTTCTTTTCTTTTCTTTTCTTTTCTTTTCTTTTCTTTTCTTTTCTTTTCTTTTCTTTCTTTCTTTTTCTTTTTCTTTTTCTTTTTCTTTTTCTTTTTCTTTTTCTCTTTCTTTTTCTCTTTCTTTTTCTCTTTCTTTTTCTTTTTTTTCTTTATTTTTTAATAGATTGTATCTAATGGATATTAACACCTTGACCTGTAAAAATCTGTGCACAAAACATATTTCTGCTTTTGACTGATCTCAGATATGTGGTGATTCAATAAAGTCTTCAAATTCCACTTCCTCCCTAGAATCTCCTATATGAGGAGCTATATCTGTGAAAAAACAGTGCAATAAACCTCCTTAATCTTGCTCTTGATGGTTTCATTTAGTTCTTTCCCATATCATTTAAACAATATTGCTTCCCTTCCAAAAGCTGTGATATAAAATCACAGAATTATTGTCTGAAAAAGACCTCTGAGATCACCACATCAAGCCTATGACCTAATACTACCACATCAGCTACACCATGGCAATAAGTGCCACATCCAGCCTTTCCTTAAAACACCTCCAGGGACAGTGACTCCACTGCTTCCCTGGGCAATCCATTCCAGTGTCTTATCACCCTCTCCATGAGGAAGTGCTTTTTGATATCCAACCTAAACCACCCCTGGTGCAGCTTTAGGCCATGCCCTCTCATCCTGTCTCTAGTTGTCTGAAAGAAGAGCCCAGCCCCCGTTTGACTACAACCTCCCTTCAGGTAGTTGTAGATAGTGATAAGACCTCCCTGAGTCTCCTCTTCTCCAGTCTGAACAATCCCACCCAGTCCCTAGTCCTAGACTTTCCACCTAGTCCCTTCACCAGCCTCATAACCTTTCCCTGGACCTGCCCCAGCACCTCCTTACTCTTTCTGAAAGAAATAGAATAGAAATTGAGTGCTAGAAAATATCCCTGGGTGTGAAAACTTAACAGTTCCATAACTGCAAAGTGCAAAGCCATCCCCAGATAAAAATGATATATTGTAGACATGCGGTATTAGTATTAATGTTAGTATTATCAGAATACTGATTATATACACTTCTTACTGGTTATCTTTTTTTACCTCTGAAGCTCAGTACCTCTTGCTGAGGCCGTTACACAACTACAGACTTCAATCTCACTGTAAAAATAAGCAGGATTGTTGTTTCATCTGTTGTATGTTCCCTCATTAGAGAATGCAAGAAACCTATACTTCCACCCCAAACCTTCTGATCACAGAGTGAGATTTGGGTCTTATGCTATAGTCAGAACAACTGGTGTGACTTAAAATTCTGCTCTAAGTATGTTGAACAAGCACAGAGCTACCCAGCAGGTACCCATTCCGCTCTGGTTACGTAATTTTAATACTTTCTTATTCTTTTCCCCATTTCCTGGTAATCCTTTCCAATCCCTTCCTACCCCAGTTTCTCTGTCCTAATATTCTCCAAAAACCAGAATGCCCCTAATGACTCTGCCCTCCTTTGTACCATTATTGCTACAGCCACACAGCCACACCCAGCTTTTTTTTTTTTTTTTTTTAAAAGTGGCTGCTAGGTGTTAAGACAATTTACCTAGGTTCTGTTCCTCCAGTGGCCCTCTGTGCTCCTCTACAATTATATGTGAGGATAATTTATCTACCACATTCCTTGCCCTTAACTAACTGTGAGATCCAATAATTGCTCACGGAGATATCTGTAAATTTGTTCTCTTTGCTACCTCTCACATCCAGGAATTTTTCATTCCTTGTTCAGCAATTACTTGTGCCCTAATCTGCAGCTCCCCATGTCCTATTAATATTCTTCATTTCAGGCCAGAATATTGTCAGCAGTGAAGCCCTTTGCATGTTACCGTAGGACAGGTGGATGCACAACTTTAAAAATATTGTCAAGAACTCATTCCTGAAGACTTAATCACATGAAACACCCAAAGGTTTCTAGCACCATTGAAGCTACCAGTGATTGAAAGACTTTTGATCATAGTGGCAATGATATTTCTAGAAAATATGTTTCCAATTGTAATGCATTACTCTGATTTTGGAACGTATACTGGACAGTACTAACCTGGCTATACTATTCCTGCTAGTCATTACTAATTTTTTCTAGCTGTTTCTTCATTGCAGTAAATTATATCATGACAACATACTTTCTGTTGCATCAGGATTTAGAACTACCTGTGTTATAAAGGACAGTCAAGAGCCTTGTGGTAAAATAGACCTTTATATCTTGAGTTTAATAAATATGGTTCTAATCTATCAGACATATCTAATAGAACTAAAACTAGTTAATTCAACTTGCCATATCCCACAAGTCTGGCTTTGCTCTGTATCTGTTATTGCAAGTAAAACTTCACTTCTGATTCCTGAAATGATTTAAGCAGAAGCTCTATGGAGTAGATGATAATATTGTGAACAGATAGGATAATGTTTTATACCGAAGGAATTATTCCTTAAAACAATTTTTAATATAGATTTTATTTAATTTTTCATGCCCAATGTGTGTTTAAAACCTAATTTCCAAACAGATTTTAAACACATTTTTACCAGTCTGATCTATAACATATGTCACAGTAATAGGTCATTTATTGTGTTAAAGATCAGGATCCCTCATAAATTCCTTCAGCTTAACAAGCAAAAAAGGATTAAGTAGAAGCTAAGACTAAAGGTTTATTGAAAACCTCTATATTAACACAGATATTTTTGAAATCCCAGTGTGTAAACATGTTTTGAGGCAAGACGCATATAATCTCAAGGAAAGGCTGGGTATAGAATTCAGACATCTCAATCATTCTTTAAGTAATGCAATACCACCATATGACATAATCCCATATTCATGATGTTCCTACATAAGAGAAAACAACATTCAGCAGCTTTCTCAGATTTACAATCTACCCTTAAAGTTTCCTCAGAACAGACCATGTATTTTTGAACTACAAATAAGATATAATATGCAAATCAAATCCCTGGACAGTTAGAGAGCGATGAATGCTTCTCCTAAGAATCTTCAACCAGGAGTTTTTTAAAATGTTAACAGACAACTTTCTTAACTGATCAATTATGCTGCTTCGCTCTGTTACCACCTAACAGGAAGAAAGAAGGGATATCTGCATACCAAATTCACCAGAATGATATATTTATTGATGTATTAGGTACACTCTATTATAGTGTTTGACATCACTGTCCAGAAGTGCATCTAGTGCACATAAAATAAGACAGGATCTATAAAGAAATCCTTTAAAAGCTTGGCTACTCTTTCTTATTAAACTGAAACTTGTCTTTAATTCACTGGTACTGCTCTATGAGACAGAAAGATACCTGTGTTAGAAAACCAACATCCTTCTATGAGATATATGTGGTCCAAAATGGAGGATGAGGTGCTGTAGGAAAATTAGGAAGGAGAGGTTTCTGCATAATTTTTCAGTAGTTAGGGATAGCAGTAGAGTTTAGAAAAGGGCTGATATCCCTTTTACATAAGTTATTTTAATTTTTATGGTGATTATGTGAAAGTTAACCCTTCTAGTATACTCTGTTTTAAATTAATGTGATTTCTTTTTTTAAGCTGACTTATTCTGTCATATTCTTGTTAGTAAAATGAAACTCACTGATCAAATATTTTAAGACCCATTCGAACTGGATACCTTTGTTGACCTACACAGGTCATAGCATCCATCAAGACAACAATAAAAGTTTTCATTACAGAAAGAAAGTAAAAAAATTCTTTGTATTAGAAAATGACAGTCATATTATATTATACATTTTATAAGGATACAAAAATTATGTTACAGATGAAGAATAGTAATAGAGATCCAACAGAACTGAAGCTGAGACAACTGAAATGTGCATGTGAGTTAAGTTCTTCCAATAATAATGAGAACGTATTGTAGAAAAAAGAAAATTGAACCTGTATGTTTATTTTGTATTTAATTTATTTCTAAAAGTCACCACAAGCATTACAATTATTTCTATTGGAAAAAAAAAACAACACAAAAACAACACAACAAACAACCAAACACAACATTTTAAGATGTTTCATAATTATGATTTAATCTCTTAGGTAGGTATGTCTCTGCTCAATCCAATTCTACAATTTAAGAATTAGGTGCTCAAGTTCCTCATCTTCAAATAGCCAATAAATATAGCTGCATTTAAAAAATTATGCCACTGTTTTAAACTCTGACACTTTTACATTCAGAATGGATGAGTTTTATGTCATCAGAGACTTTGATTCTAACCATAACAATGATTTTCATTCTTCCCTTGAAGGTCTGGTGCCTGATGGAATTTCAGGAACAGTTTAACAGTCCTACTTGTTTGATCAAAATGAAGCCATTAAAACTAAACTGAAATATATAATATAATTTCTGGATCATATTCAGTTTGTCATAAACCAGGACCCCCAAGTCCCTCCCCATTGCACTGCTCTTCAACCACTCATTCCCCAGTCTGTAGTTGCTGCCAGGGTTGTCCTGTCCTAGATGCAGAATTTGTCACTTGCCCTTGTTAATCTTCATGCAGCTGGTGACTGCCCATCTCTCTAACCTGTTGAGGTCTCTCTGCAGGGCCTGCCTGCCCTCAAGGGAGTTGACTGTTCCTCCCAGTTTTGTGTCACCCCCAAACTTGCTTAAAATTCTTTCCGGTCCTGCATCCAAATCATTGATAAAGACGTCGAAGACTGGGGCAAGGATGGAGCCTTGTGGGACCCAATTAGTGAGCAGTCACCATCCTGCTGTTACCCTGTTCACTGTCACTCTTTGTACTTGACCTGTGAGCCAGTTGCTCACTCATCTTGTAGCACAGCTGTTAAGCTGTATGCTGGACACAAAGAGGTAGGTCATAAATATAAAAGTATATACTGGTAAAACATATTCTGTGGATTCTGGATGGGTAGGTAAGTGGTGAAGAATTTTCATGTTTTCTGTCAGTATGTTCTCAAAGAAATAATGATTGAGTACTTGTGCAGAATGATGGGCAAAGTATTTTTACCTGTCTAAGTAGGAGAGCACAGCACTTTATATCATGAAGCTGCATCTTGTTTGCATCGAGGGTCAATGATAATCTTTAAAATCTAACTCTAAGGAAAATGTTTGGTTTTTTGGTCTTTGACACCCCTCCTGTATAGAAAGATTCATCGTTCTGTCCCCTGAACTTCTTTTATAACCCCATTTATATTTTCATTATCTTCCCCACTGTAAAATCACTCTTGTTAAATATGTGCTCTGGAAAAATGTTGACACTTTGATAAAAATATCTGCCATGATTTCTTGTACTGCCTCAGGGATCTTCACTGTCCCTTGACAATATTGTTTCTAAAACATTTCATGCTTAAGTATTGAAAATGTCGTTTTAGATTATTGTTTCCATTGGTTTTTTTCACTGTATCAATTAAAAATTATATCCAAATGGATTCAAGTTCAGTATTTAAACTTTTTTTTTTTTTTTTTTTAGCCAGGTCTTTCACATGTACAGACATTTTATGTGAAATGTCATGAGGCTATGTTAGATAATCAACAGGTCATTTGAGAATATATCCTTTCAATTGAATTTTTTGTATTGAAAATGGAGAAAATACATAAAGAACTTTTAAACTCTCCTTTATAAATTTTCTTACATAACAGGAATTATATAATTGAGTAAGACAGAAATTGAAAACTGATTGTAAGTAATGACCACATTTTCTACATATGTCATCAGTAGTAACTTCCAGCGTTCTCAGAAATAGCTCAGGAAGTTGAACATTTCTGAAAGTATCTGTGTTTCTGCAGTGTCATGGATGTTAGAAAACCACAAAATAATTTCTTATTTCTGAGATTTATGTATGTGTTTAAACTTAATTTTGTCCCTGGGATTTCAATACATTTCTTTAATTAGTGTTCTGCTTCATGTTGCAGATGATAGAATTGTAGAAAGATCTTTGTCCTAATTACCATCTTCAGTATTTCATTTTTACCAGAGATAAATATTGTTAAGGAATTCAAGAGCGTCAGCACTGCAGAAATGTACCAACATACAAAATGCATATTTGTACTCCACTCTAATGTAGCAATGCATCAAGCCTTACATATAATTCAAATATTGCTCATGCAGTATGTATAGTTCATAGAATCATAGGATCATAGAATATGCCGAGTTGAAAGGAACCCCTCAGGATTATATAGTCCAAATCCTGTTCCTGTGTAGGGCACAGCCAGGATCACAACATGTGCCTGAGAGCATCATCCAAACAATTCTTGAACTCAGGCAGGCTTGGTACTGTGACCAGTTACTTCCCTGGGGAGCTTGGTCCACTGCCATTCATTGTCACATGTGAGCCAGTTGCTCACCCATCATGTAACACGGTTGTCCAGCTGTATGCTGGACATTTTTTCCAGGAGGCTACTATGAAATACAGCATGAAGTCCAGAAAATATTACATATCTGAAGTCCAGAAATGGACTGTCTTATCTTGATCAGCTAGGTGGGTTACCTTGTCATAAAAAGGTCATTAAGGAAAAGGAAATTAAGTTTGACAAGCAGGACTTTCCCCTCATGAAGCTGTGATGGCTGTGATCAGTGACTGTGTTTTTCAATACCTCTCAGAATAATCTTTTCCATAATTTTACCATACAATGAAGTTAGTCTGACTGGCCTGTTGTTTCCAGGGTCCTCCTTCTTGCCCCTCTTGAATACTGGAACAGCATTAGCCAGCTTCCAATTGACTGGGATCTCTCCAGATTTTTTTTTTTTTAATGCTTCATATACTATATAATTTTATATCTTAGCTGAGCATGTGCAAATCAACATGTTGCTCATTTTGTATTCATATATTCATCCATTTCCCACATTACCTATAAGAGTATCTTGTCTGATACACCTTGTAAGTTCACAAAAAAATACAATAGAGTTCCCTGCAAAGATGTCTTTGTAAATGTTTTTGAGATTCTGCAGGAAAATAAGTGGCACTGTGTACCTAAAGTACAGTTCATGCTGCATTGATTTGAAAGATTAGTACCTAAGCCTTTCCTTGCAGGGCAGTTTCCATTTTGATTGAATATCATAGGCTGAAGATTTCATTGTAAATGTAAATCTTACCTGTGAGACTATGAATATTCCTGTCTTTTGTATATTCTCAGAGAATAACTAAACATTAATTTCATTAGTGGTTTTGATCTCATTCTTTGTCTGATATGAAAGAGGAGTCACAGTAGGGTTTATTTCCCATTATATATTATTTGCTTTTTTTTTTTTTTACTTGCTTGCTTGCTTTCTTTTTACACATGTCTACTAATAGGGTAAGACTTAAAAGTCCACATGCACATCCACATGCATATACACATCTACTTTATATGTAGTTGTTTCTGAATTATTTTTAGTCAACAGGAAAAAAAAAACAAAAAACAAAAATCCCCAACAAAGCACTTTAGGCAATAAGCATTTATTTCACATGTTTTATAAGTCTGCTTTACCAACTTATTGTTGTTACCTCTCTACACTTACTCTGGAAAATGTTAACACTCCTGGTATAATGAAGAAAAAATGTAATACAAAGAAAATTTTTTTTATTTTTGAGTAGGCAAAGATTTTAAAAAAAAACTTTAAGACCTAGGTATCTACTTTTCAAGGTAAGTAATTATCAGCAGAAAATAATAGGATACTAGAATGGATTTAGTGAAATACTTATAGCTGTGCATAGAAAATGGAAGAGTGATGGAACGTAGGGAAATTAAGTTAATGAATGTTACAACCCATGAAGGAGACTGTTTTTGTAACATTTTGGAAACCCTGTGTATTTAGATTTCTACATAAGTAAGCTTTTAGACACCATGAAAAGTGATTGCATTTGTCACACTGTTCACAAGGTAATGAAGCATGCATATAAACATCTGCCTCTTGATAGAGCAGCACTGAATATTAACGCAGTTAATGACTTCCTGTCTTTAACAAAAAATTTCAGAAGGCAAATGTGTCAAGTGTGTGTGGTGACAGCTCTCTTCTCATCTGTGCTTTATTTCTAGAAGAAAGCCACAATGAGTTTTTTATATTAAGTTGCCATGGTTTAGTTTTTTTTAGTTTTGGGTAGCAAGAAAAGTTTAAGAGACTTTAGGTGATACTCTGCTTAGTCCAAAATGAAAATTGTGGACCACTGTCCTTTTATCCATACGCTTTTCTTTGTCCTTGTCCTAAGTGGAGCTAACTTTTTAATGCAGAAATGCAAGTGCCCACAGAAACTTGTAGGTTTTGAAGTCAAAATAAGAGCCTGTATTCATTATCTTATTTAACTTTGTAAACAGTCATAACTGAAAGACAAAGTCTGTGACAAATTTCTCACTCTTCCTAAAACAAGAAACCAAACAAATTAATTCTAACATTTGGGGTTAAAAAAAATACAGGAGAGGAAGACATGAAACATTTCAATTAGTAGCTGGTGTAGAACATTTTAGTAGAAACTGTTAAAAGTAAGACAAATTTATATTTCTACTGTTAGCCAGCTAGAAAATTTGAACTATGAAATTTTGTTAGCAATTCTAGCATAAAAAATCTAGTCATTTACATACATAGCCAGAGTAATATAGAATCATATCTGTATTTATACATGATGAAGGTAGAGTATGATACCATTCCACTTTAGACATCTGTATTGGTTTTATATCTAAAATAACCACTTTTGACTTCCTCTTCTGTCTATGCAGAAAAATAAGTATATTTTATTTGCAATTTTTCTGAGTTGGTGTTAGACAGATATCTATTTTATGCTCAGAAAACTGCAGGCATACAATTCTTAACCAAGAGAATATGGAGTGACATGCACACATACATATTATACATATCCACTCTTAATCTTAATTCTGGAACTTATTTTTCTGGGGTTTCTGTAATATCAATGGAATTACAGAGAGTTGGGAGAACTGTGACTTTATTAATAATTTTTGTAAAATCTCTGGAAGGAATTACCATATTCAGTAACTCCAAATATTATCCTGCAGTAGCTAGAACCATCATCAATGGTGTCAGAGAGTAGATCCATTCAGTCACAGCTTCATGTTTTACATTCATTCTTTCTATGCCTTCACCATTTTAAAGCCATTAAAATTAAGAGTGTTTCACTGTCATAATGGGTAGCACTTGAATGATAAGCAACTACTTTTTAACAAAAAAATAAAAAATTAAAGAAGGACAGTATTTGGTAAGGATTAAACTATTTTTTCTATAGGTCATACTTTAAAAAAAATTTTAAATCCAATAAGTCTAAAAAAACTAGACAGTTTTATTATTGATCTGTAGAATAGAAAAGTAGTATTTGTCTCAAAACAGTTTCTCTGAAAAAATGGACATTGTGCTTGAGAGGAGCCCTCATTTTATAAACCACCTGGACTCTCTTCTCTCAAGGAGAGACCTCCATTTGGGGAACCACCCTGATAAATGGGGCCCTATTCTCGCAAGAGCAGCCCCTCCTTTAGTGGCTATCCCTGAACACTGTCCTTGCAAGGGGAGCTCTGTCTGATGGCCACCCTGACAGGCAGGACACTGTCCTTATTCCATAAGGGACAGGGACAGGCAAGCTGCACCCTGCAGAGGCAGAGTGACATCTTGTGTGTGCCCTGGGTAAAGCCACTGGAGAGGGGGCATGTGCAGAAATAAGGGTTATTGCTGTGTCACCCCATCTGGAGGGGTCCAAATCAACACTTGGCTTCACAAGATATGCCAAAGACATCCCCAAAAAGGTGGCATCAGGCAGCATAAAAGATGCACACTCAAAATGCTGGATGCACGCCCACTACCCAAGGATCACAATTTCCTACTCAAGATCCAAGGGTGGTGATATCTTCTCTATCTCTTCTTTAACTCTCTCCCTCTGTTTCTCTCTCTTTGTCTCTGTTTCTAGTCTTATCTTAGCACATAAGGGTAACATAATTTCTAACTTTAAGTTTTGCTACCCGTTGTTTTGCTAAGTTTTGTTAGTTGTAACCTGTTCTTTTGACAATTTCCTGAAATTTTGCTGAATTGTAATCAATTACATTGAAAGCACCATTATTTCTAATTCTGCTAATTGTAATCTGACATGCTCTATAGTCTTACTTCTAAGTAAAATTGTGCTTTTATACAAACCTCCTGAGTAATGATCTTACTCCTAGAGCACTGTGCAGAGAATTCCTGAACTTAATCTCACAGAATGGGTTGTTAAAAGAGATTAATTAAAGGTGGATTGGGCCCAGCCACACCTAGGCTCCTCTCTGAATTTAGAAAGCAAGGGGGTCCAGTTCGAATCTCCCTGGGTCAGTCCCCACTCTGGGGAACTCTACCCATTCCCACTCTCTGGGACACAATGCTTCCACTCTGTAGGATGTGATATTTGGCTTGGCCCCTCCATCGGGGGATCCCTTCTCACTTCGTGAGATGTGACAGCACTGCACCCACCTTGTGGGTCGTGATATGATCCTTGATGTTCTATACTTTGAAATAACTCAGTAGATGGGAAAGCAATATGAACACTGTGAAACTCAGAGACATGAACTACTAACTGCCCCCTGAATATTGGCCCTATCTCTTCGTACTGTACCACTGTTTCCCAGCTACAGCAATTGAAGCTAACATTAGAGTTCACTCCATATTGAGAAAAGTGATAAAAGAATCCTCAGTTGGTCTGCAGATTTTCTAAACCAGTAAATACACAATATTTCTCCCAACTCTGAAATCCTGGAAAGGTGCATGGCCTATTTTTGGAACACTAAGTGATTTCTAAGAAAGTTTTCACTGAAAATGCTTTTTATGCATTTTGCTGTCATGAATGCTAAAGTGAGTAGATGACTTGCATAGCAGCCTGGAAAGCAAGACACCTGAGCACTTCTTGGCAGGAAAACCTGCTCTTTTGTCATACAAGCCTTGCCATTTTGAAATATAAAATTTAAAATTCAGCATAAGCATGGTCAACTAACGCTCAGGAAGGACAGAAAGTTGGTGGGTGGGTGGGTGGGAACTACAGAATGTTTTTTCCTGGGAATCCAGGGAGCAGGTGTCTGCCCTGCTGCTGCAGGGAGGTCCGGTGGTGCAGCACTGCATGGCCAGGAGGAGTTGTGTGATCCTATGCAGCAGGGAGAAGTGTCTTAGCATCAGATTGCAGGGAGGAACACCACAGGGAGGAGTGGTCCAGCACTGTGGCATGGCAGGGAGGAACAGCACAGCATCATGCTCTATTAGGAGTATAGAAGTGTCTGACAGAGGCAGTGAAGACCTTTTTTTCTGGCACTGAATGCCTTCTACAGGGCACTGCTTACTTTTTTACTTATTCCATGAAGAAAAAACAAGCTTTTTACTGAAAGAAATTTTGATCAGTTCTATTAGTCTCTGTCTCTGAATGATTCACTGTAAAAGGCTATCATTGCCTCTTTTTTATTTACTTTATTAACTACCTTCATTAGAGAACTACTTCATTAGGAAGTCTAGGTGTGGTTTTTAAAAGCAAAGACATGCACTTCACTGCTCCTCTCTCAGAATGCCTATAGTATTGTGGATGCATATGTATTAAAACACATTCTTGCACTAGGAAGAAAAAGAAAAAAAAAAAGAAAAAAGAAAAAAATGACATGTGGTATTAGAGCTAGGAAAAGCTCATTATGTATCTATCTATCTAGCTTCTTGCTTTATGATTATCTATAATTAGAATTTTACTCTTCAGGTTCTCTTGTTATTATTTATTTCAAGTGTCCTGGATAAGAAGATATAGATGATTCATTTTGATGATTAAAAATTATAAGGAATATTTTCCTAGTAGTTTCATGTTAAAAGCATCAGCCACATATATGGAGGGACATGATAGTATCATAGAATCAGAATGGCTAGGGTTGAAAGGGAACTTAAAGGGGAAGGGACCATCTAGTTCCAACCTCCTCTCCCGTGGACACCTACAACCAGGTTGCTCAAAGACCCATCCAGCCTGGCTCTGAATGATAAAATTTTTGAACTTGACAGGATTACTTTTGTAGTCAAGACATATTGATACTCCAACTGGCTTTGTATCAAATGTTTCTCCCTTAGTTTTTCCTTTGCATCTCATGAAGTTGACTTAATTGGGTCCATGGAGATTCTTTAAATGCAGGGTAGTGTCCAAGCAATATATAAATCTATATAAAATCCATGTCCTATACAAGTCTACCTTGGCATATCTTTTTGAAAACCACCATAAGGGGTTTTTGAAAATGCTGCTAAAATTTAAGTAGACAGTTTAAGTAAAATAATCACACTTTTACCACTAGATTCCCTAGGTTTCTTCTCTGCTAGTGATGTGTAATTATAATGACAATGAGGGAGGCTACAATAACAAATTGGATACATGTTTGATAAAATTCTGCAAAGAGGAAGGACTCAAGAATTTTTATTTCCTAAAAAAGAAATTAATCCTAAAATTTAAAAATTTCAACAGCTGATGTCTTATAGAATGGGGAGGAAAGGAAACTTCGGTGTTAGGTTGACAGCACATGATACAGAATATATGTGGGGGGCTGTTAATGCCAGAGTTAGGGATGTGAGAAGGAAGAGCTGGATGGCATATCTCACTACCTGTCATCTAAGCTGTTCTTTAACAGAAGCACAGAAATCACAGGTTTGAAAGGGATCTTTGCAGATCAGCTGACCTTGACACAGATTC
This sequence comes from Phaethornis superciliosus, assembly GCA_023637945.1. Taxonomy (NCBI): domain Eukaryota; kingdom Metazoa; phylum Chordata; class Aves; order Apodiformes; family Trochilidae; genus Phaethornis; species Phaethornis superciliosus. The sequence goes on along the minus strand of JAJQWJ010000001.1, from coordinate 150,148,629 downwards.
AAAGGGGGGACTTTGATGAGGTTATCCATTACTCCATGAAACTGTCTTCAATACTTTCAGTGAGGGATATTCCACCTCTTCTCCTGGAATTATATCCAAACATTGAATTTTCCTCAAGTTTGGGTTGGGGTTTTTTTGTTGGTTTTATTTTTTTCCTTGTTGTTGTTGATATGGATTTATTTTTAAATATATGCAGATTCAGTCACTTTGAGAATTTCCCCTGAAGTGACTTCTTGTCTATTGATTCTTGTCTTGTCACTGTGCACCTTATGAAGAACATAGATCCATCTTCTCTGTAACTATATTTTTTGTTCTGGAAGAATATGATTAGATCTCCCATGAGCTTTTTCCTGTCAATATTGAACAAATCCATTTCCTTCAAATTTTTGCTATATGCTAAATATTCTTCAGTACTTCTCCTTGGAACATGGTCAAATTTTTCAATGTTACTCGTGAATTTAGGGGTACAGAACTGGGTGTAGTATTCAAAGTGTGGCACAAGAAACAGCAAGCAGAGTGAAATGGTAATATATGTCCTGAAGTGCTGATGTAACCTGGCACAAAAGGTGTTTCATTGCTGTACTTTTCAACATTGCTACACCCTTCAACACTGTTGTACCAAATCAGATCTACCTCAGCATGTACTGCTGACAAGGTTTTCTCTGTCCCAGATAGAGAGAAATCTGTAACAGTGCATTTCCTTTTGTTGAACCTCATGGAGTTTTTGTTGGTCTAGTCTTCCTTCTACTTTCTTTCTGATTTCTTCCTTCTATCCTATCTACCTCTTTCCTCAGGTTGATGTTGCTTTCAGATGAGATGATAGTGCATTCAGTGCTGTCATGAAGATGATCCATAAAGACAGTGAAGAGCATTGAACCTAGTATTAACTCTGGAGTAACTCCACTCTTGATTATTGCCATTAACAACCACACTCTGAATTTGTCTGTTTAACTAGCTCTTCATACAACTTATGGTCCATCTACCCAAACCATCTTACAACAGCAATGCTGTTGGGAGACCATGTCAAAAGCTCCTAATAATTCTTTGCTAGGGAACAGACTACTTGAGCACACATACAGCATCCTAAGAATTGTACACACACCGCTTGAGTCTTTCCTTCTAAGAAGGAAGTACCTTTGCAGGTGGTGAAGTGAGCTGACAGGGTACCCCTTTCATACACATATGTTTACTCTCAACTGATTCCATTTTCTATGATTTGGCCCCAGGTTTCCACTAGTAAAGGCTCAGGTATGACATCTTATAGAGAAAAATAAAGAAGCTCAAGCTTGATTCCTCTGGACAGAGTCCCTGAACAAAGGAATCTCTGTGCAATTACATCCTTACAATCACTGTACCCTCCTCCCCTATGCTCTTCACACACCTTTCATATGCCTTTTGGTGCAATGGTAATTTCTGGACTGGGATCTTCTAACAACTTTTTGAGTTCTCTCTGAATCTCAAGGAATGCCACTACCTTACTTTGTTAAGGTGTGTCTTCCGATGATTGTTTTAACTATGTGTCACCAGCAATGCTTCTGATGGGCTGCCAGACACTGCTACACCACCAGCTCTCTACTGGGACAACTGCATGCTGATCAGTAAATTGCCCTCAATCAGCACCTTTGAACAGAACCACCTTCAGCTTCATGAACAGCACCTACAGAAGCAGGAGGTTCTGCTTACAGTGCTCTGATTTTTTCAAGGAAACTGTATGTAGGGAAGTTGAAGTGTATGAGTCCCACAGCTGGTAACATGCTAGTTGATTAATCCTATGACTTCTTTGTTCCTGGCCATCAGAGGTATCCATTGGGTTTGGTTATCTCATGATTGCATAAAGGCATGTGAAATGTGACACATATTCTAAATTATTGTTAATCAAATGCAACCTGAAATGAGATGTTTGTAATTCACTTGATTGAGTTGCCTCTATTTGATTGTTAATTTTCCATGCTAAAAATAGTGTGGCTCATACACTTCAACTCCTTTATGTATACACAGTTTCCTTGCAAAAATCAGAGCATTGTGACCAGATCCACCTGTTCCCTGAGATTCTGTTAAAATATGCTGAACAAATAGCCACTGCTGATAAGAGTGAAGTTGTCCTGGAGGTAAGTTGGTGAATTGTTTGTCTGTCGATTGCGCTGTATAGTTGGCAGTGTGCAGCTGGTAGCAAACAGTTGTTCTCTTGGACACTTTCAAAAAAGGAACTTAAAAACAGAGGCCCTAGGAGCAATTGTTTTTTTCCAAAAGCACAAGAGAAATCTTTCAGAGATTTAAAATTTTAATCCAACTGTTTTGATGACAGCCTAGTAGTTAAATCCCAGTTCTTTGTTTCTGGTGTTATTTTCCTCTACAACACTACATTTGGATAAGCATAATACTACAGTATTATAAACACATCACAACACAATCAGATTTTATGTATTTTTACATTTAAATTCTACTCACATAGAAAATAATTTTTATTTATATATATATAAAACTCTTGACCTAATAAGATGAGTTGTCTCTTTATTTTCAAACAACTGATCACAAAATTTAGTCTATTTACTAGGAGTTACGTTTTACTTGTTTCTTTTTTCTGTATTTACAACCTACTTTTCACTGATCTGCTGTCTATAGAAACAAAAGAAATAATACAAACATAACATTGTTGTGCTTTTCAAGAGGCTCAGAAAATTTCCAGACCAAATCAGCCTCTATCTGACTGATTGCAGGTAGCAATTAGAATCATTTATCTTCTTTTTTTCCCCTGTGTTTTTAAAGCCCTAAAAAATGGAACTTCATTTTCTACTCACTGCACAAAAAAATCATGCATTCTTCATTTTGCCAATATCCCATGTGTGAAGGCATTAGGCACCTTGTTCTTGGCCAGATGGAAGAAATTCATATTTGGCCATTTTACTATTTTCGGGGGGTTGCCTGTGTTGCTTTGTGTTTTGTTTCCCATTTACTTATTTGTTCTTGAATATGTTCCCTTGTGCCCTTGCTATGCCATAACATTGCCTTTGCTCAAAACTATAGAAAGCTGTGTGTTCATGTCAGATATGTTTGACACAGTTTTCTCTCAGTGGGCTTCCCATCACCTGTGTAATATCCATAATCTAAGCCTTTTTTTTCTCCAGCATTGAAGTATTTTGTATTTTTGGAATGGAAGTGTCAACAGATGTGACTGAAAATAATGAGACATTGTACCACTGTGAGATTACAGTTGGGGATGGAATAACACAAAATAGAGGGCTCATTCAGATGGATGCTTGGTTGTCCACATGTAATCAGGATGACTTTCAGTACACTAGATGAATTAGAAAACTAAGTTAATCAAATCATTAAAAGATAAAACCCCTTACTCAGATACAACCTATAAATACAGTTGGAAAACTTCAGAATTTACTTTCGAGAATTTAGAATAAATTAAAAATTCTGACATAGTGCTTGCTTGACGCAGCACACTTTCACGAAGCTAAATGTAACACAAGTGATTATTCAGCAGCTGAAGAATGCTTAAGGTGTTTCGAAAGCCAAAGCTCAAATTTTCTCCACTTAAGTGTAGACACTGAAATGGTGTCTAAATCAGAAATATGATTGTTGTAATTTGTTTTTGTAGTTCAATAAAGTAAACACATTCAGGAAGTTTTGTATTGCCAAGATCTGAATCTGAACACAAAACTGAAATGGAAAAGTGTAGCAGCTATGCAGGCAACAGCTTCACTAGTTTTTAAGCAGTACCTGTTATAGTAGAATGTTTTGACAACTGGATGATCCAACATCAAACCATGTCAAATAGTGAAATTTTATACTCTAAAGCCTTAAAATTTCTGCAGAAACCATAGTAAATAAATTTTTTGCAGTAAATCTTATTGAGAAATTAACATAAATATATACATAAAATATTAACATAAATATAAAATTTTCCTATTCTATTCAGATTAGACATGAAAAGTGTCTAAAGTCTAAGCTACTTTAAATGAAATAAAATGTAATATTTTGTTAAATTCTTATATTTTGCAATACCACTTGGTGTTTCTGTTGTGCATTTCATCAAAGGATATGAGAATGCTTTATGAACTTGAATTAATTAAACCCACAGTAGCCTCATGTGGAAGGAGTGAGAGACCTCATTTTACATTCGACTTAAAAGCAAACACCTTTGGGGTGAAATGGGCCACCAGGTCTTTAAGACTTCATAGAACCATTAAGCAGCCAATTAGGACAAAAATTGATTAATATTCAACTAAAACTACAGAATTAATGTACTTTGGTAAAACATAATTACTTACATTGTAATTTAATTAAAGCTCTAAAAGCAAATAATAAAAGTACATGTAAAGTATTTATTCTTTCATTTCTTCCTTCTACCTCTTGGTAGAAAAATTGTCTGCAGATGAAAATTCCCCTGAATTTCTCTTTCTCCTTATTGCTACTGCTTCTGAAACTCATATATATTGCTGCTGTAAGGTATATGTTTATATACATAAACAGGGAAAATGTTTTCTGCTTTCTTGTCTCTGTAGTTAAAATATCCTACAGATAGTTAATTTCTTTAAAAAAAGGTTTTCTTCAGTTCTATATTAATGCTATCTTTCTGTGATTATTTTATCTGATCTATCATACTGCAGAATGATTCATCTGTTAATTAATCTCTGATACAAATTAAAAGAAAAAAGTCCAAGATAACTGTTCACTCACAGAGAAGCCAGAAGTCTCTTAATTTTAGACAGCAATTCAATAACAACATTTGTGGTAAACTAGACATTCTGAAAACATAAGGGTATTCCATTTCCTAATCAAAGTGAAATAAATGAACATATGGAATTAAACAAAAAGGTAGTAAATAAACAAACAAACAAAAAGCAAAACCAAAAAACCCACAAGAAAACAAGGAAAAACATTATTTAAAATCCTAAATATGATAGAGAAATAAAACATTTCTCGCTTTCTTGCTGGAAATATAATATATGGAGGTTTGTTTTGACAGAGACCACATTCTACAACTAGGGCATGTGTTGGTCAGTGGACTGAACATACTTGTGTTACGATCCGAGCTATTATTTTATATTCTGATTGTGAGGAAAAATCAACCACTACTCATAGACGCTGCATGAACTTACAAAAATAACAGGCTTTATGATTTGAGCAAATTACAAAGATTTATTTTAGGGAAAGGAGACAATAAGACCACCTTTAGAAGAAAAAACAAGTTCTAAAGTTCTAAAAGAGGAGAGAATTTACACAAATCAGTCACTTTGGTGAGAGTATTGTTAAGAAAAGAAAAGGAACCAATTAAGCTTTTTCACCATCCATTGGCCTCTGCCTGTGGGTGTAGGATTTGTCATTTCTCCTGGGTGGAGGTTCTCCACTTTTTTATTTTTCCTTCGCTGTCCTGTAGCTGAAGTTGAAGTGGTGAGAGGGGGGGGGGGGGGAGGAGACCCGCACCTTCTCCTTTTCTCTTGGAGTTTTTTATACACCAAAAAAGAGGGGTCTTTCTTTTGCATAATTCACTGGCCCACAGACTTGCCAAAGATCTCTCTTTTATTCATCCTTATCTTTCGGTCTTTGCTGTCCTGCTAATTTCATTGTCTGTGTTTGAACCATGCACCAGGAGGCGACCTGATAAGCACTCTTATCTTTAGGTGTCTGTCGGCCATATAGTGAGGTAAAGATATGTTAATTGACAGTATGTTTAGTATATTCTAAAAAGCAGACAGAAGATTAAAAAAAAAACTGATTTGAGAGACATATCGTGCATTTTCAAAGTGTTTACATCAACTTGACATGATTTTTTTGCAGAAATTGGTATGTTTACATTTTAAAAAGTAATTTCAGCCCGTTAAGAATATCTTCATGTTTAATGTTGCCTGAACTCATTTCCAAATACCCATAAAATCCAGATTTTGCAAAAAAGTATCCTGTTGTATTCTATTCTCTACTTTTTTGGCTTAGCTCCAACAAGAGAGCAAACATAAGCCTGTTTTTTGTTCCTTCTACTCATTCATTCAAATTAATCTCACAAGACTGCAGCTTTCACTAAGAAGCATGGATTTATCTGTGGAGGAAGGGAATAGTTATGCTTTCAGTTTTACAAAAGAAGGAATTGAAAGTGAAAAAATGGTCAACATTCTGTAAAAATTTAACATTAGTGCTGGAGGACAGAAATGAAATTGTTGTACTTTTTTTAGACTTGGTGAAAATCTGTTTATTGTTTTATGTCAGCAGAAATTATAATCAAGAAGCCTGAGAAAATTTGCTTCATGATCTATCAAGTTGCAAAAAGTCGGGGTAACAGATTGAGAGAAGAAACATGCAATTTTGGATGATTAAAGTGTTAGTAAAGAAAAATTTAAAAACATAAGGGCTTTAAGTAATTTGTTATCATTTGTGCAATAATGACTTGAATAAAGGTTAAAGGAGTTAGAAAACAATGTTCTGGGGAAAAGCCACAGAAATCACAGTTTTAGGGGTTGGAAGGGACCTCGAGAGATCATCGAGTCCAACCTCTCTGCCAGAGCAGGACCACATAGTATAGTTCACACAGGAATGCATCCAGATGGGTTTCTAATGTCTCCAGAGAAGATGACTCCACAAACTCCCTGTTCCAGTGTTTTTTCACTCTCATGGTGAAAAAGCTTTTTCTAATGTTTTCACATAACCTCCTATGCTCCAACTTGCACTCATTACCCCTTGTCCTATTGTTGGTCTTCACTGAGAAGAGCCTGGCTCCATTTTAACACTCACCCTTAACATATTTGAAAACATTGATGAGGTCACCCCTCATTCTCGTCTTCTCCAAACTGAACAGACCCAGCTCCCTCAGCCTTTCCTCATAAGGGAGATGTTCCATTCACTTAATCATCTTTTTGGCTCTGTGCTGGACTCTCTCAAGCAGTTTCCTGTCCTTCTGGAACTGAGTTTCCCAGAAAATGAATTTCATTGAATTAAAATACTTTGTACTCACCTCAAACTTGATCTCTTCTTCTTGGGTTGTCACCATGAACATTTTGCTATCATTTAAAAAAATGAAGTATATCTAATATCTAATAGTGTAAGAATACATGCAAGGAATTATAGTAGGCCATCTACACACTATTTCAGGCTATCACCAATCTTTTCAAGTATGTAAAAAAACCCCAATTTTTTTCCTTGAGAGAATCAGTGGAGAATATGGCATATCTGGAATGGTACATTGGACCTCCAGCACCTGTTGGTTAGAGAGAGGAATATTTAAACTGGGTTCAATTCTCTACTTCTTCTAGCATCTTGAAAGGAAAAGGGTAGGAGGCAGATGACAGATTTAGTACTTTCTGTTATCCAATAATGGTACATTTTGTGGTTTGAAGTTTGTTTTTGGGTTGTTGTTTTTTTGGGGTTTTTTTGTTTGTTTTTTTAATTTTGTGTTTGTTTGTTAGTTTTATTTTTGAGGGGGAAGGTGCACGTCTCATTTCATCCCACAGCCTGAACCAAAACAACTTTGGCACCTCCATGTTAACAAAATTATGACGTGCATCCTAAATTAATCTCAGATATGTGGGGAAGGAGTAGTGGAAATTCAACTGAAAAATTAATTTTGTCGTGTTTCCCTCTAAGGGTGAAATAGAATTGAGAGCTCTTCTGAGAGGGTAACTCAGCCTACTGTTGCACTCAAAATTCTTTTATGACCAAAAGAGAGTTCACTTTGTATATGGAACCAAAACCTCAGTCCCACCAATTATCATTTTAAAGGGAAAGACCTTGCCTTAGTCCCTAGCAAGCCACTGCTGCCATGGGGGTCGTACTGCTGAAAGTAGTAGGAGGTAAAAGTAGAAATCAGAATTATCTTTCCATTTACTGTAGACTGAGAGCAGGACAATGCCCTTCTAAAATACAGTTGCTGCGTTCCCAAATTTAGGTAGGATTAATCTAATCTTCCAGCACAAGTCCTATGAGGAGAGGCTGAGGGAGCTGGGGGTGTTCAGCCTGGAGAAGAGGAGGCTCAGGGGAGACCTCATCGCTCTCTACAACTCCCTGAAAGGAGGCTGGAGCCAGGGGGGGGGGTTGGTCTTTTTTTCCAGGCAACTATCAGCAAGACAAGAGGGCATGGTCTCAGGTTGTGCCAGGGGAGGTTTAGGTTGGATATTAGAAATAATTTCTTTACAGAGAGGGTGATCAGACATTGGAATGGGCTGCCCAGGGAAGTAGTGGATTCTCCATCCTTGGAGATATTTATAAAGAGACTGGATGTGGCACTCAGTGCCATGGTCTGGTAACCGCAGCGGTAGTGGATCAAGGGTTGGACTTGATGATCTCTGAGGTCCTTTCCAACCCAGCCGATTCTATGATTCTATAATCTAAACTGAATTAAAACCTAGGAGAGGGGGTGTGAGTTTGGAGTGTTTATTTATTTGTTTGTTTTATTCCTGTTTAAATTATTGAAATACAGTTAAGATATCAAGGGTTGGACTCGATGATCTCTGAGGTCCCTTCCAACCCAGCCTATTCTATGATTCTATATCTTTTCTAGTGACTATGAAGCACCTTGAAGTTTGGACAAGCTATTTATATTTTCAAATGAAAGCTGGATTTACTGGCTCCACAAATTAGTCTTAATGGAAATTGGAAATTATGAGAATTTTCAGTCCTTGAAAGTAGGGAGATTTCACTCCCTACCTTCACTATAAGCGAGTATTTTAAAGAAACACGATGAAAGTTATAAGAAAATTCAACTAGTGTAGCTGAGATCTTAGCATAAATGTTTTTTTACTTTTTTTTTTTCCTTCCGCTTCCTCCCCCCAAAATTGAATGCTTAACTAAGCAAATATAGTGTTCAGTTATCACACATTTGGTATGTAGTAGTATTAAATCATATATACAGAACAGAAAAGATGGCTTTGATTTTCATCCTCCTGTACATTGTGACAGGTGGAGAAAGATCTTGAGATCAATATGTGAGCTGCTCAGACTCCCACCAGTGGAGTCTCCTGAGCTCCCCTTGCTCTGTTGCTAAGAAACAGGACAAGCGTACAGCTGCTGCTCCTTCCTTTGAAAACTACAACTTAAAATGTGATTGAGAGCTGTGTTTTCATGTTGAAGAATCATAAGTTTCAAAGCTTCAAGGATTCTCTGACCCATAATGGAGAAAGGAATAAATTAAAGATGAGGGGAGAAAATCTTACTAGAAATGTCTTAAACTGCTGCTCTTTTAGTTTAAAGCTATGTATAAAACCAGCTATTTTGATCTGCTGCTGCAATCATTATGTCAGTGTATTCAGTGCAAAAATCTTTCCAAATAGTTCTGTGAGTCATAAGATAATTTTTGTCAAGGGCAGACACAGTGCAACTTGTATCTTCCTTATACCTCCAAGATTTCTGTGACTAAGAGAGTCATTGGATTTCAAGCTTGTAATTATGAATTGCATAAGTAGTACTATGTCCTATTATTGATACTTACAATACATTATGAATTAAAATCTCCTCATACTGTCATAGTACTGACCCATAAATTTCTTTGCCTCACATAGCTCATGATTATGAAAATATATAACATAGTTAGGTTGATATATAGGTTTGTAGTTGGAAAGAAAGGTCACAGTAAAGCTAAAATTTTTGCATAAATTCATAGGCTCAAATATGTAGTTATAAATATAACTTTTCTTATAAAGACAGCTTCAAAGTAATGACAGTATTCCAAAGATAGGAACACAAAACAGTATTAAAAAAAGAGGACACTGAAGATAAAAGTTCTGTCATAATTCTGTGACAGACATTTTAAGTTTCCTTATACAAATTCTGTGTTGCTATATACATATTGGGCAAAAAAAAAAATTAGTTTTGTATATATATGGTCACTATTGTATATGGTTTTCTTCTCTGCATGTGTAAGAAAAAGTATGCACATGACAGCAATTTATATCAAGCTAAACTTTATTTGTGCTTCAAGGTAACATTCACTTTTGACAATTAATTCCAGGGATAAAAAAAAAAAAAAAGGAAATAAAAATATTTGTAAACTATATGTAAGTTTAAGCAACGAAGACAATATCTGAATATTCAAGAACTACAGAAGTGCTTGTAATCTATCCAAAGACAGATCTGAACACTCCAAATGTTTTTTGAAGATGAAAGTAGCAAAGTTGTGTTTGTCAGCTCCATAACATGTGTCTTAATAAAGTGTAAGAGTTCAGATTAACTCTAAATATAATCTGAGTCAGAAGCACCCACTTTTAAAACACTGTAGGAGTGGGAAAAGAACAGACAAGTATTAAACAAGGGTATGAGATTTGAACAGCCATTGACAGAACTATTTTATTTCTGTTATTGTTTTTTTTTATGTCAAAAAGTGGTTACTTATTTACTCAGTTATTCTTCAGTGACAAATTTCACATCATATTGGAGCTGCACTGAAGATAATCATAGCATCAGAAAATCACAGAATCATGTCTGGGTTAGAGAGAACCTTTAAAGGTCATCTAGTCCAACCCCCATAACACTGAGAACTGCAATTGTGTCCACAGTAGTGCTTCAGAAAGTATCAGGAGTGTGTTTTTCAAGGAAATACCTTTATCCTGCCACATACTGTGCTAGGTCTGTATCATGGAATGAACTATGTGCTCATGAGCTGTATTTCATTTGTATGTAAAGTTCAATAATGTCTAACCAGTCCTAATGATCTGGTCCCTTATAGGATTTTGCACACACCTGATGGAGCAGTTTTCTTGAATACTTCAAGTAAACCAACTTTGGAAGTTTTTCTAAGAGATTAAAATGAGACTATTTATGAGGATGAAAGAAAGATAACTTTTTCTATTTTATTTCTGCAAATTTGACCTTCTGAATACGATTTCCAAGTAGTTCTAAAAATATTGTTTCAAACTCATTTTTATATTAAATACATTTAAAAAAATATTGTTATTTAAAACAGCCCTGATCAAATGATAGACCAAAAGCCCAAGTGAAGAATACAAGCAGATGAGAAGACTTTTTATAATGAATTTGCTAGGAAAAAGGAACAAACAAAGCATTATTGACCTGAATATTAATTTTAATTTCTTCTATGCATAACATAGTACCAGGTCAAATAATCTTTTTACTTCACTTTCACATCATGTTATTAATGATTAAACTATTGCATCTTTTTAAAAAGTTTTCATTGCATAAGTATTATAGATGGGTTAGTCTTTTCTCTGTCATTCTGTACAGAAAGACAATAAACTACAAATTGATTTTCTGCCTAGGTCCTCATTTCTATACCATATAGATACATGCTGCACAGTGTAACTACGTGAGAATTATTTCACATTTAGGAGGACATAAGTTCTGCTTCCTCCTGTACAAACCTTGGTCAGGGAGCTAGCTTTTCTAGTAGAATAATCATGGATTACAATTTGGGTTTTTATAGACTCTGAATAATGGGGTATAGTGGCATATTTAAATATACTGGAAAATTAAGCTGCTGGTTTTTTTTTTTTCTCTTTTCCCATAATCATAGTTAAGTTGCACTGATTTGCCACTCTTATAATCTGTTAACATATCTCTTTGTCTTGGAAGCAAAATCTCTTTGGATATTAGAGAAGTAAAGAAGAAGTAAAGAAGACAACGAAAATTGCGTCTGATCTTTTGTACAATTTATAACAAAGCAAGATTATAATATTTTATTTAGGCTTCATGAATTAAAAAAAAATTACTGACTTTTTGCTTGTGCATATACTGAAGTGCCATTAATTATGATGATTAGTCCAAAAGCAAGGAAACACAGACATAACAACAGAAGGTGGAGTGCAATTGATAGAATTAGTTTACTTCTCAGGATAGTATAAAAATCACTGCTTTGAAAAGTATAGCAATAGAAGTATTTTCTTTACATGTTAGAAAGTTCCACCAGATGACATACTATTCCTACACATTCACCTGGGTCCAAAATAGTATTTTTAATCAGTTTCTGGGCACATAGATACCTCAGTTCAGCTGTTTTTTTAATATCCTGACACAGTAATGATTTTGTAAATAAAAGAACAAACAATCTTATTTTTTGTGTCTGCCAGGACCACAGTGTAGTATGCTAATAACTAGATACCTGCTGCAATACTTCAGTAGAAGGTATAATATTTTCTGATATTGGTTAAATATATCAACAGATCAATCACAGATTAATTGTTTAATTTTAATTTTGTGCAAGAGCTCATTTAGCTCATTTTAAAACTGCCTTTTAATAGGGCCTAGTGTCCTGTTAAGTGTATGTCATAATGCTGAAAACACAAAAATAATTAACATTTCACATTCTACAGGATGCCACCTTAATTAGTGTTACTATCACTTAATTACTTATTACTTAATTGCTACTTTGACCAAATATTTACAACATATTGACCTGACATTTACTACCTATTTTTGTCTCAATTTTCAGTAAATCAGATCTCTACTTTCTATGTATGACTGTGGGCAAAAAATCTGTAGGCTTGATAATTGAAGATCAGTGTGCTTGCAGGCATTTCTTGTCAGTGTGAAGCTTGCAATCTTGTCAGTTATCAGACCCAACAATCTTACACCCGTCGCTATGTAATGTCATCTAATTCTCCAGGTTACTCTGATACCTTCGGATTAAATTGACACTGTGATTTTACTGTATTTTCAGACAGAGTTGCATTACTTTGACTAGCCGATTATGTAACTGCTGATAAAGAAGTTCCATTTCAGCAGTTTCAGAATCAATAGCAAGAAATGTGACTGCATGCCATATGCTTGCTTCTTACTTTACTACTGTCCTTTCTGGACTTATTGCAGTCTGGGGCTTCCTAGACACCTAACATGGTAGTTTTTGATATTTTAAAATATCAAACTTCTACCAGGACACTGTTTGGATGGGTTTAGTATTGTCACTTCTGAAAGATACTCTTATATTTTAATGCCTGCTGGATGGCAAAAAAAATGAATGAATTTTCCCGAGAAATGATTTCTATATTGGAGAAATATCCTGTTTCATGTATTACAACGTAAAAGATTTCCCCATACCTAGCAGTGAAATAGCACCCACAGATGTTATAGAATCCCCAAAATTCAAAACCACCTTCACTTAGTCTTGAAGATCTAATTACATAGTTACATAAACTGATTGCATAGTACAGTTGTTGCCGTTTTCTGTTTGGCTTTTGTCAGAAGTATTTCTCAATGTACCTGCTTTGACTACCTACTTCCTAATTCTTCTCCTTTCTTAGATGACACCATCACTCTCATGAATCCTTGATGATCCCTCTAGCTTCAAATGAACAGAAAAGCTGTGGATAGAAAGAGAGAGGAAGCTATCAGCTAAGGAAAAAATGCTTAAAATTTAATTTTAAATATTTAAATCTGAAATAATATAAAAATCATATGCAGAGTTGTCAGTCTATCAACTACATGTATAATAAAAAATACTGCTAATAAGCTATGAAAAATAAGATCTACTATAAGATATGTTGAGAAGTATCCTGTTCCTTACACCATTTTTTTCTTTGTTCAATTTCTAGGCAGCTAGTTGAATGTAAATAATTTTTTTTTAAATTATTTTAAGCACAGAGACTGGTTTTTACCACTCTGCAGTGCTGTGAACAGAAACAGAGTTTATAGTATTACTTAGTCAGAGGGTAAAAACCAAATTGTTCAAGTACAAGAACAGGTAAGAAGAACTTGTAGTTTATCAATAATCTATGTAACTGAATATTATCGTGTATGAATACTTAACTGATAATCCATGCAGACAATTTACTGTAAAAAAAACACACAAAAAAATCCCACACACCAAAATTAAATAGTTGATCAAATAGAAATAATTTTCAAATCCATATGAAAAAAAAAAAACACAAAAAACCCCCATAACTCTATCTGTATTGGACACGATTGATTTTTTGCATGTCAGATGTAACTAAGCAAAATCCTTTGATCAATGACGTCTGAAGGATATTTCATGAACAGTATCTTCCTGCTGCACTCCTTACAAAATAGGATTGATTCATCAATTTGCTTTGTACTCAAAGACAAACTGGTAATAGATTTAGCAATTCAAGTGCTAAATGGAGCCAAGTTTTATCAATCTAATGTCATTTGTTGACATATTCCAAAAATATTATGTATCAGAGAATAAGAGGGTGGAAATTGACACAGAAAGGCTGTTTGAACCACACTGAGTTTGTCCTAAGTTTGTAATTTATACAATTTAAAAGTTCATTTAACTTTTTCACACTGTAATTGTGTTAATTCCAGGAATTCCTCTCATGTTTTGACATTCTGTCAGATGATTGCTCTATAAATATATCGACTTGATGGAAACTGTTTTTCCACCCTCTGAAATCAATCTTTTTGTGTGTGTAAGTTCACATTTTGCTACCTACACATCATTTTTCTTTTCTTGTGTTTTTTTTCTGACAGCATTCACTGTTTATTTCAATTAAATAGACTTTTTAGATCAGTATTAAATTCTAGGTTAGTGTTTTGCAGTAGGTGTAAGATAGCTATTTTTTCAGTTATTAATAGTGATATTCAATTTGAAATTCAAAAACCTAAAATAGGAAGCTTGATCCAATTGCCCACTGAGATCTGCATCTCCATATTTATTTCCAGTTCCACTTGAGATGCTCTTTGGTATTTGGAAATCCAAAAGAAGCTCGCAGGTAAAAGAGAAAATCTCTGAGGCCTCTAACTATACTTCTGGGGATTGATTTATCTGGTAGCAAATTGGTACACGGAGTTACTTGCAATATTCTCGGGTATTGCAGATGATTTTCCAGGTTTGTATCTCTCTAGGATACTAGACTGACTAGAAATCCCTGCTCCCTCTTTCCAGGATAGATCTCCAATGGATGGCAGTTGTACCAAGGCACCATAGGTATCTGCCTGATAGTCTTGCTTAATCTATTCACCAGACATTGGTTTCTGCTTTTCTTTACTTAGTAGTAAGAGGTGAGACAGAGGCTTACTGTGCAGACTGAGGATGGGAGCAGGTCATCACATTTGTCTCAGTTATAGCCTACTATATTTTTAATCACTTTATCTTCTGTTTTCCAAAAATGCTGATATTGAAAATTTTAATAACTTTTGTCTTCTCATTTTTTCATGCTAGTCAAATCTCTTGTTATTATATATATATATATAAGTGGCTAAGGGAAGATACTATTCTGCTTCATAAATAAAATACATTTATTTTATTTTTGAAAATACATTATCTTGATGAAGCAAACTGGAGAGTTCCTATCTGCAAAACCATGTTTTAATACCCAGAAATCTTTTGCAAAAATTATTTTTCTGTGCTCAGCTGAGACTAAAGGAAAGAATCTGAATTACACTCAAAAGGAGATTTTGTGGCTTACAATTGCTTAGTAGCAAAGCTGAGGAAATTACAGATGAAGTATATCTGACTTTCTAGCTGGGAATAGCAAAAATTCATTGTTTCTCTTCCCTGCAGCCCTAGATCATCAAATAAGTTCAACTACATAAAGTATTTCTTAGGTTTCATAGATATGCTTAAAAGAGAATGGTACTTCTTGAGTAGATTTGGAATATTTACATTAGAAGTGATTCACTGGTATCTTTGAACAATTCGCTATTCTCAATATATTTAAGATAATACCTTTGTCTGGTTGATTGTGGGTGATATTTCCTCAGAAAAGTTAATTCTACATATACCCTATTCTATAGAAATACGATTTCTGAAAGTAATATTTTACACAAATCAATTTCTGATTGAAATTAATTACAAATATATTAATTACAATATAAATGCTCAAGTTCAATGCACTCTTTGTTGCAGATGTGAATATAATGAAGATGAACTTCCGAGTCCAATCTCTACCATACTGAAGATCCTATCCTGTCTTTATGAGGAAATTGCACATGAACACAAGTTCATTCTTAGTCTGTATCATTCTGTCTCGTAATAAGCACTAGACTGTTTTGTTTTCAGTAGGAGAAAAAGGGTATTTTTCACAAATATTACTTTGGTATATCTAAGGCAACAAGATTTTTTCACACTTGAAATAGTATTCTCAGAGGTATCAAGTACAAATTGCAATGTTTTGTGGAACAATAGTTTATGTGACATCTTAACAGAGCCCTCCTGCCCTTTCCAAACATGTTAAATCAAATTTATCAGAGCATCATTACTAGAAAAATTAAGGTCAATATTTTGAATCCTTCTCTTCCTTCATTTCCACTCTCTTCCTCTCTGTCTCCCCATTTCTTCCCTTTCCTCCCTGGATTTTATCTGCATTAAAACACATAATAGGGAACCATTGTGGAAAGGAGAAAATTCAATTTTAATAAAATTAACTTCCGGATAAATGCAAGCCAAAACCATTTCATAATTAGCATGCTTGCATGTTAACATCTGCCGAATAACACCTACAGCAGAGCACATAAATTAGCCTTGCAAATAAAATATGATGGTAAACTTTATTCTCAGGCAGTCAAGACAACTAAACCAGGCTCATATATTTCATGATAATATTTCAGACATATCCAGGTGCTTTGGTGTCTGGAAATGAAAGAAGTTAAGAGTCCTCCTTGATGGTTACCTCTATTTATGTCTTTATCCTTCACTTGATACAATAATCCCATTGCCACAGCTTTCTGACAGCTACCCTAAAAAGAGGATTTCTGTTTACAAAACAAAAAAACAAAAAACCCAAGCCACCCAAAAAACCCTAACTAAACAAGAAACCAGAAAAAAAAAAAAGAGTGCCGGCTGTTCTATCTGCAAGTTATTTCAATGCTCTTGCATATAAATGTGAGTTTGAATTAAAATCAACTTTACACAATTCCTGATACAGATAAATTGTTGGCAGGTAAGGAAACACAAAGCACTTCAGTAAGCAAATAGTTGAAAAACATTAATATTTGTGTATTATTAATAAGCAGCATAGTTATTGTTATGAAACAGATGGATGAGAAAATCTGGTTTTCAAAATAGCAGGAAGTAAATAAGAATATGAAAATGCATGCACAATTCAGTGCTTGCACAGGGTTAAGATTATGAGAAAAATTGTTGTTTGAATTATAATTTGAATTATAATTTACACGTTTAACTCTACAATAACAGTAATTGTTCATGCAGATTATTTACACAAATGACCAATTGTTTTTCTCATGTTTTTGTTACCCTAGCCTTTGGGTATTGGTGCCTAGTCTTAGAATCGAATACCTCTGCAAAGTTAATTATTGTATGAATTTTAGTTTTCTCACTTATTCTGCCTGAGGATAGCATTACATTATCTAAATGACTTTTTATAAGAAGTCTTGACTTTTCTCTCTGCACATGACTACCTCCAGATAACACTGTAGCTGTCCTATCTAAATGTATTTGTAGACATCATACACTCTGCATTGATCATCTAAGTGGAACCTCCAGTGAGTGAGTCAGAAAATACATGTCTATTTTCATAAAGACATTGTCAATTTTCTTTCTGACTATGTATCTGAGGATAACTACTCTTATAACATAAACTACTTTAAATACATAGTAAAAGTACAAAAATCCATAAGGCAGAATGTCCCTGACTCAGCACTTCAATGGCTACCAGGTGAAAGCTAAAGCCAAGTCTACATACTGTGGTAAATTGCTTACTACAATCAGTAGGACTTTTAATTCATTAAAGACAAAAAGGGAGTATTAGGTTCTAACTAAACCATTTTAAAATTAAATAAAACAGAAAAGTATGTGAACATGGTAAGTTTTGATTTTGAGTAAGTTCTTGAGTATGAAGAACTTTGTTTCATCTGCATATTAGGAACAACTAGAGCAGAACTCAAAATAATTTTCAAAAAGAATAAACACCCAATACAGAACATCTGAAAAATGCAGACCAGGTGGATAGGGGAGAATGGAAACAGGTCCCCCACCGGAAAGGCAAAAGAATTCTCCCCCAACCCCCACCATCCCCCCAGGTGCCCATAGAGAACAGATATGAGGCCCTAGACCCAGGGAATCAGGAGGAGGACAGACAAGAGGACGGACAAGACGACGATCTGTCCAGAAGGTCTCCCGTTCGCCCCATGTCTAGCAGTCAGATTAAAACGTCACCCACAAAGAAAAGAAGAAGGGTAGTCGTAGTTGGTGACTCCCTTCTGAGGGGAACTGAGGGCCCTATATGTCGACCTGACCCATCCCACAGAGAGGTCTGCTGCCTTCCTGGCGCCCGGGTGAGAGATATTACTAAGAGACTCCCTCAACTAATTCAACCCTCAGACTATTACCCACTGCTGGTAGTCCAGGCTGGCAGTGACGACATCAATGGAAGAAGTACCAGGGCGATTAAAAAGGACTTCAAGGCCCTGGGTCGATTAGTTGGTGGATCAGGAGCACAGGTGGTGTTCGCCTCAGTCCCAGCAGTAGAGCAGATGAATGAGGAGAGGAGCAGGAAAACATACCTCATCAATAGGTGGCTAAGGGATTGGTGCCACCGGAAGAACTTTGGGTTTTTTGACTATGGGATGAATTTCAGCGTACCAGGTGGACTGAAACTATCTAATAGGGGAAAAAGGACTCTAGCCCACAAGCTGGCAGGTCTAATAAGGAGGGCTTTAAACTAGGCTCGAAGGGGGAAGGGGTTGAAACAAGATTCTCTGGAAAGGAGCCCAAGGGTGGACAGTGCAAGTTAAGGGACAAACCAGCAGCCCAGCTGAAGTGCATGTACACCAATGCACGCAGCATGGGCAACAAACAGGAGGAGCTGGAAGCCACCGTGCAGCAGGAAAGATATGATGTAGTCGCTATCACGGAAACGTGGTGGGATGACTCCCATGACTGGAGTGCTGCAATGGGTGGCTACAGGCTCTTCAGAAAGGACAGACAGGGTAGGAGAGGTGGAGGGGTAGCCCTGTATGTTAGAGACTCTCTTGACTCCATAGAAATTGAAGTAGGTGATAATAAGGTGGAGTGCCTGTGGGTCAGAATCAGGGGAAAGGCCAACAAGGCTGATACTGTGATGGGAGTCTGTTACAGACCACCCAACCAGGAGGATGAGGGTGATGAACTCTTCTACAAGCAGCTGGCACATGTTTCAAAATCGTCGTCCCTTATTCTCGTGGGTGACTTTAACCTGCCGGACATCTGCTGGGAATTTCACACAGCAGAGAGGAGGCAGTCTAGGAGATTCCTAGAGTGTATTGAGGATAATTTCCTGATGCAGCTGGTAAATGAGCCTACCAGGGATGGAGCCCCACTTGACCTACTCTTTACAAACAGAGAGGGGCTGGTGAGGGATGTGGTGGTCGGAGGGCGTCTGGGACTTAGTGATCACGAAATAATAGAGTTCTCAATAATCAGGGATGCAAGGAGGGCTGTCAATAAAACCTCTACTTTGGACTTCCGGAGGGCAGATTTTGGCCTGTTCAGAAGACTAGTCCAGAGCATACCCTGGGAAACAGCCCTTGAAAACAAAGGAGTCCAGGAGGGATGGACATTCTTCAAAGAGCAAGTTTTGAAAGCTCAGGAACAGGCTGTCCCGGTGTGCCGAAAGGCGAGCCGGCGGGGAAGACGACCACTCTGGCTCAACAGAGAGACTTTGAAGGAAATTAGGAACAAGAAGAGGGCCTACCGGTTATGGAAAAAAGGGCTATCTACTCAAGAGGAATTCAGGAATACAGTTAAGTTATGTAGGAAAAAATTAGAGACACAAAGGCACAACTTGAACTAAATCTCGCCACCTCTGTGAAGGATAACAAGAAGTCCTTCTACAGATACATCAGTGGCAAAAGGAGGGGCAAGGAAAACATTCATTCTTTAATGGACATGGACGGGAATGTAATTGTCAAAGATGAAGAAAAGGCTGAGGTATTTAACGCCTTCTTTGCCTCAGTTTTTAACAGTGAAACGGGCAATCCTGAGGACAGCTGGCTTCTGGAGCCTATAGGAGACAA
This sequence comes from Phaethornis superciliosus, assembly GCA_023637945.1. Taxonomy (NCBI): domain Eukaryota; kingdom Metazoa; phylum Chordata; class Aves; order Apodiformes; family Trochilidae; genus Phaethornis; species Phaethornis superciliosus. Next base: position 150,128,772 of record JAJQWJ010000001.1, on the reverse strand, counting down.
GAATCTAAACACCACCCCTGCAATCCAGAAGGAAACTGTCAGTGATCTACTGGGCTGCTTGGATCCCCACAAGTCTATGGGACCGGATGAACTCCATCCAAGGGTGATGAGAGAGCTGGCAGAAGAGCTCGCCAAGCCTCTCTCTATCATCTACCAGAAGTCCTGGCTCACCGGGGACATCCCAAATGACTGGAAGTTGGCGAATGTCACGCCAATCCACAAGAAGGGCCGGAAGGAAGACCCGGGAAACTACAGGCCTGTCAGCCTGACCTCGGTGCCTGGCAGGGTTATGGAACAGATCGTCCTGGGAGCAATCACACAGCACCTGCAGGATGGACAGGGGATCAGACCCAGCCAGCACGGGTTTAGGAAGGGCAGGTCCTGTCTGACCAACCTGATCTCCTTTTATGATCAGGTGACCCGCCTGGTGGATGAGGGGAAGGCTGTGGATGTGGTCTATCTGGACTTCAGTAAGGCTTTCGACACCGTCTCCCACAGCATCCTCCTGAGAAAGCTGGCTGCCCACAGCTTGGACAAGCCTACTCTGCACTGGGTTAAGAATTGGCTGGAGGGTCGGGCCCAGAGAGTGGTGCTGAATGGGGCTGCGTCCGGTTGGCGGCCGGTCACGAGCGGAGTCCCCCAGGGATCAGTGCTGGGCCCAGTCCTGTTCAATATCTTCATCGATGACTTGGATGAGGGGATTGAGTCTATCATCAGCAAGTTTGCTGATGACACCAAGCTGGGGAGAAGTGTTGATCAGCTGGAAGGCAGGAGGATTCTGCAGAGAGACCTAGACAGACTGGAGAGATGGGCTGACTCCAATGGGATGAGCTTCAACAAGGCCAAGTGCCGGGTCCTGCACTTTGGCCACAGCAACCCCATGCAGCGCTACAGACTGGGGACAGAGTGGTTGGAGAGCAGCCAGGCAGAAAGGGACCTGGGAGTCTGGATTGACAGGAAGCTGAACATGAGCCAGCAGTGTGCCCAGGCGGCCAAGAAGGCCAGTGGCATCCTGGCCTGTATCAGAAACAGTGTCACCAGCAGGTCCAAGGAGGTGATTCTGCCCCTGTACTCAGCCCTGGTGAGGCCACACCTCGAGTACTGTGTTCAGTTCTGGGCCCCTCAGTTCAAGAAGGATATTGAGGTCCTCGAACAGGTCCAGAGGAGGGCAACCAAGCTGGTGAAGGGACTCGAACACAGATCCTACGAGGAGAGGCTGAGGGAGCTGGGGCTGTTCAGCCTGGAGAAGAGGAGGCTCAGGGGAGACCTCATTGCACTCTACAACTACCTGAAAGGAGGATGGAGCCAGGCGGGGGTTGGTCTCTTTTCCCAGGCAACTCTCAGTAAGACAAGAGGGCATGGTCTTAAATTGTGCCGGGGTAAGTTCAGACTGGATATTAGAAAGAATTTTTTCACAGAAAGGGTGATCAGACATTGGAACGGGCTGCCTGGGGAGGTGGTGGACTCTTCGTCCCTGGATATATTTAAAAAGAGACTCGATATGGCACTCAGTGCCGTGGTCTAGTGACTGTGGTGGTAATTGATCAAGGGTTGGACTCGATGATCTCTGAGGTCCCTTCCAACCCAGCCTATTCTATGATTCTATGAAAGGCATCTGAAAAAATTACTTTGATTTGTACAGCAATAACGAGTAAAAAAAAAAAAAAAAAAAAAAGGTGAATCAGAAATTCAAAATCTAATAATATTAGTTAAAATAAATCCCAAACCAACTGAGTGTTGCTCACCCCAAATCAACTAACACGTGTCTTTTTTATAGCTATAATTAAATAGTGTAAAAGGAGGCAAACACTGAGAAGCAGACAAGAAAAACATATTTTTAGATGAGTTTTGAAACAGATGGAGAATTGTGTGGTTATAAACCCTTTTAAATATATGTCACTTTAAAAATTAAGGAAAATGCTAGTAATGTTAGACTAACAATAGTTGTCTTTCATAAACTTCATGGTGGCCTGAAGGAAAGAGAGAGGAGGGGGGAGAGGGAGAAAGATGGAGAGTAGGAGGGAGATGATCCTTACAAAAACTTAAAATTCCTTTATATTGGTTAATCTTTGTTTCCAAGAAGCTGAGGAAAAAAGTAATAAAAGGCAGAAGGTAAAATTATCCTCTTTTCGGCATACATTGGAAAATTCTATTTCTCCAGCCTCTTAGATGTATAATTCATTCTAATTTTTTCTTCAGATTTTTTAAAGCACCTGTTGAAAAGTATGCATTATTGATAAATCCTTTAAGAGTTGAATAATCACAATTAAATTTTTTGTACACAGTCATCAAAAATTTGACCAATTATATTTTTACTGGAATATTTCTGTGCATATTTTAACTGAAACTCAGGAACACAGACTACTTTTCTTTCACCCATAAAATTATTTTCTGTTTGCTAACCAGCAAGCAGCCTAGACTAAATGTCGTTGAATTGTTAATGGTTGTAAGGTGCTATTCCTGATACATGTTCCGTCACTATTACTCTGATTTTTCAGCATTATTAATACCTCATAAAAGCTCCATTAGGGCCATATTTCATTGAGTCTTAGGAATGTGTCTGTGGTGGATTGACCCTGACTGACTGTCATGTGCTCACAGGTTACAGGGGGACAACCCGCGTCAGAAGGAGAAGGGCATGAAAACATACATATTTCAAGATAAGTATTGAAATATGCCTGCATCCTTTTCAGAGACTAAGTCAACCAAAATAGAAATTTCTAAGCATTATTTTAAAAAGGAAAAGAGTCAATTGCCTTTAAAGAAACAAATTAACTGCTCCTAATGGTACAAAATCTCTTGCATAACATCTAAATTTTCCATCAGAAATTAATGGTTAAAATTGGTTCTTACTATGATTGTAACCTTGTTAAACAAATAGAAAGCCCTTGTATATATTTGACTATTAATAAAAAGTGTGTAATAATCCATATTTGGGATGTGAGAAATGAAAATTTATATCAGTCATGTCTATCCTTCTGAAGATTTAATTTCTGACTGATTTTGTGTTTATGCTCAATACTTATTTTTACATTTCTTGTTATTGTTCAAAATCACTGTCTAATACAGTAAGTGGTATCCAGACCAAGATGTTAAAAGATTGATTGAGTTGGATCAACATGTTGGATTTGCCCTACAGAAACTAATTTTAGAAACACTGTAGTTCATTATGCATTGAGAATTTTCAGTATTCATCTATTTTTTTCTCTATCCTGAATCCAAGTTGCATATGTTCTCCACAGAGAAGGGCACGAAAGACCAATATTCATTTGGCACTTTTCCCTCCAACTTCCTCCATACATCATATATTTTCAGTACTATACACTTCGATATTGTGAGCATGGAGCTAATGTGAATGTTGTACAAAAGCCAGCGAAATCAGAAAGAACAATGCCAACTTCAAACCAGTGTTTTATTTTCTGATCAAATGTCTTACGGTTCCAGAAAGCCAGAGGCACTTAGTAAGCTTGTCTGGCAAGTAGGATACATTTTCATGCTTAGGGAATCTAGAAGAAGTAAGAAATTAATGAAGATTCATGAATCAATCAATAAATTGAGAGAAAATAGAAAGTAAATGTAAAACATTATATTAATGAAAGTTCAGGTCCCACAGATTTAAACTGTATTTTATGTTACACATTTTAGGGCATAAAGCTAATGTGACTTGCAATGTATGCAGTTTTCCAATAAGAATTAAACAAATTATGAACGTAGGTGGAATATGGTTAAAACCATTTACTTTATGTATTTCTAGACATTTCTAAACATTTTTCATACCTTCTTATTGAAGACCCTAATAGGTGAATAGAGAAATGTATTTTCTAATAGAAATTGCTACAAGGTTTGGTATTAGTGAAATTTGAAGACTAGGACATGAAATTTACACGTCAAACATTGGAAAAGATCCAGGACCCTAATTCACATAGAATCATGGAACCATTGAATGGACTGGGTTGGAAGGGACCTTAAGGATAATCTAGCATCAACTCCCCTACACGGGAAGGGACACCTCACCCTTGACCAGGTTGCTCAAAGCCCTATCCAATCTGGCCTTGAAAACTTCCAGGAAGGAGGCATCCACAATTTCTCTGGGCTACCTGTTCTGTGTCTCACCACCTTCACAGGAAATAATTTCTTCATAATGTCTAACTTAAATCTACCCTCTTCCATTTTAAAGCTGGATGCAGCACTCAGGAGAGTGGAGTAGAAGGAGAGAATAACCTCCCTTGACGTGCTGGACATGCTTCTTTTGATGTAGCCCAGGATAGAGTTGGTTTTCTGGGCTACAAGTTGCTGACAAAGACAATAAACAGCACTGATCCCTGTACTGACTCCTGAGTAATGTCACTCAGCATTGGTTTTCATTTGGCATCGAGCCATTGACCACAACTCTTTGACTATGACCAGCCAGCCTATCTACTAGTTCATCAGAACCACCAGTTCATCTATCAAATTAAAATCTTTTCCAGTTTTGAGACCAGAATGTCATGCAGAACAGATAGATGACAAAAGTTTCTCTACCCTTCACTGACACTGTGACCCCACTATGAAAAGCCACCAGATTTGTCAGGCACAACTTGCCCTTGGTAATAAAGCCATACTGGTTGCCACCAACCACCTCCACATTTTCTATGTATCTCATCAGAGCCTTCAGGAGGATCTGTTCCATGATCTTGATGAGCACACAGGTGAGACTAATTGTCAGACTTACTGACCTGTAAGTTCCCTGGGTCTTTCTCTTTTCCCTTTTTGGAGAATAGGGAATATATTTCCTAGTTTCCAGTCAGGGGAAACATTACCAGACTGCCATGATTTTTTAAATACGATGGAAAGTCAGCAACTTAATTTGCTGATTCCCTCAGGAGTTGCTGCAACTGGATCTTGTCAGGTCCATTGGACTTGTGCACTTTTAGGTTCCTTAGGTGGTCTTGAACCTGCTCTTCTCCAACAGTGGGTGGATTTTCCTTCTCCCAGTCCCTGCCTTTGCCTTCTGCAACTTGGTGTGAACAGAGCCCTCGACAGTGGAGACTGAGGAAAAAAGTAATTGAGTACCTCAGCCTTCTTCATATGCTGCACAACCAGGTATCCTGCTTCCTTCTGGAATAGGCCCTCATTTTTCCTAGTCTTCCTCTTATCACTTATATATATGCAGAATCTTTTCGTGTTGCGCTTGATGTCCCTGGTCAGATTTAATTCTGTGCCTTCTCAGCTACTTATTTCTCTTCCCAGGCTACCTGTCATTGTTTCTACCCTCTGGAGACTTATTTTTTACATCCATGTGTGTTCAGGATCTCCTTGTTGATCCCCGCAGGCCTCCTGGGCATTCTTACCTGCCCTTCTCTATTTTGGGAGACGTTGCTCCTGGTCTTGGAGGAGGTGATCCTTGAATATCGACCCACTTTCTTGGCTTGGTCTCCCCTCCAGGAATTTATCCCATGACACCCTACCAAGCATATCTCTGAAAAAGTAAAGGTCTGTTCTCCTGAAGTCCAAGGCAGTGAACTTGTTGTACTCTCCTTGTTGCCCTAAGGATACTGAATTTCACCATATTGCAGCCACTGTAATCGAGACTGCCCTTAGGCTTCATGTTGTCCACCTGCCTATCCTTGTTGGTGAGAACAAGGACCAGCATAACTGCCTTTCTCATTGGTTCCTCTACCACTTAAAGAAGGAAATACACTGGAGAGAATACACCAAAAATACACCAGAGTGAATTTTTAAAGACTTAGAAAGTCTCTAACTGAAAAGAAATACACCTCCAGTAGGAAAAATAAAAAAAAATTCAGTGCAAGATCCAAGTCATGATCAAGACTTTAATGAAATTTGTGTTTATAATAACTTCTATACAGTTACAATATACAAGAAAAAAAGATTGCTTCTATTTTTAGTCCATAAAGGAAAATTATGAAAAAAGTTGAAAGTGTAATCAAGGATCTCTGCTGGGTTATCTAATATTTAAAGATAGGCTTAAAGAATCATTCTTAAACTAAATGGAATTTAGAGCTGTAACCTAAAGAAAAAGACTTCAAAGAATTTCTAGTTAATTTGTTTGGGGTTTTTTTCCTTATATAGACATATATATATACATATATATATCCACATTTTTCTTTTAAAAAATCCTTGTACTTTTAATTAAAAATTGTATTTCTATAAATAGTTGATCAGTTTCAGAAAAAAAAAAAAAAAAGAAAAAGAAAAAAAGAGCTACATTTCATTTAGAAAAAGGTAAAAGGTCAATTTTTTTGAGTAGACAGGAAATAATTGATACTGCTCCCCTAATATAATTTTTAATGTTACATGAAAAGAGAAAAACTAGTCACTGCAAAATGGCTAAACATTGGCATAACAAAACATCTCTGTATATTAAAAGATAGTTTATGACCTAATCAAAATAAATTGTTTTGATTTTTCTACTATATTGTTTGCACATTTAATACATTATAATGGAGACCATCTGTTTAATCCAATCAATTTTTCTGATTGAATCATACCTTTCCCCAAATCCAGTGGGGGTGAATGTGACTGTATTAGCATTCCTAAGGTATGAGAAGTACAACACAGAGGAAGGGGCCTCTCTGGATGCCATTCAGACTGGATACATCAAAAAAACAATGCACCCTCCTGTGCAAATTAGAAAATAAAACAAGAGGAACAGCATGTATGGTGGTAGCACTAATTAACTTTGAAATATAGAACATCTCATGAAGGAAAACCAATTACACTAGCTCTCTATGTAAAAGTTTTGCATTTATATTACTTTGACAGAAGTGAAATGAAATTGAGTGATCGTACATGTTGTTTGAATACTTCTAGTTTTAGCAAAATTAAACTTGAACTATGTTCATAGAGACAAAAAAAACACTGAACTAATGCATTATTTAAATGGACTGAAACAAAGATCTATGATAAATATTTTCTAATTACTTGCAATTTTAAGTCTGAAGCCAGTTTATGCTGTTTAAGACCATTATACCAATACAGTTAGAAAATTGGTTATTCCAAGAGTTTTCTGTGTTATGGTTATATCACACATTTGTTAAATGAAGTAAAATAATCTCTCAATAGAAATGTTTTTTAGAGTTATCTTTGTTACAATGCACTCCATGGTCAATGTAGTTTAATATTTGGGTCCCACAAGAACAAAATCTGACCATAAAGGGTCAGGTGCAAATAGAAACTTATTTGGTTGACAGGAAGATGAAGTGACCTGGTAAAGATTTGGCAAGTCTGTCAAAAGAAAGAGAAAGAGAGAGCGAGAGAGAGAGAAGGAGGGAGAGGCAGGAAAGATAGAGACAGAGAGAGAAAGGTATCACCACATGAAAATCGTGTGATGTCCCAATGATCATTCTTCCTAGGGTGGCAATCTGGTCCTAGATGACAATGAATGAAGGCATCGCGTTCCTTATTTGTACCGGAATTTACTGAAAATACACTGCTGATCCCGTGGCAGATTCTAACTTCTGGAATGTGTCTTTTCTCTCCCCATTGTAAGGACCAGAGCTATTGTCTGGACTGGCCCTCACCCAGCCCAATGATCATTAGCCAGTCCTTGGCCAGTTAGCTGGGGGCATCAGCTCACTGCAGGCTCTATCTGTGCCACCTACTTTTTTAGTCACTGTGCTTATCAGGAGTCTATGTCCAACATCCCACTTACCAATTGTTGTTTGTGGAAAAGATAATCTCTGATGAATGGAACATCACAGTCTTCAAGTTCACTGAAAAGAATGCAGATGTTTCTTAAGATATTATAATAGAAACAAAAACTGGTGTCTGTTAATTGAAAGAAGGAAACTTTAAGGAAAGATCATATTTGGGGGAAAATGAAATAAAAGAGAACAAGAGAGACATGAAAAATAAAAATAGCACACACATAACAGCAAAACTGTAAAAATAAATACATCTCAAGTAGTCAACAGCCTGGACTTGCAACAGTCCCTCAAGACACCTGCAAGACATTTGCAAGACATGAAGTTTGTGAAAAAGCTGAAGTGTGATGAGAAACACTTTTGTTGTATATAAACAGCTTTAAAAGCTTTCCGGGAAAAAAAGGGGTGTTCATGTTATTTAGAAGGCTGGAAAATATTTCTTGGACAATCAAAATGAACCATTTTACAACCACTGCAGGCAAAAGGAAACAAAACAGCACTACAGATATACTCTTGTTTTGTTTAGGAAACCATAGAAATATGTCTTTCATTTTAGAAACAGAAAGAACATTTAAGTACTTCACTGACACAACAAATGTGTTTCTGTTATGCTCAAGCACTGGAATGAATATTAACCATTTATCATGAGAAAACATTACAAGTGAAGGAGCTAGAATTTATGATTTTGTAGTGCTGAAAAGAAGTTACAGCATGGTGTCTTCTCTCTTAAACTTATTTAATTTCTTTACAGATACCAGTTTCCAACAAAATATGTGTTGCTGATTACAGAAGATTGATGGCAGAAAGTTAGCAATACATGCAGGAAAGGATATAATATTCCTCAGTAAAATAAGTGTCAATTCAAATAGAAATTTTTACTTAATCCCAGTGTTCTCCCAGCTGACATCATGAGAAGTACAAACCACAGGGGTGATATATCCTAGTGTATTTAAACCTACTTGATTAAAGAGTTTTGGAAACAAATCCATATTAATTAAAATTGATACAATACAGAAAAAAAAAAGGTTGAAATCATAGTATTAGCAAAACTTGTACTAGTGTATTATTTTTACATTAATTTGCTTCCTAGTTGACATAAGAGATCCTTCAAGATGTTTGGCCCAGGGGAAAGCTCAGATGAACAGATCCTATCATGAATGAAGCAGCAAGAAGAAATAGCTCTAGAATATATTGGCCATTTTTCTAAGGCCTATTGTCAGTCTTATTGCTCCCAGGAAGCTCCTGGAGAAAATAGATTCTGATTATAATTTTAACATTTCTCCAGATGAACTGGTGAATATATATCTGTAGTACAGACATAATATTTTTTAAATTAAAAGTCCTGTTGAAAAGATTCAGTTATAAGGCTGGCAAAAAGACTCAGTTTTATGAAAAAAACCTACATGACTTAACAAAGCAAACCAAAGGCAAATACAGAAAACAAGTAGATAATATTATTGGACTAGTTTAAGTTCCTATTATTCTCCTAAGTGGAGACATTTATAGACAAATTAGTAACAAGAAGTGGTTTTGGCTACTAGATGGTTGCTTCCTCCTTTTCTTCTGACCCCTTAAATGTTAGTATTTTTTTCTACACGCATTTTGTGGTATTTGCTTACATGTGAAACACAGATTGTCCTACAGCACTGACCAACAGTTTTTTACTTGATTAAAGAGTTTTGGAAACAAATCCATATTAATTAATTAATTCTCAGTTCACAGAATCACAGAATCATCAGGGTTGGAAAGGACCAAAGAAAATTTGTTGGTTTTATTAGTTACCAAGATTGCTGGAACACTACCAGAAACCAAGAGTTCTTGTTGTTGATCGGTCTGCAGAATATTCCAAATTCTGAATTCACTGGGATGAGCAAGCAGAGGTCTTTGTTGCAGAAATAACCAAAACATAATAGCAGGGTGTGGTTTTCCCTTCATTACATTTTTCAGGTGTTCTTTCCACTGAGATGGATATAATTCTTGTGGTATTTTTTTGGTGCTAATGTAGACTGGTGCTAAGACCCAATTTATTTATTTGTCACATGGTGCAGGATGTACTGCTACTTCGGAAGTTAAATTGCCGATCCTAGCTGGGTTCAGCTCATGGCAGAATAAACAGCATTAAATATTATTAAAATGACCACACAAGCAAGGAAAAAAGAAGTTCTCCTGAAAAGCTATATCTGGGAGTTTCTCCAGCCATAGTTATTAACCAACGAATATAATCATCATCTTTTGCTATAGGCTTGCCAATAGCTTCCAGAAGTGTAAGCAGTTTTGCAACTTACACATACCAAAATACCACATCGCCTGCATTACTGGAAATTACCTGCATGCCTGGAACTCAAAGGATCAGGATCCAAATATCGAGATATATAGTCTCTTCTCATGTTGTCTGTACTTGATAGAAGTGCTTTCTATGCTTTTAATTTTTTCCTTATTTGAATAGTATTCATAGTATTCAACACTAACCTCTCTTCCCCATCCCACCCCAGTTCTTAAATAAGAAGTTGATGTCCATACATTATCAGAGAAGAAAAATGAGACACTGCTAGTGTGCAAATAGATACCAAACACATGAAAGACAGTGGGCAGATTCCCAGGATTTGAATAACTTCACAAGTCTTGATAAGAATGAAAGGAATAGTTTTTAATTCCATGTATTTGAATATGAAAAAGTGATGTATTCCATAAGTAAATTAAATTAGGTGGATAAAAAATAGGCACCAGTTCCACTCATATTCAGTGCATTTAACTAATTCAATTTTCTCAGTTGGTATCATATTTTAAAAATGTTCACTGAAGCCCACAACACAGCAAAGTATTTTGTTTACGTTACTCTAGGTATTTAATGAAAACCATATACCCCTTGTCATGACGGATTTACACTTAAACTTATTTCATGTACTCTTCTTATTTCTATAAACACATTTCAGATTTTCTTTGTATATCTATTTTTAAATACAATGCTAGAGAAATTATTAATATTTTTCTATATGATATTAATAGACACTTCAACAAGAGATAAATGTCATTACAGAAACAGAAACTTACTACAGAAAATTACTATTTTTGTGGTAAATCTCTGTGAAAACCAATTAGTATTAATGACTGCACAAAATGCACATTACTGGCATCTGTGTTCTGTATCTGGCTCTTGATTTTATATTTTTCCAAATTTCTTTCTCTTTGTATCAATACTTCCTTTATAATTTTTGAAAATTATATCTACAAATGCATTGTTATACAGGAAAATAAATAAATTGTATAGTGGTGGAGTCAGGAAGGCCAAGACATGGATGGAACTGAACTTGCCAAGGGATGAAAAGAATAATAAAGATTTTATAGATAGGTCAGCCAGAAAAGAGAGGTCAGAGAAAGTGTACTCTCGTGACGAACACAACTAGCAAACTGGTAGCAATGAACTAGGACAAAGCTGAGGTACTAAACAGTTTGCTGCTTCAGTATTCACTGGCAACCTCTCTTTGAACACTTGTCAAATGGATGGACCACAAAACAGAGACTCGGGGAGTAAAGTCCCTCCCATTGTAAGAGAAGATCATGTTCTTGACCACTTGAGGAACCTGAATATGCATAAGCAGATGGTGTGTGAAGAGCAGTACCCCAGAATCCTTTGGGAACTGGCTGATGTAGTTGCCAGAGCAGTTTCCATGTTGTTTGAAAAGTCAAAGCTACCAGGTGAAGTCTGCAGTGACTGTGAAAAGGGAAACATTGCACTATTTTTAAAAAAGGGTAGAAAAGAGGACCCTGGAAGCTACCAACTTGTATACCTCACCTTTGTGCCTGGCAAGATCATGAAACAAATCTTCCTAGAAGCTATGCTAAGGCACATGGAGGACAGGAAGGTTATTTGAGACAGCCAGCTTGGCTCCACCAAAGGTAAATCCTACCTGGCCAACCTGGTGGCCTTCTTGGATAGAGTGACTACATCAACAGACAACAAAAAAGCTATGGATGTTATCTATCTGGGCTTCTGTAAGGCTTTTGACATGGTCCTCCACAAAATCCTTCTGTCATACTTGAAGATATACAAATTTGATGGATTAACTGTTTGGTGGATAATGAATTGGTTGGATGGTCGCACCCAGAGGGTAATGGTCAAAGGCTCCAACTACAGAGGGAAATCTATGATCAGTGATGCGCCTAAGGGATCTGTGCTGGGACCATTACTGTTTAGCGTCTTCATGAACAATACTGACTGTGGGATCAACTGTACCCTCAGCAAGTTTGCCAACAATACCAAGCTGTATTGGTATTGTTGGCAATATTGTACCAACTGAAGTGAATTGATGGCATCCAGATGGATCTTGACAGGATTGAGAGGTGAGCCTGTGCAAACTATATGAAGTTCAACAAGGCCAAGTGCAAGGTCCTGTAGATGGGCTGGGGAATCCTCCAATATAAATGGCTTCAAGATGAGGGGTTTGAAAGCAGCCCTGAGAAGGTGGCCTTGTCAGTAGTGGTAGATGAAAAACTGGACATGATCCAGTAATGTGCCCTTAAAGCCCTGAAGGCCATCTGTATCCTGGGCTGCATCAAAACAAGCATGACTAGCAGTTTAAGGGAAGTAATTATGCCCTTGTGAGACCCCACCTGAAGTTCTGCATCCAGCTTTTTAGCCCCTAGAACAAGAAAGATATAGACATGTTGGAGAGAGGCCAGTGGAGAGCCACACAACTGTTCAGAGAGATGGAGCAGCTAGGAAAGGAAAAACTGAGGGAGTAGGGGTTTTTCAACATGTAGAAAAGAAGACTTTGGAGAGACCTTATGGGTCCCTTTCAGTATCTAAAGGGTCTTGTAAAAAAGATGGGGACATATTTTTTATTAAGGACTGTTGCAATAGGACACTGGTTTTAAACAAAAAGAGGCTGTGAAAATTACATGACTCAGACACATTAGTGTACGTAAAATATTTTTTTATAAACATTTTAGTTGTAGAACCCTCCTTTTTAATCTAGAAACACGTTCATTTCAGACTAAGTTGATCTGGTATAGAAAAAGTTGAATGCAGTATTTCCATTTTAAAGAATTTTGAACGGACATTATCCGTTTTCCTGAATTTTAGCTCTTCTGGTTCTGAGCAATTTGCTTGCAATTCATAAAGCTGGAGGAAGCAAGGTATATTTTTTAATTTCTTTGCTTTTGTTTGTTAGCAGTTCACTCAAAGGGAACAAATATTCTATTAAAAAACATATATCTTAATTTAAAAAAAAAAAAGGAAAAGGCAACTCATTAATCTTCAGAAAAACAATCCTATGATATACCACTTATGTCACACAACTAAAAAAATCCAACCTTAAACCCAAAATAAATCTTATTAGCTACAGTAGGCTCCTGGGAGTGTCCTTTAGACACCATGAGTTCCAGTTAAATAGAATTTATGCAGGTTAGTTTAATATAAATAAGTGACAAGAAGCAACTAACATTTCAACCTCTAAGGCTATTTTTCTGTGTAGGCAACATTTGGCAAAATGGGCTACAACAGTGCCAGCTTCTTGAAGGCTGTAATGTTTTCAAAACAATACAGAATCTCCCAAGGAGATTCCAGTGTGGTGAGAAAAAGCTAACCTCAGAAAGGTAACATTGAAATATCCTAAAAATAGGGAATCTTGAGGGTGTCAGCCTACTTTTTTCCATGACAGATATTGAAAGGCATCCCCCAAGACATAGGCTACCAGAGTATTGCTGCTTTTCAGTACAAGCAGGTTCTCACATACAGTTGAAAAAATTGCTTACAAGTATTTGAATGAATTAAGAAATTATAATATATTATTCTTTTTCTCCCTCAAGGAGGTGAAGACTTTTGTATGTGTGCTTATGTGTCTAGAGCTATGGTCCACTCCACTTTCTTTGACAATTTGAAAAACAATTTGAATATGTGAACACATTAATTCTGTATTTTAAATCACTTTATGTGTTTACAGTGCAAATGGCATCAAGCTGTGTTTTCTATTAACCTTCAGAAAGAAACTCCTTGAAATTACTGTGAGTAGAGTTCCCATAACAGAAGACTAATACCACCAATCTGTTTCCAATTTTACAATTATATCTGAAATCTTTTGGCAGTGGAGTAGTCATTTTCATGTAAGAGACTCTGAGCACGATACCTAGCATGTTATACTCATTTATATAAATGACATTTTACAACTTTTTTTCTTAAAAGACCTTATGGCTCACAACAATTTAAATTTTTTTTTATTATTATTTATTTTTCAGTTTTTGAAGTTTGGCCTTTCCAATTCTTATTTATATGTATGGAAAGGTTGAAAAAAAAAAAAGTGATGAAGAAAATAAATTCTCAGATTTTATAAATATGATTTGAGTAGAAGGGGTATGTTTCACATATCTTTTCCAGTGTTTTAAGTCCAAGATATTCTAAGCACTCCATTTACCGTATATGAAGACTTTACATGTGGAAAAAACCTTTGACCTGCAAAATACTCAAGACCTTTTCTGCTGCTTAGGAATAGTCAGAATAGAAGATTCACAGATCTGGGGATGCATCTGAAGACATTCTTCAGATTTCCACACGATTTCAAACCTGGGGAGATCTAGTAAAGTTTAAAGAAGCAAGTAAACAAACAAACATCAAACCAACAAAAAAACAGGGAACATTTTTTTTTTTAAATCTAAGGTACATTTTGCAGGCAAAGTAATATTAACAAAACTGGTAATGAAATACAGCTTCATTATGATACAGCTGCTGCTATGTATAGACTGTATAGACTGATAGGTTTGAAAATCATAAGCAGAGGATGGAGCTGAGTACAAAACTGACTGTACTACAATAAATATATTTTGTTTAACAAATAGTACCATACTCATCTTTTGATCTCCTGCAGACATGTTAATGATTGTCTTTATGATGTCAGATATGCTACTTTGTGTGAGCAATATTTTGTCAGTAATTGCTTTTACACAGTTCAAATAACTTTTAAAACAGATGGCCATGGAGACTGAGGAAGTAGGACACACCTCTGACAGGCACTGAAAATTATGAAAATCTGTCACTGTTTTTCAAAATTTTTTAAAGTGGAAAATGCAGTGCCTCCACAATAAACAAATTGTGGCATATACAAAAATTCAGTAACTCCATGTGGGTAACAGCTGAAAACATAAAAGATTATGAGTATTCTTTAAACACCCACAGTCAATATGTGTAACTTATTTATGCAAGATGGAAATCAAAGAAGAATCACATAGTATCAGTGAAGTGAGTCATGGCTGATAGAGAGATAAACTGAATGTATGACAAAGCTGAACCAGAAATTTTTGATGTGTGTGGGTTTTCTTTTGTTGTTTGTGTGGATATTTCACTAAGATTAAAATAACCCTATAATTTTAATAGTTATGACTTTTATATTCTCTCTCTTAACCAAAGAAAAAATAATTTGTCTAGATGCCGAGTTTCAAAGGTATTCTAACATTGCTATAGTAAAACTGTCAAATAAGTAATCAGAAACCAAATTCCTCCAATAAAATAAACCAAAAGGATATTATTGAGATCTAAGGATCTATTGATACTATAGATCCTTAGTAGCAACTTACTCAAAAGTTACACAAAGTATAATTTCCCCCTTTTAGTGAGGAGAAACACATCCTTTTTTTTTTCCTCCTTTGGGATGCTGGACGTGAAATGCAGTTGCACTAAGTGTGACACAGCAAGGCAATAATTTAGCAGGGCCTGTAGTAATAGGACAAGGGATAATGGTTGGAAACTGAATGGGCTAGATTTAGACAAGATATCAGAAAGAAAATTTTTACTATGAAGTTGGTGAAACACTGGATGAGGTCGGCCAGAGAGGTTGTAGAAGCCCCATCCCTGGAAATACTGAAGGTCAGCGCTGTGATTTATTTCAAGCTGTCTCTACTCCTTGCAGGATAGTTGGACTAGATCATTTTAAAGGCCCCTTCCAGCCATTTTATGATTCTAGGATTATATCTTATGAGGGAGTTATGAATGATGTTTTGAATGTGGAGATGGTTATTTGTTTTATCTAAATTGGTTTGTCTGGTGTTATTTCAAATTAGATTTCCTAATCTCCAGTGCAATCAGAATTCTTTTGTCTCTTTAATTAAAAGTCGTTTTGATACATTATTCTTGAATCACTGCAGTGAGGCTGTTTCAAAGTCTTGACTTTGTATTCTCAAACTCAGTGAAGTATTTATGTTGAATGACAAAACAGAAAATCAGAGAAACAATCAAAACTGCTATTATTTAGATTTGTAGTGATTTGAAAATTCTCATGCACACTCTCCAAAAAACTCTTAAAGCACATTAGTTCATATTTGCATGGGATATTTATATTTCAGTGAAAACATTGAAATTCACTATTTTGCACCTTGTTGTATTATTAGTTCCTGTATCAAATGCACAGAAGTAAAATCAATCTAACAGTAAAATTTACCATTTGAATTGTCAAGTCAGAGATTCTTTTGTATGCATATAACATCAAAAATGCTTATTTTAAGTATTTGTACTTTACGTAAAGTGACGCAAACAACTACTTTCTACAGCTACAGCCCACAATAAAGTTTACTTGGTTCTCAAAACTTTCTAGTTAATAAATAAAATAATTTTTGAGGTAGTAGTTCTTTACTGCTTCAAGGAATTTGTGTTAATTTCAGAGAAAAGTGGAAGAGAAATGAGAGAACAATAACTTTTACAAGCAACAGACATGACTGTAGTCAAATGAATGACCTAATGCTGTTCTGCGTCCCTCCCCAAACTAGGCAATAATATTTGCTTCAACTGAAAACTCTGAAATAAGATCTTGTCTGTAAGAGAAATGTGAGAGCAAAATGTCTGAATTTCTAGTAAGTTTTTACTTTCACTTAACAGAGTATAAATAGGGATGGTGAGCAGAAATATTTCATCAAATGTTTGAGATATATTTCTGTAATGCTGTTACATGTTGGGTAACAGGAACATAAAAGATTGCAGTAACACATTCAGTTTATGTGGAGCTGGCACAGCTCAAACTTGATTTACATTTTCAAATATTTACTTGGATCATTGCGGAGGTATGACATACAAACTGCAGAAACCATCAGTCAGGCTATTTGGTTCTGAACACATATATTAGATCATTAAATTCCATGCAATGTGAATGCATTTTCATTAAGCCAAAATTTAGCCATCATCATTGTGTGAATCCAAGGGCTGTTATTCTGATTTCACTTACGTTGTGTTCGGTGAATGTTCAATCTGTGAACTATTAAGTTAGATGTACTAGAGTTGAAAATCATGCACACTCCCACACTCCAAGTCCTGGCTTAGGTGCATTTGATTGCAATCAAGGATCATCTGATCATCTAACCAAGAGTGCTGAAAATAAAATGTACTTTCAGTTTTATGATATCTCACTAGTGGTGTCCCCCAGGGATCAGTGTTTGTCCCAGTTCTGTTTAATATCTTTATTGATGATTTAGATGAGGGGATTGAGTCCATCATCAGCAAATTTGCAGATGACACTAAGCTGGGGGGGAGTGTGGGTCAGCTGTAAGGCAGGAGGGCTCTGCAGAGGGACCTGGACAGACTGGAGAGTTGGGCTGATTCCAATGGGATGAGGTTCAACACGGCCAAGTGCCGGGTCCTGCACTTTGGCCACAACAACCCCATGGGGAGCTCCAGGCTGGGCACAGAGTGGCTGAGAGCAGCCAGGCAGAGAGGGACCTGGGAGTCTGGATTGACAGGAAGCTGAACAGGAGCCAGCAGTGTGCCCAGGTGGCCAAGAAGGCCAATGGCATCCTGGCCTGGATCAGGAACAGCGTGGCCAGCAGGTCCAGGGAAGTGATTCTGCCCCTGTACTCAGCCCTGGTGAGGCCACAGCTCGAGTCCTGTGTCCAGTTCTGGGCCCCTCAGTTCAGGAAGGAGATTGAGGTCCTGGAGCAGGTCCAAAGGAGGGCAACCAGGCTGGTGAAGGGATCCAGCACAAGTCCTGTGAGGAGAGGCTGAGGGAGCTGGGGGTGTTCAGCCTGGAGAAGAGGAGGCTCAGGGGAGACCTCATCGCTCTCTACAACTCCCTGAAAGGAGGCTGGAGCCAGGGCGGGGTTGGTCTCTTTTCCCAGGCAACTATCAGCAAGATAAGAGGGCACTGTCTCAAGTTGTGCCAAGGGAGGTTTAGGTTGGATATTAGAAAGAATTTCTTCACAGAGAGGATGATCAGACATTGGAATGGGCTGCCCAGGGAAGTAGTGGATTCTCCGTCCCTGGAGATATTTAAAAAGAGCCTGGATGTGGCACTCAGTGCCATGGTCTGGTAACCGCAGCGGTAGTGGATCAAGGGTTGGACTTGATGATCTCTGAGGTCCCTTCCAACCCAGCCCATTCTATGATTCGATGATTCTATGATTAAAGGATGGATTATTCTGTCCTTCATTATGATGGTGTTTGGTTTGCACTCTAGTTGTTTTCCTACTCATTTAATGATCGCAGAACAAAACAATAAATTATGTCCATAAATACATCTGTACAAAATACATAAATGTAAAAATATACACAAGAACACCATCCTATATATACCACATCTTAATATATGTAGCACAGCTGTTAGGTTCCATTCTCTTTCTCTTTCTCTTTCTCTTTCTCTTTCTCTTTCTCTTTCTCTCTTCCTCTTCCTCTTCCTCTTCCTCTTCCTCTCTCCCACTCAACAGACTTGCCAAATCTTCACCATGACACTCATATTGCTTGTGCTATTTTCTGTCCACCAAATAAAACTTCATCTATGCACCCAACACTTTGTGTTTGGATTTTGCTCTTGCAGGATCTGAATAACGATACATTGACCAGAGGGTGGATTGTAATGATAACACACAAAGCAAACATATTTAGAGGACATTGTGATAAGAATGGGAAAAATAATTAATGCACAAATAGCATGCATTTCTGTCTTTTAAGTCATGCTAACCAGAACATACTTATTCTGTGTTTCAGTCAATTCTTCACCCTTGGTTCTTAAATTACAAATTATAATCCTTTAAGAAAGAATAAATTACATTTCCAACGTATTTTAACATTAGTTTATAGAAATCTTGATATTTTTAATGCTTTTTTAAGACATAGAAATATCAATACAAAAATATTTAATTCTTTTATATACATCATTTGATGTTAATTTTACTCTCTATTTTGTCTTCCTCACTTTGATGTGCATAGTTTTGTTATTTTAAACAGTTTTTATATGAAAAGGATATTTTTACATCACAGCTGTCCCTCTCATCTGTAATGATGCTGTTGTAATCTGAATAAGATCTCTATATGCTTATATTATAAAAATGAAATTTTTATAATAAAATAATGTATCAGTATCTTTCCTTAAAGAACAACAGCAAAACTACTGAATCACGGGTGTTTTCACTCATGTATTATCAAGCAATAATAGCATCTACTCAGAGCTGACACCATGACAACACAATTTTATTCCTGTAACAAATGAATTTCAGGAAGAAAAGGGAATTCATAAAAGGGAAAATGTGTAGTCCAGGAGGAACTGAGGTCTAACTGTGAAAACTTCAAGTATACTCAGTAAAAACAGAGACAGCACCTGTTTCCCAAATCAGTTATTTTATATAGGTCAATTAACATGAAGTTTGGATTATTTTTTGGCTCCTGACACATAACACAGATTGCTATTAATATGTTTTGTTGCTTAAAGAAAGCCCAAAACACAAAACAAAGCCACCCATGTAAAACCACTTTAAGATTATTTTCTTGTTTGCATATCTGTTATTTTATTCAAGCAAACTGCATTCTATTACTTTTTACTAGCAATTCTTTCAATTTCTTCCAAAAGATGGACGTTGACTATACAGATAATATACTGTAAAACTGACCTTTCTTTTGAAGGGAGTAAGGAAACATGGAGCTTTTCTCCTACTTCCAAAGTTTGAACTGTGCTGCTAGTTATATAGAAACCTACAGAGTAAGCAAACAAGGTGATTTCAGATGGCAAGTCTTTCCCCTCCATAGCATTCCTAGCCTAATACAGGCTAATTTCAAAAGTATTTACCCTCACTAATCAGAGCAGGAAATTGGGTTACTTGTGCTGTATAGATGGCCAGATACATGAAGAAAGGAAAAAAAGCACCTCTTCTATAGAGGACAGAATTTTCAGAAATATTAATTGTAATGAGAGATTGATTTCAAGATTTTGTGTATTGGATTTAAAATAAGAAAATTTCAGCCTTCATTTTAAACCCTAGTAATCTCAGAAACAAATCGTTGTTGACAATGACAACTCTAAGCAATTCTTTATTTTCCAGGTCAGAACACTAGCATGTTTAACCCCCTTGAAAAATTCATTATAAGTATATAGTCTGAGGTTTGAAAATGCTTGTAGAAGGAACAAAACATTGCTATATTATAATAAAGTTGTTAAAAGGACAACTTTTTTCAATTCTGGCTTATATATTTGAAAACTTATAGTAAAGAAAAATAGTTCCATGTGCAAGACGTCACATATAGTTTTCATTCTCTATGATATTTCACCTTTTCATCACTTCAATTACTGTATTTCAAAGTGAACCAAATGTTTTTGAAAGAATCATTGTGATTCCTGACTCTTAATATTTTAAAATAATCTTTAATGTTTCAGAATGTATTATTTTGATGTTCTTGTTTCTAAATAAATCTACCTAGTATGACTGAGGATTCTTGATAGATGCTAGAAAATACAGGCAGTAAAGCAAGAGAGGCAGAGGGAATTATTAAATCCTGTATTAGCTTTCCTACACAGCCTGCTATTGAGTAATCACATTCATATCCTCCATGACTTCTGTCAACTATGTATATCACCAGTAAAATTCCTTGAACTATACCTCCAGCAAGTGATACTGCCAAGAAAAAAATGGATCACTGTAAACATAAAAGATGACAATGGAAAAGAGGCAAAGAGAAAATAGCTTACTGTAAGTTTGTATCTTCATGAATATTTTAAGGAAATGTAGTTTGGTTATTGCCAAAAGGAGTAGACTTGATTCTTGACTTTTCCCAGGTTGTTAGTTGTTTTTTTGCTTTTCCTTGTAAAACAAAAAAAACATGTTTGTGCTGTGATGACAGGACAAATGTACATTGGAATTACCTATTGGAATTATATATGCACAGGTTTTCTTGGATTAGTTTTTTTCTATACAAATGCCTGTTTTTCTTCATTGACTTCAAAGGAAATCTAGGGTGAGGTAGAAGTCCAAATCAAAGACTTCTTGATTTGCTCAGATGACTGATGAATAATCTCAGCCCTCAGGTTTGTTGCACTTTATCTTACATTAAAAAAAAAATTAAAAAGTAATTGGGCTCTTGAGAGATGACAGTTAGTCGAACATCAAGTAGGTTGGCAGCAGCCCTCTGTCAAGTGGAAACCATTAAAGACTTGTATTATCACTTCTGAATTGAAATAAATAAGTAATTGGAGTCCCTAGATAGGACATTAGAACAGTTTGGGCCTAAGCAAATTACATTTCTTTGTTTTCTTCCCTATTTTTGAGACAGCATTGATGCAGCATAATATTTCATCCTGTCTAGCTAATATTGTTTTGCTGCTTGTCCCTCAAAATTTACCTTTTACAGAAAACATTAAGCTGGTGCAGAAAAGAACTTGAGACCAAAAGTTAAAATTAAATAAAAATAGAAACACTGTGGTTTTTACTCCTCCCTCCCTTGCCCTCAACAATGAAATAGAAAGTACTGAATTATATGTCAAAGCCTCCAGCTGACAGTAGTGTAATGCAAATATGATACTATATTTTCTCTTTTCTTTGTCATTAATCTACATTAATCAAACCATGTTTTGTTTGCTTTATATGGTAATCAGAGAATACAATCAGCATATTAAAACATATGAAATTAACAAGAAGTCACCAAACTAAACCTATCTATTCAAAGCTAATTTCCAGAGGGTTTGATGTCAAAATGTTAACAAATCCCAAAAATAACTATGAATTCTTTCACAAATGCTCTCTCCCTATTTTGTTTTGGTTTTATATTTTATGTTGTTCATGGCCATTTGAAAAGTTTAGTAGACTTAAAAAAGATTTTGTTTCTCATTTGACAGTAGGATACTTTTTTTTTTTTTTTTGCTTATTACAGATATCTGCAGATCTTTGTCTAGAAAAATTTGTTTGCTATGGTGTTTTTGAAAAAAATATGTAAAAGAGGTCTTTGAATTTTAAAACATGAACCCATAGTATTTGTTAATCAATAATAATGAGGAGAGTAGGAAAAAGGGATTATTCAACAGTAGGACACAACAAAGTTAACACTCTTAGCTGTTTGGATTTTAACTATTCTTTTTGACAAATCTGTTTATAGAGTATGGTGAAAGTCCAGGAAATCTCTGAAGTGTGTATTTAACTTCAGGTACATATCATGCTTGAAACACATCTGTAAGTCTTTTAACTCAGGATAAACAACGACAAGAAAGTATATAAGATTACTGAAAAACAAAGAATATTTAGTAATATAATTCTAAATATTAAAATTATTTTCAGTGAACATATGATTTTTTTTTCATAATGCTCAATGTGCCAAAGAATTTTCTGTGCACATAGCCTTTAAAAATAAATCCTCTACAATCTTTCTTTTTTACATAAATTTTAATCCATTTATTCATAAAAATCCATGGAATTTCAAATAAGTAGTAACTTGTAGACAACGTTTCAAATTTTTGTTTTTTCCTAAGTTGATAGTACAGCTTTTGAGTACTCATAGTATTCATTCAGGTGACTGAGGACTGCTACAAATTGCCCAGAGATGTTGTGGAAACGTCATTATTGGAGGTAGTCATAAACTGTTTGGACATGGTACAGTTCAGCTCTCCCTCAGTGACTCTGCTTATCAGGGGACTGGAAAAGGTAACCTCCAGAGCTCCCCTCCAACCTCAGCCATTGTTTGGTTGACAGGCTAAGACCAACTATGTTTCTTGAGCTGTGTTTTCCACTTACGCATGGAATCATGCTTACTTGAAGTTATATTTTTGATTATCTTTTATACAAAATTAATTTTGTTGATAAAGCTGGAGGTTTTCTAGTTATCATTTGTTAGTAAAAATTCTCATATTACTTTCCTTTCTCTTATAAATATTAAAAAAAAAAGTAAGTTGAATTTGGCTGTCTTCATGCACACAACAAAATAAAATATATGTCTTATCCAGAAAGGCATTTATATCCTTCCTTGATTATAAAGTGACCTGATGTGTCATCTTCACCTACAGATGTCCAAGTTTAAAGCAAACATATTTCACCTTAATAATCTTCTATAAAATGGTCATAATATATCAACAAACAGCCATAGAATCATAGAATTCTTAGAGTTGGAAGGGCTTTTAGAGATCAACTAGTTCAACCTCCTTGCCATATGCAGTAATCTTCCACTAGATTCATCAAAATCCCAATGAACCTGTCCTTGAACACTTCCAGGGAGAGAGCATCCACAGTGCTTCATCACCCTCAGCCTCTTGGTCCCCTTCAGGTACTGGAAGGCTGCTAGAATGTCCTCTGGACTCTTCTATTCTCCTATCCTCCAAGATGAGCAGCCCGAATTCCCTCAGTCTGTCTTTTAATCATCTTCATGGCCTTCCTCTGGACTCACTCCAACATGTCCTTCTTTGTCTTTCCTATGCTGAAGATTCCAGAGCTCAACACTAAACTCCAGGGGGGGTCTCAGAGAGGTGATTAGAGAGAGAGACAATCACTTTCCTTGACCTGCTCGCCCCACATCCTTTACGCTTAGCCATCTCAGATGAAAGATGGCATTCAAAAATTAAATGTAATTAACTATAAAGACACACAAATGTTATAAAAATAATGAATCATGGAATGGTTTAGGTTGGAAGTGACCTTAAAGATCATCTAGCTCCTACCCCAATGTCTTTTTTTTATTATATTAAAATTAAATATCTCAATTTTTTGTTGAATTCTCAGGATATAACAACCTCTCATATTTCAGAGGGAGAAATATATGACTAGCAACCAAATTCAATGATATAGATCATGATTCATCATTGGCATTGTTTTCACTCCACTATGTGAAAACAAATTAAATAAAACTACAGTGTAAAGTAATTAAGTTCTTACTCAACAAAATGAAAAAGACAAACAAAAAGCCATATTTAATTTGGGTGTTCTTAAACATAATTGTCTAAGTGAAAGCAATATACCAAAACAAACAGGTCTTTACCTTTGTCATATTGTATGTGCTGTACAAAGTAAAAATTAAAAAAAAAAATCAAAACATTTCAGAATACATATTTGATTCAGTCTTTGTATATATATACATTAAACCAAGCAAGATAAGCAAAACACCAGGATTGCGTGTTCCCACAATAGTCCATTTCATCTTTCTGTTTGACTCTGAAAAAAGACAGGAATAACTGAATCCTTTCTTAAAGATACCTCCTGTGACTACAGAAGACCTCTTTCACCTTTTCCAAATTACTGACCAGTACAGATTCAAAATTCTGAAGGCTTTTCTACTGCCATAATTCAATGAATAAACCTGACAGACAATAGTTAAAAAAGGTAGCTAAGACAAGTGATGGAAGAACATTATGACTTTTGTTTTCCAAATCTGTTGAAATATAACCTACCTCACAAAAAGGTCATAAAAATGTCATTGCTACAGATAATAGCATATTAGTGTAAATGTAATACTAGAAATCTCAAGAGGATCACATGATAACCATTCACACATGGATTTTGGTAAAGTAGAAAAATAGAGCACTGAAGCAAAACTAACTCTTGAGTAAAGACAGATTTTCCTTCATTTTGCTGAGAAGATTCTTTTCCCAGTTTTCTTGCAGAAGAGAGAAAACCAAAACAAAACTGATCTTTTCACTTTTGATAAAGACAAGTTTGACATAAATCAAAATTCATAATTTTAAAAATAATGCACATGGTTCCAATTGCTATCACATCAGAACTTATATATCTGTTTTTTAAGAAAGAGTTGAGACAGACATGAACTACTGCTCAGAACTGTTTGTCCTCAGTAGGGATTATTTAGCCCTCTAAGCACTGCTGGCTGCTGATCACACAATGAAGGTTGTGCTGATGCAAAAGGAGCTCTGATGATGCCTCAAATATATATTCATGCACCTTTTTTTTATTATGCTGCTGATTGACTTCAGACATTTTACAAAAATTTTCTTAAAACTGTGAAATTGATCAAAGCTTAGCAATGTCTTTCATCACATTTCCAGCTTCTAATTCTGTTTGACGACCAAGGTGATGAATCAACCATAAAATTTTTTAGGCCTGTGCAAAACTTTTTCTTATATACTCCTCTATTTGTCATTTCACTGATTTCTTCTCTGCTACATTTCAAGAGTATTTTCCTTGAAAAGTTAATATACTAGGAAAAATAAAACAGTATTGAATATATCTTCTCATGTGAGGTGTTTTTTCCCCCCTCTATCCAGAAATTTCAGTAAGATGTAGAGAAGTTTGGAATACACGTTTTCTTAAAAATTAGGTACTCTGGTCAAAACACTAAAAACATTGCAAGGTATGTAGTGACAAAGACATAACACTAGCAGCACACACAATGAATTAATTCCAGATGCAAGACCAACCTTTTTTTCAATTAAAACAATACATTGATGAATCTTAAATTTCTTTGACATGTTATCAATAGTGTGAAAAATCACTTAACATCTGAATATACACTCTGGAAAGAAATATCAAAATAAAAAAGGATGAGAATAAATAAGAAGTAAGTTCCCACTGTTACCATTGGGAACAAAAAGAAGAAAGAATTAGAAAATGAGAGCC
Organism: Phaethornis superciliosus; assembly: GCA_023637945.1. NCBI lineage: Eukaryota > Metazoa > Chordata > Aves > Apodiformes > Trochilidae > Phaethornis > Phaethornis superciliosus. The sequence goes on along the minus strand of JAJQWJ010000001.1, from coordinate 150,103,342 downwards.
AGGATATATAAAAATGGCTCTGAATTTCCATTTTTAAGAATCTTCCTCATACTCTGAGGGTCAAATTTGCAGCCTCTGAGATGACAGAATGGAATAACTAACTTTATTTCTGGCTCAGACCTAATTTTATATCATGATATGCATTGATGCACAGTATAAACAAATATGCTAAAAATACGATATTTTTTCTACTTGTTTGATGGTTTTGTTTCATATGAGATTTTCACAGATGCATATTAAATATGTAGTGAATATCTAAGTATCTTGGTTAGAGTAAAAATTTATACATTAACTTTAAGTATAAAGATCACATTTTAAGAAAACTTTTTGAGGAAAACAAGCAGTTATTATTTGATTTATGTTTTGACATATGTTTGCCACAGTACCATGATGGATTCTAGGATTTCTATACATCTCATGTATAGGTCTTGAAATTCTGATATTCTGAAAAATATGGAGTTGAACAGGTACATATATCACTCAGTTTGTTCCAAAGTTAATGCACCTGTAGTTACCATGTCTGGAAAAGTACATGGGAAAAAAAATGGAAGATTAGGAAAAAAACATTCATATCATATCCCACTGATTTCAATGAAATGCATATGCATTCATCCAAAATCTTAAGTAGGCAAGAACTCAGGTTTTCTAAAACAAAATGGAAAGCAAATAAGATGAAGCAAAAGTTTCCTCTGTTTCATTTCATGTTGGGTTACGCTCACCTAAAATGAAGTGGGTGGAAGATGAAAGTTTTTATCAACCACTATAAATGAGACAGCCTTATTAGCACATGTGCAATATATATGCATGAATTTACCTCCAAGTAATGTTTGCTAAAATGAATTAAACAAGAGTCAAGTCTAATGATCACATATATAAATTAATAGCATTATCATACTTAAGGTGACATATCACTGACAAATATAGTATATAGTGTAGAGAAATTAATTTCATGCTTCACTTTCCATTTATTTGTATTTTTAGATAAGCAATTAATGTCCTTCCAGCTGTTTCTGGATATTGCATTTACTGGGAGTAATACTGTACATACTAAAACTAAATTAATCAAATGCAGTAAAGTAGTATACTTGTTGAAACTGTCTTCTTAAAGCAGATGCAAACATTGTATTAGTAAAAAAAAGAAAAAGAAATAAAACACACACACAAACAAAAAACAAAAACAACAAAACAAAACAAAAAACAAACAAACAAACAAACAAAAAAACAAAGAAAAGAAAAGGAAAAAGAAAAAGGAAAAAAAAAAAAAAAAAAAAAAGAGAAAATAATTCCCCTAAGGATATGTCTTTAGAAAATCAAATACAAAGGTTTCCTCAGTTAAAGGATTTGACTTCACATTAATTTCAATTTAATTAATTTCAATTAATTAATTTCAATTAATAGTGAAGTGGAGAGAGAGACAATTTGCAAGGAGATTCTCTTTACTTTTATTAAGAAAGCAACGTTTGGTTGACATTTGAATTCTGCCATAGAATATTTGGGACTGGAAGAGGTCATAGTTTCAAGCTCCCTGCCAACTAGACCAAGTAGTTTAAAACCCTATCCAGTTTGGCCCTGAACATCCACAGTTGTGGAGACATCCACAACTTTCTCAGCTTTCCTTCACAGAAGAGGAGCTCCAGCTCTCTCATCATCTTTGTGTCCCTCCAAGAGTTCCATGTCCTTCTTGTGTTAGGGGTTGCAGAACTGGAATCAATACTCAGGTGAGGCCTCACCAGTTTAGAGAAGAGGGGGAGAATCACCTCTCTTGACCTGCTGGTCATTCTTCTTTTGATGCAGCCAAGAATATGATTGGTTTTCTCGGATGCAAGCACAGATTGCCAGCTCATGACGAGTTTGTCATCAACCAGCAATTCCAAGTCCTTTTTCTCAAAGCTGATTTCAATCCATTCTCCTCCCAACATGTATTTGCATTTGGGATTGACCTGTCCCAGGTGCAGGAATTTGCATTTGGCCTTATTTAACTTCATGTGTTTGGTCCATCTCTCAGGTTTGTTAAGGTTGCTCTGGACGGCATCCTTTTCCTTCCATTGTGTCAATCACATCATACAGCTTGCTTGTCGGAAAACTAGCTGAAGGTGCACTCAGTTCCAATGTCTATGACACCAGCAAAGATGTTAAATGACACCAGTCCCAGCACTGACCTTGGATGAATGCCACCCATCACTGGTCTCCATTTGTACATCGAGCTGTTGACCATAACTCTTTGAGTGCTACCATCCAGCAACTTCTTATCCACTAACTGATCCAGCCATAGAATCCGTACCTTTCCAATTTGAGAATACAATGTTGTGTGGTACAGTGTCAAATCATTTACAGTAGTCACCATTCCTGAAGGTATTAAAAAAACATGTATATGTAGCACTTCTGGACATGTTCTAGATGTTACGGTGTTTTTTTTCCCAGGTGATGGTTGGACTTGGTGATATTAGCAGTCTTTTCCAACCATGAAGATTCTGTGATTCTCTTACAGTGGGAGTATCTTCCTTCCCTTAGACCCTGCCTTTGCCTTCTGCAAGTTGAGTGGTGTGGACAGAGCCCTTACTGGTGAAGACTGAGGCAAAAGTATAGTTTAGTACCTCAGTCTTCTCTATTTCCTGCATGACCAGGTCTCCCATTTCCTATTGGATAAGGCCCATGATTTCCCAAGTCTTTCTTTTATCACTGATGTATTAGTAGAAGCTTTTCTTGTTGCCCTTGATGTCCCTAGACAGATTTAGTTGTATTAGGGATTTAGCTTTCCTAAACTGATGCCTGGATAGGGATCTAGTTAAGAGAAGCAGTTTAGCAGGCTTAACAAATGTGAACCATTATAAGGTGAAAATTAAAAAAGATTCATATGTATGGTTACAGAAACAAAAATATTTTTTATAACTCAACAACACAGACTTGAAAGTATGAAGCTTAAAATTTCCTTCTCATATTTCCTGTCAAAATTTGTATTTTCTGTTTCTGTAATTCACATTCACATTCCCTTTGCTTTACCTTTTCTTGTTTTCTTGATTTGGTTTACTGCAACATTCATCTATTTTTTTTTCTCCCAGCATACATCAAGAATTTATCTTCAAGGTTAGCTATGTAAATCATAAGTTCAATATTGTCATTTTCTCCCTCCCCATTATAGAAGTACACTTTCTACTTATTTATAGTCAGCTTTGTGCACTGAATATGAGCTCTGTCATAGTATTAGAGAATGATATGCAGATGGAGGCTTAATATTGAGAAAAATCAAATGTTTTTAATTGTTTTTCACAACTGTCCATAAAAGAATAAAATCATGCTAGAATCAGAAGGAAAGGATGATTTAGACATCAGTCTGAAGGAGTAAAATGAAATGGAGGTGGGGGGGTAAGGAAATGAGGTAAAGGGAAAAATGTCATAATGGCCAACATCTCTACAACTACCTGAAAGGAAGTTGTAGTGGGGTGGGTGCTGTCCTCTTCTTTCAAGTAAATAATGATAGGACCAGTGGAAATGGCTCTAAGTTGCAGCAGGGGAGGTTTAGACCAGATATTAGGAAGAATTTCTCTACTGAGAGAGTATTTAGGCTGAAATGTGCTGTCTAGGGAGGTGGTGGAGTCATCATCTTTGCAGGTATTTAAAAAATGTTTATATGAAAGAAACAAGAACAAAGAACTATAGTAGAATGCAGTAATTTGTTTTTTATTTTTATTTTTTTTCACACAATTTAGGACACAACTGGTTAGAGTTCTTTATTTTTTGACCAAAACAGTTCTATGATTCTATGAAATATACATTTATCAGAGAGGAAAAAAATATATACAATAAAGGAAGTTCTTTGACAAAATGAATGAGTTATACATTCTTTGCAAAATGTTTGAAAAAATAAACGTTTGTCCCTTTGCCATTTGAACTTGCTTCCTATATGCAGGGTAATCTATTCTTTTTTTTTTGTCTCAGCCATAACAATTCTTTAAAAAATTCTACTTATGCTAAAGTGCATTACAAAACCTGCCAGGCACGTTTCTTTATCAGCACTGTTGGGGTCCAGGTTTTGGGAATAAAATTCCAGGTCTGTAAAAACACTGACCTACTGTCAGTTGAAGAAGAGTTTTTATGTGAACTCTTACAGGAGCTTGACCACCTCAAGTAGATGGGCCTAGATGTTATTCACCCAAGATTGCTAAAAGAGTTGGTTGATGCTGATGTGAGGCTGCTTTCCATAATCTTTGAGAAGTTGTGGGGATAAGGGACATCCCAGAAGACTGTAAGAGAATTAATGTCACCCCCATCTACAACAAAAAGCTTAAGAGAGGATTCAGGACATTATAGGTTGATCAGTTTTACTTAAATCCCTGGCAAAGTTATGGAAAAAAATCCGCCTGGGGGCTATTGGGCTATCACAAGTAAAACGAAGCATATGTTTGGGAATAGCCAGTAGAGATTCATCAAGGGCAAATTGTGCTTGACAAATCCAATTTTCCTCTCTCTACAACAAAATAACCTACTTGGTTAATGTGGAGCAAGCAGCAGACATTGTCTATCTAGATTTCTCCAAGGTTTTGATACAGTTCCCAACACCCTTCTCCTGGAGAAACAGATGTGTTACAGTTTAGAAAAGTGGTCTGTGTAGTGCATGGGAAACTAGCTGACAGGTTGTAATCAGAGGGTGGTAGTATATAGCTTTTTTTCAAACTGGCAATCTATCGTGAGTGGAGTCCCCCAGGGACTGCTTTGGGCCCAATGCTCTTTCATATATGCATAAGTGATCTGGGTGATGGAATCTAGTATACCTTGATAAAAGTCTGCAGATAGTAACAAGGTGAGCTACCCTGAAGAAAGACCTGGATGGGTGGGTTAACAAGAACCTTATGAAGCTCAACAGTGATACATAAAAGGTCTGGCATTTGGGAAAACGTAATGTAGGAGTACAGCACACACTGGGATCTACTCAGCTGGGGAGCAACTATGTGGAAAGGGATCTGGGGGTCTGTCCTGGTTTGGGACAGGATGAAGATGATTTTCTGGTTTGTACTTTTGCTTTCAGCTTAGTCTCTTGTAAATAGTTGCTGAAATTAACAGCAAGTTTCTCAGACAGTGTCTGCTTCTAGGACTGATAACACTCGATGTTTATAGTTACTGCCAGAGACTGGCGTGCAGAGCCAAGGACACTGCTCAGCTCCAAGGAACATTTTACCCTCCAGAAGGAGTAAGGAGGTCCCACCTGAAACCCTCCTTTGGTGAGGACCGAACAAGATAGATGCCAGAATTGACCAAACAGAGTATTCCATCCCATACACGTCATACTCGGTATAAATTTGAGGAATCACAAGGGTCAAACCCCTTCCTGCCCTTCCTGTTTCCCCTTCTTCGCCTGTTCCCTGTTTTGCTTTGGTATCCTGGGAGGATTCCATCCATCCCTCTGCCTGTGGTCCTGATCCCTGCCAGCCTGAATCTGTGTGTTCCTGCCTCCAGCTCCCGACTGCTGCTGACTCCAGGATTCCAGCCTGGACTTTCCCAGGGCTGCCCTGCAGCCTCGGTGGTGACGTGAGAGTTACTGGGGAAAGGGGGGAGGAACGTGGTATCAATTTTCCTGTATATTTGTATTTAGTGTTTTTTCCTATTTATCATTATTGTTTCATTAAAGTTGTGTAGTTTAGTTTCCAGCCCATAAATATTGTTTTGTTAACAACCTAAGAAAATCCCATTTCACATGTTGGTTTCAGATTGATTTCCTCTTAAAATGTGGAGCCGTTTGGGATATGGTCTGTTGACTTATTTGATGCTTTTCAGTCTAGTAGCACCCTGACTATGTCACTGAAATAGCAAAAATAATAACAAGGTGATATTAATAAAAACCAAACCAAACAAACAAAAAGACCTAACCTATTAATTATTCTATATTTATGACAAAAAAAAAAACAACAAAACAAACAAAAAAAAAAAAAAATCAAACAAAAAAAAGCGGTCTATAGTCAAGAAACATCAACTGGGAAGAAAAACATTAGAAAACCAGAGGACAAAAAATCCAGGAAAAATTAATATTTTTTCTATATGTTCATTTTTTTTTAATGCTCAATATATTTAGAAGTTATTTATTGTGATATGATTTGGCTAACAAAACAAATAAATGGTCCCTGAAACTAGTATTTGTCTATCAACAAGGAGACAGATATTCAGTTAAAGCTAAACAAAGAATACATCCAGTGATGAACAGAGTGATTTAATGAGAGTAGGCAAAAATAAGGCTGAGGTATTCAATATCTTTTTTTGCCTCAGTCATCAACAAGGTCTTGTACATCTTTATGTTTAACTGAAGGGTCATAGAAGAGTGACAAGCAGTGGATGAGGATAAAGTCAGGTGTTTAAGCAACCTTGATGTATACAAAGCAAAAGGACTCGAGGGGTTGTAACAATGTCTGCTGAGGCAGCCAGCATTAACTCCAAGTTTTAGTCTTAAAGGCTGCATAAAAGAAAAATTTTGTTTGGGTCAAGTTTCGTTCTATGCACTATAGTTGTTATCAACATGACAGTTTCTTGGATATAGTAGTGGAAACAAAATAAGGTTTATTCAGGTTCCTGAAAGGCTCTTAGAGAGACCCATGTTTTAATGAAGCATTAAGCATATATATTTAAGCACATTTTATTATGTAGATCTTATTTTCCAGTAAGATATGATGATCTTTATTAAATAGTATACCATGTGATCTGAAAAACTGAAATTTTAAGTAACTCTGGGAAAATTCATGAACTTTTCCACTAAAGGCTTTGAAGCATCATCCACCCTTAATTAAATTAAATAATCAATAATACTTCCCCCCACATTTTTTCTCATGAAAATCTTTTAATATACACAGCTCTGTTGTCATGATATGTAACAATGATGAAGAGGGAGCAACAGCTAGGCATTTATTTTTTTTATAACTCTGACATCTCCACATTTATATGATTTCATCTCTCAGAACAAATGTCATCTGTCAAGAGAACATATGCTACTATTCACTATGAAGGTTAAGCAACATCAGTGACAACAATCCTAAATCTTTAGACATTCAGAGCAAGTTTTGTTACTGAATTCAAGAAAAACTGATATTTACCCCATGTTTCCTGAAGGAAAACTATAAAAATATGAATGTGAAATTTGCAACAAAAGCCATAAACCTGGGTATAATTAATTACACAGCCTGAAGATGATTGGTATTTTCCAGCATAATGTAGAACAGAAAGAGATATAGAATGGAGATTATATGTAATTTTCTAGGCTGCAGTATACTATACCTGTGTGTGGCTTTGTGTGCTTGTTTTTAGGAAAACAATTGAACTTCAAAAGTCTTTCTGCTATGCTTGTAGGTTATATTTTTGGAGTGCTTTTCAATAAGTATAGATTAACCACAGGATTATATACAAAAATGTGTAAATCAAATCCTTGGTTTTTTCAATCTCCATCCTAAACCTGAGAATTCATGAATTTCAGAACAAAACCATGAAGCCCTTTCATCTCTTCATCCTCACATGCAGATTACAGCTAATCACCTATTGATTTGGGTTCTTAATGGGAAAAAAATGTTGTGCTGTGCAGCAGCTAGGGAGTATGCAACAGTCTAATAAAACTTAAAGGAAAACAGACTGGGGCTATTTGCTCAATTTCCTTGTCTGTGTTTATAAATTATTGTATTCTGATTAGTGTTACTTATTCTCTCTTTAAAAACACATTAGGGACAGTTGAGGGTGTGATCCTACACAGAAGATTTAAGTAATAACATGAATACAGAGCTCTACTTTGCATAAATGTGGAGTAATTTAGATTGGGAGGGACCTCTAGAGATACAACTTCCTGGTCAAAATAGTGTCAGGTTATATTAAATTGCTTAGGGCTGCACCCATATTTTTGAGGGACCACAACCTCTCTGGGCAGCCCGTTCCACTTTCTGAGAGGTCTCACTGTGATTTTTTGTTTCCTATCTTTTTGGAATTGCTCTTGCTGCTATTTGTGCCTGTTGTCTATCACTCTTTCACTCTGCACCTCTGAAGAGAGCTCCACTTTTTTTTTTCTTGCAGCTCTTCACATAGCTGAAAACAAGCAGCTCCCTCTTCCGTGGGAAGGGGGTGGGAATTAAGTCTTTTCTTCAGGATAAACTAACTCAGAGTTGTCAATCTCCCCATCCAAGTTCCCAGAAAACTTTAAGGCCATTTACTAAACTTTTCCAGTTTATCACTGCTTGTCTTGTATCTGGGTTCTCCACACTGAATTAGGAACAGGAACTACTACAGTTATAGTCTTACAAGTGGTGAATAATAAAGAAAAAACACTTCTTTGAACACACTGACTACTGATTTGTGATATAGAGGTATCTTGAAATGCCTCTACACAGATAATAAACTTTAATTTTTAGCTGAAATCAACAGGACAATCAGGGTAATCAAAATAACCCTTTGATGACTTTGAACAAATTATGGGTTCTGTACACCAGCTGGGGATGTCATTACTGCATGACAACACGTAAGAGTAATAACTCCTACATATGCATTCACTCGCTCATGAAAGGGTGAGATGGCAGGTTGCCTTCTTACAGCCCACAAGAAGAGAACATTGGAGCAGCCTATGGTGGGGCAGACGTGTAGGATCTGCAACCATGGAGGACACTGTGCCAGGGGAGGTGACTGTTCCTAAAGCAGGCTGTTCCTAAAGCTCTGAGAATCCCGTGCCGGAGCAGTCTGTTCCTGAGGGACTGCACCTGGTGTGAAGAACTCATGGCAAACTGGTTCACGAAGGAGTCTCTGTCATGGGAGGGACACTGTGTTGGAGCAGGGGAAAGCTGTGAGGAGTCCTCCCCTAAAGAAGTGAGGAGTGGCAGGAACAGTGTGTCACAAACTGATCATGAACCCTATGACTTCTATGCTGCTTTAGGGGAGGAGGTAGAGGAATCCAAAGTGAAGAAATTTTGGCCTGGTAAGAAGGCAGGGGTGGTGAGAAAGGTATTTAAAATCTGGCTTTGTTTTCTCTTTTTCCTGTTCTGATTTGATTGGTGAGAATGGAAATTGATTTTTTCCCCAAGCTGAATTTGTTTTGCCCATGATTGTAAATGGGTGTGAAAAAGCTCTCCCTGTATTTTTCTCAATTTACAAGCTTTTAGTTAGATTTTCTCCTCCCTGTCCCAGAGTGGGAGAGCAGGGATGAGTGACCAGATGCCTGGTGTTTTGTAACTGGCTGGGCCTCAACTGTGACGGGAGAAATACTGAAGAAAAAAAATTTGAAATGAAAGAAATGTGCTTCTTTCTCTTCAGAAAAGTTGGACAATTCAGAATTGTTCTTAATGATGTTAAATAATTAAAAGCACACATAGAACAAAAGAATATAGGTAAAATATCAAGAGAAACAGAGAAAAAAAAAAAGAAAAGCCAAAAAAAAAAAAAAAAGTGAGGATTTCTAGTGCTAGCATGTAGGCACACTGGAATTTGTTAAGTCCTTGTCTTCCTCAGCACACCAGTGAGAGTTCAGCCACAAGTCATGACAGAGCATCCCTCTCTCCCTGGCTCCTTCTTTCACTCCTCTTTTCACACTGTGCCTGCTGTTACATAGGCACAGGGGACTCAGTCTACTGCAAAATTAAAATTGTCTGTCAATTTTTACATTTTAAGTTGTTTAGATATAAAATCCTCACTTCCTGTATGGTTAATTCATGTTTGTCTGAAGGTATGCTCAGTGTACTTCTAATGACTCAACCAAATAATACTTTTTAACAAACTCTACCAAATTTGACAGAAAGTCGTGACATGAAGATGAAGCAGGAAACAACAGGTTTAAAAAGAGATTAACCCTCAAGAACACCATGGAAGTTTCTCCAGAGCTAAAAGAAACAGAAGTTTCACACTTCATGTGTTGAAAAATGTATTATGTAATAGATTAATCCTGCTGTACAAGTATTATGTCTTCAGTGTTGCTTCCCTCGTAAGTCTTCATCTCTTCTGGCAACTGTCCAAAAAAAGGACTGAAGAGATAGTGGCCTTTCACAGATTTCACTTATGTAAACAGTTTTAATTTTGCTCCCTTCTTTCTTAAGTTACTATCAAAGCTGCAGTATTTTATCAGAATCAGATTCCTACCAAGTGAGTCATCAGACACTCAGAATATCTCCTCTCTATGCTGGTTGCTAGCACCAGACAAAATCTATTAATTGTGAGACATGAGGGCTGTTGCTCCCCTACAATTCTGACATGGCCCCTGTCCCTGAACTCCACCTAAGGATCCCTCAGTAATCCTCTGGGCATATAAAAACACACTGGCTATTTCTTGTCAAAATATTTTACCACACTGAGAAAGGTATCTCTCACATTTTCCTTTTCTTTCCTCACCTCTTTTCGCCATTGAAGATGTCATCACTTTTTAAACAGGCCAAAACCTAAAAACATCCAATTTTCTTACAGTGATACTGGTTTGTTTTTTTCCCCCCCGTGCCTCTTTTGTCTGTTACTATCTCTGACTGTTGTAGCATTCATATTATTCCTGTCCTTCAGAATATATTCTGCAGTTTTGATGTACACCTGTATACATCCTGGTCATCACTTGCCTTCCAAGCTTCTCTATCAGTCTCCATCAGTCCTCCTCATCAGGACAGGAGAATAATATACTATGAAAAAGCTCACAGATAGAAATAAGGACAGGAAAACAACTTACTGGTTACCATCACAGACAAACCAAACTTGACACCGAAAAAAATTATTTAATTTATTGCCACCTAAAAACAGAGTAGGATAATGGGAACTAAAACAAAATCAAGCCCAACTTCTTCCCATTCTGTCATCCCTAACTCAACTCCACTCATAGCTTTCTACATCCTTCTACCTTGACTTTTTGCAGGGGGAGGGGGAATGGAATTTGTATTCAGTTCATAACTCTTTGTCTAATGCTCCTTCTTCCTCAGTCCAGTCTCCTGCACCAGCATGGGGTCCTTAGCATAGCATACAGTCCTTCCTGAACTTCTTCAGTGAGGACCCTTCCCATGGGCTGCAATTCCTCAAGAACTGCTACATTGCGTGGCCCCCAAAGGCCACAGTTCTTGACAGAAAAACTGCTCCAGCATGGAGCAGCTTCCTTCAGGGTATATCCTTCTGCTCTGGATCAGGGCTTTGGGGTGGATATCTACTTCAACATGGTCCTCTATGGGCTGCAGGGGAATGACCTGCTTCACCAAGGTTTTCTCCAAGGGCTACAGGGGGATCCCTTCTGGTGTCCTTCACTGGCTTGATGTCTGCAGGGCTCTTTCACATTTTCTTATTCCTCTCTCACAAAGCCATTACAGAACACATTTTGCCTTTTCTTAAAAACTGTATCACAGAGGCTTCACCAGCACTGCTGATTGGTTCGACTTTGACCAGTGGAGGGTTCTCCTCTAAACTGGCCGTCAGACAAAGGGGCAGCTCCTGTTGTCTTGACACAGAAGCCACCACTGAAGTCCCCATCCTGCTACTAAAGCCTTTCCATGTAAACCCAATGCAGTAAGAAACAATGATTCTCTTCTTTATTTACTATTCTCTTTATTTACTATTACTATCCTAAAACATGTGGCTTGGTAGAAGAGACGAGTTTTTCTGCTTGGGAGTTTCTATCTAGTGCACCTTGGGTGCAGACGGAGCTCCCAAGCAGGCATGCAGCAGTGCAGGTCTCTGGCTGCAGTGAATGCCTGTGTCTGGCACTGGTATCAAAGGGAACCAGTGACTCTGCATGTGTGCGGTGTGAGCAAATAAATGATCTCCTTAAGCAGGTGGTTATACTGACAGAGGAGGTGGAGAGATTGCGAGCCATTAGAGAGTGTGAGAGGGAAATAGACTGGTGGAATCACACCCTGAGGCAGGGGCAGATGGGAGAGGTTGAGGAAGCGACGGATCCCCTCCCCTCCAGTCACCAGACAGAAAGAGAGGACTTAAGAGTTACGAATGAATGGAAGGAGGTCCGGCCTCGGAAGGGCACGAAAAAATCCTCCCAACCCCCTCCACCCTCCCAATTGTCCTTGAAGAATAGGTATGAGGCCTTGGAAATTCAGGGACAGGAAAACATAGTGACAGAGGTAGACTTACCTACCGAACCACCTAGGACTCGTCAGTCACCCCGTGTCCTTAGGACTTCTTCAATCAAGAAGGAAAGAAGAGTAGTTGTGGTGGGTGACTCCCTTCTGAGAGGGACAGAAGGGCCCATCTGTCGACCGGACCCATCCCACAGGGAGGTCTGTTGCCTCCCTGGGGCTCGGATTAGAGATGTTAAGAGGAAACTCCCTAATCTTGTGGGTTCCTCTGATTACTATCCACTGCTGATTTTTCAGGTTGGCAGTGATGAAATCGTCTCAGGAAATGTAAGGACAATGAAGAGGGACTTCAGGGCCCTGGGACGGCTAGTTAGAGGATCTGGAGCGCAAGTAGTGTTTGCCTCCATCCCTCCTGTAAGAATGGGTGGGGAGGTATATAGGAAGAGTTTACTGGTTAATGAGTGGCTAAGAGACTGGTGCCAAAGACAGGGTTTTGGGTTTTTTGATCATGGAATGCTGTATGAGACACCTGGCCTGGTGGTGGCAGGTGGGATGCACCTGTCCCAGAGGGGGAAGAGGCTTTTGGGGCAGGACCTAGCAGGGCTCATTGAGAGAGCTTTAAACTAGATGTGAAGGGGGAAGGGGAGAAAACTGGGGCTGGTAGGGACAACCATAAGAACGAACCAGGTTCCGAAGGCAGGTGGTCTAGGGAGGATTTAGTCCCACCAGTGCACTCTGCTTGTTTCCTGAAATGTCTGTATGCTAATGCACGCAGCATGGGGAATAAGCAAGAAGAGTTAGAGGTCTGTGTTCGGGCTAAGGGATATGATCTGGTAGCGATAACAGAGACATGGTGGGATAGGTCACATGACTGGAACGTGGCCATGGATGGTTATGTGCTTTTTCGGAAAGATAGGGCGGGGAAGCGAGGTGGTGGAGTTGCTCTTTATGTGAGAGAGCAACTAGAATGTGTTGAGTTTTGTGCAGGGACTGATGAGGAGCAAGTTGAAAGTTTGTGGGTAAGGATTAAGGGGAAGGCTGGTGTGGGTGATACAGTTGTGGGGGTCTACTACAGACCTCCTGACCAAGGCGAGGAAGTTGATGAGGCCTTCTACAGGCAGCTGAAAGCAGCCTCACAACTTCAGTCCCTAGTCCTCATGGGAGATTTTAACTACCCTGATATCTGCTGGTTGACTCACACAGCCAGCCTTTCACAGTCTAGGAGGTTCCTCCAGTGCATTGATGATAACTTCTTAATGCAAATGGTGGACAAGCCGACTAGAAGAGGAGCGCTGCTGGATCTTGTACTAACCAACAAGGAGGGCCTTGTTGAAGCAGTGATGGTCAATGGCAGCCTTGGCTGCAGTGATCATGAGATGGTTGAGTTCAGGATCCAGGGTGGAAGGAACAGAATACCCAGTAGGGTCAGAACCCTGAACTTCCACAGGGCAAACTTTGGCCTCCTCAATCAACTGTTAAAAGTAATCCCATGGGACAGGGTGTTGGAAGATAAAGGGGCTCAAGATAGCTGGTCAATATTCAAAAACCACTATCTGCAAGCACAGGATCAGAGCGTCCCTATGGTTAGGAAATCTAGTAAGGGAGCTAGGAGACCAGCATGGTTAAAAAAGGAACTGCTGGGAAAACTTAAGTGGAAAAGAAAAATCTACAGATCATGGAAGGGGGGGCTGGTCACTTGGGAGGAATACAGGACTGTTGTCAGAGGATGTAGGGAGGAAATTAGGAAAGCTAAGGCCTCCTTGGAACTTACCCTTGCAAGTCAGGTTAAGGATAATAGAAAGGGCTTTTTCAAATACATAGCTAGGAAAACTAACACTAGAGGCAATATTGGCCCATTAAGGAATGAGCTAGGAGCCCTGGTGACAGAGGATATAAAGAAGGCAGAGGTGCTGAACGCCTTCTTTGCCTCTGTCTTTACTCCTGCAGGGTTTCCGCACGAGCCCCAGATTCATTTAGCCCCAAAAGTAGTCAAGATAGATGAGGAGCTTGACATAGTAGATGAGGATTGGGTTAGGGATCAGCTGAGTAATCTGGACATCCATAAGTCGATGGGTCCAGATGGAATGCATCCAAGGGTGCTGAGGGAACTGGCGGAGGTCATTGCTAGGCCACTCTCCATCATCTTCAGTAAGTCATGGGTAACAGGAGAGGTGCCTGAGGACTGGAGGATAGCAAATGTCACTCCAGTCTACAAGAAGGGCAAGAAGGAGGACCCGGGTAACTATAGACCGGTCAGCCTCACCTCCATCCCTGGAAAGGTGATGGAACAACTTGTTCTTGTCACTATCTCCAGGCATATCATGGACACGGGGGTCATCAAGAGCAGTCAGCATGGTTTTATCAAGGGTAAATCATGTTTAACTAACCTCATAGCCTTCTATGAGGAAATTACTAGGTGGATAGATGATGGAAGAGCGGTAGATGTGGTTTATCTTGATTTCAGTAAAGCATTTGACACCGTCTCTCACAGCATCCTTGTAGATAAGTTGATCAAGTATGGGTTTGGTGATCAGGTAGTGAGGTGGATCAGGAACTGGTTGAAAGGAAGGAGTCAGAGAGTTGTAGTCAATGGGGCAGAATCTGGTTGGAGGTGTGTGACTAGTGGAGTCCCTCAAGGGTCGGTACTGGGACCGGTGCTGTTCAATATCTTCATCAACGACTTGGATGAGGGTATAGAATGTACCCTCAGCAAGTTTGCTGATGACACTAAGCTAGGAGGAGTGGCTGACACACCAGAAGGCTGTGCTGCCATCCAGAGAGACTTAGACAGGCTGGAGAGTTGGGCAGGGAGAAACAAGATGAAATTTAACAAGGGAAAGTGTAGAGTTTTGCATTTGGGGAAGAACAACACTATGTCCCAGTATAGGTTGGGGGCTGACCTGCTGGAGAGCAGTGTAGGTGAAAGAGACCTGGGGGTCCTGGTAGACAAGAAGATGACCATGAGCCAGCAATGTGCCCTTGTGGCCAAGAAGGCCAATGGCATCCTGGGGTGCATTAGAAAGGGTGTGGTTAGTAGGTCAAGAGAGGTTCTCCTCCCCCTCTATTCTGCATTGGTGAGGCCGCACCTGGAGTATTGTGTCCAGTTCTGGGCCCCTCAGTTCAAGAAGGACAGGGAAGTGCTTGAAAGAGTCCAGCGCAGGGCTACTAAGATGATTAAGGGAGTGGAGCATCTCCCTTATGAGGATAGGCTGCGGGAGCTGGGTCTCTTTAGCTTGGAGAAAAGGAGACTGAGGGGTGACCTCATCAATGTTTTCAAATATGTAAGGGGTGAGTGCCAGGGAGATGGAGTTAGGCTTTTCTCAGTGGTGACCAGCGATAGGACAAGGGATAATGGGTGTAAATTGAAGCATAGGAGGTTCAAGTTGAATATCAGAAAAAATTTCTTTACTGTGAGGGTGACAGAGCCCTGGAACAGGCTGCCCAGGGGAGTTGTGGAGTCTCCTTCACTGGAGACATTCAAAACCCGCCTGGACACGTTCCTGGGCGATGTAGTCTAGGTGGCCCTGCTCTGGCAGGGGGGGTTGGACTAGATGATCTTTCGAGGTCCCTTCCAACCCCTAGGATTCTATGATTCTATGAAATAGAATCTTTTGTAAATACAAAATATTAACAGTTTCTGGAATGACATGGAGCAAAGAGAGACTAAAACTGGTGTAAACTGGGATTCTGCAACATTAATGGAAACTGGAAAGAACAATTCATTAAAAGATATACTGTAAGTCCTTACAGAAAAGAAAGAGAGGTTTTATACTTTTAACTCTCTTATTTCTCCATATCTCATTCTTCTCTGTTAAGTCCTCATGCCTTCTTCATTTCTTCTTCTGAGGTACAGCTTAATCTGGTAATGTCTATGATTAAAAATATAATAAAAAGTAGAAGATCCATGACGCCTGTTAGTAGGCATTGTCACTCAACCGGAAATGAAAGGACACCTTGGAGTCTGATGTTCTTACACAGAACTGCCAGTAGTGCAACATCTCACATTTCTAAGTATACTCACAAAACAACCCTTACATGGACAGGGTGGTGAGGTGGAGGACATAAAGAAAAATTTATAAAGTGTTGGGTTACTCCTTCCATGCTTACTTGAAGAATTCCCTCAGGCTCACAGATGTGGAATCTGTTTTGCCAATGAGTAGAGAAAGGGGAGGCTGATATTACTGGCAATATCTTTCCCTCTGCCTTTCCTTTTTTGATAGCTGTATTCAGTTCAGATCAGGGCATTTTCATTTGACCACTTTAATCGTATCAGAGCTACACAGCAAGCACCCTGCAGTGAACCTTGTCAGAATGATTTACTATAGCAACAAATCACCCTATAGGTTTAAAATGCACAGAAAGCTATTTTAGCAGCTCTCCGTGAGACGTAGGCAATATAGATTTCATGTTGTAATGCAAGAGGGATAGCAGATACCTCTCTGTCTAAGCAGCCATGGAATCTCTTGCTGAAGGAGGATTAGCTTCTTGTCAGGTATTAAAATCTATAATCAGAAATATAATAACTGAATAGCCTTGCTGGGCCTCTTTGTGCCATACATAAGAGATCTAAAAAGGTCTATTGAAAAGAACAAACTTTTGAAACTAAGTGCTACCAGTACTTAATCAATTAAATGTTAAGAGAACTGTGAGGTAATCTTGTGGGTTTTAAAGTTTGAGAGGGAACAGTAAAGAATAGTAAAGAATGACAATTTACAAGTTTTGATTAAACCGTGTGTATTTGTCAGAAATTATACAGTTATTTTCCTGACTAGAATTTCACTAGATTCTTAACTCACTGACCAAATGAACTGAAAAATATACACCACTGAACAACAATTGTGTTTTACTGAGGGCTTTTGTAAATGTTACTGGACATAGGTTTTACAAGAAATGCTTTGGATGATATCATCACTGTTTAATGTTGTTAGCTTAAGAATGACAGTTCATGACTGTGACAAAGAGAGCTGACTGCACCATCCAAGTCAACAATTTATTTAAACTACACTCAAAGATTTAATAGCCCACTACCATGGGTTTTCATAGATACAATGGAAAAATGCACTATTACAACTTTAAAGTAAGAATACACTGCTACAATCTGTAAAGATTCATGGAACACACTTTTACAAAGCTTAACAGAATGTACTATCATGTACTTTACTACCATGTAAAGATTCATGGATGCAAACTATTACAAGATACGAAGATTCACGAATAAAAATGTATAGCATGTAAGATATTCACTTATCTCTCCATGTAAGGGTTTCTCAATCCCACAAACTGGCCTTGGCCAGCGTTCCAATCAAGACTATAAGGGTCTCCATGCAGTGAGAAGCAGCTCCCCATTCCCAGACTGAATCTCCGGGGTTTTATCTCCTGATTTATGTGACAATGCGAAGAACCGTGCCTGACTGAATTATAATGTTTGAGTGGCATGTTGGAGTTTCCTCTTTCCTGTCTTTATTCTTGTATTCTTGTATGAATGAGGTTCACTTTGGTATGCTCTACTTTTTGTCCTTCTTTAATTGATTTTATGACCGTCTGGGTACAGAAAGTCATTGACTGAAGCTGAGAGTAAAACTCCCTGCTTCTCTTTAATTTACTTTCTCAGAAAACTGAATAGTGGTTGGTTGAGACTCAGGGCATAATACTTGTTGAGGCATACCAAAGTTCAGTTCAGGTTTTGGATCTTTCAATGATGCAGCACTGCCCTGGTTTGTCTATGGCTTATGGACAACTCAGAGCTGAGCTGCTGAGCTTTCTACAGAGCTCCTCATAGGCAATTTCTGCAGATATAGGGCCTCAAGCCAACCTAAGACTAGATTCCGTTTACAAACCATGCAAGTTGCTTGTGAGCATTAGATATTACAGAAACTCATTTGCAAATAATGAGCAAGACAGACAATCTATACAATGACAATAATCAAAGTTTCAAACTTGATTTACATTTTTTATTGAAGCTATTTTTTAAAAGACAGAACTACATTGAAACATCACATTTTTCATATTCTCAAGCACGGTTGCTTGCTCTCTCTTTTTTTTTAATGAAGCCAGCTCTGAATGTCCAACTCTTTACAAAATATTGGGGGCAAAAAAATGGAAAAAAAATTTCTGCAATTTGTCTTAACGAAGTAGAACTTTTCAAGAAAAAATATTTTTTAAAATATTATGAACTAGAAGCTTTGGTCTAAAGTTTTTCTCATTTGTACTGTATTTATGTAGCAGAAAATACACTTTACTGCCAAAATGTTGACAGAAATCATACTATACTATTAACTCAATGAGCAAGCACTACAAAAAGATTTATTGCATTTGAAAAATCTATTTGGAAAATATCTCATTCTGTATAAATGTATTGTGACACCAAGAATGCACCTAGACACAATTATGTCACTTTTTTCCCCACAGCTAAAATTTAATGGTTGCACCAAAATGAAATGATTGTATTATTAGAGTTTATTTTTTCATCAGATTATTTTCCCTGGCAGAAGTACCTGTGAATCAGTGAAAAAATGTATTTTCATCATTTTCATGTATTTTCATTTTATTACTTTTTCATGCAAAATGATAACTAGGGGTAGTGAATGTCTGGAGGTCTCTAAGATTACATTAATAATAGGAATAATCTCAGCTGTCCCCCTACTGATTTACTGGCAAATGGCAATGTCAACTAGGTCTTCAAATAAGCTTACGGCTTTAAAATGCTAGGCACGTACTAAACTCAGGAGTGATTAATAACTTATATTAATAATTTTTTATTGAGCAAGTAAAAAGAAAATATGCATGTGTTTCAATTATGATATTTAACAGTAAATTTTTTCATAATTATAAGAAACACTATGAAAAAAAAAAAGGCAAAGATTCTTTCTGTGCCATAGGATTTATAAAACCTATTTTCTTATGGTTTATATTCTCTACTTCCTTTATGCTCTGCTGCAGCAAAATGACTATGACAAGATCTTTCACCTAGAATGGTATTTTGTTTCTGTGTTCCTCAGTCCATGCTTCAGGACACATGTAGCTTCAAGATCTTCAACTGACTAAGCAAGCAATTGTAGATTTGTATCTGCTGTGGAAATATGCTTCTGCCTGCCTGGCAGATAGATGCGTAAAACAAAATAAAGAACTTTTTCCCCCAGTCCTTTTCTCGATGCAAGGATAATAGTAACTCTGTTCCCTTCTTCAGTCCTTAGGAGCATGAAAACATTTAGAGTGAGATTTAGGTCTCTAATGGCTCAAACTAGTTACCTTATGGCAGATTCCTTCTGTCTACTATGTCCTTAGGATACCTGAAGTATCAGAGCAGACTTTATACAGAATAAACAGAATGTACCAGCACATTTCTGGTTTTGGATCTGGAGGTCAAGAAGGATAACTTAGGATACTCCAGATGGAACACCTAGAGAGCACTGAATGTAGGATTTTACATGATATCCAGTTTCCTCAAATTTAATAATTAATGGAGATTACATAGACAGTTACAGCTGAAGCTGAAACACACCATAGCCTCCTCTAAAGTAAATACTTATGAAGACATTGGACAAAATTCTACATGTAGATTTTCAAATTTGAGGGTATAAATTTATATGTCTGTGGTCTGGATGTCCATCCTTATGGTTCACTTCAGCTGCATGTCAAAGAAAGAGGAAAAAAGAATTTTTATCAGCTTGGTCAGCCTACTAACAAAAATTCAGAACAAGGAACATCAAGGAAGGGAGATGGTGATTTACTATCAAGTGAAAAAGCAGTGCACCAGTCTGGCAAGCAAAAGATGAAGAATGACATGGACAAAAGAAATCTTGGAAACAATGAAAAAACCCCACAGCCACGATTGAAAAGGCACCACCATCAGTGTATGCACAAAAATAAGGATGAATTGAGAGGACAGCATTATGAGGGAAGCTCTCAGTTTTTCGAGGAAATCAGCAGCTCCTCCTATAGCATCCTCAAGGAAGAATTGATGCAATGTTAAATGAATATGTGATTTGCAGAGGCAAGGGACCGCATGATTGGGGTTTTGATACAGGGTTTTGTAAGGAGGGACAACAGGGAAGGTCCCCTCCCTTTGATCGAGGTCAAGCAGACCTCAGAGCAGGGTAGAGAAAGAGCAAGACCTTCAGAGCAGGGTATAGGAAGAGGGAGGTGAGGAGGGCAATGCCATGCCAGAAAAGAGATACAGAGGTCAGTGCGAAAGGAGGGAGATGAAGTGCCCTAGCAGAGATTCCCTGACTGCTCCCGCAGTTCTGACTCTGTGTGCAGCCCAGGCGGGAGCAGTCTGTGCCTGAGGGACTGCACCTGTGGGAGGGACTCATGTCCCAGGGGTTCCTGAAGGACTCTCTGCCATGGGAGGGACCCCAGGTTGGAGGGGGGGAAGGCTGTGAGGAGACTTTCCCCTTAGGAGGAAGAAAGAGTGGCAGAAAACAACGTGTAGTGAAGGATTTTAAAACCCCAACCCCAGGGGAGTTCCAGGACAAGCTTGGAGGTGACTGCCTTGAAAACAATTTTACAGTGATGACCTGGGGAATCTGATGGACAAAAAGTTAAACATCAGCTAGCAATATTCTTTTGTAGCAAAGAAGAGTGATAGCAACACAGGTTGCATTAGGAAAAGAAACTACAGCAGTAGTTTCTCTTAACGAGAGATAATTCTATCTGTTCAGCAGTGATGAGAACATATTTGGAATCTTGTGTTCAGATCTGGGTTCCCCAAAGAATGGAGACCTAGACCTTAGAAGGCCCTTAGAAGGGCCACAGAGAAAATGAGGGAATTGAAGCATCTGTTGTATGAGAAGAGGCTGGGACCACTGTGACACTTTAGGCCTGGAGAAGACTCAGGGGAATCTTATCAATATGTCCAAATGCATAATGGGAGGAAGTAACCTGATTCTTCTTAGTGGTTCATAGTGAAAGGACAACAGACAATGGCACAAAATACAGTAATTTCATTGAAACATACAATAAATCACATTTTTACTGTGAGAGTGGTCAAATATTGAACAGTTTGTTCAGAGAGGTTATGAAGTCTCTATTCTTGGAGTTATTAAAAAACAGACTGGACCTTGCTGTGGGCAACATGCTCTTGTTTACTCTCTTCATGACCCACCCCCCCCCCTCCAGTCAGGATATATATTTAGAAATTAATAAATAAATATAGAGAAATATCTATCTCTATTCACCTATGAGCAAAAAGAATAAAATAATTACATATAAAAATCAAGAGCACTGTTACTATTACAGACTTCAATTATATCATATTTGAAGTACATCAAGATAATTTTTTTCATTGGTACCATAAATTTTATTTGCAGTTTTTGTTGAAAGTAGTACTTATCGCTTCTATGAGATTACTTACATTCAATTGATACTTTGTATTGTATCATGTTTATTATACAAACTATCTTATTTACGTATTTATTTAGTAAATGTTAGTCCTAGTCACCAGAAGATTTACGTCATTTTACTTATAAAGGGTATAGCAGCAATGACTAGTATTTACAAGGTACACAAAAAAGTAAGGTATTCTTTTCCATATGAGACAGCTATGATAGGTTGAATAGCCACCTGGAGAAATCTATTTTCCCCTCTGAATATAAAAATGTTCTGTGTAACTAGTTTTTTAAAAAAAGATTAATTTTTGGGTGCCTAAACTTAAGTGATATGAAAGTCAATGACCAGTCTTAAAAAGGTTATGTAACTCACTGTTACTGGCAAATAAGGTTTAAAAATTAGATTTGGCACACTGCATGAAATTTCTGACCCAGAGAAATAGAAGGGGAATCATTTTGCTCTACTAACAAGCTGGGTTTTTTTGTTGTTTCAACAGTATAAAATACTTGCCTGTGTGACTTCAAATGATATTTTTTATTTTCTCTGAAAGCAAAGTGCCTAAGTAGAATTCATAACTAGACCATAAATGCTAGATTTTTCATACAAATACTACATGATGTAAGAAATTATTTGAACATTTCCAGATGAGAATCTTGCCCTTTACAAATATATTTGATACATACAGAGTGCCTGTTGGCTGATTATTTCTATCACATCTGTTTGGATGGCATCATGCCCATTCACTAGCTCATCAAACCCTTGCCCAAGGGCAAAGCTGCCAATAACAAGCACTAGTTGAAAAAAGACAAACTAAGAAAATGCAGTAGACTAAAATAGCAGACTGTAAGATAAGGAAAATAGGAAGCTCCGCAGATACTTCAAATATAGAATAGCCTTTGGTAATAGCAAAAATGAACTTTGAAGACATGGGAAATGTTATTTTCAGATAACAGAACACCAGGGCTTCTGAAATATTATCTGAGATAACAAGCAACATGTTTTGTTAAAGGTATCATGGTAAGCATAAATATGTGTGCAAATATGTACAGAAATATGTATTACTTTTGGTAACAATTATTTTGAAAAGACAATAGTGGTGTTGCTATCAAGATCAACAAGCAGGCAGATGGTGCTGCATGTATTTGCAGTACTTCACTCAGCTAGCATTTAAAGCACTTTAATTAGTTAAGCTCTCCAACCCCCTTTCTTCCCTGTGTCATTCTTCATGTATTATGTCAACAGACAAGAAAATACTAGAATTATTATCCTTATTGTACAAATGGAAAAAGTAGAACAAAATGATACAGAGGTCATTAAAAAAACACAGTAGAAATGCCTTGGATAAAATACTATATTCCTTCCAGTCATGGAATATATTGTCAGAGAAAATAAAAAAAGAAAAAACAAGAGCGCTTAAAGATACAGTATATGAAGAAATACATATTGATCTGGATAACTAAAGATTTAATGGAAGTAGAATAAAACGAACAATGAGTTTTGACCACTTGTTATTTTAAGTTAGATAGGTTTAGGTATCTAGCAAGGTCCTCTAAGGTTCTATTCTTGAAGCTACTGGGAACAATTACTAAAAAAAATCACAAAAACTTCTGTCTGGAGAGTAGTTCTGGGTAGAAAAAAGAGTTTTTTAATTTAGATTTCACCATTTTATTCACCATTCAACAACTCTTTTGCACACAGTGTTAACAAGCAAACAGAAAGAATGTGTGTACAATCCTGGCTCTCACATCAGCCTTTCAGAACCTGCTATGAGTGGGATTTTTATATTAAAAAAAAGTAAAGAAAGGAAGCAAGTAACCTAACTTGCATTAATATGTGTCCTATTCTAATAAAAACAAAACGTTACATTATTAGTGAGTTAGTGAAGTTAGTATATAATTCCTTTTAAAAAAAATCACCTATTTTGTTCTCTTTTATTTTGCCCTGGAATTACTCTTCTGTATTTTATGGTAGAATCAACTGTCTTTCTTCACACGAGGATGTGTCCATTACATTCTGTATAATCATAGTTTACTCTGAGTCTCTGACAACATGTCAGGTAATTTTGATTCTATTGTAGTATGTGCCTGTCCAAATCTTGGCTGGTAACCAGATTAGTTTATTGTCATGCTTAATTCAGTGGTTTTCTTCATGAAAATATTTTCAAGTTTGCTTTGTAAGCAAATCTGCAACTTCTATTCCTTTTTAAAATTTTTTTCATCTTTTCTAGTTTAACATCCAGTATAAAAGCAACTGTCTACGAAGAACTAAAATAAAAGTACATTCTATGAGTATATATTTCAAATTTATCTATCATTGCTTTGTTAATTATAATAAAATAAATACCTTGCTTAAGCACAGAAAACAATAGTAAACTTCTGCTAAAAGGCAGTTGTAGAAAGCAACAACGTTTCTCCTCAGTTTCCTCTTCTCCAAACTAGACAATCCTGATTCCTTCATCTGCTTCTTGTGGGACTTGTTCTCTAGACCCTTCACCAGCTTGGTTGTGCTTCTCTGGACACGCAACAGGAACTCTAAATCCTTGCAGTGAGAGGCCCAGAACCAAACACAATACTTGAAGTGCCACCTCACCGGTGCTGAGTACAAGGACGTGAATATTAGAGCAAGTCCATTAACTCTAGGAACATATGATACCACACTAAAATCATAGAGTCATAGAACTCCCCATTGTAAGTGAAGATCAGGTTTGTGACCATCTGAAGAACCTGAAAGTGTACGCGTCCATGGGACCCAATGGGATACACCCATGGGTACTGAGGGAACAGGAAGATGGGGTTGCTAAACCACTGTCTATTATATTCCAAAAGTCATGGCAGTCCGGTGAAGTCCCCATTGACTGAAAAAGGGAAAACATAATCCCTATTTTCAAAAAGGGGAAGAACGAAGATCCAAGGAACTATATGCCAGTCAATCTCACCTCTGTACCCAGTAAGATCATGGAGCATACCCTCTAGATAGGTAGTAACCCCTCTCAATTTGTAAGGTGATCCGGAGAACCTCTTCCATTTACTCATGGTGATAAATGTCACTCCCTGCCCATGTGGTTTATCATCCCCTTAGAACAGAATCAGGATTCTTGTTTCTCTGATTAGTGTTTCCTTGTTTGTCATCATTCTTCTGTGTTTCTTCATGTTTGTGAATATGAAAATTTTATCATCTGTTGTATTAAATTTAATATAATAATTTTGGACCTAAAAAAGAATAATTAAATAAGAAAAAGCAGGGCATTGCAATAATTTTGTCTAAGATATCCACGTTTCTTGCAAAGGCAGCAAGCAAATACAAAGTTCTTCAGTCTTGTGTTGGCAAATACAAGATTCCAATATTCTGCAGTAAAGTTTGGCATGAAAATTGATGACATAAACATTGTCTGAGCAGCAACTGAACAACTGAGACAAGTAATGCTCATGTGATCTCTCTTCCTTTTCTAACTCCCTCTCTCTCTCTCCTTTGTTGTTTTGCCCTGCTTCCCTCTCTTGCCTCTCTTCTTCTTTCTTCTTTCAATATGGACAACATTGGGTTTACCCACTCTGACTACCTGCACTAATAATTGTCAGCTAAAAACTCTTCTAATAACTTCTGCCTATGAAACGTCTTTGAGACTACAGTTTTGTGCTTAGCATTGAAATGAGTTGTTTAATGAATATCAGTTTTACTGAAACATAGCATGGGAGCTGTTTTGATTCATGCTTGCAGACTTCTTCATGCCTAGGGTCAACAATTTGCTAGCTATACCTAAGAACAAGAAAACAGGAATTAGAAAAGATTAAAAGCATGTTTCAAAAAGACTCCCTTGGATATTATTTTATTTGGAGCTGCAACAAAGTGCAGAGATAAGTGATAATGTGATATCTAACTTCATTAAAGATTAAAGAAAAGACAAGTATTTTACTGTATGACAATAGCAAAAAAAAAAAAAAAATGTATAATTCATTTTGTTCATGAAAAATAAACAGAACTAAGCTGCACACCATAAATATTGACCAAGTGGCCTTGAACAGTATAGAAGAACAGTGAAAATTCAGACACAGAGAATGTACATAACTGAAATTTCACTGAAGACTCTGACAACATTCTCTGATTAGTCTTGTGGAAGCTGAAGAGTAAGGCTTCATTATATTAAAATATTATTTATCTATAAAGTCATCTGTTGTTTCAAAAGAATCATGAGTGCACAGTGAGACAAGAAAGAAAATATTCATAATACCTCTAGTCCTGAAGGTTTTTTGTGATGCTTTTCCTTGACATGTGGACAACTGAAAAGCAGCAAATTAGCAGCAAACTGAAAACCACAAATTAGTTTCAAATTCTCCCAAACTTTCTCATAAAACCAATTATTGCAGATAGAGATTTATTCAAACTTTAGACCTTGATTTTCTAGTTTTCCACAGTCACACCTCTTCAGTGAAACTCCAGTGCTCCCCTTCCATGCAAATCATATTTCTCATTAATTTTCAGGGAATTATTACGTAGTGATGGTCTGCTAGTCAGAAACTATTTAAAGATGAAATCTACAGATGGTTCTCTGGAGTTAGCCTTCTGGGGTGCTATGAAAAAGGTCTTCCTACATTCAATTTTATGGTCAAAAAAAGACAATAAGAGGTCTTTATATCATATTATGAAAATATATGTCCTAAATCTCCTGATCTATTAAGATGTTCCTAGGAACAAAAGCAACCATTTTCAAACAGTTCTATAAAATGTCCTCTAGTGCCTTTTTCATTTTCCCTCCCTTAAATAGGCTTTGAAAAGAGGATGACTTGAGATTTTTCTTCATATTATCCATTTTTATAGCCAGGAAAAATATAAAACAGAATTGACATTTTTTTTCTCTGGTTATTATGGATACTCCATAAAACATGTATTGAAAGATATCATCCGTTTGAAGCTGTTAATTTAATCCTTTTTTTTTTTTTTTTTTTTTTTTTTTTTTGCAGGCCACAATGTGATCTGCAAAATTAAACTTATAAAGCAAAGAACTAAATACTACCATTTACATACTAATTCATGTAAATAATTTTCAGTTGACAAAAATCAAGGGCAGAAATTTTATTTAATCACTGGAAATTTAAACATATAAGGGCATCTTGACAATTTGAAGAATGACTTTTTAAATGTACATGAAGATGAAATTGATGTAAATGTTCTGTAATATGCCAGCTGTCTTTCACTTATTCTTATTATCCAAAAGCATGTGTTAGGAGAGTAAAATAGGTGCACACTGAGAAACAATCGTCTTTAGGAGATATATCCTCTTAGTAGCTTTGTAAATCATATCTTTAAATATAGACAAGCTATGAAAGCTGTATATTTTTCCTAAACAGCTGAAGATATCAAAAATGTTTTTAATAAAAATGAGGTCTTAAGGGCAGGAGTCAAGCAGGGTGGTAACTGGAACTTTTCACTTGATTTTGAGAGGAAGAGGAAAAATCTGAAATAAGGAAATGCCAGTGCAGGAGGAATGAACACTGGAGAACTGAGCTTACAGGACTCAGTGTTAAGCAATCAGTTTTGGAATCACATGTTATTTTCCATAAAACATCTGAATGTTCTGTTACAATCAATCTATTAACTCTCTGTTTTAGACAAAGTCAGGTATGTGCAAATGAGTTATATGATAGTCTTGTATGAGGTATCCAGATAAATAAATTTAAAACTAATGACCCAAAACAAAGTGAATTTTTCTTACTCCCTTATATCTTTTGCAAAACTGAGCTCTAATTAATTTTTTTTTTTGCAGAGCATGTATACATAGTCTGATACAAAATAGCCTAGAAATAAAAATAGCCCTTTCACTGCTATAGTCAGTAATTTTAGTGCTTTTTAATAATAATAACAAGATTAGTTTACCTTTATACACTAAACACATAGTATTTAAAGTTATTATTTTGTTGAAGTAGAAACAGTCAATGTAGCTAAATTGTACAAAGCCTTGCAATGTTAGGGGAAACCACTCAGTGACAGCAATCAATATCAGGCTGTTTTTTTCTGAAAGAATCTTTTTCTCTCTGAGGCCTGACCTGTAAAATGCATTCATTATTCTGATAAGTTTTGTTTTGTTTTTTTTTTTTTTGGCTTTGTGGGTCAAGGGTTGGACTTGATGATCTCTGAGGTCTCTTCCAACCCAGCCAATTCTATGATTCTATGATTCTATGACTCAGAATATTTCCAAGAAACAGCTGCCTTTTCTGTAAATAGAGGAATTAAAGTACCTGCTGTTAAAAGATTCTAGGTTTAAGGTTCCTGATAGTTAGGATAGCCAGCGGATGCTAGGAAAGTCAACTTGTGTTTTATAAACATTTCAATTTTTGCATTTTTATACTTATTTTTTTATTTCCTAAAGTGGATTATGAGAAATTTTTCAGATGGTAGACATGTGGATAGTCATTTATGTAAATTTAGAAGGACAAGATAGACTGCAGTGTTCAATGTATGCATGCGTGTATGTCTGTTATTGTTTCCTTAGGTCTTAAGAGAAACATCATGATAATCCATTGAAGATTTGTTTCTAAAAGTAGTAGATTCTTATGACATCTCCAAATAAATGCTTCTGGGAATTAGGTTTTCTCATATAGAGAAGATTTCTTTGAATACACATGACTATATAAATAGTCATAAAAAAATAATATCCTCAGGAAGACAAAAGAAAATAAAAAACAAAACAACAATCAATACACAGAATAAATTTTTATTTTTCCTTTTTTATGAAAAAAAGTTTAGAAGTTTTACAATTTTCTTGTCTGAGCCACTGACGCTTTCTCTCCTGCTAGAAGCCTAATATTGCCAAGTACTGAATGCAAAGCCAAATATAGTCATCAGTCTCATATATCTACCTAAATATGTTTGTATTCTGTATCATCAGGTTTTTTTAGCCAAATTCATCATTAAGAAAAAATATCCCTGTCTCTGCATGTGCCGCTCTGTTGGTGTGCACAAACATAGCATGTTTGACATATTCAGGGCATGCTGAATTTATTCTACTTATACAGACTGTTGGCAGCACATCTGATTTACACCCAACATACTAGATATATTTCATGTATATTGTGCCAGAGATCTGTGTACTATACCACGTTTGAAATTTCTGCTTGTCCTGTGGCCTTGTCAAAATAGCACATTCTGAAAAACATGTCAGAAGTCCTCAAGTTCCACTTGAAAAATTTTATTTGTAGAAAGAAAAAGAAATGTCTTGGCAAAAATGAACATATGGTATGCTGAGTCTTACTTCCGGCAATCTTATTTTCTCATAGCAAATTATGAAGCCTCAGGACATAAAGTGTGAATCAGCTTCAGAAGTGTTATCATGGAAATTCTTCTAGTCAGAACTCAAAATTGTTCCTTTCTGCTCCTTTCTATCCAGGTAGTCCGACTTCACCCTTTCTCGCCGTATCACAAACTCAAGGTAACACCAAAGCTTAATTTTTACAGCACATTCTTAGGGATTTTTTTTCTATTCATTGATAAAGTGTATATATAAATATATATAAGTATATATATAAATACAAGCATTATGCTTGTATTATTTTTTCGTTCTTATTGCTCTAAAATAGACATTTTTTTAATTTTTTTTTTTTTTTTTAAATCAAATCTGACCAAGAAATTATGAGGGAGCTCCTGAGAAAAACAAATATGGTCAGTAGTATGTTTATTTTTTTCAGCTGGGAGGACAAGGACAGAAAGAAACACACACAGACATGAAACCTGACCAAAGAATCAAAGAAACTTTAGGCAAGATGGTACTGCATGTTGCAGGAGGGCCATGGGACTGTGCCAACTGATGAGACAATGTGCAAGGGAAGGGGTAGCAGAGGACAACAGAGAGGGGGGTAAGCAGAAAGGGGTATACTAAATATCAGTTTTGTGTATTAAGGACAGGTCAGTATGCTTATGTGGCTGAGTCTCCTTGCCCCTCATCATCTCAGCTTGTCTTGTCTTTTTTTTTTTTTACTAAATCTTTTCTTAACCACCTCACACCATAATCTCACTCCATCTTGTCTCTGTGCTGCAAGGAATCAGTGCTGGCTGTTGGTGTAACCTGAGTGCCTGAGAGTGAAATTTGGTGTCAGATACTGGAGTCATACTGGGGGGATGTGAGGGCACCTGACCTTTGGCACCAGCTAGAGGAAAGCAGAAGATGAATCTGTAGCTCACACTGGAGTTCCATGGAATGGTGCTGGGCTCCAGCTCTTGTGTTGGCCAAGGTTCTGGTCTGGAGCCACTGGAGAAGGTGATAACAGTCTCAGTGCCCCTAATACAAATTCTAAGGTGGATAAAACAAAATAGAAAAAAAAAAAAAAAAAAGCCTCCTCATTCAGCACTCCTCTGGCTCCCCAGCTTGGTTTACACTGTTGGAAAGGTACCAAACATTTCCACCAGCAAAATCTCATCAACAGACCCCCCTCCTTTGTCAGGACTAAAGAGATAAAACGCTAATGATACTGGTAGAATGCTAGACAGCTAATGCAAATTGATAGCACAAACCTGTCTCAGTTTCCTTAGCTTGTGAATGGTTAACTGTGTGTCACGGTTTCACACTGGCCCGGCAATTAATACAAACAACAGATGCTCTCTATTCATAGAATCATAGAATCATAGAATCCTAGGGGTTGGAAGGGACCTCGAAAGATCATCTAGTCCAACCCCCCCTGCCAGAGCAGGGCCACCTAGAGTACATCGCCCAGGAACGTGTCCAGGCGGGTCTTGAATGTCTCCAGTGAAGGAGACTCCACAACCCCCCTGGGCAGCCTGTTCCAGGGCTCTGTCAGCCTTACAGTAAAAAAATTTTTTCTAATATTCAACTTGAACCTCCTATGCTTCAATTTATACCCATTATCCCTTGTCCTATCACTGGTCACCACTGAGAAAAGCCTAACTCCATCTCCCTGGCACTCACCCCTTACATATTTGAAAACATTGATGAGGTCACCCCTCAGTCTCCTTTTCTCCAAACTAAAGAGACCCAGCTCCCGCAGCCTATCCTCATAAGGGAGATGTTCCACTCCCTTAATCATCTTAGTAGCTCTGCGCTGGACTCTTTCAAGCACTTCCCTGTCCTTCTTGAACTGAGGGGCCCAGAACTGGACACAATACTCCAGGTGCGGCCTCACCAATGCAGAATAGAGGGGGAGGAGAACCTCTCTTGACCTACTGACCACACCCTTTCTAATGCACCCCAGGATGCCATTGGCCTTCTTGGCCACAAGGGCACATTGCTGGCTCATGGTCATCTTCTCTATTAACCCCCTCTCCTCCCTGATAGAAAAAGGAGAGAGAATAAGGGAGAGATATTTATGGTATTTAGAGAGAAACAGCAACTGCTATGGTGAAGTATAATCTCTCATTAGAGCCCTAGTCTTCTATTCCCAAATCACTGATGTCACTGGGTTTTTTAGGCTTCAAATGTTTTTAAAGGCAGAAATTAATCACAATTTATAATTGGACTTGGAGGTCTAGGTGTGCATTCCCTGCTCTCCACTGGCTGCCTCTTTAGGGGTCCCCACAGTGGAGCTCATCAAGAGGGAGAAACCATCTTCAACTGGCCAAGGCTTCCCTGCACCCCTGGGAGACACCTGTCCTGTCTCCATTGTGGGTGGCAACATAGGGTAGAGATCCCCCTGTTTTTAAAATCTTCAGAAACACACTGCTTTTGCTTGGAACCATGCTCATGAATTCATACCCTGTATGGAAAACATGCCAATGTCCATATGTTTTCTGCAGTTAACAGGCATTTTGTTCCTATTTTTTTTTTCATAGAGAGAAATGCAGAAAAGGAAAGAGAATTGTTTCTATGGAAATAGATGAAGAATTGTTAAAAGAGATGAGTTATCTTGTGTTTCTAGCACTATAGCACTAATAGACTGAGTGCATAGTACTGAAAAATGCTCAGAAATGATGAATCTATGTTATTAATTTTGCAAAATGGTGCATCATCTCTTCAGGGAGGTGTTTGGTTTTAAGTAACCTGTGTCCTTTGGGAGCAGAGGTTTGTGAATAGCTCTCATGACACCATGTCACGGTTTAACACTGGCCCGGCAAATAAACCGAATGACAGATGCTCTCTATTAATCCCCTTTCTCTCTCTGATAAAGGAAAGAGAGAGAATAAGGGAGAGAGACCTATGGGTTGGAAACTAAACTACAGAGCTTTAGTGAAACAGTAATGATAAATAGGAAAAATTACTAAATATATACAAATACACAGGAAAAGTGATACCACGTTCCCCCTCCCTTTCCCCCAGTAACTCTCACGTCACCACCGAGGCTGCAGGGCAGCCCTGGGAAAGTCCAGGCTGGAATCCTGGAGTCAGCAGCAGTCGGGAGCTGGAGGCAGGAACACACAGATTCAGGCTGGCACGGATCAGGACCACAGGCAGAGGAACGGATGGAATCCTCTCAGGATGCTGAAGCAAAACTGGGAACAGGCAAAGAAAGGCAGCAGGAAGGGCAGGAAGGGGTTTGACCCTTGTGATTCCTCAAATTTATACTGAGTATGACATGTATGGGATGAAATACTCTGTTTAGTCAATTCTGACATCTATCTTGTCTGGTCCTCCCCAAAGGAAGGTTTCAGGTGGGACCTCCTTACTCCTTCTGGAAGGTAAAATGCTCCTCAGAGCTGAGCAGTGTCCTTGGCTCTGCACACCAGTCTCTGGCAGTAACTATAAACATGGAGTGTTATCAGTCCCAGAAGCAGACACTGTCTGAGAAACTTGCTGTTAATTTCAGCAAGTGCAACTACTTACAAGAGACTTAGCTGAAAGCAAAAGTACAAACCAGAAAATCACCTTTATCCTGGCCCAAACCAGGACACACCACTATTCTGAAAACTGGACAATTCTGCTGCAAAACTCTTTGAAACACCTCTAAAGCTGGAATAATTAAGGATGTATGACAATGGCTGTCCTATCTAGAGGTGCAAATGCCCTATTGTGTACAACAATTCAAGGGGAGATAAATCACAGCATTCTGACAGAGAGAAAATCTATTTGTTTCCTAGAGAATATTATTACACAGATCAATTCTTTATCCTACAATGTCTTATCCTACAACTATTCCCACAGGCTAAAACTTTTACACAAAAATTATTTCTGTTGTCTCAAGAAGAATAAATTATATTATTTAAAATAATAAAAAAATGTGCTTTTAAGATTTTAAGAAAGCTGCATATGCAAATAGATTCTGTCAAATGCTAATGGCAATATAAGTGTACTATATATATACTATGAATTTAGAATTATTATTTTCCATTTTTTATTGTTACAGAATCTGATGGCTTTAATTGGAGTAAAACAATTTGCTGGAATCTGAACTTATGACCCTTTATCATTACTAATTTCATTCAGCTTCTTAAATATCACATATAAGATATACCATAATATATAACATATAACATATAACCTATAACATAACATATATAACAACAAAGAACTCTTCATTGAATGAAATGCTCAGACAAGGCTCTCATCTATTCAAAAGGGGTTTTTGCCTCTTTAGGCAGTGTGATATTTCTACAGCATATTTTTTTGACTGATCTGCAAAAACCAGAAAAACAGTTGGATTGTAACATATCTGCTTGCACTGGGTGGAAATGCATTCACTTTGGTCTTATCTGTACAATTATTTTCAACTAAGAAGAATGAAAAGTTGGAGGCTACAAGGAGGTAGACTTTTATGATCTTTAAACTCAAAAACTTATATTTCAAAAATAACATCCTTTATTCAAAGTAATTTCCTTTTTAAAACAACTAAGCACCAGGAAAATCTTTCAAAAGTTACAGAATGTGTGATATTTTTATGCTTACAATATTTTTTTTTCATACAGTTCAGATAAAACAGTATGGATTTTTATTGCTGACATTTTTATGGAGTGCTTTAAATCAGAAGTTCTTTCAAAGGAATGATAGCATGAGAAATTATGTTATTTCAATATAAAACATGTCTTAGAGACATGATGTGCCTGGGGTTTAATATTACTGTCAGAATGCTCCTAAACTTCTATTGACTTTATTTAGAAAGTCATGGCCCTCCTGTTTCTTTTCTATAAGTAATATTAAATATAATGTATTTGAAATTTTAATATAAATATATATTTGAATCAGATGCCTGTGAGAAAGGATATATTTAGTATTCAGCAATACTTCCAGTTCACAGTGATTTAGAAGTGGTATCACTCTTAAGTGATACAAAAGTCATATATATTGATTTGTCATTGTCAGTAGCTTTCCTTGGTTTTGAAATTACTCTGACTTCTCTTTAATTCTGCAAAAGCAAGGAAATAATTAATTTATGTATTTAATATAAGTCTCAGGAATATCTAAAAGGTAATACTTCTATAATAATGCCATTTTTTTTACTAAAGTTTACATGACTTTTGTCTTAACAGAAACTCAGAATCTAAACAGTGGCTCATGACATATGCTGAAGCATAAAAAATCATGTCAACAATAACAAAAGTTTACCCTCAAACGTATTGCTTTGTAGAATATTTATCAGACAAAGGAATTAATGAAAAGCAAATTAATAGTGTTGGCTAACCTTATACAGGCCACCTAATTATGAAACAACTTTACTATATTTCAATATGAGATTAAGTGTGCTTTTCTGAGGAAGAATAACTTTCCTTGCTTATTTCATTGTGATTTATTTAGGAGATATCAGCTTAATGGATGTAAAGAATAAAGAAATACTGTTTTTTTGCATTTTAACTAAATGATCTTTTAGGTCCCTTCTAACCCAAGCTACTTTATGATTTTATATAGTTAGTATTTCTGAAGAAACAGATTAAATATGATGTGCCTATCAGCAGTATTATATCATGCTGCCAGTGAAGTACTCTTGAGCTAGAGCTCATTACCGGAGACACAGCAAATCACCTAAGCCACCAATATACCTTTCATATACTTGAAGATAATTTCTAAATCCTGCTTCTCTATTAAGGTTTTTTGTTTTCTTTGGAAGTTAATGAGTTTCTCCTTCTTACTACCACCGTTTATACAGTATAATTAATACTATTTTCAACAGGTAAAAGATATGCAAAGGAAGGTTTTTTTGTGATGCATGAGAGGGACATATTTTAGAGTCATCTATTGACAGGAATTTCAGGATACAATGTGATTTCAAGAAGTCTCTGAACTAATGACTGTATGATTTTCTGTTGTCTCTTGATTTAGATGGGTTTAAAACAAATGTCTCACCTTCAGGATGAGAAGACTGGATAAAGAGAACATTGGATGGAATTCTGTTACCTGTGGTCTTTCAGTGATGACTATCTGAAATTATTATCATACTATAGTATATTGACTTAGATATGTAGGACATGGATAGGGATGAAAAAGAAGAAAATCGTATAAAGGTTTAGAATTTCTGGTAGACTAATAGTGGGAGCATTTACAGGAATAGGGATTGAGTAAATTGGATTCAGGTGCCTAAATCCTATTGTTCTTAATCTGTGGAAATTTTTAATTCTGTAAAAATTTTGATGACAGAAAATATTTGGTTCCTATTCACTTCTTTTAGGGGTTTCTTAGTACAAAGAATGTAAAGTTTGAGCTGCAAAAAATTGAGAGTAGGAAAGAACTACATATTCTTAGTTATGTATTGAACCAATTTAAAAACTCAGACTTCTTTGGGTCATACCTTTATCTGAACTCAGATGCATTCTCAAATTCATGGTGACCCAGTTCCAAAAACAGTAGTTCCTGGGCTATCTGACAGTAGATGGGATTTTTAAGATTATTTATTTATTTATTTATTTTTCCACTGCTATGATCCTAGGCATCTGACTCTTCAGTGAGCCATAGTTCTACAGCAATCTGTTTTCACCTCTGTTTTTAAGTGACTTCCCTTTAAAGTCAGTTCAGTGTTTTAATCTTCATGTCGAAGGAAATGTATATTATAAAGCCACATGTAAGGGTCCTATTTTAATCATCCTTCTGGTTTCTTATTTTTTTCTATTAGTTGCCTGCCATGCATTGAGTCAAGCAGAGGCATTTAACATTCTGTTTAGTGGATGGAAAGGGAAAGATGCTCTGTGAGACCCTGACGAGGCCTTTAAAAGTGTTTAGGTTTCTTCACTAACAGTAGAGATTGATTAACACCTACATAGGAACACAAAGAACTAGTTACCAGTGGGAAGCTAATCTTTGGTGTTACAGAGACAAAATTAGAAATTTAACGTAGGAGGTTAAAACTGGTTTACAGGTTTGGTTTACTTTCAGCTAACTACTCCTTAAGCCCAAGGATCTGAAAGCACATCTATAAGTGTAATCACAGAGGCTGCTTCTGGGAAATTAAGGCTAACAACTCACTGATATTCTGTCCGTCATTCTTTTCAACAGAAAAGAATAAAGACAACTCTGGGCTATCATAAGGTTTTTCCAAGCACAGATAGTGTTTAGAGTAAGCCAGATCTGGCAATAAAAGTAAATTAGGTTGTTTGGTTTTTTTCCTCTATCCTTTGAGCTATGATCTATATCTTCCTATGAACCATCGTGTGATTGAATAATCTGGCCAAAACAGAAGCTCATTTAGCATGGTGAAGCACTGTAAGAATATATTTACTCTCACTTTCCACCTATACTTTTTTATGAAAAAGAATGAAGATAAGTTCTCCCATTTTCAACATCAGGAAAGCTTACATCTCAAGAAACATAATGAAACATTTTTCTTCCTTTCAGTAGTGCTGATGCTCACAGCAAGAGATGAAGTACCAAAAAAATGCTTACAGAACTTAACTCTTATGATAGTGTGCAAACATCTTCTCTGATTAAAAAATTAAATTATAATAAATAAATAAAATAATAAATTAAATAATAATTAAAAAAATCATTTGAGTATGATGCATGATATACATACTGAAATAAATTATGCAAAGTCCAACAAAAAGTTTAAAGCAGATACAAATAGCTTGTGATGAATTATACTAGCAACATATAGTGAGCATGAGAAACAAAAAACCACAGAAGATGAAGAGCAAAAGTATCCTGTCATTTGACTTTTCATATATACAAATGTAGAAAAAATGTCTTATTTTTCATAATAACAAAATCAAATGAGGAAATTTTACAAGCATAACAAGATAGAAAGTGTTCAAGAATCTCTTTTGTTGAAAATAGATGAAATAATTCTGATAGTGAATCAGTGGTTTTGTAGTCATTAGTAAAAAATTAGTTGCAAATGGCTATCAAAACACTTTGTGTCTGTGTGTTTAAATGCATGTCTGGCTTCTGATGGATTGTATTTTTTTGTACAGTGGAGTTCTCATCGACCTTACAGCTGTGCTTATAAGTGACTCTGTTGTGCTAATAAAACCACAGTTTAAAGGCTACTGAAGAAATATGGGACTGTATTAAGAACTCCCAAAAGAGCAAGCTCAAGCTGACAATAAAAGCCTTTAAATGCAACAGAGGACAATAAGCCGTACCAATAGTGAAGGTGCCAGGCTGCAGACACAAATCACTAATGATTAATTACTGATCACTAAAGGAACACAACCCTGGCAGCTGAGTGAAACTTAGTTCAGGTTTTCTTTCTTGAAAACAGAGAAGAAATCTCAAGTATTTGTAAAACACAGCTTGCAGAGTAAAACTGGAATGCAACATGGAACTGATGGATGAGAGAACATGAAGGTAGTAAACTGTGTTAGCAAATTTTTTTTTAAGAAATGACCCAAGCATACCCAATAGTTAAAAGGAAGAATGCCCATCATCAACACCATATCCTAGCCAATAAAAAAGTATGAGTAAATACCAAGTATTACCCTCATTCTCCTCTTGGTGAGGAGCCACTGTGTAGCCACTTGAAATAATAAACGTTTTGAAGGGTGAACAAGCAGCAGAGAAAAGAATAAGTACTACCATTTATATTTGTCAATTTATGTTTGCCAGCTGCAATAAGATCAGTTTTTAAGTGATCTATGATACCTATGCACTTTTGATTGTATTGCAACTGCATTGTAGAGATCTAAAGATATTAACAAAAAACCTTATAATCATAGAACAGTTTAGCTTGGAAGGGACCTTAAAAGTCATCTAGTCCCAGCCCCCTGCATGGGCAGGGATGCCTTCCACTTGACCAGGTTATGTTTTAAGTGTGCTTCTGTAGCCCGCATTAAGTTTTGCAGAGAAAGTAATCTGGGACTTGAACCTTGCCAGCTAGTTGTAAAAATTTGCCTGCAACGATCGAAAAGAGGCAGACTGGCTGTGTTTGTAATGTAACAGTATCTACACTTTACAAATGTCTTGGATTTAATCCCAATTACTTAATTGAAATTAACCTTTTTCTAGAGCATAAAATCTCTAATTTGAATTCAGGGAAAGATTCTTGATTAAAGATCAAATCTCAAAGATATATTTGTGCATAAAATGGGTTTAATCCACTTTGAAATAGCTAGTCTTCCCTCAAAAATACCATGAAAAAGAGTACTGTATGTTACTTAGATAAACTGGAAAACCAACTGTACCAAATTTCCATCAAGATTTCTGAAGAAGCAAGCATAGTACTTTAAAGCAAGCATAGGTCTTTAAAGGGTTATCTGAGGTTATTTGTATGCCATTCCTGAAACAAGTCTACTTTTAGTTATGTCCCAGTTTTACCTAATCTAACAGTGAGACTACATGCTAGGCACTGTTGTTATTGCCAATGAATGCATCACAGCTGTTCTAGCAGTCTTTAGCTTCCAAATTTCAAATGCATTTTGGCTAAATTCTAAATTTAGAGAAAGATGAAAGAAAAATTTAGGTGCATATAAAATTGTGGTTTATATGTTTTATAAAGAATCAGCATGCTTTTTTTCCTCTGTTTGGAATATTTTAGTGTATAGTCTTATTTTAAGTAATAAAGGCCTTTTTCTGTTTCTTTTTTTTTTTTTTTTGAGGAACTTAATCTTTAAGCCATCGCCAACTTAGAAATACTATGAAATTTATTTATTTTAGTTGATAGATTGTAGCAGTTAACAGCTACAATGAAGTGTGAAATGTCTTTTTTTTTCATATAATTTGAACAGACATCCAGCAAAATAAACTGCTAACAAGGTGCTCAACATACAGAATCTGCTCAGATATGAATGCAAGATTTTATAGATTTCAGAAAGAGAACAGTTTTTGCTACATTTCTTTAGCAGATTAATTAATCCACTTTTCCTTTGTATATTACAAAATACTTGAAACACACAGGTTACTAGAAATATATATTGAAATTAGATGTGAAATGCAGTCCATACAGTGAAGAAAGTCCTTTGCAATACCTCACCAAAATGCCTTACCAATCCAACTTGAAATCTGATCTCTGATACATACTTAGAAGGGGTACTTTTCACTCCAACCACTTAAACATTATCATATTGTGGTTATATTTAAATCATGTTTCCTAAGTTTTGTTATGAGATGACATACATGACAGTGACAGCTATATCAGATACCTTGTTCCTCCTACACATTATAATAGCTAGGTTGATAAGGAACAAAGCTGGATTAATTTCAGGTTTTTTTGACAAAGCTATCCTTTTTATAATTCTATATACTTAAAATTTGATTGTTTAATAATGTAATGCCAAGTCATTTCCCAGATAAAAATTAGACTGATATATTTAATTCCTTCAGTGTTCCTTTTTTTTTACTCCTTAGGGCAAGATTTTTCTATAAATTCTATAAAGTAACAAGCATTACTTCAAATGTCCTTTTGACTAGATCTGTTGCTTTAGGGTTGATTTCCTTATGCTTTGCTGTACTCAAGATAACAGAAAACTTTTGTTGCCTGATCATTCTTTCTTCTGGCCTACATTCTTATCTCATTGGTAAAATTATTTGAATGCAGCATGTGATTAAATTTAACTTTTTTTTTTTTTTTTTGTAAAGTCTAAATCAGAAAAAGTGTAACAAGATACTGAAGATATGGTAATAGCTATTACCTTTTTCCCTTTCCTCTTTTGTACTATATCTGTACTCTTCTTATCTGTTTACTGATATATAGAAACTTTCCTTTTAAATTCTGTTCTGCATAGTTTTGAACATTACTCTTTCTAGTTTTATCATCACTTATTTGATGTATTTCCTTCATACTGTGACCATCTCTCCACGTTTTCAGTCTCTTTTAGATTTCCAGTTCACTGAATACCTCTAAGTGCATACATAGTGATATGTATGTACTTTATTTCATAATGATACTTCGTAATTTTCAAGATAATATTCCTTATTAAATAAATTCTGGTCCCCTTCCACTCTTCGCATTGAGATTATTTTTCCAGTGATTCTATAATATTTGACTTCTTTCTTTTGAAATTCTATATTTCATGTACTTACTACAAATCTGGTAGTTTATCTATTGAATACATGTTTTACAAATGTTTTATTTATTCCAACAGGACTGTAAAATGAACAATTGTTTTATAGAATTCTCTTTACTGTTTAAAAGAGATTTCTTTGTATTTAATTATACTTCCAAGTGCAGAAGTAATTGTCTACTTCAGAACCTGTAGGTTTCAGTGAAACATTTGACATTTTAGATGAAATCCCATGTCTTCTCAAAATGAAGGAATGTTAGTACTGTTAAACCAAAAATTCTTATCTTCTCCAGTTTAATCAGGTAAAAGGATGTTTATCGTGATATTTAATGTATACAGTCACTAACAAAATTTCAGACTTAAACATTACTTTTAGAGATTACAGTTTAATAACCAAGAACAGTCATATGCTGTGTTGTATTTTTAAAAGAACACATTACAACTTCTAAGAAGAAGAAATCAATTATAGCTTAGACACTCAAAAAAAAAAAAAATTGAACAAAGAAATAAACGATCTTCCACATAACATGCATGAATGTAGAAATTAAAATACCTAACAACAGTGCATGCATCTGGTGTTCCACAAAGCCTGTTTCCACAATGTAGCAAAATTACAACTCATGATTTGTCATTGTCCATTCTCTGTTGAAGTGACACATATGGAGGGATACAGGTTAGAGATTACATCTATTATTTATGTTATGCATGTATATTCACACAAGAACATATATGGGCATATATGGGACATACCTAACAATAGTGTCTGTATGTAAACTAGTAATTTAACCTCTTTTTATATTCAGACATATAGTATCAATACAGTCAAAAAACTAGAAACCTGGCTAGTAGTTTGAATATGTTTCTTGTTTCCAGGGGGAGCTGTGTAATTCCTCTTTCTTCTGATTAAATATCAATGTTTGAAGGGGGCTAAAACAGCCAGCTCACATTTACACATCTGGTTTTGGTAAGTAAGTAAAATCCTATTATTAAGGCTTAATTTATTTCCCAAAGCATAGATATCACACAAATATATCTTAAATATCCTGAGAACTACCTCTTAGCCTTTATCTTTCTTTTCAAAGGGCCTGGATCTATCATTGGTTCTGTCACACCTCAAGCCTGATGGAAATATCATGGCCAATATAGAGTATTTCAAGGTGCATTTGATACTGCCCTATGGGTGACTGACTTCATCTATTATTCATATAGAATTTGTGTTTTGCAAAAGTTTTAATCATACACTATGAATTCCTCTCAAGGTTTCTCTCAAAATTTAGCTAATATATCCTAAATAATTAATTCAGACATTTTGATTCCTTGTACATAATTAGCATAGTCTCTATGGTGTCAGACTTGATTTGGTTTGACAGAATTCCTAAAAATTACTAGAACAGAAGTTATCAGTTCATGAACCTTTCCTGATCAATCCTTTCTTTTTTTTTTTTCTGTCAAGAACCACATATGAAACCCCTAGCAATAGTCATTGACTAGATCTGAATTACAGGTAATTGATTAGAGAGTTCATTGAGTTTGATTCTGTTTCTTGCCTAATGGAGCTAGCTTTGTGAAACCTAACCAAGAGAAAGAGAGTTACCAGTAAGGGAAAGAAAAGTATTTAAATCTAGGCTATTGATAGAATAAAAACATTGAATTAAATATTTTCAGAAAAAATCCAGTAGAAAGAGTTAAAAGTATAGCAAAATTTCTGAAATTGTTGTGTTTTGTTTTTTTTTTTTCTCACTCAAAAAGGCACTTAAGCCCTGTTGTAGTTAACAGGAAATCTTATATAACTTCCATAATATAATGTAAAGTAATGTGTTTTGATGTAATAATAAATATAATATAATACAATGCAATACAATACAATATATAATATCATCATATAATATAACGCAATAATACAATATAATAAAATTTAATGCTATTAATTAACATAATTAATATGATATAACTAATATATTATGTTATTATAATATATAATTAATATATTATATAAAATATATAAAATTAATATATTATTCATATAATAATATAAATGTGTCATTATGTAAAATTTCTATTAAACAGTATAAAAAATTAATAAAATTATAAAGAGGCTATAATCTCCAGTGGGAAAGAAAAGGATGAATCATCAGAAAATATTTAAATCTTTTAATCATGAAAGATGGAAGGCTTGGGAATTCTTAATGAAAGAATAATTTGATGTAAGGTATCATTGGACATGTAGCAAGGCTGATTTTTACTGTGTTTTCTTTACTATGTTTTCTTTTCTGTTTTTTTTTTTTTTTAAATGAAAACAATACTACAACAAAAGTTCCCTATAAAAATACTCGAATCATAAACAAAAATTATAATATAAATTTAAAAGCATTGAAGATGTGAGAACTACACACTTATTTCATCTCAGTGTTCACTCTCATAGTTAAGATGCCTATATATTAAGATCTC
The DNA here is from genome assembly GCA_023637945.1 of Phaethornis superciliosus. NCBI lineage: Eukaryota > Metazoa > Chordata > Aves > Apodiformes > Trochilidae > Phaethornis > Phaethornis superciliosus. Next base: position 150,061,277 of record JAJQWJ010000001.1, on the reverse strand, counting down.
CAATGCAAGCCAGAAAGATCTGTTCCATTATTCTTAAATAGAGTGGCTGTAGAAGAAAAATGTTGAAATAAAGTTAATTAATTAATGACCCTGTTTTGAACTACTTTTCCAAATGGACAATCCCAAAAGAGTATTTTCTACTTCATTACTGTTATGAAGATCACATACTTTTTTTTGGTAACTGTTTCTGTATCCTCATCTTTGAATTTCTGAAGACACTGATGTCTGCTCATCTTGGCAAAATTTTTTTGCATAAATTGGTCTATACTGTAGAAGCTATGCATATTGCTTTTCCAATTTAATTTAAGGATAATTTCTAATTTTTAATGTTAATCAATTGATTAAAAATTCTGTCCATCAAGCCTACTGATAAAAAAACTTTTGCTATGTTCTTTTCTTGCAGACTGAAGACATCACAGAGCATTAGTTTGTACGTGTGAAAACAGTAGTTCAGGCAATGGTACTTCAAGACCTAAGATAATTTAGCAGGTAGCATGTATACTAATTAATGTTGTTCATGGAGCTACCACTTCAGCATCAATGTGCATACAATTTTATTGTTTTAAACAAAAGAAAATATAAAACTTGCTTCTAAGTATTCAACCCATTTGTTTCTTTTTCAGTAAAACTTTCTCCTCTTTTTTTTTCTCCGCACGGCTATTTCTCAGTATGAGAAAAAAGAATCTTTAAAGTGATGTCAGCACATCTTATATCTGTAGACAAAACTCAGAATCAATCAACCTGACATGGACAATAAACTTTTTTTATTACTAAAACATCACTTTAACCTTTCTCATATCCCTATTCTCAGTCATTCCCCTCCCTTTGCAATTAAAAAAAAAAAATTAATCTTAAATATAAGTAAAATATTTCATCCAATCCTGCTGTGTCTTTACTCTTCCACAAATCCTTCATTCTGTGTTCCTTTCTTAAGACTTTAAATTTCCGTGTGGCCAGACACATAAAAAGCTGAAAAATCCTCACTGTGTTACTTATTATTTAATACATAGGCTGTGTTTTAGAATGGCATGTTTTGAAGATACTTCAGTGACTAGGCATAGACACCTAAAAACTGGAGCATTATTTCTACATTATGCAATTCCCATCAGTCACATGAAAATGAGAATGAAAACAGTATTTCAGTGCCTATATATTATCTTATAAGAGCATAATTATCTTAATAATATGATAAAAGAAAAAGAATACTAAAACATTTTAATACTCATTGACAGAACTTGGATAAGCTGCCACAATATTTTTGACCTAATTATTTCATTTTGCCTCATGTCATGACTAGCCCTAGCCACTGGTATTGTATAGGTCAAATAGGCCAAAAAGAAAAACTGCTTAATTGGCTATGTCTTTAATTTATTCAATAATATGTACATGCATATTTGATTTCAGTGAAGCTAACTAGTTGTATATCATATGTACAGACATATATGCACAGATAATTTAACAGGACATAGAGCTTCCATAAATCTTTTAGATACTGAGATAATTGCCTTGTTAGGTCATTGTGTAGAGGTTGTAAAGAATCCTTCTTCATTTTATTTCCTGAAGTTTCTTGAGGTAATTTGCAATATTTGTCAGGGAAATCATAGAATCAGTCATAGAATTATAGGAATTATTTGAATTGGAAGGGACCATTAAAGTTCATTTATTTCCAAGCCATCTGCCTTGGGCAGGGACACCTTCCACTGGACAAGGTAGCTCAAAGTCCAACCCAACCTGGCCTTGAACATTTCCAGGAAGGGGGCATCCACAACTCCCCTGTCTTATCATTGCAGTCCCTGCTGAAAAGTTTGTCCTCATATTTCCCTTTTTCCAGTTGCCAAGGACTTCATATGACTGCCATGACTTTTCAAATATCATGGAGAGTCTCTTGGCAGCTATATCAGCCAGTTCCCTCAAGACCCTGGTGTACTGCTCATCACACCCCAAATTCTTATATATGTTCAGGTTCCTCGGGTGGTAAGAAACATAATATTCTCTTACAATATGAGGGACTTTGCTACCCCAGTTCCTGCCTTGTGGTTCACCAACTCAAGAGGTATGGGAAGAGAAGATTCCAGACAAGAATGAGGTAATGCATTTGTTGAGTACCTCAGCTTTCTCTTCATCTGTTACCAGTTTACCAGTCTTGCATTTCAGGGGACACACACTTTCTTTGTCATTCCTTCTCTTGCTGAAATACCTGCAGAAATCCAACCTACTATTTTTACTTGCAAAGTTCAGCTCCAGTTGCTCCTTAGCCTTCCTGACTCCATCACTACACATATGGGCATAGTCTGTATACTCTTTCCAGGACACCTGTCCCTGCTTCCATTCCTTCTGGATTTTCTTCTTGGTCTTTGATTTGACCAGCAGATCCTAACTCAGTTATGACAATCTCTTGCCTTACTTGTCTGACTTGTTAGTACAGGGCTCTTGCTCTCTTACCACTTGTGGGTGCAACCCATGTTGACCCAAGGATTTATTTATCATCAGTTTGCTTAAATATTCCTTGACTGAATCCTTTTCCACCATTGTTACATCTTCCTTGCTCCAGACTTACCCCCTTTTATTCCTGAAGACCAGTTTTACTAATAAAATGGAGGCAAAGAAGCCGTTTGGAACACCAGCCTTTTCCGTATCTGTTGTCCCTGTGTTCCCTGTCTCATTCAACAGCAAACACATATTTTACCTAATGTTTCTTTTTGAACATATGTACTTACAGAAGCCTTTCTTTATGCCCTTGATTTCCTTTGTCAGATTCTCTATGCTCAGAGTGTCATAGCTTTTTTCCCAGATTATAATTGCTTCCTTCCATTTTCTGTAAAATTAGGGGGTTTTTTGTTGAGTTTTTCCAGAAACATTTTGTTCATCCATGCAGATTTCCTGGAACTTTTGCTTGACTTCCAGCTCTTTGAGGCAGCTGTCCGTAAGTCTGAAGGGACTGATCCTTGAATACTGAGCAGCTTTCTTGGACACCTCTTCCAACTCATGATACTCTTTCAAGTAGATCCATGAAGAGGCCAAGGTCTGCACTCCTGAAGCCCATGCTTGTAATATTGTTTTTTGCCCTCATTCCTGAAGCCCATGCTTGTAATATTGTTTTTTGCCCTCTTCCCTTCTGTCAGCATGCTGAACTCCATCTCATGGTAAATGCACCAAGACTTCGGCTTTCAAATCCCCAGTGGTTTGTAAATATGAGATCTGGCAGACTACCTCTTCTTGTTTGGAGAAGACCCACTGTACTGGCCTTTGGTGAACTTCTTTCAGTTTATTCATAGCTTTTCTCTACTGGGAGTCCAATGCAGTCACTTTTGCCAATAAATTTTATTGTCAATTTACAAGACAATCTTGCGCCTCAGTAGAGATAGGATTCTATTACTCAGTAGAGTTAAGATTCCAGTACAGCTGTTTTTCTGTTGAACAGTAAAAATGTGCTTATTGAAGAAATGTGTAGGAAGTTAATGTAAATTCAGTGCTAATTCTAAAAATGTTGGCCTTCTTTTTACGGGCATCTAATAGCACTTGCAAGAATATTAGAAATTTCTCCTAATAGGATTTTGTAATTTCCTTATGAAGGCTTAAATTCCAGAAGACCACATAAAACACCATGCCATCACCTAATCTTAGTATTAATACACTTTAAGTTTACAAAAAAAAAAAAGTAAGTTATTTAGTACTAGTGTTAGAATCAAGAACTTTTTACAAATTGTAACCTAACCACAAGACTCTAGACGTATTTGCTGTATTTAGCTATCTGATCCAAAACAGCTCCAAAAAAATTGAGATAGGCTGTCTTGAAGGTCGCAGATAATTGTCATTTCAGTGATGAAGATTTTAAAAACCTGCTCTGAAGATGATGAGCAAATTTATATTTGATGAGCAAATTCAGTTACGTGAACAATTATCCTAATATGTGACCTATCAAAAAAAAAAAAACCCACCAAAAAACAAAAAGAGAGAAAGAAAGAAAAAAATAACAAGAAAAAGACAAGTAAAATCAACAAAGTGAAGTTATAAGCCATTTGCACAAATAATAAAACATATCTCTGCAGACTAAATTACAGGACTAGATACTTATGTTACATTTAATATTTGTTATCATCTATTATATATGTGGTAGGCAGAGTGGTAATTTAAAGATATCTCTACAGTTGACAGCTTGCTTAGAAATATAAATTATTATGTGTCAGTTTGTATGCTTCACCCAACATAAATCAGTGCACTTATAAACAACTGAAACTATTGAGAAATAAAACAGACCTATGATTGAATAAATATAGATTCATTTCCTAATACCTCACTGAAGAGCCTGGTAAGTCGCACAGCTGCAAAAATAACAGGTGAAAAGTTTTGTTGGTTTGGTTTGGGGGGTTTTTTTTGTTTGGTTTTGAGTTGAGGTTTCTTTTTTTTTGGCGGGGGACTTTCTTATTTTTGTTGTGTTTGGTTTTGAATTTATGTTTTGGTTTGGTTTCATTTTTTTTGTTTTGTGTTTTTGTGGGTTTGGGTTTTTTTGTTTTTTTGTTTTTATCACTGATAAATTTCTTAAGCTTTAGTAAAGCTTTACATTTTTATTTTTCATTTTTTCCTCCTAGTTCCTGACCTGTTTTTTTTTGACATTTAAGACACTTCCAAACTGTCCTTAAATCTTTTCAATGACTTTTCATGTCAGGGAAAGTGTGAACCATAATGCCTAATTTTATTGTTCCTTCAACAATATTACCTATTGTAATTCCTGACTGTAGGCAGTGATATGTAGACTATAGAAAGTTGTTGACAAATGCCAAGGCTTTGAAAGAATTACTTCATTTACTTTGTATTTCTCATCTTTACAAGAAGACCTATATGTATTCAAAACTATTTTTGTCCTCTTTCTTGAAATGCTGAGAGGGTAAGCATTTATTTTTATTTCAACATACTGAACAGTGAATAGAACAGTTATTTTTTCTGTAACAGGTGCATATCAAAAGCACAAATACAAGCCACACCTGTCCTTGGTTTAATCAATGTTAATTGCCATGCAGCTTGGGAAAAATGTAAGATGTTATTTAAATAAACATTATGACTCTATATTTTACAGAATCATCTAGAATGTTATGCATGCTGTAACACAGTAATGTTTTAAGATTTCCACAGGTTTGAATAGAGACAGTAGCTAGCTTTGTACAGAGGTGGTGTCTCCTACTAAAATCAAGACTGAAGTGCCAGAATCTGAACTCATTCGTATTACTGTGTATTAAAAATAGTTCTTAAAATCACCTGGCAAGTGTCAGAACCTGTGCTTTATTCTCTCAAGTATATTATTAATTTTAAAAGCATAATAATGACACAAAATAGGTAGTAACTTCTGAAAATTATAATTATATCTTTATTATTTAAATATTTTTGACACTGAATTCAAACACTAATATTCTACTATAGTATTTCCTTTATTTGCATAGTCTAGATTATTTTACTGAAGTCATGTGAAACAGCGTTGAAAGTGAGAGATCTTGGAGATAAATCCAGGATCTTAGAACCTCTAGAAATAAAAAATAAAAATGCATAAAAGATTGTTTAGCACAATATTAGAAGCACCAAACCTGCTTAGCAGTTTTGGTGTTTTTCAAGTTGTTTGCTTAAATTCCAGCCTCTTTCTTTATGCTATGTGAAACGAATGATGCCTACATCTCAGTTCTTTGAATAAACGTATTTATCTATATATAATATAAATATGTGTACAATAAATAAATATAAGCATATATATTTATATGTAATATAAATAATATATTTAATGTATGTATAATAATATATGGATTTAATGTATTTAATAATGTATGTAATGTAAATATATGTATTTATGTCTAGCTGTCTCTCATTGTATTGCATTCAGTCAGAAAAATAGAAGTAAAGAGACTAAGACTACAGAATTTTCCCTGAAAAGAAAAAGTTAATTTTAAAACTCACCTCAGTTTAAATTACATTGAACAAGGAGAGAAATAAAAGTAAATTAAACCCCTGCTATTTCCAGTGCTCTGGAAATAGTAATTTCAAAGATTTGTTTTTAGCTAATTAAGGAAAACCCTTCCTAGTAAGGCAAATATTATGAAAAAGCCAGGTGGCTCCAAAGTACTACAGAGATATGTAACTCTTACAATGCCTACCAACCCCCACCTTCTCTTTTGTCTCTCACACCTAACCCAGAATGAAATAAAAAATAAAACTATCATTTTTGTTAAAGGGGAGAAGTCTCAATCTATTGGATAGGATCCTAATTGAGAAGTAGAAAATAATGTTTCTTTTTCTTTAACTGTTTCTATAATTCATCTTAGGATCTGACGAATTGCAAAAAATGAAACAGCACCTTGACACATTTGATGAGATCTTGCCTTTTTATCTTATGAATTATAAAATTTTATGTTCTCTACTTATTTGCATCCAGGTTTTAGCTGGGCACATGGGGTGGATTTGCCTGTTCTATGTCTGTTCTTAAAATAGTTTGGCTATATGGATGAAGACCATGACCTGAAGTGTAGGAATCATGAGCCCTTCAGTCTTAGGATCCCCATACATCAAGTACCACATTTCCGAACAGACAGTCCATATTCTAATTTAAAGTCACACAAAAGAAATCAATTACTCAGATATCTAAGGCTACAAAAGGAATTTAAACAGAGTATTACTGAAAGGAAAAAAAATACTTGATATAACTGCTGTGAACATGAACTCTCATGGAGCTGAAGAGTTAAAAACATGGCTAGTTTTCTGTGTGATCATTTATAATAATTTCAGTCTGACTTTGTATGCTTTACTTAATACTTTGGAGAAGTATCATAACGGTAAGAATGGTTATGGTTAGAATAGGTAGTAAGGAAGAGATTGAATGTGAGAAAATATTTTCAAATATTAGAATTATTAGCTTTTTAGCACCAGCAAAGAGTTGGCACTAAGACCTCTAAGTGATTTTTGAAATGGATTACATGAGATTGTAAGGAATACTAAGGCACCAGAATGGAGTGGAACCCAAAACAGTAGGTCTTTTTCTTCAATAAAATCTATGATTCTCTGGCATAGTTACATAATTACAATTATGTGCAATTACATAATGTATAATTAAAATTATGTATAATTGTAAATGCATGTGTGTAATTACAAATATGCATAATTACATAATTATAAAAACATTCATGTTTTTGAAGATGTAGCATCAGTTCAACTGCAATGAATTCTTTATTGAGTAGAAAGAAAAAGAAACAGTCATCATGCAATTGGATAAAAATTCAAGCAGCAACATTTGAAAACAAAGAAAAGCTTCTGAAGTGAAGGGAAAAAAAAGTAATAAAACCATATTTTTTTAATATTGGAATATGTGAAAAATAAATGTTTTTAATTCAGAACAAGGCGAAGAGGGATAAAATATTTAGAAAACCTCTTGGGCGATTGCCCTTTTTGTTTTTTAATTCTGTAAAATACAGGCATACAGTTTCAGCCTTCAGTGTGTGAAAATACACAGGCAAAAACTTACAAAAGATTCCCCTTATATAAAGAATAATTTTATTAGTAATAACATCTTTTGACTAAAAAAAAAGAGAAAAGTTAAATATCAAGGATCTTTGTAGTCTCTGTTTTAAGTATGATTTAACATACTGAAGTATTATTTTATTGAAGACAATTTGAAGATGAAGTTAAATAGTTTTATTTGAAATTAAACCATTTAATTCTGAAAAGAATACAAGATAATCTCAATTTCTATGTCAAGCTGATTCTCAAATATCTAGGCTTTCACTCTATATCTAGACAAAATGCTTAAGTTGAAGATTTTAGTTAAAATAAATAAAATCCAAAAGCTTGGGTTAAATAAGTTTTAATGGCATAATTTTCTGGATAAAAGAAGTAATTTTGTCAAGAGTTCATCTGAAATTATTTTTTAAGTTTAAACAGTGAGAGATAAGATTAATGGGCAAAAATAAACACCTGATATGGCAAAAGACCTAGGAGATATTACAGCCCTTTTGCACTGGAAGCTGGAGGTCAGCCATCTGAAATAACATTAAATGCCTTTATTTAGGCAGATGAATTAATCTTCTGGAATTGTACTATTTTTTTTTTTTTTTTTTTTTTTTTTTTCATTAAACAAAATTAATGTTTTCTGGAACTGTAAGAAGCACACACAACAATCTGCAGGAGATAATAAATCCCATGCATCCAAGTGCAATTAAACTGTCATCTAAAATACAACCTGAGCAATAATTTAATATAATTTCTATGTCACTTAAATTATTGAATTAACTCAGCAAAGTTGTTCACAGTGGCAATTTTATAGGTTGTTCTTTGTTTTGCTTTATTTATTTTAAGTTTGAAAAAATCATTCAGGATTTTTCCTGTCATGCCAGATTTTTAAAATAAATACTCATAATTTTCATTGAAGAATATTACTTAATACACCCATGCAGTCTTTTGACTTTTGCTGCTCCAAGAAGGATTCAAGAGAAGAGAGAAAACACACAAATTAAGACTTTACAAACAACATTTCACACTGTGCCATAAATCTGTCTTAAATCCTGTGAAGCGACTTCAGTGTTCTAATGACATTTTATTCTGTTTTATTTCTTTCTGTTAATGTGCTCTGAGAAGCCTTTGAAAACCAGACATGACTTCACTTGTATTACAAATTTGTGCCATAGAATTTATAATATTCTTTCTCTTTTTGTATATGAAATAAGCAAAAGTGATAACTCACTGAAAATATACACGCACATATATTCAAGGGTTGGACTCGATGATCTCTGAGGTCCCTTCCAACCCAGCCTATTCTATGATTCTATGATTCTATGATATTAGGAACAGGATATATAAAAAGTAAAAGAATATCTAATCTTTTTATTTTAATCTAATATCTAGCTGTATGGATACAGTGATTTTAGGCAAAGAGAAGAGGCAAGAAAGGGAAAAAAGAGACTAGAAATCATTACCTAATGTTAAACCCTTTGTTCTAATTGCCATAATTACTTATAATGGTTTGTTTAGGACTCATGTTAGCCCATTCTGTTACAAAGAAAAGAAAATAAATGCATGCATCTGCATTTACTCTTAAGGACATGAATTTCATATTCTCATACATTTACAAATATGTTTAATAAAGGCTTTTTTATTATTATTTTTTTTTTTAGTTTTCTGAATAGTTCCATGACTCTACAATGTACAAAGTGCAGTGTTACTCCTTTTTGCCATTTTGAACATGTGTTCTTCAATTTAGACCTCAGAAAAAAAATTATTTTTAGAATCCTAGAATGGTTTGGGTTGGAAGGGACCTTTAAAGATCACCTGGTTCCAACTTGGAGGCAGGCTGACAGTGGAAGAGTCTCACTGCTCTCACAGGAAAGAATTTCATCCTAATGTTTAACCTGAATGTACCCTCTTCTAGTTCAAAGACATCAGCCCTTATACTATTACTGCATGCCTTTGTAAAAAATCCCTCCCCAGATCTCTTGTAGGCCTACTTCAGGAAGGCTGCTACAAGGTCTTCCTGGAGCCTTGTCCAGGATAAACAATCCAAATTATGTCATCCTAATTTTATAGATGTGCTCCAGCCCTCTGATCATCTTCATGGCCCTTCTCTGGACTTGCCCAAGGAGCTCTGTGTCTGTCATGTGTTGGGGACTCCATAACTGGAGTACTCCAAGTGAGGTGTCACCGTAGTGTAGAGGGAGAGAATCATCTCCCTTGACCTTCTGGCTATGCTTCTTTTGGTACAGTCCAGAGTATGGTTGGCTTTCTAGGTTGCAAGTGAACATTGCTGGCTCACACTGAGCTTCTCATCAACCTACTCTTTGAAGTCCTTCTCCTCAAGACTGCTCTCAATCCATTTTCTACGATACCTGCATTTGTGCTTGAGATTGACCTGGTCTAGGTGCAGCACTTTACTCTTAACCCTGTTAAAAGTCATAAAATTTGCATGATGATACCTCTCAAGCCTGTCAGGGTTCCTCTGGATGGTGTCCCTTCCCTACAGCATATCAACCACACCACACAGTTTGGTGTCATCAGAGAACTGGCTGAAGGTACACTCAGTTCTACTGTCCATGTCACCAACAAAGATATTTAACAACACCAGACCCAGTACCAACTCCTGAGGAGTACCACTCATCATTGGTCTCTATTTGGACACTGAGCCATTGACTACAACAAATTGATTGCCATCATCCAGCCAATTCCTAATTCACAAGGTGGTCCACCCCCTCAAGTCCATGTTTCTTGAATTTAGAGACAAGGATCTTGTGCAGTGTCAAGTGCTTTGCACAAGTCCAGGTAGATGACATCACTTGCTTTTACCTTATTCACCAGCTGCTGTATCCCCATCACAGAAGGCCACAAAATTTTTCAGGCACAATTTGCTCTTCGTGAAGCCATGATGGCTGTCCCCAGTTACCTACTTATTTTCCATGTGTCTTAGCATAGTTTCTAGGAGGATCTGCTCCATGATCTTGGTGGGCAAAGAGGTGAGCCTTACTATCCTGTAGTTCCCTGTGTCTTCCTTTTTCCCTTTTTAAAAATGTGTCCTTTCTAAATTCACGTGGAGCATCACCTGACTGCCACAATTTATTGAATTTGATGGATATTGGCTTATTAGCTTCACATGTCAGTTCCCTCAGAACTCAAAAATGCAACTCATAAGGTCCTTGTGCACCATCATATTCCTTTAGACAGTCTAGAACCTGAACTTCTCTGTCGCCCTCTCAGCCCCTGTCTTTGCTTTTTGTTACTTGGGCAGTGCAACTTGAGCACTTGATGATGAAGACTGAGGCAATAAAGTCATTAAATACTTCAGTCTACTTCATATCCAGGGTAACTGGGTCTACCATTTCACTCTGTAGGGGGCCCACATTTTCCCATTTTCCCTAGTCTTCCCTTTATCACCAACATACCTATGCAAGCTTTTATTGTTGCCCTTGATGCCCTCTAAAAGTCAAAGTTAAAAATAAGAGAAACATTTTTTTCCTCCTTTTTTGTTTTTGTTTGTTTGTGTATTTGTTTGCTGATTTGGTTTTTAATTCTGCGCAAATATTCCAGGGCATAATTAGAAACGTTTCTAAGAATTAAACTAGCAGAATCTAAGAATTAATTAATTTGATTTTAAATAAAATTTAAAGGTCTCAGGATATTAGTATGTAAGGCACTGGACAGATAAAATGTACCATGTGCAGTTCTGGAAGCAGTAGATATTTCAACACCACTCAGTCCTTCAATGGCAACAATAACTTCTGCTATTTTGGCAGTGTTATGTACAAAATTTTGTGTTAGCAAATCAAAATAGGCAGTAGTTGGGCAGAAAATTGCTCAGACTGACCAATTGGCTATGCATATGGTATAGATACAAAAAACCAAACCAAACCAAAACAAACAGGATTACTTCTGCTGAGGGAGATGGTGGGTTCTTGAATTTATTAGATACCATCTGGGAGAATATCAAGCAGCAGTTCACACCCTCCCATCTCTTCAGAGAGAGAAAAGCAGCACACCCTACTCTCTGGCAGGCTCCCTCTCCCCATTTAGAATAGGAGCAATCTGACACTATGGGTACTGCTGCCTTCCCCTTTCAAGTCACAAACTGAAACTGCAAAACAGTACCAATTTGTCTTGAATGTTTCCAGAGAAGGTGACTGACAACATCTATCTAAACAGCCATGCTCTCTTACCCTTACAGTAAGAGTCCCTGTCACTAGACACCATTGAAAAGGGTCTGATCCCACCCTTTAGATATTTATAGAATTGATGATATGCCCCCTCAATCTCTTGTTCTCCAGGCTGAAGAGATCCACTATCTCTTTGTATGGTAGATGCTGGGTAGAGTCCCCTAGTCATCTTAGTAGCTCTGCACTGGACTCTCTCCAGTAGTTTCTTGTCCTTTATGAACTGGGAAACCCAGAATTGGATGCAGTATTCTGTCACATATTCTCACTCTTCTCTTCCAGCTGCTATTTCACAGCAGTTTTCACTCTTTTTAAAATATATTGTCACAGGGTTCTGAACAAAGCCCTGAATTTCCTGGCCTCACCTCAGAGCTGGCCCTGCTTTGAGCAGAAGGTTAGACTGGAGACCTCCTGAGGTCTTTTCCCACCAGAACAAATCCATAAGCCTATGATCCTTAAAGACATAGATTTGACAGTTTTCATTATTTTGGAACTACTTGTGGTTTTTTAATACTTCTGTGCACTGCACTATGCAAGCTCAGGTTTCCATTAGGAACGCAGTACTATCCTGAGAAGTTTATGGTAACTAGCTTGGTAAGAGTAGATGGTGGAAAAAAGTACAATTAAAGGAATACATTTTGATCACCGTTATTGTTTGTGACACCCTGAATAGCAATAAAAACAGCGTAAGAGTGGGAATTCATAATGGAAAAATAAGATAGTTTTACAGACTTTGATTTCCCGTAGTTGTTCAGTTCACTTAAATTTCTTCTAAAAGCAGAACAGAGCCTTTGACATGTGAAGAGAGGTCTTGTGTAGTTTGAACATGTTATTTCCTCTCTGCATTATAGTTGTTGTCTAGAAAGCTGGATAAATTGCATTCATCTTTTAGAGTTACTTTACACATATTCTAAGAAGTTGAAGAGAAGACTGGGATATTTTGTACAAGAGCATGTTTCAAAATATTTTTTTTCCAGAAACATAAGTAACCAAAAAAGTATTAAGGCAATATAAATACTAGTTAGCTTATAATGAACATTTACAACATTTCAGGGGGATAAGATTATATGGGACCCTTATCATCTCTAAAGTGACTTTGCAGAACATGATGAATCTGAGTAAAGGAAACTTTTCTATACAGAAGCAAAGACTAAACATTTTTATTTTTCCCAGTATACAGTCAGACTAATGCTGAATTTTCAAGGGGAACTGGACCAAAGTTATTATATGGATAGATCCAAGCTTCATATATATTCAAGTCAAATATCTAAGCTTCCACAGTGATAATTGTGAGCTATTATGTTACCCTACATTATACTCCCTAATGTACACAGGTCTGGCAGGAGTTTTCCTTAAACACAGCTTCCTAAGGCTATTACATATGCCCTAGTTTACTCCGTCTGGTCTCTTACTTCTGCTCCACAAGATCATAGGTAAACTGTGCCCTTTGTCATATCTGCCAGCTCTGTGTTAATGCACTGAATAAGGATTTTCTAAAAATGATATTCAGTGTCTGAACTTTGGCAACACATTTTAACATAGTTACTTACTCTATACCGAATATACTCTTTTGAATGGATATGTAATTAATGTTCAGTTGGTGGCTGAAACAAGAAGTGAATCCCCTGTGACAGATGAGCATGAATGGGGAGTTGACATACTTGAATTCTGGTCAAATCTCCACTGCAGCTTATTGTAAAGCCTCTAGTTTAGTTTCTTTTTATTTTTTAAGAAGTTAATGAGACTTACCATCCCCTATGAAGCACTTCCAGATGTTCAGATGGAAAATGTTGCATAAGAGCTACTTGTATTATTCAGTGCTGCCCTATGAATGATAATTAAAGGTTTATTCTACTATTACCAATGATACTGTCATTTATAGTCACTGCTGAAGATTTTAAGTTGAAGGCTTTTTTTTTTTTCCTCATTGAGACTATTATTTAAATGGTTTCTGAGCATAAACAAAAGTTGTTCCTAAGTGATCAAATATCTCAGCTATGTGAAAAAGACTATTAGAAATATTTTTTCAACAAAGTCTGAGAAATCATCGTGTTTATTTATTAAAAAACTTCAGTATCATAGCATAGTACAGTAGCAATGACATAATGTATGTTTGATCTATTACCCCTCACTAGAAGAATGAAAATTACTCAGTTACTGAAAGAACAATGCAGGCTTTCTTTATATCAACTGTTCCTAACTAAATCTTTCAAAGTTTCAGGTTACAGTACTTGTGCTCTCTTTTCCATACCTTTGGGTCTACAAGTTTATCCAAACTTTCTCCAAATCATGAGAAAATCATAAGCCATCTGGTCTTCCTTGTATCTATCAGCATTCTTTTTGTTTCTTACCTATGCAAACACCTAATTCATTCCTTCAACATCTAGCTGGAGTTATTTATACTCAGTAGTCTGAAACAGAATTCTCTGAAAGAGAAATATACATTTTGATACTTGAGAATGCAAACAGGTCTATGGAAACAGACACACACACTTTTTTTTTTTTTTTTTCCCCTAAATATTGTCAGATTTTTTTCCTCCTAACAGAACAAACTAGGTATCTGAGGTTAAGAACTGAAGAAAAAAAAATGCTATCAAATAAGTTTTACAGCAGTGCATCATCATACCATTCATAAATTTGTTGCATCTCTCTGAGGTGTTTTTTTGCTTCTGTTCATAGAGATGTCTCATGGAAGCAGGCAAATTATCATTTTACTGCCATTTCATAGACCCTTCCATAAATATCCACTAATGACAATTTTTGTGGTGTTCCAAAAAATCTGGTAGTGTTCTATGAATGTGTTGCAAAATACGTCAGAAGGAAAGGCCAAATGATTTTATATGTCTCTTCATTGCTGTGTTTATTCTGATAATGAGATATGGCTTGTGTGAGTAGAAAGATAGGAAATATATTCCTGCGCATGTTTTGCAAACTAAGATTTAAAAATTAAGGTCAGTTGATCCTAGTCAATTAAATCAAGATATTTTCCATGGCACAACAATTTTAATTGTGTTTAGCTAATTTTGTTAGGTTTTTTTACAATGAAATTTAATTTTAAAAGAAGCTACCAATACATCTACTTGGATCACACATTCTGAGAGTATAATTGGATGTTAATAGGTACAAAAACAGGCAAAATTATATAGCCAGGAAAAAGAGGGAGAGAGGGAAACAAGATATAAGGAGAGAAAGAAAAGTGGGAAAAAAAAAAAAAAAAAAGTGTAAGAAAGTGAGAAGAAAGAATGAGAGAGAGAGAGAGAGAGAGTCACCCCCAGGGCCCAGCTGCCCAGCGAGTTCCTTCAAGATGTCGCTGATCCTGGACAGGGCCCGATGCGAGATGGCGGTGGGTCAAGAGACGACCAAAGAGCCACAGCATGGACAGCCATATATACCCCTGAGTTCCTTTTGTTCCAAAGGGGCAGCTGTCAGTCAGCTGCCACAGAAGCCAGGGGCATTGGCATCAGAGCCATTGCAGACAGGCTGCCTGGAAGGGGGGTTCCAGCACACAGCTCTTATCTCTTTCCAGGCTCCACTCCCCGCTCCGTTCCAGCCCCCTCAGCCAGGTCCATCAGCATCAGTACAATCAAGGTGGCTTCCTCCACCCTGGCCAGGGCAATGGTGCCTGGAGGGACGTCCCAGCATTGCAGGCTGGCCCTCAGAAAAGGGGAGCAGTCTCCACCCAGCAGTTAGTTCTTAGTTCTTATCTCTTTCTGGGTGTCACCCCCTGATCAGCTCTGGCCAGGCAAGGTCCTGCACCCTAACCAGGGCTACTCACTTTTTTTTTTCAGAAAATTTCAAATCAGTGAGATTAGACTCTCACATATATATAAAAATATATACATATATATATATATGATACCAAATGCAGTTCACAGCCGTATAGGTACAAACATCAAAAAAGAGAACATCATTTTGAGGATTGGACTAGGTGATGTCAAAAAGTTCCTTTAAACATAAGAAGTGTTGGGACTTGGCAGCTGAGGTATCAAAACCGCAAAGATTTTCATGAAAAAGAGGCCTTAATTTTACAATTGAAAGAGACTAGCAACTTGACCACTTCAGATGTTTTTAGTATCTGTACCCAGAGATAAGGTATTTATAGAGAATGCTCTTTTATCTGTAGGAAAACTGTTCACATGAAATCATTAACTCTGATTTGTGTCACATAGTCATTTTAAGAATGTTGGGCAAAGATCTTTAAATTCAGTAGTGCAGAGTATGCTATTTAAATTAAGAGGAACAAATGTGTATGATAGTAAGACAACTAGAAGAACACATATGACACTGAAGCTATGCATTTTTGGAAACATTTCAAGCTTGTAAAAGCTTCTCTGCACTGCTACAGACCTAACTGTCAAAACTACAGAATGAAAATGTAGATTAATAGAGCTTTTCAGCCAAGTGTTTTACTTTTAATGCAATGGAGTAAAGCACAGCTATTATTCATAAAAGAATGTTTTTAAATTACCTTTTTACTTAAGAAAAAAAAATTTTGTGAGTATACTTTGACTTAATAAAATTTTGTAGCATCTTCATCTTAGTTATTCATGGCAGTGAAGTACAACAAAGATTTAACAGCTGTTTACTGCCTCGTTTATTAGAGTTCATCATAGTTAGCTTGATAATTTTTGTTTTGGTGAGTAGATAATTAGTTCCACTAACAGTAAAACCAACTTCTTCAATATATTTTTCCACAAATGAGAATGTAGTATGCAAAGTAGAAAATGAATTTGAAATATACCATGTTATTTCTGTTTCCTTGTGCACCAGAGAAAAGAAAGTTATGGTCTCTACATATGACAGGTAGTCAACTTAGACAACAAAAAGTATATACATCCTTTTGTGTGAAAAGGGAAAGCAGGGCTATAAAGGAATATTTGCAATTTGGAATTAATCTTTTATTTTGGCCTACTCGGTGTAGAGCTGAATAGAGTAATTCAGAACATGCGTAGCAGCATTAAAATTCTTTCTCTTTTTTTTTTTTTTTTTTTTTTTTTTTTTTTTCCCCATACAAATGTAAGAAAAGACCAAAAATGTTAAATAGTTAAATGGAAAAACAATACTGCATTGAGCAGTAGAGCTGGTTCACCCGAAGTACTTTGCAGTCTCTGTCCTTGGAGATTTTCAAGACCTAACTTGAAAGAATCCAAACTACTTAATTTTTTACAGCTAATTTTACAGCTTGTCCTGTTTTGAGCAGGAGGTCCAACTAGACACCTGAGATCCACAGTTACCAATGTGCTGCAACGACAGCTAAAGACTAATGACAAAAGCCTTACAAATAAAAATTGGGAGAAAAAAAAATAAAAAAACCCCTAAAATCCCCAAAACTTTGCTTTAGTTTCTACAAGATAGCAATGGAGGGTAAGGTTAACCAATATGGACTAATTCCATGAATATGGCAAATCAAATTCAAGGCTGTCTATGAACAACATTTATAGATTATTCCTCTAGATATTTTTTTTTGTTTGAAAAAGAGTTTGTAGATTTGGGAAGAAATTTGTATTTCTGGCAGAGATAAGGGGCAGAAAAATGACCTATTCCTTGTGAGGTAAACTTCAAAACTTCTTTTCTTTAATGCTACTGAAATAATATTCTAACTGAAAGTAAATTTGCATAAATAAAATCTTATATAAATTGTTAAAAATATGAAAGATAAATATTTTAAAACACACATTTTTCTCTATTTAGTGTATGATATTCTGCCTTCAGATTATGAAACTATGTTAGGCAGATAACAAAAGTTAAAAATAAATAATTTTGGTTTAGAAATATTTAACATGCCTTTTGTCCCCTTCTTCATCTGTATTTAAGAATACATTAAACTCTGTTTTTAACAAAATGAAATACCTCAACCATTAAATCACATTGACACAGATGAATGAAATCTTCCATTTCTAGTTGTGATTAAATAAACTTGAGCTTTTATTTTTATATTTGTCCCAACATCTTGCCTTGTCAAGCCTTTAGGATCAAAGTCTGTTCAAAAACTGGTAAAGCTGAGAGAGAATATGTATTTTCCTCCCCATTAAGTTCTTTCTTTCCTTAAGAAAGCTAGAATGAATTTCCTTCAGCATTCTTAAATGAGCTTCCTTACAGTCAGTTTTCTGGCTCTTTTTATTCATCATGTTCTGCTCTCTGATATGCATCCTAACAGATTCTGATCTATCCTGTTGACAGTCAGAAAAAAACACCTCAGCTAGATTTTCTTTCATAACAGCAGAATTATCAATCATATACTCATTTTTCTAAGGAGTCTGAATGAGGAAAGTGCAGGGGAAGCAATTGTTACAGGTTTTTCTCCTGTCTCCATTTGTTGAAGGTTTTTTCTCAGTGGCTCTACTTCTTTGATCTGTTCTCTTGCAAAAACAGAGAACGGGTATTCAACCTATGCAAGAAAATGTCAATTTAAGTAACTTTGAAACATTGTAGACTTTTTGACTTTCAGATCTCCCAATATCCCTCTGCCCCTTCACCAATTTAATTATGAAAACTGTACTTAGATTCTGGTGAAGTATTTAAATCTGTGTACATCAGTAGAGGAAAGAACAAGATGTTGTAATCCTTTAATTACTACTATTGAATGCCTGTTTTTATAATTTCTGCAGAATTATGATTAGGGACTAATTTTGGTGCTTTGAATTGCTCTCTGGAAGACTCTGTGTGTGTCTCTCTTCCACCACAGACTAAAACCAAGACACTGCAAGATGCATCTTAATGAAGGCATTAGGGGTAGACTTACTCCACTCTCCTGGCAATTTTTATGAGTGTACTGTTTTTGTCTGGGATAGACAGTTTTCTTCATAGTAGCTCGTATGCTTCTGTGTTTTGTATTCATGACAGAAGCCGTGGTGATAACACCATCCATGTTTGAATTTTTTGACCTGTACTTACATACCAAGAAGGCTTTTTCTGCTTCTCCTTCCTTTCAAGAAGTAGATGGAGGGTGTACAAGCAGTTGGGGGGTGACATAGGTGGAACTAACAGCTGACCCCAACCAAAGAGATATTTCATACCACATGACATTATGCTCAGCAATATTATCACCTTTGTGTGGGAAGAAGGAGGAAGAGAGGAGGAATGCTTTTCACTTTATGGTGTTTGACATTCCAAGTAACTGCCATGTGAGAAAGGTGAGATTTAGGTTAGACAGTATGAAGAAATTCTTTCCTCTGAAGGCGGTGAGACACTGGAACAGGTTGCCCATGGAAGTTGTGGCTGCCCCCTCCCTGGAAGTGTTCAAGTCCAGGTTGGATGGGCCCTTGAGCAACCTGGTCTAGTGGGTGGTGTCCCTGCCCATGCAGAGGGTTTGGAACAAGATGTTTTTTAAGGTCCTTTCCAACCCAAACCATACTATGATTCTGTGATGTGTGATGGAGCCCTGATTTCTTGGAAATGACTTAACACCTGCCTATTGATGGGAAGTAGTGAAGTTATTTCTTGTTGGCTTTGCTTGCTCCTGTGGCTTTGCTTTACTTATTACACTATCTTTCTCTCAACACAAAAGTGATCTCCCTTTCTATTCTCTCCCCCATCCAACTAAGAGGATCCAATGAGCAGCTCTGTGATGCTCAGCTGCCCCTGTCAGGGTTAAACCATGAGAATGTTGAGCTACCTACAAGCTCGGTAGAGACAGAAAAGAGACAGAAAAGTGATTCAGAAATAATGCAGTCAGAAAAAGACAAG
The DNA here is from genome assembly GCA_023637945.1 of Phaethornis superciliosus. NCBI lineage: Eukaryota > Metazoa > Chordata > Aves > Apodiformes > Trochilidae > Phaethornis > Phaethornis superciliosus. The sequence continues at coordinate 150,041,928 of JAJQWJ010000001.1, read as the reverse complement.
CTATATAGGAAAAAAAAAAAGTAGAACATAATACACTCACTTCCTGACAAGTTTTTGTCCCATGTATTTTTTTATATGAAACAAAAGATATGAGATGATCTCTTCTCCGTGGGAAGAGGGCTCAGCCATATAGAAATGGGCAGTACCATGAAGATATTAACATGGTAAGCACACTATTGATAACACTATAGTATATTTATTTAGATTATTAAAATGTTAGTTAGGGGAAAATAAACTTTTATTGTCATATATAAAGTATGTTCAATTTGCCTGCAAGAAGCAGGCACCTTCCTCTGACTTGCTCTGAGATAATTTTTCATCTGTATTTGCCCTTATGAATAAGGTGCTGGTATAATCAACCTTCTGGGTATCCTCCTGATCTTAAAGTGATGAAGGTCAAAGACTTTAATTGCTCATATTCATAGAATCATAGCACTATAGCACCATAGGACCATAGGATCATAGAATAGTTTAGGTTGGAAGGTCATCTAGTTCCAACCTCCCTGTCTTAGGTAGAGACACCTCCCACTAGACCAGGTTGTTTAAAGCCCCATCCATCCTGTCCTAGAATGCTTCCAGGGATGGGGCATCCACAGCTTCCCTGGGCAACTTGTTCCAGTATCTAACCAACCCCATAGTTGTTGCAGAATGCCGTAGAATGCCCTAGAATTGGGGTGTGCACAAGTCCTTGTCTGTGTACAGAACTCCTTATCTAAGGCCCATTACATGGGATTTTACTACCGTCCCTGCACATCTGGGATTTGTTCTCTATAGATAAACACACCGGGTGTCCAGTAATAAGTTATGTTGGTGTGTGGTGGCTGGGGTGTGGTCACACAAAGCACTATATAAGTATTGTAACTGCGCAATAAAGTTTGAAGCTTGATTATCAATCACATTGATTGTTTGAGACTTCCCTCGTCACCCCACAACACATAGTAAAGAATTTCTTCTTAACATCTCACTTAAATCTACCCTCTTCCTGTTTAAAGCCATTACCCCTTGTGCTATTGCTACTTGACCTTATAAAAAGTCCCTCTCCAGCTGTTTTGTATGCTCCCTTCAGGTACTGGGAGGTCACTATAAGATCTTCCCATACCCTTCTCTTCTTCAGCCTGAACAACCCTAACTCTCATATTAACTTTTCAATATCTAGAATGTAATGGTATGATTTTTTTATGAGGCTGAAGGTAGGAACCACTGAAATGCATCTAGTACTATGGCAAAAAATACATCATCAGAAAAGACAAAGTTCGAATTTATCCTTAAAAAAAATAATGTATGGAAGAATTTCAGATAACTAAGGAATTAAAAAAAAAAAATTGATAGAGAGGCATTACTTGAGAGATAGGTTTCACCTAAATGAAAATGGAACATACCTAATGGAACTTAATTTTAGTAAGAAAGACAGATAGAGTTTTAAAATTAAATGCTATAAGACATCTGAGGAGTTCAGATGACTGCACAATTTTAATGTAATTTTGAAATGGAATAATAAAACGAAGTATTTCAGAAGATACAAAAGAATAAAGATAAGTATAGACTATAGAAATAGGTTCTTGAAGCAAGTCCAAATTTATACTTCTGTACAAATGCTACCTGACTAAAAATGAAGAACGTAGACTTTACAGACCAAGGAAATAACAAAGATTATTATACTAGAATATTATTAGAAATTATGCTAGGTGCAGAAGGACCTAAAAATTGCATTCAATACACTTAGTAAATTGAGCAAGTTTAGAAATCATACTATTTGTTGAAAAAGCAAAAGCAACATTAATTTTGTATGACTTCTGACCCTCTGTTTACATGTAAATTCCATACCTAAATCAGGAGAATTTAAGTATTAGCATTATACTGTTAACTACATCAAAAGAACATTGTCAGCATTTTCAAATAGTTCTAGGCAAATAAAAAAGCTCACACATCAGTCAAAATTAGGTATCTCAGCTACAAGGCCATTGAGAAAAAAACTATAATTGTCTGTGAACACAGACAAACTCAATCAGTCATTAAAAATAGGTTATGAATACTGATTGCAACAGAAGGAATATGTGGAAGAGACACAACTTTGACACACAAATAGTAAACAGTAAGAAGAAACAAAACTGTTGAGTCAGACTACTTGAAAAAAATACATAAAATGTTGGAATGTCTCAGTAAAATTATTTGACTGATGACCATTTCAAACAGGATAATAATGAAAGGGGTCTTGAAAAAAAAATAAAATTGCCACTAATCTGACAGACAGACATGATGGAGATAAAGATAAGAAAGAAGTCTTGAAAGTCACACTAGTTAACAGTCTAGTAACTTCTGCCTCTACCAGCCCAAGAGAAGGAGGGGACAAGACTGTCTGGACTTGTTCCTGGTGTGAGTCCTGAGTGTGGGGGATGCTGAAGGCAGCGCTCAGTCTGTGCCAGTCTGTGTGACCATCTGTGTTGGTGTCAGGTCTGTGTGTCCACACGTGTCCTGGATACACATTCAGTCTTGCTACTGATTGAACCTGTGAACAATAAAGTAGCAGCCATGTCCCTCAGCCTGGCCAGAGATCTGGGTCCCTGGTGCATGGGGTTGGACTCCAGCAACTCTGCAGGAGGAGTCCTGGGCCAGAGCTGTTGGAAGCTGTGCCCATTTATAAAGTCTCTTAGCAAATATTTTTTCATATATATAATGATTTTTGGAGTTTCTAATCAAGACAAGACAAGACATAAAAGTTTTTCAAGACCTTATTAATGTTTCTGTGTACAACAGCTACCATGGAATAATCACAAATCATATGCTTGTGTAAGAAAAAATTGTGTGTGAAATGGTCTGTGTGATTTAATTTTTCATGAAAAAGTCAGATATAAGAATCCAGCCAAAGATTCACATGAGATAATCAGTGTGTAACGTAGGAGTTCAAGGATTAAAAAAGCCATGAAAATGAAGCTAAATTAATTATTTGCTTTTAACTTAGACAGCCTAGTATAAAGATGTGAACATTCAAACAACATTTAATGGGGATTAGTCAGAGAAAGTATTACACCTGGGCAAAGATTTTAAATTAAATAAATGAAAAGAACAGTAAAAAATACCAGTTTCTGATTTCACATGTAATGAGTTCTAGAGGAACTCTTGATATGAAAACAGCTTTGGAGAAAAGAGGACCTTGGGGTCCTTGTAGTTCTCAAGCTGAAAAAGAGGCGGAAAAGAAAAACAACCATTTCCTGTGCTACGTTAAGAAGACCACCACAAGCAGGTCATGGGAGCTGATCCATTCTTTCTGCTTAACTCTAATAAAAACCACTCTTGGAGTGCTGGGTCCAGTTCTGGATTCCTCAGACAAATGGCCATACTAGAGAGAGTCTAGTGAATGGCCACCAAGATGCTGAAGGGACTGGAGCACCTGTCATATGAAAAGTGGCTTAGAGAGCTGGAACTGTGCAGCTGGGAACACTAAAGGCTTGAGGGATGAGGGGATTTTGTCAATATGTATAAATATCTGATGTTGAGGGAATAAAGAAAATAAAGCCAGTCTCTTCTTAGTGGAGCACAGTGGCAGGATGAGAGGCTATGGGCAAAGTAGTTATACAGGGAACTATTCTTACGCATAAGAGAACGTTTTTTTTAATTATTAATATAAATGTGATTATATTTGTCATAGGGTTTAGGGTTTTAGGACAAAAGTAGGCTGCAGAGGTAGAATTTCTGAAGAGAGGTCAGGGGCTTTTCTGCTGCAGACACCTCTGGTTTCAGCAAGCTCCGACAGACCCACTGAAGGGAATGGATGAGCCTCGCAGCCAAGATGGTGGCTCCTGGAAGAAAGCTTATTTGAGAAAGGTTAAAACACAGGAGTAGCTGTCAGCTCTCAGATGTCAGCTCAGCTGTCAGATGAGGTGAACCCATAGCAGTGGTCAAACACCAGAACAGCTAACTGAGAGACCCTGTATAATCTCCAACCTTAGAGACACTAAAATACTACTGGGCATGGTCCTGAGCAACCTGCTCTAGCTGAGTTTTCTTTGAATGTAAGAGGTGGGCTAGACAGTCTCCAGAAGATTCTTCTGACTTCAGCCCTCTTGTGATTCTTAAAAATAAAGTATGGTCCCAGACCTTTCTAGCTAGAAGGCACTTAATGTGTAGGCATGTGTTTTCAGCCCAGAGTAGCTTATATATGAAATCTTTCTTTGCAGCTGAGCAGAGTGTTGTTATTCTGGTATTTACAGTACACATTCCAGTTTCTTACACATTGCACAGAGTCATGCATGGGAGTTTGAGGTAAAAGGTTTTCTGAGACAGGATTTGAGGAATGTGACAGACAGTGGAAAGAAAACTGCCAATATTGTTGACAAAGATAGTCATGAGAACAACCTGTCCTCAGAATCACACTGTAGTTCACTTTTAGAAGTATCTCTTTAGATAACTCCCTGGCAGAAATAAAGGTTTATGAGATGTGTCTGATCAAAGGCCTGAGATCTAGAAGTGGAGTAGAAAATGTTTTATTTAATATATGGAAATATTCATTCACCATGCACTTAGATCTCCACCAGTCTGGAGAAAAATGTTTCTCACAAATTATGGGGTTAAAAAAATCATGCCAAATCAATACAGTTCTTCCTATCGATAGATAAGCTTAAAAAAAACAACCAAAGTAGACAGATCAATTTGTAGAATTATAGAATAGATAAGGTTGGAAGGGACCTTAAACATCATAGAGATCCAACGCTCATGCCATGGGCAGGAACACCTACCACTAGATCAGGTTGCTCAAAGCCCCATACACCCATGCCTTGAAAACATGCAGAGAGAGGGCACACACACATTCCCTGGACAACCTGTTCCAGTGTCTTACCACCCTCATAGTAAAGAATTTCCTCCTAATATCTAATCTAAATCTCCTGTCTTCAAGTTTTAAACCATTGCCTGTTGTCTTCTCACTACACACCTGTGCAAAGAGTCCTCCTCCAGCTTTTCTGTAGGCCCCCTTCAGGTATGGGAAAGGTCTTATAAGGTCACATCAAAGCCTCCTCTTCTCTAGGCTGAACAATCTTAAGTTCCTCGGCCTGTCTTCATAGGAGAGGTGCTCCACTCCTCTAATCATTTTTGTGCCTCTCCTCTGGATGTGTTTAAAGAGCTCTTACATTAGGGATTTTAGAATTAGACACAGTACACCAGATGGGGTCTCACAAGGTCAGAGTACAGTGGGAGAATTACCTCTCTTGACCTGCTGCCCATGTTTCTTTTGATGCAACCCAGGACACAGTTGGTTTTCTGAGCTACAAGTGCACATTGCTGGCTCATGTTAAGCTTCTCACCCATCATCACCCCAAGGCCTTCTCCTCAGGGTTACCCTTAGTCCTTACTACTGCCAGCCTGTACTCATTCATGGGACTGCCTCAACCCAGGTGCAGAACCTTGTACTTGGCCTTGCTGAACTTCATGCAGTCTGGACGAGTCCACTTCCCATTCCTGTCAAGGTCCCTCTGGATGCTATCCCTTCCCTCCAGCATGCTGACTTCTCCACACAGTTTGGTGTCGTCAGCAAACTTCCTGAAGGTGTGCTTGATTCCATTGTCCATGTCTCTGAAAAAGATGTTAAATAGTACCTGTCTGAGAACTGACATGTCAAGAACAACTGTTCTCTTATGATAGTGTATGTACGGTTCAGGAGCTTGAACCAGCTGCAAGAGAGCACTTTGTTTCTGTGGGTGCAGCAGTATATACTGCATTAGAACTTATAGTCTGACCACTCACAGATAAAGATACATCGTCGGGAGGCTTTACTAGCAATATTTGACTCTGCACAAGTGAAATAAAAATATTCAGATTTTATAAATTTGCAAAATTGGAAAAAGTTTTGTGCAATAATATGAGGATAATGTATTCTTGATGAAAAGGTCATTGGTTTATTTTAATAAGGTTAAAAACATATGATGTCTAGCCATTTTCTCGGAATCAGATGATCATATAATCCAAAACTCAGAGGGATGCAGATTACCATACAGAACTCCAACTCAGTTCTGTTAAAAGCATGACTAAACAGAAACAAGGTCTGAAAAAAGGAAGACAAACATTAATAATCAGGTACCATTACAAGCCTCCTATTACTGTGCCCACATAATTAATCCATACTTGCAAATATGCTAAATTGTACATGTCATATGCACTATTATTACCTATTCATATTTGCCAGCACATCTACTTACTATATAATGTGTAAATCTATATATTACAGACTAATTCCCACACTTAAGTGTTTTTCCAGTACTTGTCACATTGTGTCAGAATCAAACAGGTTGTTTAATAAAGCCATTATAGAAATAGTACTGTGATTTCTCAGAAATCTGCCTTCCTCTTTGTTGGGATGGATTGCTGGGGCTTGGAGGAGGTGATCCTTTAATATTAATCAACTTTATTGGGCTCCTCTCCCATCCAGTGCTTTATCACTTGGTATGCTACCCTGTAAGCATATCCCTGAAGAGGTCAAAGTCTGCTCTCCCAAGCAGTGAGCTTGCTACACACCCTCCTTGTTTCCCTAAGTATCCTGAATTCCACTGCAGACAAGGCTGTCCTTAAGCTTCGTGTTGTCCATCAGCTTTTCCTTGTTGGTTAGATCTTCTAGATCTAATATCCCTGAAAAATTACTTAGATAATTTCATGGCAACTTCTATTAGTGTTGAAATAGCAGATTACATCACAGGCCTCCGAATACTGCAGTGGATTTTTAGAGATAAAAAACTGGTGCCATATAAAAAACAAAAAAACAAAAGCAAAACAAAACAAAAAAAATCCAAAATAGAAAGAAAAAACATATTTATTAAAGGTTTGCACCAATACCAATAAAATTCTTGCTTCAGGAACAAGATACTCTGATTATAAAAGTTATTTCTTTCAATTTCTTGTAGGAGAGAGTTCCAGAGAATATTATTTGTGTATGTGTAAGTTTCATCCATGCAATATATGATTATTTCCATTATGCAAATACTTGTGTGGGAAAGGGTATTAACTTCTAGCATTTTCAGAAACAGTGGCCTAAATCACTTTGATAGTAAAATGTGATGGGAATATTTAAGAGAAAATTAACTGTAGGATATTTCAACATTCAGTAACTGTTTATTGTCAACCATAGCAAGACAAAGGATTAGTTCAGTATGATGAGAAACTGGATGCTTAAATTGAAGCTTAGGCTTATATGAAATGTGTTTTTCTTTTATAGCTTTACTAATGTAAAGGATTTTCTACATGTTGGTAAAAGAAAATGCATATGTATATGTAACTGAGAATGCAAGTTACGTATTTCATATAAAAGTGATTCTCAATGAAGCTGTTTCCATGTGGCCAGATCATGTGCAATGCAGCAATAGTAATATATTATGATGCTTTGTGACATACAGATGTGTTCTCAAACAGAGATAATAATAATTATTGGGTAAATATATAATATTTTTTCATATAGGAAAAAAAAGAGCAAAAGATAAAAAATATAACTTCCTGAGCAGGAATTCAGCAGTACACCATTTAACAGTGACATATTTGTCACAAATTGTTTAATATATTCATATCACAGAATATCAAGGGTTGGAAAGGACCTCTGATGATCAAGTCCAACCCCTTTGACATAGCAGGACCAAAACTAGGGCAGGTCACTGAGAAGTGCATCCCAGAAGGGTCCTGAAAAACTTTAGAGAAGGAGACTCCACAATCCCTCTGGAGAGCCTGTCCCATACCTCTGTAAGCCTTACAGTAAAGAAATTCTTCCTCATGCTATGGTGGAACTTCTTGAGTCCATTGTCCCTCATCCTGTCTCAGGGCAGAAGTGAGAAGAGGTTCTCCTTTCCTTCTTGACTCCCAGACCTCATATATTTATACTTATTAATTAGATCCCCTCTCAATCTTCTTCTCTCCAGACTAAAAAGTCCTAGGATTTTAGGCCTTATTTTAGAACCAAATTATATGTTTATATATTCTTCCTACAGGAGATCTTTTTTCCTACACATTAGGTAGTCTAAACATATCTGTACCAATGTCATTTGTTTGTCTCTCTAACATGTACCAGATTTCCTTGAGAAAAGTCCTACAGTGCAATCTTCAAAAAATGCAATGTTGTTTTCTTCAAACAGTATGTAAACATAGTTGTATTCTGGACTGCTAACATGTTTAGGTAACACCAAGGAGGTTTTAAAATGTAAACCTTACTTCTGAGAAAGAGAAATCACATTATAATGTCAGAATACATTTATTTTCTTTTTAAGTGGGACCATGGATTCACACTGACTTAAGGTCAGTGGTAGAACTCATTTACATTGCAGATACTCTGCATTTTGAGTATGTGTGTTTCCTTCAAACCTGTTTTTGTAAGATGTAGTGTACTCACTCTCCAAATTACTGTCTGTAGATTTATCGTAAGATCATAACGTGGACTGAGTTGGAAATGATCTTCAAGGAAAATCTAGTTCCCTGCCATGGGCAGGTACAACTTCCACTAAACCAGGTTGCTCACAGCTCCATCTAACCTGACTTTAAACATTTCCAGTGATGGGGCACAAATATCTTCTCTGGGAAACCTGATTATGTGGACACAGAAAACAATGCATATGGACAAAGCAATTTATAACATTTAATTTAAACTGATTAGAACAGCAACATATATGATAATTTTAAACTCGTTTTTTAGGTTTTGTTTAAATGAGAATGAGATGCCATTCACTGTTTCTCACTGTGTAGAGTAAATTGTTCCTTTTCAAGCTGATTACCTTTAATTAAATTATTCTTAATGAACTATTAAGCAAAATATTGTAAAAACCTTAATTGTAACTTAAATGACCATTATTGATTAAAACGACAATATTTGCTAGTGGAATAATTGTTGCAGTAAGTTTTAGGATAGACAGCATTAGAAGATTACTTTGTTATCAGAAGATATATATTCATAATGTTTTTTACCTTGGTAAATTTATCCTTCCTTCATATCCCTATAATTCTGACTCCATTTGTAACTGATTCTGAAGCAACTGACATCACTGAAGCCAGTATAATTTTGCTCAAATCCATGAGCATCATTGCCAAATTATAGAAGTATAGTGTAGAGAATTCACATTGGTACTATTAGAGCTTTTGATAGAAACACCTTCACTGCAAATCTGAGGACTTGACACTGAAGGTGAATGACAATATGTTACTATTCTGCTGATCCAGTCAGTGTTATTTTTGCTTCACGAAGTGTAGAACCACAATTCTCCTACAGCCTGCCATTGAGGACAGTATCTGTTCTTTTGTTCTCAGATAGTAAAGCTGTTGTCATATGCTTAGGTTTCTGTGTCTGTGCTTCTAGAATTATTTTTTCCTCTTATACACTTTAACTATAAAACAAATGATTAAAAAAAAATCAATGTCTTACTTCAGAAAATATATTGAAGAATAATACCCCTCCATGGGTTTCATTTTTCATTTTTAAAAAGAACTATGTATCCATACTTGCACGTCAAATATTTGAGAAATTCTTAAATGAAAAAAAATCAAACAAAAAACAACCCCAGACAAATGGACACGGTTCTTATTAACTAGCTTCCACTACTGGAATCTTTATCTTACTAAAGAGTTGGCAAAAAGGATCTGGAGACAAAAAGCTTTTTATCCCCTCAAGAATTTTCCCCTGTTTGGTATGACTTTCTGGCATTTTTTCATATGTATGTCTCTATCAGTGCATCTGCATCTATGTATACATCTCTCTATATCATCTACTAATAGATATATGACATTGGTCTCATATCAGCCTTGGATAGGCAAATAATACCTACAGAAGGAATAATACTCTTTTGCTATTAGATAAACTGTACTAAATGGAATACTGTTTAGGTATTTTAGTAATACCTAAAAATGTTGGTACATTACCTTTTTGAGTTAGTCACCTAGCCAGGACACTTTTGACATCACTGAAATTATAGATATACTGAAATTTCATATCTGAAACATCAGTTCTTTTGGCCTTACAGATCACCTCCTTCCAGTTAAACCAGATAATAGACCAGAAAGAGATTTGGACTATATTTCAAAATAATCTTTTCATTCTATATTTCCAAGGTTGTGCATGGAGATCCAATTTACACTCAAAATGCAATCATGTTCGAGGCTAACAGTTCTGAAGGTATGCATCAAGACAACAACAAACTTCTTTGCTTGTTTCCCATCACCACATTGCCAGTCTCCCTGGGACTCCTGAAACCCACCATCCTCATCTTTTCTCTGGGCACTCAGTGACTGACAGTAGCAGTCTCTCATTCAGAAGCGACAGGCAGAGTCCTCGGAGATTCTGTGTCTTGTTAATGAAACTGGATCATAAATAGTGCCACTTCTGACAGATGTCATTACTCAGGGAAATCTACTTCACTGTACCCCTGTTTTCCTTGTGAGTATCATAAATGGGCTCATCTCAAAAACCTGACATTCAAGGGAAATGTAACCCTGGTTGGAAAGAGATGCAAGAGCTGACAAGTGATGACAAGTGTCAGCAGTTCATCTACACTGTTGACAGGTCTGTTCTTGTTAACACCAACAGTATAAGTAGAATGGTGAAATAACCTATTACTCTTATGCCAAGGCCTTGCTGTTCACAACTTTCCCTTCCCCTGTAACTCTCCCACTCACCTACTATCTACCCAGACAACACTGCTCCTACAGAGGCCTCTTGGGTGCATTTTTAACCCAGACAAAGAAACTGGTTAGATAAAACATAAAGTTTCTGAAGCTATCACAAAAAAAAAAAAAAAAAAAAAAAAAAAAAAGATGTAAAGTTCTGCTAGACACCTCATTACAGAGGTAAATCTTTCTCAATACACATATGAGAGATTTATATTTACTATAGACCTACCTGAAGGATGGATTAAGGACATGTACAATGAAACAATTTTCTCTGTGTGAATTTGTAGCTTGCCAAACAGTCATAGTGATGGACCTCGAGAAACTCCTGATCCCAAGATGTCACCTTAAATCCTTTTGTCAGTGACCTGGAATGATCACTTTGTGCTTTGTGCTAATTCAGTTTTATCTGGTCATAAGTATGTGAAAATTGCATGTATAAAGTGTGTATATTACAGATTACCCTGAATTTGTACAGATTAAATGGATAGCATAGAGATTTGTGTATACCTGTAAATAAAGCATTTCCCTTTTTTCCTAGACATGAATTTCTACATAACAACTTTGTCTCTATTTCTCCCCTCACCTCCCTACACATGTTGCAAATCATGACAAATTAAAAATAAATTTCTCTAGAACTGGAACTTTTTAACTTTGTATTATTACTAGACCACTTAAACCAAGATAGAAATGAGTCAACATAAACTTTGTCTTGGTGAAGCACCTGGGTTCAACTTCTACAAGGATGTTTTAGAGCATTTCACCAATGCATCTGCTTACTGAGATAAACTATTCTTCTCTGTCTGGCATATGTATTTTTCACACATCAGTATGTCATATAACCCTCATATCCATCACAGAGTATCCCTGCCTTGTACAGTAGAAATCAAACATGACCTAAGAAGTCAGGCATATAAACATTTAATAACTCAAATTCTGAAGACAATTTTAGACAAAGAGTATGGAAGACTAAACTACTGCTCTAGGTATTTCTTTTACTTTGGAAGATTTTCACAGATTTTAATAGTCAAAGTAGAGAAACCAGACCATAGCAAGGGAGATATTTCAGATCTACAAAATCTCAGTCATCATTCAAGAATTAAAAGAATTTCTCTAAAAAGAGAAAAATTGTCATTCCTTTTCTAATTCTTATATTTAAATATCCCACTAATTATTTTTCATCTTATTTTGCCTCTACATGCAGCAGAATGATTGGTATTTAGGTCATCTTTTTCTCTTCCCCACTTTTCTCACACATAGGAAAACTAAAATATGAAATAATTTATATGAAAATATTATTCTTCACATATATTTGAAAGCTAGAAGTCTTAATGGGGTGAGCTGACTTTGGTGGCTTCATACCATTCCCTCACTCTCTCCCTTCAGTTGAAGAGGGGAAAAAAATAAGAGGAAAAAATTCATGGCTTGCATTAAAGGCAATTTAATAAATAAAAGAAAAGGTCACACACAGAAGCAAAGAAAACCAAATATATTTATTATCTACTTCCCATCAGCATGCAGCCACTTTCTGGGAAGCAGGGCCTCAGTATTTTCAGCAATTGGTTCATAAGGCAAATATCTTGATAATGAATGCCCCCTTGCCTCCTCCTGTCTCTTAGATTTTGTTGCTGAACATGACATCACATGCTATGGAAAATCCTTTTGGTCAGCTTGGGTCAGCTGTCCAGACTGTGTCCTCTCCTGGTATCTTGCCCACCCCAACCTAATGGCTTTGGGAGAAGAAGGAAGGTAGGAGAAACAACCTTGGTGCCATGTGACCACTGTTCATCAGCAGCCAAAACCTGTGTGTTATCAGTGTAACTACAAACACAAAGCAGAGCACTATAAAGGCTGCTATGAGGAAAATAAACTCCATCCCAGAGAGACCTAATATATGTAATCATGAAACTGAAAAGTTTTCTTGTTCAAAAGATGTTGAAATTATAGTGCAGGAAGGTGAAAGGACAGGAATTCTGAATAAAGTTTTTTCTATGTTATTATCAAAAATATGACCAAAAAGATTCATGATTAATACTAAAAGAAAAAAAAAAAATAAGAAAAGGAAAAGGAAAAGGAAAAGGAAAAGGAAAAGGAAAAAAAGGAAAAGGAAAAAAAGGAAAAGGAAAAGGAAAAGGAAAAGGAAAAGGAAAAAAAAGGAAAAGGAAAAAAAGGAAAAGGAAAAGGAAAAAGAAAAGGAAAAAAAGGAAAAGGAAAAGGAAAAAGAAAAGGAAAAAAAATGAAAAAACTCTCTGACATTGACAGCCAGAGTGTCTTGAGTGTTAGAAACAGTAAAAGCAACATATCTAGTCAGATTGTGTTTTTTAGAATGCATAAGCAAGAATCCAATCATGTAATGGAAAAAATCTTCACAGAGTTAAGTAAGAGTAAATACATTACTTTCTAATTGCTTTCAGTCAATTAAAATAATTTTGTTTTCTAATCAAATTTCATGGCTGTTATTGTGTGTTGTGTAAACAGACATAAAGATGACATATTTATCATTTTGAAATTATGTCTAAAGAAATCTTACGGAAAATAGCTAATTTATTAAAGATCTACTGAATCAGGAAAAGTCAACAATTCATATGTTCATAGGAGAACACATTTATATTCCTATAATCCATCCCTAAAGAAGTAATATAATATTTAAAACAAACTATACAAAAGAATTTTTAGTGGAGTGTTGGGCAGTTTCTTAATTAATATTAATCAGTATAGCTCTATTAGTGCCATAGGTGCATCAATTTACACATTTCAGTGAATATTCACTAAATTTAACCAGTTTAAAATAAGGCCTTCGAAAGATTGTGAATTTGAGAAAAGGCCTACTTATAGTCCTGGATAGTAGGAAGAGATGTGTGGGAGGATTATTTCATTTTAAAGATTCAACTAAGGCAAACATGTAGACTTTCTAAATGTCTTTTGACATAGGATTTCTATTTTCAGATGACAATATTTCTGTTGTGGGAAGAGATATATTTACCCATAAATTCATACCACAGGGAATCATTTAGCTACTTCTTTACTGGTAGAAAGAACCCAGCATAGAAGTAGAGAGCAACCCAACTTTCCTATCTATCTATATGTACATTTAGACCATTATGAAAAACTAAAAAAGATATTAATCACCGTTGATATTCAAGCTCAATAAGATCTAAGTTCCTATTAGTGGATCATAAAGACAACTTTCTCATGGTCCTTAGTGTTTGTAAGAGAACTATGAAGGATGTTGATTTATGTAGCTGCTACCATGATGATCACAGCAGACAATTTTTGGGCTCTGAATTCTCATTTCCAGTGGTAGCTTCCCAATGCTAGGAATTTTTAGAAATTCTAGTGTTGTTTTTCATAAGATACAACAAAATTAGAGATCTTACCTAAGATAATAAATTCATATCTGAGTATCTCAAATAAAACAATGAAGAAAACATTTCCACAACTTTCAGCTAGAGAAATAATGGCAGCTTAACTATAACCTGAGTTTTAGTGAGTTTAAGTTCAAACATTAATTTAAAATACTCATAGTTTACTTAAAGGACTATTCAAACAGCTCTTGAAAAACTGTAGGCTACATTCTCTCCCTAATATGCAATTACTAAAGTACATAGTCATAACCTTTATTATGGTCTTTCTGGATGAATTTTAAAATTCTTATTTCTGTGATGTGCCAGCATTAATATAAACAGAGAATGAAGGAATAATTTAGGTTGAAAGGGATGTTTACAGGTAGTCTGGTTTCACCTCCTGCTTAAAGCAGTGTTAACTTCAAGTTACATTAGGTCATTCAGGGCTTTGTGCAGTTAGCTTATGAATACTTGAAAGGTTGGGGATTCCACATGCTCTGTTTCAGAATGTGACCACTCTTATTGCAAGGCTTTTTTCCCCTTATGTTTAATCAGTTTTCCTTACAGAAAGCTATGCTTGTTACTGATTTGTCTTCTCCATTTTGTATCACTGGGAGGAGCTCTGACTTTTCTCTGACCTCTCATTCAGTAGTTTTAATTATCAGTCAGCTTCCCAGAAACCTTTTCTTATTCAGAGTATACAAACCCAGATCTCTTAATTTCTTCATATGTGCACAAGACCCTTGATAATCTTGGTTGGTTCTCTGCTGAAAGACTCTCAGTATTTCCTATCCTTGGGACCTAAAAGTATACAAAAGACTCCAGATGTGGTTTCATAAATGCCAAAACAGAACAATACCTTATTCAGCCTTCTAGTTCTGGATGCCCCTTCCCTGGAAATGTTCAAGGACAATTAGGATGGGACACTGAGCAATCTAGTCTAGAGGTAGGTGTTCCTGCCCATGGCAGGGTGGTTGGAACTAGATGACCTTTAAGGTCCCTTCCAACCCAAACCACTCTATGATTCTATGATTCTAGCTACTCTCTCACAAATGCAGCCTCATCCATGACTGATCATCATCATCACATATGCATACAATTGACTCATATGTAACTTGTCTGTGTGGAGTCCAATTATTTATTTATTAACTTATTTATTCCTGGAAGGTTTCTTTCTGGAAAGTTTGAAGTATCCAGCCAGTATATGTCTTGGTTTTTGCATTTGCCTTTATTGAAAACCATGAGGTTTCTGTCATCCTATTTCTCCAGCTTTTCGATGTCCTCTTTCATGATAGTCCTGTCTTCCAGCATAACATTCATAAACTGATGGTTGTGTGTCCTCCATCTCATCATCCTTGTAAGTAATGGAAGTATTTCCAGTGTCAGTCCTTAAGAAATGTTGTTCATTGATGTCTATGGGTTGGACTCTGAACTGCTGACATTTGTGCCCAGCAGTTCAGCAAACATTCCTTTCAACTTACCCATCCAGCAGAGTACTGAAAAGAGTACTGTGGAAGACCACACTTAAAGCTTTGTTAGAGTAAAAAAAAAAAAAAATGTGGTTCCTCACCTCTTGTTCACAAAGTGAGTCATTCCATCATAGAAGCCAACTATGTTGGCCATAAATATTGAGACATTATTGCTGGCATTCCCTAATGCTTCTTGTCCTCTGTATGCCTGGACATTTCTTCCAGAATGATTTGCTCTATTATGTTCCAAGTGACTGTGGTGAGTCTGACCTGATTTTAATTCCACGCATTTTCCTTCTTGAAGAGAGGTATTATATTTGCATTCCTCAAGATACGAAGGAACTCCATGACTAACAGAGAGCTTCAGAAAGACATTAGCCATCTGTTTTAGATGCAATTTGTCCTCTCTAGTCTACATAAGTGGTCCCCAGCTTGATTCTGATTGTGCAGAAAATCTTTCATGACGTAATGTAATGATTTCCAGAATGTGTCCACTGTAATCTCACTTCCACTGCTAACCTAATGTCTAATCTTAACTCACAAATTCTCACTCATCCTTTAGGAATATAAATGCACACTCAAGCCACTTGTTCACATAGGGTACAAGCATTTTATTTGTCTCCTCTCTGTTATGTTTTCTGGGGAGTTTGAATCCATCCATTCATCCAGTACTTTAATCATTTAAGTTATCCCACTAGGTGTCTTTCATCATCTTCATGTGGTTCTAGGGTTCTATGATTGAGTGTAGTCTTTTAATTTCTTCTTTTTCTTGTGCATCATGTTCATGTACACACAGAGGAATGTAGTTGTGTCGGGAAGAGTGCAAAAAAATATGGAGTCTGCAGCTAAAACCAATGTGGTTGAAACACAGCTCTCGATTTTATTAATAATCACACAGCATTATATAGAACTCAGAAACCACACCTCTTTAGACGACAAATTCTTGCGGTCAGCTACATCCAGACTACATATCCTGTTACTCTTCTTTTCTTCCACCAACTCCCTTGTCTTCTGCACGTAGCTGATCTTTTAGCAACCTTGAATCTGGGCCTCAAGGCCCTTAGCTCACTCTGGCTAAGTAGTCAGGATTGATCACATGTCAATTTTCTTTCAAAAACTCTCCAACATAGTTGTGCTTTTTATCCTGGAGATGTAATATTCAATTGTGTCACCTGCTGTCCTCTCCACTCAGGTCCTTGTCGTCACATTATTATAGTTACACAGCAAGTGTTTCCACTGCACTGTTTTCCAAAATAACTGTTAGTTTTCTAGAATTGGTTCTACTGTAATTTTGATCACCGAGTCATCAAATCAAGTGGTTTGGATGCAGATTTTATTCATGGTCAAAAAGTAATAAACAAGGGACTGGTATTTCACTAGCTCTTTCTACTTGATTAAATTCAAAAGAAAAATTGTAAAAGTACACCTTATTCATAGGTAGAGGAAAGACTGTGAGCATCTATCTTTAAGAGACTTGTCAGGACCATGTGGTCAGAAAAACTTTGTTACATCCCTGAGTTAAAGAAGTGATTTGAAATATACAAATATACAGGAAAATTGATACCACGTTCCTCCCCGCTCCCCCCCAATAACTCTCTCGTCACCACCGAGGCTGCAGGGCAGCCCTGGGAAAGTCCAGGCTGGAATCCTGGAGTCAGCAGCAGTCAGGAGCTGGAGGCAGGAACACACAGATTCAGGCTGGCTCGGATCAGGACCACAGGCAGAGGGATGGATGGAATCCTCTCAGGATGCCGAAGGAAGCAGGGAGGGCAGGAAGAAGAAAGAAAACCTAGTGTTTGACCCTTGTGATCCCTCAAATTTATACCGAGTATGACGTGTATGGGATGGAATACCCTGTTTGGTCAATTCTGACATCTATCTTGTCCAGTCCTCCCCAAAGGAGGGTTTTAGGTGGGACCTCCTTACTCCTTCTGAAGGCAAAATGTTCCTCAGAGCTGAACAGTGTCCTTGGCTCTCAGTCTCTGGCAGTAACTATAAACATCGAGTGTTATCAGTCCTAGAAGCAGATGCTGTCTGAGAAACTTGCTGTTAATTTCAGCAAGTGCAACTACTACAAGAGACTTAGCTGAAAGCAAAAGTACAAACCAGAAAGTCACCTTTATCCTGGCCCAAACCAGGACACACTAAGAAACAGCATTCTTAATTCTTCTTAATTCTGAAGCACCAAATATTGTCACATAGTGAAGAAAGAAGAAAATATTTTACTCAGTATCTTTCTGTGTTTCAGCAAGGTGCATACCTAAGCATTATATCCAGTTAATTTTTTTTTTTTTTTTTTTTTTTTTCCTGACATTCTAATTATTCTACTTGAATTTTACTTGTATTACCAATGTGTCACTTAATGCTGACACTGAATTTCACAAGAGAAACATCCTGGAGCACACAGCATGAGTAATACAAGAAATGTAAACAGCATATCCCTGCTGCTCAGTAAAGGCTCATGTTTGACTGTCAGTATTGTGTAAGAACTAGTAGTTCACAGTAAAATTCAGCAAGCCAAGCACAACAGAATACAATTGTCAAAGTGCTTAAACCAAACTCCCTCATGCTCTTCACTGTTGAGGAAACTGAATCTGACAGTTCTCAGGGCACTGGAAATTCCTTCTTCCACTGTTCTAGAGCCCTGTTTGGGTGATCGCACATCAGGGAATTGCAATCTGGTGGCTGTAGTTTCTGCTGTTTCCTTCAGTGGATCCAGCCAGTAATTAAGTATTCCTAAAGACATATTTTATTCGTGCATAGACATAAGGACATGTGGCGACATAGAGACAAAACAGGTGTTACGGTCCAAGTGGCTTTAATAAAAGAAGCACTCAAATAAACATGGACAAAGATGAATCCTCTTCCTTCCCTCCAGCTGGTCTGTACTGAAGTTTTTTTTTTATTGATAGATATATGCCCTTACTACCTAACTCATACTGACACAGATCTCTGGAGTATTAACACAAATATTCACCTTATACTTGTGCCTGGATCCTAGGTGCTTAATTTATTCACTGAGACCTTGGATCTTTCCTAGGCTCCTCCTGCCCACGGGCTAGCCCAGCTTGAAGTCTACTAGCAGCACACACAGATACTCACAAAATGCAAATCTCTTACCAGCTGACTACAGATCAAGACCTCAGTCTTTCCGGTTGTTCGCTCCAGTATCCATACCTAGCCTGATGTTCACTAGCAGATCACACACATGATCTCAGAGTAAAAAGCATGGTCACACAGAAAATGGTGAAGAAGAAAGTTAAATAAGAAGGATGGACAGACTAAAATCATCATCTACAGGGTTCAGCAGAAAAGAAGATTGTCCAAGAGTCTTTTTTACATGCCTGGCAACTGCATGTAATAATCCTATGAGTCCTATGTCAACCACATTCCCATTTAAACTCATTCTAAAAGATGGAAAGGAGAGGCAAAACCACTTTTTTTGAGCTCAAGTTATGAATTTACACATTTTCAGTGACCAACCAAGTCTAGGAAGAGAAAGAGACAGTGTTATCACAGTTGCAATTTCAACACAAGGGAAGGGAAGGCAGTTATCTAAGTGAGATAGTGAGTCAGAAACTGCTTTTTGATGGATAAGGTTTTCTTTTCTTCCCCTGCTGTCATGATTATGCAGGTATAGTAGATGCAAGAAGCCAAATGAAGAGTGGTTGGGGTGGGAAAAAAAATGAAAACAGTTTTCATCTTCCCTTTTTTTGTAGAAGATAGTATGAGTTGTCATTTAATCATTCCTAGAAGTGGAAGTTTTGATTTAGGGGAAATTTTGTATCTCCATTGACAGTGGTCTGTGAGCAACAGTCCTAAAAGGCATCAGAGAAAAAATGTAATTGTCAGTACATTTGAATGATACTTGGCAGCTATATGATTCTATAAAAATGGGAACATTATGGTAGAGGAAACATTATTCTGAAAGTTAAGAATAATCATATGTTTATTTTGTTATACCATTTTGACAATAATGAACCAACAAAGGTCAGGCCTTTTTTTTTTGCAATGGCAAAGACCAGATTTTGCAACTGTTTTGTCAAATTTGAACCTTCATGGACCTGAGATCCTGGGGCCATCTAAAACCAAAACAAGTAAATGTTTCATAGGGCATACCCATATAGTTTTTATGTATTCCATTTAGTGAACTAATAAGCTAATATTTTTCTTCTGCCATGCAAAATAAATCTAAATGTTCATCAGTACATAAGCTATTTATAACAGTTATTTCATCAATCTCTATAAACAGAAAATTCAAAAGCATGAAAGCATCTTTTGTATTTAAATGTAATTATACAAGAACCATTTCAAATAATAGTAACAAAGTTTTGAATTTTCTGAGTTGCTGTTGTTCATAAGTCAGTAAGGTTTTTCTGTATTCATCTTTCTTGAGTTATTTTATCAAACCCTTCAGACAATCCTTACTCGGTATTTGTTTTGATAGGGTAAAAGTCATTCTGAATCCATTGTTTCCAAATTTCCTTTCTTTTTCTAAAAAATCTTTTACTTGTTAAATTTGTTCATGTAATGTAAACATTTAAACATTCATGACCAATAAAGTGAAACAAACTGTCTATGGTATCCATATTGTCTATATGGACAATTCTGTAATTGTCACTTTGGATGGAAAGATTCCTTTGTATGATATATTTATCATTGAGGAAGTAAAACTAATTTTGTCTTTTTAATTTACAGAGCTGAAATAATTTTTATTTGAGATCATGTGATATAATCAATCTGCCAGGCATCTCCATGTTTATATTTATATTTAATCCAGCATTCCCCACACTACATCTTGCCTGCTTAGTAGCAGCACGAATATTAGACTGATGGATAACGTGGGTGATAATATCTGTGGTTAAATCCACCACTTGATCACGGGCCCATCTGCATGTTCCATCTCTTCCTTAATGATCAGAAGCATCTTGGGCCCACCAAGCTAAGATAATTCACCTTTGTGATCCCAGTCTAGATCTATTTGGAACACCTGAACAGCCTGGTCCACCTGATGGTTGTTTCTATGCTTCTCAGTAGCCTTTTTTTTCAGGTGTGTGGCATCTACTTGCTGTATCTGTACCTCTAATTTACTCAGTCAGGCAACAATATCCTCCCACAGGTCAGTTGCCCAAACTCATTTCCCCTTCTGCTGCCAGTCATCCTATTTCCTTGTTTTCAGCCACCCCCATAAAACATTATCTGTTATCCAGGAATCAGTGTACAGATGAAGTACTGTCCACTTCTCTCACTCAGCAATGCTTAGAGACATACCTGGGTGGTTTTGACCTCTCCACATTGGCTCAAATCACCTTCTTCCTCCTTTGCTTCTGCAGTCTGTCAAGTAGGGCTCAATACTGTGGCTTTCCATCTCCACTGATTGCCTATAAGAAAGCAAGATCCACTGGTGAAAAATGCATAGTGTTTATCTTAGAAGTCTTTATTTGGGGGATTTCCTAAGGACGAGTCACTGCCTCTTTTCTCCCAAATTGTGTAATAGCTATAGGTATATAATCATGTTTTTATTTTTTAATTAAAATTTTTTTGTGTGTGTTTAAATGTAGGACAGTTTTACCAATTAATCTGTCTGGAAGAAAAAAAAAAATTATAAAGGCAGGGGGAAATAATTTGAGGTAACAGAAGAAGAATAAATGATAGCAATGCTTATCTCCAGTCCCTTAGGTCAGTGGTTTGAGGACTCAGCAGATTATAGAAAATTTCAATTCCCTTCTCAGCCATAGAGATATAAACCAGTATCTCTACTTTTAGGGATTCTAGATAAAATATGACAGTGCAAAGAATAGAGACTCCTTTTCTCCCCTTGCAGCCAACTTTATTTCAGAAATATTAAAATACTCAATTTAAAGGATATTTCTCTTTGGTCTGTTGGGCAGAAGATTAATGCAGACAGCAAAAGGGGAATGGCTGCACTACAGCCCTGTCTAAAGCTAATTTTTTTATTTTTCTAATAAAGTGGAAGAGATCTTGCAATAGTGTCAGACTAACTATGTATTGGTGCAGATGGCATCAAATTTCCAGCTTAACTGTGTAACCTAAATCAAGGCTCTGTTATGTGCATTCTCACTTTTTTGACAGTAAATATATTCAGCCACTCTCATCCCAAAATAAATTAAAAAATAAACAGAAAAATAAAAATCAGTAGTTTTAAATAATTAGTTTAGGTCCAAAATTTCATGCTAACCTATTTAAACTGCTTGAATTCACACTCTGTGACATTTTGCATTGCCTTCAAAGGCATTTGTAAAAGAATCTATGCTCACTCTTTCCTTTTTAATATCTACATTTTCTTTGAAGTGTATTTGCTGAGTCTTCATGCTTGTCATAGCTGAGGAATATTTGAATCTTACTTGATGAGTAAGATCTTTTTCTTTTGCTGATCTAGTACAACTAATTGTGCAGGTTCAGAAGAGAGGGTCTCTCACCTGCTCCTATCATGGTGGTAAAGCTGTGGGGAACGGTGTTAAAAATGGCAGCAATTAATATTTCTATAATTAAAACAGATTGAAAGAAGATAATTCTGTGGAACATAGTCATTCATCATTACTTTGCATCTTATTGACAGTTTACCTTATACCACTTAGCTTTCTTTTTAGAATGTGCTTAAACTCTATCTGAATAAAAACACAAAAAGTGTACCCATTTTTATATATCTACATGGATACACACATACATATATATATTAATACATATAATTCTCCTCAAAAGTCCTGCTATTAGAAAGGTGAAAATCTAATGAACTGTCTTCGGATATATCTCTCATAAATAACAGATTCTGACTTTTAGCATGAGAATTCCATTATAGATCATATCTTGATTTCTCCTTGTTATAAACTTCAATGACAAATATATTTACTGAAGAAACATAATCACTGCTTTGGAGTCACATATTTGCAAGCTCAAATCTGCATTCCTAAGACCTTGCTCACTGACCTTGTTGCATCCACCTTCATTCAAGCCACTTATTTGAAAGATCTATTTTGGGATCCTGTTCATCAATGTGCTCTGTAGTTAGTTGAAAGTGAAGAAAAAGACACTCTAAAAAGCAATCTTAGGTATATCAACATCTGAAGAGGACTGTCTTCTACTCATTAGGGAGGAAGCCCAGATAATCATATTCTTACTCTGTGACTATCAGCTAGATGTTTGTTGCTATGTGGAAAGACTTTAGCCAAATAATGTTTTATTAGTCAAATACTTTTCATGAGCCACTAATTATGGCACCATAAAACTAGCAACTACTCTTTAGATTTGGCTCCCAAAAGAGAAAATTACCATACTCTCATTTTACAGAGATAACAATCACTGCAGACTAAATGCATTTCTCAAGATAACAGAAAACAAAATCAGATTTCCAGTGCATGTTTTTGCATGTTAATTGGGAGGAAAAAAAAAAAAAGTAAAATAAAAAAGAAAACAAATTGACTAGCATGCCTGTGTACAGTATTGTCTACCCACTTCAGAGTTTTTTTACTTAAAAGTCATTGTCTAAAATCTTTGAAGTAGTTGTAAATTTGTTTCCCACTTAATATCTGTTTTCCATCTATGACAATAGAGGGAATATCACTAAATGGATTATGCTATATTCATAACTTGAATATAGATTATATTAACTGCGAATAGCATCTCTGACTAATTCAGAGTTTTCTTACAGTTGCAATGCATTGATTTCTTTGTTTTGCAACCAGAAAATGGAGGTTCAACTGTCTAATATTAGAAATCTGAAAGTATAGATATCTGCAGATGAAGAAATTAGGAAAAGACCTCTTTACATGATTTGGAAATAAATAGTTCTGGGAAAGAATAAATCACAACAACCACAGACACATTTTGAATCTCTATTAACTGCACTAATTAGATGATCATTGTAAAATATGAATTTAAATGACTAGCTCACATACATTAATCTTCCTCTAGATTAGGAGGCAGGCAGACAGACAGCTACAGGTGAGGCAAATACTATTCTGAGTAGTTTTGTTACAGTTAATACAAGAATATTTGGAAGTGCAGAAAAATAAGTGAAGCAGAATACCAGATGAAGTAACTCACAGTCCTGAGCATATCCATTGCAAGCAATTAAACGTAAGATTCAACTCAGTCTCAGATGTAAAAAAAAAAATAAAATAAATGTCTAAATCTGATTAAACATGTTAGACTGCCTTTAAAATCAAAGGCAAAAATTCAATTCAGAATTGAATTGAAGACAATTCAAGAGAATGGTTCATCTAATTTATGTCACCTTCACACAAAATAAAATCAGTTATCTCTTGGAGATGCTTATTTGTCTATATTAAAAATAAAGCAAGCCTAAGGTGACCTACTCAGGTTTAGCCATCTAATGTGTAGGAACTCAGATTACAGAAGATTATTCCCATTCATAATTCAGAGAGATAAATGCAAAGAGCTATCTGATATCAACATCACAAAATTTCTATCAACATACAGTTATAAATGTGGACATGATGGGAACCCTCTGAGATAATAAGCAGATAAAGGACGTAGATTTAACAATCATGGGTCTCTGTATAGAGACACTGCCCAGTTGTGTAGGGATGGTGTCAGGAAGGCCTCGGCACAGCTGTATCTGAAACTGGCAGGGCATACAAAGAATAATAAGAACTAGATAATAATAATAATAATAAGAAGAAGAAGAACCAGAAAAGAAATGTCAAAGAAAGTGTACCTCCCCTGACAAGCAAGATTGCCAAGATAGTAACAACAGATGAGGAGAAATCTGAGGTACTCAACAACTTTGTTACTTCAGTATTCACCAAAAAACTCTTTTCTTGCCTCTTGAGTGGATAAACCACAAAGAAGTGACTAGAATAGTGAAGTCCCTCCCATTGTAAGATAATATCATGTTCCTGACCACCTGAGGAACCTGAACTTATATAAGCAGGTGGGATGTGATGAGCAGTACCCAAGAGTCCTGAGGGAACTGTCTGATGTAGTTGTCAAAAGACTCACCATAATATTTGAAAAGTCATGGCAGTCAGATGAAGTCTGATATGGAAAAAGGGAAATATTGCACTCATTTTGAAAGAGAGTAGAAAGGAGGACCCTGGAAACTACCGACTTCTCAGCCTCACCTCTGTGTCTGGCAAAATTGTGGAACAGATCTTCCTAGAAGCTATGCTAAGGCACATGGAGGAGAGAGAGGTAATTTGAGAGATTTGAGAGATCTTGGTTGTGCCTGACAAACCTGGTGGCTTTTTAGGATGGAATTACTACATCAGTGGGCAAGGGAAGAACTACAGACATCATCTATTTTCTGCAAGGCTTTTGACACCATCCCCCACAAAATCCTTTTTTCATAATTAGATAAATATAGATTTAATGGATCAAATGTTTGGTGGGCGAGGAATTGGTTGGGTGGTCACATCCATGAAAGGCAGGTGCTGCTCAGCTAACCTTTTATGACAAGGTGACTCACTTAGTGAATGAGCAAAAGGCTTTAGTAAAGTCTTTGGCACCACGTCCCACAGAATTAAGTAAGAAAAACAAAACAAAACAGATAAACTAGTTCCTCATGATTTGGGTGCCATGGTGCTCACCTGGGTTAAAAAATGGCTGGATGGTGGGGCCCAAAGCATTGGGCTGAATGGAGTTAAATCCAGATGGCAGATGGTAACAAGTGGTGTTCCCCAGGGCTCAGTACGGGGGCCAGTTCTTGTTAATGTCTTTATCAATGATCTAGAAGATGTTTACAGATGACTCAAAATTATGTAGGAGTGCTTATCTGGTTGACAGAAAGAAGGCTCTGCATAATGATATGGACAGGCAAAGGCCAATTGTATGAGGATCAAAGCATCTTATAAACTTAAAAGTTATTTAATTATAATCAAAATGACTTGATTTGCGAATGATAATATTCACACTACAAGATATCCTAAACTAAAATGTATTCCCTCTTCTCAAGTCTGGAGTTCACAATGTATTGAAATTCTTCAGGGGTAATAACTGAGCCTCAAGGAAGATGAGCTTACCCTGGCCTTCTATCAGCTTTGCTGGAATACTTTGTCAAGTGCAGCATGAGCAGTCATGGGTGTTTGCACTCCTGTTAGAGTCCATTAAAGATATATTGTATATCTTCTCAAGTAAAAGCAAACTTTTCTTTATCCTTCTGTAAGGGGACCACATAGAACGTAACTTTTACATTCAGCACTGCCATCTGTGGGTGTGCAGCTTTTTACAAAGTAACTGCTAAGTTTGCAACATTTGGCATAGCAGCTTTTAGTGGCAGCTTTTATTGGTGTCTTCAGTTGTTAAAAAACACTTCCCATCTGGGTTTTGGACTGTCCAGAAAGGTGAATCATATGGGGAGTGTGGTCTGGAGATGATCTGTTTTTTCTCCAAATCTGCTTTTACTTCAGAAATTCCATTCCATTTCATAGAAAAAAAAAATGGATACTGTGGGAAATAAGTAATTTTTGAATTAGGGAAAGCAGGGGCTGTGCAGTATGCAAACATAATAGCCTTCTGATTTTCTTTAGGATTAGGGTTCATATTTGAACAAAAGGACCACCCATTGCCATTTGAAGGGCACTAGGTTTGGTCATTTAAAACATCAAAACCTAAAATATGTTCTTTTTTTTTTTTTAAAACACAGTGAAAGTAGATGATATCCATTTTTTTCCCAGGAACCATAAATTAACTTTCACAGTTTGGCAAACTCCTTTGTTTATTCCAGTCACTCACTCTTTGCCCTCAGAATCATACATCCAGCTTCTCAGCAACTACTTCTCAGTAACTACTACTGTGTTAGTAATGCAATTTGTGGTCCTTTATCTATCAGAAATTTTACTACCTTTTGTTGAGAACCAACTGAAATTAGAATGCATCCTGCTTTAATGATGGGTCTAGCCTCATATTCAGAGGAATCTGAAGGAAACAAAACTTTCTGGCAGACTCAAAGGGCTGTGAACAGCAGCATGAAGTTCAGCTGGAGGCCTGTCACTAGGGGCATACTACAGGGGTTGATGCTGGCAAAACTAGTGTTTTACATTTTCATTATGGGCAAAGATGACAGGACTGAATGAATGCCTAGCAACTCTGCAGATGATGAAAAACTAGGAGGATGGCTTGATACAAGAGGTGGTCATTCTGCCATTCAGAGGAACCTTTAACAAATGGGGAAACAGGAACCTCATGAAATTCATCTAAGGGAAATTCAAAGCCCTGCCTCTGGAAAGAAACGACACCATGAACCAGGTCAGGCTGAAGTCTTACTAGCTGGAAAGCATCTTGGGACAGAAAGATAAGTCCTGGTGGACAATAAATTGACCATGAGTCTTCAACATGCCTTTGCCACAGGGACAACCAGCAGCTTCTTTGGCTGCCTTAGAAAGAGCTTCACCAGCAGGCTGTGGAAGATGAGCCTTCCCCTCTCATCAGAAATGGTGAAGAAATAACTGCACTATTGTGTCCAGATGTGGGCTCACCAGTGCCAAAAAGATAACTAACTTATTAACACAAATCCAGCACTTAGCTATAAAGCTTATTGAGGGACTGGGGCATCTGCCATGTAAGGACATGGAATGATTTAGCCTGGAGGACAAAAGGCTTAGGGAGGGGACATATTATCAGAGTGATTAAATAAATACCCAGTGAGGTGAGAAAAGAAGACAGAGCTTGATTCTTCTCAGGGATATGCTATGAAAGGACAAGAGCAATAAGCATACATTGAAACTAGATCATCTTTGAAATCCCTCCCAAACAAAAGCCTTCTGTGTTTCTAAATACAGAGAACTCTACCTAAACCGAAGAGAACATTTACTGTAAGAGCGATGAAACACTGGAATAGGTTGCCAAAAGAAGGTATAACTCTGCATCCTTGGAAACACTCAAAATTTGATTGGGAATGACCTTAAGAAATATGCTTCAGTTGGCCCTGCTTTGAGCAGGAATTTTAAACTAAGTGGAAGTCAATAGGTACATTCCAACTTCAGCTATTAATTCTGTGATTATATATTTTCATCAGCTCTAGATTTTCACTGATCTTCTATTTACCTATGCTTGATTTCAAAACTTTTTCAAAATTACTTGAAAAATATTTTATCAAGAATTTATCAACCTATGGACTCATTACACTACTTACTATGATCATTAGTTAGAAAAAACTCAGAAATCCTATTTGACATTTGCACGTTGCCATCAGTTACTTAAGAGATGTTTGGTTTTTTGGGTTTTTTTCCACTTTCTTCAAGCAAATAAGAGCATTCTCACAGATAAAGAAACAGTATCTGTTGCCACAAAACTCTTCATGGACTAAATTTGAATTTTAGAACATTTGGAATAGCTTTCATTCTGTAACTTTCAGAAAACAAGTCTCTGCATTCAGTTTTAGAAAAATTGCAGTTATAGGATTTCAATATTGCCAATGAAATGTTTTCTTTATTTAAAAAAAAAAGGTGAGATATTATTTTATTTTTCAATAATCAGCCATCTCTATTTTCTTTTTCTAATCAAAACTGACTATGAACAATTTATAGTTGAAAAGTTTCAAGTGTTACTGATTTGAAATTATTATAATAGAACAGGTTGTTTCTATTTGAGACAGGTATCTGACTTGGCTTCAGTAAATAAATCTCACACAGAAAAAAGTTCTCTAGCAACATACCAAAAGAAAAGCACCACATGAAATGTGATTTCTTGCAGTGTTGTTGTTGTTTAGTGGCAGCTAAATTAGCAATTACCAACAATTTAGCAGTTGTTGAGCCTAGAATTTAAAGGTCACTAACTTTTATTTTAGCAGCACTATCTTAAAAATAGTTTTTGTTACAAATTACAGACATAAAAGGAAGCAGAAACCTATAGCTCACTAAAGGGCAGTGTATGACATATCTTCTTTTCAAATTCACCGTCAGTTATCATTTGAAAATTGTCTCTTAAAACTGTCTGTGTTTATACACGGTGAGACCAACATTGGATTAGTCACCATGGCTACTAATAGCATTGTTCTTTCAGGGCAGATGAGGTCATTGCATTGTGATCCTGATGTCAGTAGGTGACCATGCTGATTTTATTTATTTTTCTCCGTGTACTTCACGTTGCCAAATGGACTACCATTAGCACTGTGTATAATCCTACATCCTGGTAGTGTTCCCAGCAGACATGCTCCTAGAAGAATTTCTCTCCTTGTGCAGAAGCTTTCTGTTTCTCAGTAAGTGCAGCCCAACAGGAGGTAGATAGTAGGGTAAATATGGATGAATAAATGCTATTGATGTTAGCCTGTGGTGATCAAATGAAATCCCTAAACCATACTTTTTTTTTTTTTTAATTTTTTATTTTTTTTATTTTGTAGATATAGCCCGACTGTACTGAAAATAGATAAACAGTGTACAAATCTGGATAGAAGAATAATACAATTTTTTGCATATGTAGATCCTAAAATATCTTTTTTAGAAATCACTTCTGCCTTTCAGCAGGTACAGGATGAAGTAAAACACAGAAGTGAAATCTGCTTTTTACCTTACAGGTATTTAATTTTCAAAGACATTAACATAAAACTTTAATAGTTGAAATTCCTTTCAATAATTGTTACAGATGCTGACTGTGCAACTTACATTCTCTTCAGTGTACAATTTCAGTGTTTCTTTAAAGCCCAGACTTTTTGTTTGTATGGCTCCTCAGTTATGATGTGGAATTTCCCTGTGAACTGGGTTGGTAAATTAATAGATATAAGATCCCAAATGGTTTACGGCTATTTGCTTTCATTTGAGGTAACTGGCAAGTTCATTTTAGCTTCTAGTTTCAGAACTTTTAAGTCATAACTTAAGGTAGTAATTCTCAAATGTGTAATTTCAGATACTAGCTATTTTCTGCCTTCTGATAACTTGCTTAGAGAATGTATAAAAAAAGAGCAAGATGCACACGTTTGCAACTTGTCCACTGTAGAAATAAGTGACAAATACTCATTGACTTCATTTAAGGATTCACAATACAAATAAATATTTTTTTTAATCCCTTAAAATAAAATGAAATAGCAGTAGTAATATATTTCTTCATAAGAACATAATTTATATTATGAAGGAATGCTAATTGGGTAACAAATTCAATTCACATTTTTCATGAGCACCTACTATGATTTACCTGTGTTAATATTCTAGTATTGGTCTCCTATAGGGACTTCTAAAGATATGCTGCAAAAAATTAAATTTATCTGATTACATTTAGTTACTCTTCATGATATATGCCAGATTGTCAGAATTTCTTCTTTGTATTTTTGAGATAAAACAGACATTGGTCACGAAGTTCAAAAATGCTGTTTTCTTTGTCCCTCATAATAAAAAAGGAGCACATATATGCAACATAATATCATAGAATCATCATGGTTCAAAAGGACCTTCAAGATCATCAAGACCTACACTACATTAACCATTAAATAATGTTCCAAAGTGTGACATCTATCTGTTTACTGAATACCCTTCAGGGACATTGGCTTCACCACCTCCCTGGGCAACTGGTTCCAACGCTTCACCACTCTTGGAGAAGAAATTTTTCCTAATATATAATTTGGCCCTCCCCTGGGTCAATTTGAACCCATTTCCTCTTATCTTATTGCTAGTGATGATGAAGAAAAGGCCAACACCTGCCTAACTACAAACCTCCTTTCAGGTAGTTGTAGCAACCAATAAGGTCTCCCCTAAATCTCTTCTTCTCTGGGCTGAACAGCCCCAACTCCTTCAGCATCTTATCATAGAATTAGCCGGGTTGGAAGGGACCTCAGAGATCATCATGTCCAACCCTTGACCCACCGGAGCAGTTGCTAGACCATGGCACTGAGTGCCACATCCAGTCTTTTTTTAAATGTCTCCAGGGACGGAGAATCTACCACCTCACCGGGCAGACCATTCCATTGCCTGATCACCCTCTCCGTGAAGAAATTCTTTCTAATATCCAACCTAAATCTCCCCTGACACAACTTAAGACTGTGTCCTCTTGTTTTGTTGAAAGTCGTCTGGGAAAAGAGTCCAACTCCCACCTTGCTACAGCCTCCTTTCAGGGAGTTGTAGAGAGCAATGAGGTCTCCCCTGAGCCTCCTCTTCTTCAGGCTGAACAGCCCCAGCTCTCTCAGTCTCTCTTCATAGGGCCTGTGCTCGAGTCCCTTCACCAGCCTGGTTGCCCTCCTTTGGACCTGTTCCAGGACCTCGACATCCTTCTTAAACTGAGGGGCCCAGAACTGGACACAGGACTCGAGCTGTGGCCTAACTAGCGCTGAGTACAGGGGCAGAATCACCTCCCTGGACCTGCTGGCCACGCTGTTCCTGATCCAGGCCAGGATGCCATTGGCCTTCTTGGCCGCCTGGGCACGCTGCTGGCTCATGTTCAGCTTCTTGTCAATCCAGATTGATCCAGACTGTCGATCTTCTCATAAGACCTCTTGTCCAGACCCCTAATCAGCCCGCCTGCCCTTCTTTGCACCCTCTCCAGCACCTTCATGTCCTTCCTCTGGTCACTCATGGTGCCCAAAACTGCACACAGTTCTTGATGTGTGGCCTCACTAAGGCTGAGTGCAAGGGTAAAGTCACTTCCTTGGTCCTGCTGGTCACACTGTCACATTGTTCCTGATAGAGGCCAGGACACTGTTTGCCTTCTTGGCCATCTTGACACACTGTTGGCTCATGTTCTGTCAATCAGCACCCCCAGGTCCCTCTCTGCTGGGCAGCTCTCCAGCCACTCCTCCTCAAGCCTGTAGCACTGGTGGGGGCTGTTGTGACTGAAGAGCAGGACCTGACATTTGGCTTTGTTGCAACTCATATAATTGTTCTCGGCCCATCAATCTAGACTGTCTAGATCCCTCTGCAAAGCCTCCCTGTCCTCGGGCAGATCAACACTTTCATCCAGTTTAGTGTCATCTGAAAACTTACTGAGGGTGCACTCTATCCCCCTCATCCAAATCATCAATAAAAATGTTCAACAGGAGTGTCCCAAGCACTGAGCTCAGGGGGACACCACTCGTGACCATCCTCCAGCTGTATTTAACTTCACTGAACACAAGTCTTTGGACTCAGCCATTCAACCAGTTTTTTATCCATTGAAAGCTGTGAGGGAGCTATTTAGTGTGTATGTAAAGACAGAAAGAGTTTTTTGGGTTTTTTTTTAAGTAGATGAAGAGCAAATTTAAAGCTATCTGCTCTAAGTATTTAAATATTTATAAACTAAGTTGTTACTGAGCACAAAGTTTATCACTGCTCACAAGCAATAGGTAGCACGACTTGAGGATCTGCAGAGTGAAGAAAATCATGTCCAAAAAAATCTTTAAATTAATCTGAAGAATCAGAGACAGGCAATCAAGAACATACTGCAGAAAGGACTGATGATTACATAGAAGGAAGAAGCTGCATCAGGCTTCTGGAATTTTGCTACAGGATTTTTTTTGCGACTGGAATTTCTGGAAACAGGATACTGGGGAAAGTGAAGTGTCTATTACTGTACTAAGCTTGCCAGAAGATAAATGGGAATCTATCTGGGATTCAAGGTGTTGGGTAAAAATAAATAAAAATTCAAAGGGAGGGTATAGTCCAAGCTTGTATAGATGGAGTAGTGAAGGTAATTCAAGAGCAACAGAAATGTTAGTAGAGATAAAATTCAAAATATGGTCCCTGAACCATCATAAGAAAATGCAGAATGTCTGAAAAAAATATACATTGGGGAGAAAAAGGCACTAAAACATGACTTCAGAGATCATTCCCCATCATTCTTATTCAAGCTTAAAACAGAAATGAAAAATACTTCTGATGAATAAATGCACAACTGTTAAAAACCTGTTGTTAACTTTTACAAAAAGATTTGGTGACATATAAAAGTGAATAAAACTTATCTTCTTAGTGTATTAATGAAGCCTGAATGTAATCTAGGTTTTGATATATTTAATGGTGAAAGCTGAGCATTTTTAGACTCTTTGCTTCTATAAAATTGCACACAACCTTGATAAGTTGGTAAGTGCTTAGCAAAAAGGAAGATAAAAAAAAACCAAAACAAAACAAAAGAAAACCTAAAAAACAGCTCAAGCAAAATAAGCTAAAATTATATGGTCTTTAAAATTTCTATGAACATTTTTAATAGAGTAGCATTTATGAAATCTGTTAAAATATAAACTACTAGGCAAGATTCCAAGGACAGACTTTAATAATTACAAAATTTTGTAGTGTGACATCATTCAACTTTTATCATTCTGTGGTGTCTTGAATAATGAATTTTGATAGTGCCATATTAGTCATTCTCATGAATTCTTTTAGTGACCACTGAAATAGTACAAGCTCTTTCAAAAGCGTGAACTAAACCAAATATATATATATATGTATATATATTTATATATATATATACATATATATATATATACATTTTTCATATATGTATATACATATGAAAAAAATCCTTATAATGGACAAATTACAGCAAATCCTATGGAAAAAAAAAAGGACAAAAAAAAAAAAAGAAAAAGAAAAAGAAAAAAAGGGAGGTTGTCTGTGTGTCTATGAATGTAAAGAAATGGTTAATATACATAATTTTCTCAAGCATAAAAAGCTGTTATCACACTAGTTAATAGGACACTATAAGAACATGACATATGGACAAAAAAAAATCCCAAAGTTGTTTTTTCATAACAATCCAGTTTAGATTCCTATCTGCTTTATAGAAGTTCTGACTTCTGCCTTGTTTGTCCTACTAAGGAATGTGACCAATTTTAGTGGAATGTCTGATTCCTAGTGTCCACAGTACTTGACCACAAACCAGTCAAAATAGTTGATATTTTAGTATATTAAATGCCTTAGGAAATTTTGCAGAAACAGGATTTTGTATTTATTTCTTTATGTGAAACTCTGTGACTTTTTCAGATTAAAAGGACAAAATACTTATTTTTTTAAATTATTTTTTGTGAACAGTATTTTGTATCCCCCTACTTTTTCTTTGCATACATATTTTTTTGTTGTCTTCCCTCACAATTATTAGGAACCAATAAGGAATGCTGTCCTCATTTGCAGCACTATCAGTGCAATGTTTTGTTACACACTGCCAAGGGCATTCTTTGATTGCTCTCTGAACCAGATTTTATCAACACCTTCTGGGCATTTAGACCATGTCTACACTTATTTATTAATACACATCACAGTGCTCCACAGTGCTCTGATCTGTGATCATACTGCTGAGCAGCTGCTTGGGGCATGCCCTTATCACTACCTCAGCTGTTTCCCTGCATTTCATTTTGCCTCATTCTAGATTTATACAAAAAAATCATCCACTAATAGCTAGTTTTCTAGATGTCGAATTCTTCTGCCAAGCCATTATTTGTAAATACAAAAGACAGGTTGAGGTTTTAGGGTCACGCAAGACACCACTTGGAAACCTGAGGAAATAACACATCTTGATACTTAATATTTTATAATTCTCCATTTGTGGAGAAATAAGAACAACAAAAAAAGTCCTTTATTGAGAGAAAGAAATTGAATGTAAAAAGGAATGTAAATAGAATAATATGTGATAACCATGTAAGAATTTCCAATATAAAATAATGAGCAGATGAAGATTCAGTTATTGATGAGCCATTAGCTAGGATAAGTTCTTAACTTCTACAGTTTCCAGTAAAGCTACTGCAGTTGCCAAATCATGTAGCTCTGTCACCTGTCTTGCTTGGTAGCCTGCTGCTAGTAAGTAGTGTCAAAGTTTTTGCTATTCAAGCCAAAAAATTGCACTTGGGTTTTAATATTCTATTTTTCATGTTGAACTAAGTAAATGTAGTCTTCATAATTACATATATTTTTTGCTTCACAAAGTGTTCTAAACCAGATTTCTTTAATCTTCACACTTTTGCACTCTGAAACTGTAGGCATGTCCTTGTAAACAAGTTCAGACTTATCCACTCTGCCCTGAATTTACATATAAATTGTTATGAACAGAATTGCACTGATTTTTCTGAAAAAGCTATTTAAAAAAACAAAACCAACCAACCAACCAAACCAAACAAAAAACCCCCACTTTTCTCCCTTTTTTTCCTATTGCTTTACAATACTGTGCTGTTCCCATCTTGGCTCTTTAGTATTCTTGAACTCTAAAACTCATTTTTATAGCTTAGGCACTAGGCTTACACTGGGGAAAGTCAGAATTTCCTCGCACAGAGTTTTCTATTTTAAATATTCATCATATAACATTGTGAACTGCACAACAGAAGTGCTTATTACTCTCTACAGACTAAAAAAGGAGTCTGTCGGATGAAATCAAATGTCATTGCCAACAAGTTGGTAATCTAAAATTAGATAATATGAATTGAATCCAGATAACAATAAGAAATCTTTCTCGTTTTTTTTTTGTGGCTTGTTTTTTCTTTTTTATTCTTGAGAAAAGCACATACAAGAAAAATATGCTCAGAGTATCGGATATATTATCATGAAATCAAAGTTAATATAATATTTTTTTTCTAGTTTTTACGGCCTTCCATTTTTCCATTTAGACATAAGGTCTTCTGCATATTATTGTTTTGCAATTAAAACAAAATTAAACTAATTAAATTAGTTTGAAACTAATTAAAACAAATCAAAATTAAACTAAAATGAAAGTAGTGAGGGGATCTTTTGTTTTTCTGACAGTGATTGAAAGAGACTTAATTTACAATACCAATTTTTAAAAAGAGAATACAAAGGCAAGTGTCATGATATCACTATGAATTACAAACAATTACACTTTTAAAGCAAAGGAAGATAGGATTTGGTGGACACTGTAAATGAAAACAGATGCCTGTCTTTCTTCTTTCATACTTTTCTTGTTTAGTCAAATCTCCCTAATAATGCAAGAAGTTGGTAGTTGTCTCTGCTACAGGGCACAGCCTTGCTCAAATACTGAGCTGGAATCATTTGGGATTTTCTTTTCCACCCCTGCACCTCGGCAGCTCTCTTAGCTGCTAAGTCACATTTGAGTGACTTTTGAGTAAAATTTTCTTTTCTGCTAAGTCACATTTGAGTGATTAAGGAGTAAAATTGCTAACTAGAAAAGAGAACATTAAAAGCTGTAGAAATTGCCTCTCCTCTTCTTTGTCTTCTCTGTCACAGAGTGGTTATACTTTGCAAAAAGCACTAAATAGGGTGTATCTAACAGGACCAAAGCAGGAAAAATTTCAAGAGAATTTGTCTCTGTTATTCAAAAAAATTCAAATATGTATGTCTAATCTAATGGAGAAGTAATAATTCATTTACATAATAATGAAGGCCTTGTAAGAGAATAAAATTAAATATTTAAAAAAACCAGCCAGGAATATGCCATCTATTTTTCCCAGTTTCTTATAGAAATCATTGACATTTGAGACTGGGGAAAATGCATGGCACATTCCTGTCTTTTTTTTTTTTTTGTTAAATTTAAATTGTTAAATTGTTAACTAGAGTTTTATAAGTATTATCAAATAATTACAAAAAAGACTATGGTGAGTGCTTGTCCATCTAAGGTGATGTAAAACACTTGTCATTTTTAAAGTGACATTACATTAGATTGAATAAATTACATTTTTCTCCACCTTATCTTGTGTTTTTGGGGTTCTTTTGGAACCAGTGGATTTTTTGAATCAGTGAAAACAGATGTGGAACTTGTAAATATCATTATGTAAGGCATATTAATCTTTCAGGACAGTATTTTTATGCAGTTACCTGTAAATCTATTCTGTAAATACAGAGAGATAACAGTTCTCCGGTCTAATGTCTAGCAATGTAGTCTGCTTTTACCCTCATATTCATAATAATTCCTACATAATAATTAGTCTCTTAACTTCATCAAAATCACTAGGACTTTTTTTCCTTTTACATTTTGCTTTTTTTCCTCATAGTCAAAAACAGAAAAGCAGAAGTACAATAACTTTTTAACTTATTACTACCAAAACAAAATGCACACCACTTACAGAAATTGATTGTTTAAAAAATAGATGAATATGCTATTTGATATTCTGTTCACTAGAATTACTTTCTTTTTTCCCTTTAAAATAACTTCTCTTATTTTGATCTTATTCAGAAATGCAGTAGGAGTCTTTTTTAGGAACACTTGAAATCCTCAATAGTTGCTGATTTTTCCACAACATCTGCCATGTTCCCATTTTTCCATGCTGAACAGACATTTTTTTAAAGTAAATGCAGAGCAAAACAGATTTTGCTAAACCTTAATTAGCATTTTTATAAAATACTTTAGCCATAGAATTTGTGAGAACTCTTTATGGTTTAACCCAACAGTAGATGTATTTTCAACTTATTCATCTACGGGGTAGCAATTGTAGCCCTGATTTAACCATTCATATGTTTAAAGCTAAATTTATACCAAAGAAAAGCTATCGTTATTGATAATCTGCTCTTTGAATTGTATCTATACCCATTTAACCTTTTATAATACCATAACAGTGAAAACTTTATACTGTCATGCACTTATTACAAGAGATACTCAGTAGTGACTACATCACTCAGTACATTATGGAGGTTTCCATAGCTCAAGGAGAAGGTTTACTGTGAGATACACTGAAAGAGATAACTTATACTCACAGTAATAAAATGTTCCATGCAAATTATTTAGACAGTAAATTATATTTATAGTAAAACTTTATTTTCCTTCAAAAAGTGATACCTAAGAATTATTTCTATGAATTACAAAAGCCCCCTAAATCTTCACTAAGTAAACTTTTTCTGATTGAAGCTGCCACAATAATTTGAAACATATTTCTTGACATTCAATTTTTTCTTTGTCACATGTTCCTAGATACCTCTAAAAGCTATTATGACAATCAAACTACACCTATCATGATATGAGAAATGCAAATATTAGGTCTTGTATTTCATGAGCACCAAAACCATCTCATAGATGTGTCTCTGGACAGACAGTATACTGATGAGGAATCATTTCCAACAGGAAATATAAAGTACAAAAGAGCTACAAAGTACATAAATGAGTTGCTGTCATGGTTTAGTCCCAGCTGGTATCAACCAGGCCTCCACCAACTCATCCCTCACACCCACCATTGGAAAGTGAGAAGAAAATCCACCCAAAGACTCTTTAATCAAGACAAGAATAGGGAGGCGTTTACCTCCCTGTAATTGGCCAATTATAGTAAAAGGCAAAACCAGACAAACACAACTTGTGAAGAAAAAGAAATTACTTTATCAGAAGAAATAAAAAACATGACCAGATCATTTATCTTCTCTCCTACATCCCTCCCTTCTTCCTCCAGCCCCAATTGCTTCACTCCTGCCTCTCCCTCAGTGCCACAGGGGGTTGGGGAGTAGTGTTATAGGGTCAATTCACCACATGGTGTTTCTGCCACTTCCCTGAGGTGGATTCTTCACAGTCTTCCCCTGCTGTCCCTCTCATGGGACAGTCTTTCATGAACCCCTCTGACATGAATCTCTCCTATGGGGTGCAGTCCCCAAGGAACAAGGTGCTCTAGCACCGGCTGCCCACTGAGTGAAGCTCTGCTTCAAGAACAGTCCCCTTCCCCGGCACAGGGTCCTCCACAGTTACAGATCCACATCTTCCTCTCTCCGTGATCCTTCACAAGCTCCATCTCCTTGTCTGGCCACAAGTGGCACTCCCCAGCAGCAGCTCCACACCATCCCACCATGGTCCTTCAAGGACTTCTCCACCGTGCTTCTCCATGGACTGCAGGGGGACAGCTGCCATCTCTCCACAGGCTGTGGGGAAATCTCTGCTTCCTCACAGACCTTGGTGTCTTTGCTCTGGCATTGCTTTCACCTTCTCCTCTCCTTTGCTCTGCAAATTGTTTATTTTTGCAGTTTTGTTTTCCCTTTCTTGAATATGTTTCTCACAGACGCACATCCAGCTTCCTATATCTGCTCAGCCTTGGCCAGAGGGGAAGTGAAATTGCAACTGAGGGACCTTCCTACAGCTTCTCACAGGAGCCACCCCTGAGACCTCCCTGTTCCCTAAACACCACTGCACTAAACCAAAACAGTTGCCACTGAAACATCTCTTAAAATGCAGAGTTATTTTGTCAATATCACTGTTGGTAGGGAGAGGGAGAGGAAAATCTGAGGCATTCATGCTGATGTAATACTGCCATATTGGTACCTCATGCAGGCTGTTTTTTCCTTCATTACTCTGAAAAGAAGAATATTTCAAGTCTGTGAAATCTCATAATTTCCTTAATGAATCAAATGTTCTAATATCTTTATGACATATTTTAATTGTTCTAGAGAGTAATAATGAAGTGTTATAGTTGATCAAACAAACAAGTTTTTTTTTTCTTAATTTAATTTGAGGAAATATACATTTTACTGGACATCATGAGAGCATCTCAAACCCACTGAAATAAAGTTTATGATATGAAAAATTGAGGACTTTGAACATTTAAGTTTTATTTCCAGTTGATCTGTGATTAACTGCTGAAAGAGGAGAAAAGTTTTATTTCTACTATTGTGATGATGTTAGCCATTTTAACTGGCAGTTTGAAATAAAGCAAAGATAAAGAACAGAGAAATCTACATATTCAACTGACGAATTCTCATCAAATTGCATTGTTCCTGACAGTGAATTAATATTAAGCATATTCTAGTCTTTCTATTACATTTTTTAATTTAGCATGTTTTATATGTTAGAACACAAATTTTATCATTATAATGAAAAGTTATATTTAGCATTTGTTCTACTTCCATTATATCCTCTTTTACTGAAATTTGACTCTAAAGTCTCTTGAAAATAAGTCTTTTTCAGTAATTCTTTTCCTGGAAGTCTTTTTATATTGGTATTTTATTATTAAAAAGAGTGTGTTAGAATATCCCGTCTGAATCTTTTGGAAGAGTTAGTATTTTTAAGGTTTCTTCATCTCTGCTTCTCAAAAAGTATTTCTCTGCAAGCTAATTCTGGTTTTGCGCTACAAAATAATTACATTCATTTTCTTGCATCAGTTTTACTTTAGCAGAAAGATGTCTCATCTCTAAATGTTGTTTTTTTTTTTTCAGTTCGTCTCTTTTTCTTCTAGAATTTGTATCATTATATGCTGTATGACTACTAGTTGATATGGCATGCAGTTCTTAAGTGCTCACAGATCCTTCTCTCTTCCTAAGGTCCTACAGATCAACTCTGCTTGAAACTTTCAAGACAACTAAGCGATGTGCTGTCAGCATGTGCATAACATCCCATGTTATGGTGGTGGATTTTCACAGAGACTTTTCTCACAGTTCAACATTATTATTGGTTGTGAACTGGTGTTTTTTTTGTTTATATGGGGGTTTTCTGTTTTATTTTGGTTTGGGTTGGTTGGTTCGTTTTTTGATTTGTTTGTTTGGGGCTTTTTGGAGTGTTCTTTTATGTTCTCTTGTTTTTCCCACAAATACCTTCAGCCGATCTCATGTGGAGGCTCTGAAAAAGGACTGTTCCTCTTCCTGTCCCCTGGAACCACTGGAGAAGTAATTATTGTCCCAGAGAGTCCTAGGGTTCCCTACACTGTAGAATGCCTTATTCAAGTAAGGATTTTTCTGAAAACATCTGGAACTTATATAAGCCAAAGATTCATTCAAACTAAACAAAAATTAGGAAGGAAATTAGGAGCTTTATTAATAAGATAAACACCAAACTATACTTGATCCAACTTTTATTATTTCTTAAATAATTTCTGAGAAATAAGAGGGAGAAATAATGAAAAATCATATATTTGAAATGAACTTTACTACAAAATAGACATTGCATGACACAAACCTCCTCTAAATCAGAAATGTATTTTTCTGTTTCCAATGCATGTTGCTATGCATATTTTGGTTTCTAGTCAGACATTCTGATTGAATGAGCTGAATCCCTTCTCTATCTCAAAATGTTCACCACTCAACAAAACATATTTTAACAAAAATAACTTCAAAGAAGCTTATCTGTAAAGAAAAGTGTAGACTGAACATATGCATTAGAAAAGAGTGAATCTTAGCAAAATAATCATAAATGAGCCATGTGGAAAGAAATTTTAAACAATAAAGAAGGAAAATTAGATTTACTCCCGTTAATTTTTGCAAGTTA
The DNA here is from genome assembly GCA_023637945.1 of Phaethornis superciliosus. Classification (NCBI taxonomy): domain Eukaryota; kingdom Metazoa; phylum Chordata; class Aves; order Apodiformes; family Trochilidae; genus Phaethornis; species Phaethornis superciliosus. Next base: position 150,001,499 of record JAJQWJ010000001.1, on the reverse strand, counting down.
TTGACAAGGCAACTATTAAAAATGGTATATGTATCTGGGTGTTCCCAGCTCATGGAAAAATGATGAGGAGATGAAAGTGCAACTTACTCAGAAAACAGAAAACAAAGCTACCACTTAAGAAATGAAGAATTACATTGTCACTGTAGGATCACTAAATTGTATGACATTAGAGTGCTTATTTTTCAATATGGCTGGCAAAGCACATAAGAAGATGGTTAGGGAAATTCAACTATAAAACAAAACATACTTTTCTTTTTGTGACTATTATTAAAACCTTATCAGCTGACCAGGGAGCTCAAGGTTGAAGTGATTACAAAATGAAGGCCTTTTTAATTAAGGCAGATGAGACATAAATTTTAATGAGTTTTCTTTTTTCTTTTCTTTGCAAATGTCGCCATGTCTGTCTTTTGTAAAATAATGAAAGTACTAATTACATAATCAGTAAAAATAAAGTATTAAAGAATTAGATGCCTATTTGCCTATGCCTTTTTCAAGACTCAAATATCAGTAGAAATCTATTCTATTAGATACCTATGAGTTTATCTGCTTTCATAAAAAGGCTTTCATGGAAGAAGACAAGTCCAATCCTGAAAGCTTAACACATTAACCCAATCATCCAATTTTGATCTAATACAAGGATACCCAGATTAAATTAAATTATAGAATCATATTTTTATAAAATTGTTTAGCTTGAGTGGAACCGTTGGAATTCATGTAATTCAACCTTCTGCTTAAACTACGGCTAACATCAGGGCAAATGGATTTTCCTGGGAAACTTCAAAGATCTCTAAAGATAGAGGCTATACATTATGTCAGAGCAGTCTGTGAAATTTTTTATTACTTTCCCTCTGAAGAATCTTTCTCATATATATCTAACTGGAACCTTCTTGGTTGCAAATTGTAATTGTTACTGTTTACCACTCCCTGTGTATTTCCAAGAAGAGTCCAGCTTTGTCTTATTCTAACAATGGTCAGCCTAATACCCTCTTATTAAATTAAGACAGATACTAATATTTCCCTTTAAATTTTCCTTCATCAGACTGAGAAAACAAATGCTCACCACCTCTCCTTATGTAATGTGTTTGAGTCCCTGAACATCTTAATATCCTTCTGCTGCATTTGCTACAGTTTGTTCATGGTTTTTTTGTACTGAGTACCCCAGAACTATATACGGCACTCTATATGCCATCTCACAAATATAAAGTAGAGAGGCATAATCACTTTCCTGAAACTGCTAGTTCTGACCTTACAAATTCAGTTGAATATTTGACTAGTCCTTGTCATCACAAGTGCTCTCTGCTGACTCACATTCACCATGTTACTCATATAGAACACTTGGTTCTTTTCTGCAAAGCTGCTTTCTAGCCAATTAGTAGCTTCCATCTTAAATTTTCATGTCATATAATCCTACATCAGAAGCAAAACTTTCTATCTGACGTTGCTGAACTTCTCAGCAGACCATTTCTGTACTCTTCTGAGAATCCCCTAAATGACAGCCCTACCCTCCAGCATTCTGACTACTTGCTGAGTTGAGCAAAGCTAATATTAGGTCAGATTGCCCAATTCCTTCTGACAGAAACTAGAAATGTCACAAAGAGTAAGGAATGATTTTTGTTTGTTTTGTTTATCTTTTAATAAGCTTATAATTTCAGAATAGACCTTGCAGGTCAGATATGTCATTGGAAGGCTCATCTCAAATCTCGCTGTGGTTCACACTTCTTTCAGATTAATATTGTTTAATAATTCTGCTGTTTTATTATGTATTTACTAACTGAGCACAAACCTCTATCAATAGATAACCTCTGAGGGAAGGTGAGGGAAGTCTGAGAATGATACCTTCCTTGCCTAACTTTCAGAACTATGCATTCTTCTTAAAAACACTTCCATATGTTAAAGCATGTCATCCAACAAAAGTTCCTTATAAATAAGATGAAACATAATTCACTTTATTGAAGGAGAAAGGACTGAATAAGTTGAAAAGCTGGGCATTCAAGTACCTCTTTCCCCACTTGTAATTGGTAATCTAACTTGTTCTGTTTGTGCCTAGAATGTCCAACCAGAAAACAGTAAGGACTTTGAAGCCAGTGATTTGATTTCCTTTTGATTCACATCATGCTGTGACAAGAATCTTGAGGCATTTTCCCCTCTCATTCTTCATCTTTTTACATGTTGTTTAAATGTCTTAATTGCAGTTAAGTTAAAAAAAAAGGATTTAAGGCGAAATATATATGTTTGTGGACAAACCACGTGTTAAAATAGCTATAAATGAGTTATTCACAGGATTAGACTTATTCCTTCCTCTGCCTTCATAATTTTCTTTATTGCATCTTTTTTCCACGTCAGTGTGTCTTTTGCTCCCAGTTATATATAAATCCTACTTTCTTTTCTTTTGTATTTTTCATATCCCCAAGTGTAGTTATTAGATTTATTACCTGAATTTTTCTTATAAGTGGAACTTGTAATATTAATGGGTTGTTTTTTTTTTTCTCACTCTGTCTGCTTGGTGTTTGAATGCATATATATACACACTTGATTTGAAACAACTTAGAAATTAGTAGCAGTTTTATTTTCAAGTTAATAGAAAAAAAACCAGTTACTCTGAGTTTCCATAACATCACTCATCAAGGTGTGGTGATGCTAAAAAAAATTCTGGTCTTGCATTATAAACTCCACAGATTCTTTTTTTCAACTGCCCTTTCACTTTTTCTAGCAGTTTTTCTAGCAGTTGTTCATGGCATGCAGTGCAAGTTTCTTGAAGTTATTTGTGCCAACATAACGTGATAAAACAGGGAGAGAGCAGAAAACTTTTTTTTTTTTTCTTTCACATTTTAGAAATATAGAAGTCCAATTGTAATTTTGATAAAGGGGAATAACAGAGTTGTGCTTGTGTGTACACTCACTGGTGCTATCTAGTAATTCCTGGGATGGTCAAGGACCATCACCACAGTTATCTGCAGATATGAGTTCATGGACAGGCTTGAGACAATGGAACTTTTCACTGGATACTTTATTCATTTCCATAGGAGCTCTCCAGAAGATAACCTTGAGCAGCTCTAGAATTCCCCCCAAGAGTTCCTGCTGTGTCCATCCCACTTTATAAGCTCAAATGTCTTGATTAACATCCTATATTCAATGGAGTGCCCAAAGCAGTCGTAGTTTTACGTTTTGTATCAGTCAATAAAGGCTTCAGCTGTCAAATATCTGATCCCCAGCATGTCCAAGGAAATTAAAAGCTTCAGTAAGTCCTGGTTTAACTGAGATTTGAATGTTCAGGATTAAAGAGTTATGATGTTCCTCCACTAATGATTCTATTTTAAACCCTATAAAAATTTGTTTCAATATGCTGGAAAATACAGTTATACTACGTTCCTGTGCATTTAGTTTTATAACAACATGAACAATACTTAGCTTACATAGTTAAAAATTCTCTAAATAAAAAGAAAATTAAGTGCCTCAATTTTAACTCTACTGCCATCTCATTTTTTTTTTTAAATATCTGGTCACAAAAGAGCATGTATATCTTGTAAATCTTCTATTACATAAAGACTTTATGTAATGACAGGGTATTTATGTGAAATGTAATTACAGGTTGTTTTCCTTATATTAACCATCATATAATATTAATGTAGTAGATATATTGATTTTTAAATCTAAATTACAACGAAATAACGGTTTACTTCTGACTTAGTCTTGCACGTATTGTGAGACAGAAAGAGACAGAAGTGTGCTGGAGGCAGGTGAAGTCTGGTACTTATTGCAAGATGAAGAAAGCAACATTTTTTAAATTTACTTATCTCTATATAGGGTCGTGGATTCATCTGAGATACCTTAGAGTACCCAAGACATATGCCAGCACTTGACAGATATTATTCAAAAATTATGAGAAATCCAAGTCCTTCTGAAGCAGGAGTTAGTGGTAAGGAGGAATACTTAAAGGTATCTCAAATGACATCAGATAATTCTCTGTGGTCAAATAAACTGTTTTCAATTTTAGATTTCCTGTGGATCTTCATATAATTTGATCAGACTTGAAAGGATGCTAAAAGTTAATTTATACGTTTAAATACATACACATATACATACATACGTAAATTCAGCACCAGAACAAGATGGCATAAAATAGAAAATTAATATGATTAATTTACCATTATTTTTCTCATCTGTTATAGCTAATAAAGACAAAACCCCAAGAACTTTCCTCTTTTATAACCAATTTGATCATATTTTATAAAAAAAAATAATGCAGAATTTGCAGGTTTATGAAAGAAATTCAAAACAAAACTTATCTAGAATCTGTCTGCATAAAACAAGGAAAATTCCTTCATAAAAATTGGAAACAATATTTTGATAAGTGTTCAGACAAATTTTTCAGCTATTTATTGTTACATATCTCCCATCGTCTCTCCCCTTTATTGTCACAGATACATTTGAATTCTGTAATTTTTTGAAGCGGTATTTAACAGTGTGTATGATCATAATGTGTATATGATTTTACTGCCCTGTGTATTATTCCTACACTACCTAGGATGCAGTCTTCCCACAATATATTAATGAGTTTTCCATATCCTCATCTCACTACGTGAGGCTACCATGGAGTTTGAAGCTAAGATTAACCTCCCTAAGAATATTCATACTGCTTTTCAGTGACAAAACCCTGTTATTTCATTAGTCCCATGCAGAAATCTTGAGCAAATTTCCAAAACCCACCAACCCATCATGTGTCTGGTAGAAAGGAGGTTTTAATACAGGGCTGGTTGCTCTTTCCAACTCATTGTCCAGTTAATCAATAGATGGCAGCAAATAGCTCTCTTACCTCTGATCTCCAGCCCAGAGGGTTACACACACTTATTTGTTTATTTAGTGTTCTATTTCCGCATTTCTTTCTAAAAAGTATGTGCACATGACTGTATGTAGCAGTGCAGTTACAATATAGAACATGTATAACTTTGGTAGGTAGCTTCTTCACCAGCTCCTCTCCAGGAAGAATTCATCGAATTTCACTGGGAACAGTATCCTGGGCTGCATTAAAAGAGGTGTGTGGCCAGCAGATCAAGGGAGGTGATTCCTAGAACAAGAAGGACATGGAGATCTTGGAATGAATCCAGAAGATGACCACAAAGATGGTCAGAGGGATGAAATACACCTCCTCTGAAGGCGGGCTGAGAGGTGGTGGTGTTCAACCAGAAGAGAAGGGTCTAGGGAGATTGTAAAGGGACTTCTGGCAAACTAACCTAGTGGAAGGTGTCCCTACCATGGCAGATGATCTTTAAGATCCCTTCCAACCCAAACCATCCTATGATTCTATGAAAAATCAGTCCCTAAAATCAAGGTTACAATTTATCATTTGAATAATATTTTTATTTTGTTCCGCAATTTCAGGTTTTGAGAAAGAACGTGCTCCACTTAGACATTTCCAACATTACTTGTGCAGCTTGTCCTAGACAAACCCCTTGGGCCTAGTCAGTCTAGATAGAAATTATGTGTAGTTATCTCTGTTATATAAAGCATGAAAAAACTTAAAATCTAGCAAAGTAAAAAATATATGAATCATACTTCTTCCCAATGAAGTAATTTTAATTTTTTTGTAAATACATACATATATTTCTCTTAGGATTCTGAATTCAGCTTTGATAGTTCTAGAAAAAAGAAAAAGATTTAATCTCCAAAAGAAGACAAATTTAATGTAAGAAAGGAAGAGAGAAAAAACTTGACTATATGTCAGTGCACCATTTAAAATAATCTGCAAATGATAGATGTTGAAAGTGTATAAAAACAATTACTGATGTGAAATGAATTTAACATAAATTGTGTAATTTTTTAAGTCTGTCAGTGCTCAGTTTCTTACGCCAATAAAGTTATTGAGATTTGAAAGCAAAAACTAGAGTTTATCTTAATTTATTCAAGATGTTCTTCATTTGTTATTTAAGTTTTGGTTTATACATATTGAAATTTTTATAAAATTAATATTTTCTACACAATTAATAAATTTCTGTGTTGAGATTTAGCTTCATACGTGTAATGAATTATAAAAGGTCACATTTTACTTCTTCATCCTGAGCCAAGGTTGTAAAGGAATTGGCTAACAGTGCTCAAGGTACAAGCTGCTAAAGTTTCTGTTCTTGCTACATTACCTGTGATAGAACAAGGATGTTGCCAGATTAACAACCACTCTAGTATGAAATCAGTGGGCTGATTTCCTAGCAACCAGTCCATCACTTTCTGGAAAGTTCTATTTTCTGTTTTTTTAAATTTTGTCAATTTTGTATAAAATATTACACAAAAAAACAACCAACCAACCAACAACAACAACAAACAAAAACAAAGAAAACCACTGAAATATTACTAGGCAAAGAAATATATCATTGTGGCAAAGTTCAAGGACAGGTGAAAATGATGTTATATAAAGCATGAAAAAACTTAAAATCTCTGTGTAGCCCTATACATCATGATAATAATAGAACTTAATATCTAATCACAGGAAATATAAGGATGCTGCTTTGTTATTTTTCTCTCCCTTGAGAAATAACATAATTTATTTAGTCCCAGCTGCATAATTACAACTGTATTCTAAAATGTTTATAATGTGTGAAAATTCAGAAATAGAGATCTCGTGTAAGAGATTGTATATAACTTAGAACATTCAGCAGAAGTCTTCGTTTCAGTTTTTTTTTATTGGCAGTCAATAAGCAGTGCATACATTTTCAACTGAAGGAGTTCTGTTCCTATATTTTAAAATAACACCAAGGAAGAAATGTAGGATCTACTATGCTTACAGTAATTCTGTGATTCAGGAAGAAAAATACAGTACTTACTTCATGAAACCTTTAGGCTTCATACCTTAGTATGAGATAAAACAATTCAAGTCATAATTTATTTTTGTTATTTGGTAGCGGTCTCAGGAACTGGCAAGGAGGACTACAGAGCAGTAGTAGAGCTCTATTTCCCTGAGTATTCCTATATACAAGATGCTTCAGCTACTGTTTAGTCATATACTAAAGAGAGAAGTCTCTTTTTAACTAAACTTCCATTTCAAAGCTATGACACCTGTAGATGTTAACCCCACCACGCTATGATGCCTGAGGTGTCACAACTTGCTTGTTTGGAAGCAGCTTAGCTTATTTTAGATGAAGTATTCACTTATTAAGAGTCTCTTCACAAATGGGTATCCAATCAACTCTTTTAAATGTTGTTATTGCATGATAACACCAGTAGGAATTACTTTAAATTCTGTGATTTGCTTTTCAGAAATGCACCCCTCTGTGCATTGGTGGATTTTCAGAAGTCCCTTCCAGCCCCTGACATTCTGTTATTCTGTGAATCTGTATTTGTCTTTCCTTCCTGAAATCAATTACCCTCTTTTGGGAAAAAAAAGAAAATATTTTTTCTATTGACAAGAAATTTTATCCTTACTTTTTTTGTTACTATGTATCAGGATTAGATCTTTATCACAGATCACTGTCTGAGAAACTAAATAAAAACATAATTGTGCAACATGCTGCTAGTTGAAGGTGGCCCAATGCCAAAAGCACCATAAGCTTTAGCAGATGTTGGCCATACTGCACTAAATATGCATCTTCAACTTTTGGAATCCTGGAATTCTTCAGTCAAAGAGCTGCTTTCAGATTTATGGGGTTTTTTGAGTTGTGATTTTTTTTGTTTTTTGTTTTTTCTTTTATGACAAAAGCTCAGTGTTATATGGATGTGAGAAAGAATATGCAAACCCACTGCAATACACAGGAATTCAAACAGTGTAAACAATGGTACAAAGTGTCAGAAAGCAGAAAGGGTCAGGTGCTCCCTAATGGTTGGGAATTCCAATGAAATAACATGACAGCAGGGCAGGGGCCTTGACAGACATGGTCCAGTCTTACAGCACCCAAGCAGAGGGAGCAAAACAGGCCCAGAGATAGCAGCCAGGGTCAACCAAGAGTCCAAATCACCAGGTAAATTTGTAGTAGTAAGACAGGTGTGAGAAATAGAATAGTCTGGTAGATAGATATCAATGTTCCTAAAAGCCTGAAGGGAAGGAATGAAGAGGGACACAGAGTCTTCTTGATAATCCCCAAATAAAGGACCACAGGCAAAGTGTAGAAATTAACATGAATCTAAATATAAGAAAACACTTTTTTACTGTGAGGTTGGACAGATACTAGAGTAGGGTGCCTGGAAGGGTTGTCAAATCTGCAGAGAATCAGAACCCAACAGGAAACATTTCTGTACAAGTAACTCTACTTGACCATGCTTGAAGAAGGAGTTTGGGCTGGATGACCTCAGTAGGTCCTTTCCATCCTCTGTGATTGTGAGATGAAATAAAGAAGTCATTCTGCATGTCAGAGAGAACACCAGTGTGGCCCAGCTGTTGGCTGAGGTGGTGGCTGGCGTGTCTACATTGTATCTGAGGCAGGGATAAATAGTGACACATTATATTACGAGGCACCCAACATGTAGACTTCATAGTCATTAAGTGCAGGAGACGCTAATGTATATTACTGCAAAGATGATGTGAGATTTGATCTAACTGGAAGTGTCATCAGTGGGGAATGCAGTCTTGAGCGACAATAGTATAGAAAGGGATCTAAAAAAATCATCTATTCCACTACCTTGCTGACCAAATTTAAATCATGCTATTGAAGGCATAGTTCAAATGTGCTTATAGGCATGGGCACTGATTACCTTTCTAAGAAGCCTATTCCAGTGTTTGACCACTCTCAGTAAAGAATTTTGCCTCAGTAAAGAAGTATGTTGGTTATCAAATTGTGGTCTAGTTCCTTCATCTTCTCACCCTTATCATTCTGTCCCTTCCCATCTTTTTATTACTTTTCCTTTCCTCCTTTTCTTTTTCCTTTTTTCCTTTTCGTTTTCACAGAATCACAGAATTTTCTGAAACAGGGTTGTATACCTCTAAGATCATCACACCCAATTTTCAACCTAGAAACAAACAAACAAACAAAACCACTATGACAACTAGAGCATGTCCTGATGTGCCTCGTCTACACCATTCTTTAATATCCCCAGAGAGAGTGTAAAACTCTGTAACAAGGGGCCCAAAACTGAACACAGTACTCAAGTGGTGAGGTCTCACTAGTGCAGAGTATTGGGACATGATCTTCCCTTCTCCTGCTGGCCACACTATTCCTGATACAAGCCAGGATACTGTTGGCCTTCTTGGCCACCTAGGCATGTGGCTGGCTCATATTCAGATGGCCATCGACCAACGCCCCCCAGGTCTTTTTCTTCTGGACAATTTTCCATCACTCTCCAAGTCTGTAGTATTGCTTGGTGTTGTTGTGACCAAAATTAATCACCCATCACTTGTCCTTATTGAGCTTCAACCAATTGGCCTTCTCTTTTTCCATTTCCTTTCCAATTTTCTTTTCCATTTTGTTTCCTTTTCCTTTTTCCATTTCCTTTTTTCCTTTTCCTTTGAAACCTTTTTAATTTTTTATTTTCCTTTTTTTCCTTTTCCTTTTCCCTCTCTTTTGTTTTCTTCTGTGCTCCTCCACTGTTGCCAGCCAATCCTTAAAGGTTTCTAGCTACTGGGCAGAGTTAATTCCTTCCATCATCTTCTTACCTAAAATCCAACTCTAAGTTCAAATCTTTTCCTGAGTCACTGAGGTTCTTCAAAGTGTTTCACTACACGTATCATTCAGTCAGGTTAAGATGCAAGTAGCACATACTTTGTTATAACATAAGCCTTTTCTCACTTGTTCACCTGGCAGCTCTTCACTGGATTGTTTTGAGGCCTATGATACCTTTGAATAAAAATACCTTCCATGGATTATATAGAGCCTGTTTGGGACTTGCGATGTGCTGGAAAAGGTTTTGTAAGAATTTTTATGTCCTGAGTGTCTAATAGTCTATATTTCCTTCATTTCATGCAGTAGTCCCAATTGAAAAAGAGGGAAAAAACAGTGACTTAAGGTGTCAAAAAGCTTGGAATAATGGACTCATGTAACTTAAAACATATCGGAATTTTATACAAAAATAGTCTGGTTTGTCTTTAATTATCTTGACTGTTTCATCCACATAACATTTAGAAAGTAATTCCATAAAATAATTTTTCTACATATTTTTAGAAATCCAGAAAGAATCATGCTCTACGTCATTCAAATATTCTGTAGAATATATTTCCTCTGACTCAGAGATGCAAACCTGTTCATTATAGTAATGAATAAAGGAAAATAAGGATTTTATTTAAGTTTCTATGGAACTGAGAGCAAACTGCTTACTAGAGGGTAACCTGCACTTTAACTACCTGAATGGTAACACAAGAAGTATGAGGTACATTCAGTTCCACAACATTTACTTCCTAATTGATTTTACTAACAGACATCAAGAGAAACTTCTGAATTCTTATATTTCAAACCCAGAGGTACTGAAAATCTTTATTTATGTTACTAGCATGGTTCCTTGTGTTTGTCATGGTTACTAACCCGTGCTTCCCTGAAGTGTATGAAACTATGTTGTAAAGAACACACTTTAGATTTGCAAAGAAAATAAGCTGAAAAGCATCTGCAGTAGAATGTGACAGACTTGATGATGTGAGTGATAGCTAGTAGTTAAAAACTTGTATTACTGTGATTCTAGTTAATTTAGGTGACTTTAAACAGTAGTGTGTCTGTCTGTTATACAGCTAGAAAATAGCTCATTAAGAATTACTATTTTGAAAATATGTAATAAACATAAATCCCTCATCATTATACAAGATGTTACATTTGCCTCAGTTAAAGGATGTATATGAAAGGATAAAAACAGACAAAAAAAAAAAAAACCAGGCAAAAGGATAAAAACAGACAAAAGGGTGAAATGAAAGACTGATATTAACCTGATTTTGAAATAAAATATGAATTAAAATACATTTGACTTTCTGACAGACGACTCAACAACTTGTAAAATTATAGAGAGGTATGTTTTATTTCAGGGCTGGAGAACAGCTTCACCGCAAATGTGCACACCAATACTGCAATCAGACCACAGTTATATACACTGAAGCTTAACATATTCATTAGATATTACCTATACATATGCATCACCTACTTCAGTTTCATATTTAAATTAGTCCCAAGAAGTCATTTTCATAATCTCCTCCCCTCTACGCCTGTGCAGTGGCTCCTGGTGGTGGTCTTTGGTGGTTGTGGGGATGAAGTAAAGTGAAGTAAAGGTCTTCCCTGTGGCTGAACTTTTCACCTATTTTTCCTCAGGAATGCACATTTATTCAGCCTAGGCTGATTAGGCTGAATTGGTTAGTTTTTACCTTAAAGCCCAGCATGTTCTTCCCCCTTATCTCAAGGCTCTTAGTTAGACACATATTTTTCCTTATAAGTTACAGCTACCCCAAACAATCACTAGTTTCTCTAAACAAGTATTCTGTTCACTTCTTTAAACAATTACTAACTTCTTTAAACAGGCATTTTATATTAACTCTTTTATCACAATAACCATATGAACAAATTAATCTGTTCATAACTATAGGTCATAGTAAGAATATGTTTTATCATGCTACATGCAATTAATGTCTTTCTGAGTTTTCTTAGAGACTAACTTTTCTTGAGACATTTTCTATTTTTTATGTTAGAAGGTCAGTTGTTTCACTTTTTTAAGAAAAAAAAAAGTTTAATCAAAATCTCACTTTATTATTTTCTCCTTCTGTTTAGCAAAGTTGTTACATAACAGGTATTAAAACCCCAGTGTACTTCACAGTGCAGGATAATGAATAGTGGCAATGTCACAGAATTTACACTTCTAAGAATGTGCAATATGTGAACTGCATATCATTGGGTATTTTTATCATTCTGTGTGATCTTAGATTTAGTAGTGAATATAAACACATTTTCAAACAGTTTAACATTATTTTAAAGAAAATTAAGGTTGCTGCCCTCCAGCAAAACAGAATACTGTGGTGTATTACTTCCTCTACTCACCTCATTAAGAACATTAAGAACAAAACACAACAAAATAGCTGCTAGGAAAAATAAAATAAAACAAAACAAAACAAAGCAAAACAAAAGAAGCAAACCCACAAAAAATACCATCTGTGAAAAAAACCAACTCCAAAACCACAGCAACAACAAAAAAATACCCAGTAATCCTCCTAAATTTACCTTATTTTTAATGTTAAAATATTGTAAAGAATGTAAAAATCTGTTATAATTCTTGCGTGGAGACTTCTATAAGGATGTATACTGATGAAGACACATGAATGAAGAAGCAATTTCTCTGATTAGTAATTTTAAAAGGCATCAAAACTTTTGTTTTGTCTGCTACTCAAGCAATTTAAAATAGTTTGTGATAAATAATTTTTCTAAGTTCATTATCTATTTCATTTCTAACTCGTGAAAAAGTTTTTTTTTTCTAATTACTAATACAATATTCATTATATTAGTATATTAGAATTTTAAAAGATTTTACAATTATAAGAAAGTATTATTTGGACAAAATTCTTCTAGTATCCAGGAATTACAACTCCTTGGAAAAAAGATCAGAAGAGACAGAAGGACACTAGCATCTAGATATCAATAAATAATGGGATATAAGCTTAAGCTTTTTTTAAAACTTAAAAAACCAAAACCAACCAAGCAACCTATTTCACTGTCATCTGTGTATAATTCATGGCACAGGGTTCTATATTGTCTATGGATATTAAAAAAAACCCAAAACCACAACTGCTCATCAGATGTTTTAATAGTTCATTAAGTGTTAGCTAAACACAGGACCTAGTAATGGTTGAAATTATTACTTGAAAGTGAATGTACAAATTTATGCAATTTCTTCATAAAATTCATATTTTGTCTCATTCAGATGAGTTGTGTAGTGTCTTTAATGGATGCCAGAGGCAGTCTGGGTTACCTTAGATTTCTAAAAGTGAGCTTTGTAAAGGTTATACAGTCCTAAGCTTATTTTTACTTAGGGGGAAAAATTATATACCTCCAGCAGAAGATTATTCTTGCCATAATCTAACACCCATGAATAACAGCCTAGGTGCATCCATTTTTCTTCTGACTGCAAAGGAAACTATATGGATACCCTGGATTCATATACATATTTTTTTCAGTTTCTGAAGGTACAAAAAGTACTTGCTTTCAAATAAAATAAACAAAAATTAATACATTTGTGTGTGTTTGTATTATCGTGCCAAAGACTCGAAGAAATTTGTTTGCCTGTAATAGGAACAGTTTTTCAGAGGCAACCAAGTCACTTGCTCCAATAATATATGTGTGGACCACATTTATTTTTGAGCCACAAGAATTAATTAGAAATTAAAAGAAGACTTTTACCCCTAAAATTCTGCAACAACATTCCAATAAATCTAACAGACAGAGAGTTTGTCAAGGACATATATCTTTCTAGGAGAGATAAAGACATTTGCCATTATAATTTATGATAACAGGGGTCTGAAATCATTGTTTGAGAGATTTTTGCAAGTTTATTTCCTACAGCTTCAGTGAGCTGCCCCAGTTTTAATCTGTATTTCCAATGTCAAGAGTAACTTCAGTCTTAACTGCTGAGCAGGTTGATGTTTCGATCCTGCATAAAAAATTTCCTCATTCACATATTACTTGCTCTCTCACTTCTTACCAATAGTCCTGCACTAGATTATATTTTTAGAAAAGAATTATTAGAATTATTAGGCAAGTTTCCACACTAAAACTTCTTTAGGGAAAGGTATTCTTTCATCTCTGTGATTAGTAACATCATGAAAATTGTAGGTGACCTGATTAAAATGTTTGCATCTCTGTGAAGTTTCCAAGTTTCTAACTTGCTATGAAGTATGTTGATGGACAGAAATTCTCTAATAATGTCTAACAGTTGGAAATAAGGGTATTTAAGCTACTGCTAGGAAAACAATCGCTGTAAGATATGCTTGATCAACTTAGTTAATGTATTTCTAATTAAAGCACAGAACAGGAACAATGAAAGCAAGAAAACATTCTTTTCTCTGATATGATAGTGTTTGTGATTCTTCATAATAAACAGCACTTTCAATAAACTGAACTTTGGTCACATATAATACTGTGTTGTTTTTACAGTGAGTGATTTAATTATACCTTTTTAAATGTTGATATACAGATTGGACAAGGAGTGTGGTATTAAGTGCTACAAAGAAATTAGTAAAATTCCAAACTCACTTTTTTTTTTTTTTTTAATTCCTTGATTCAGAAAACTGAAATTTATTTCTTTTATCTGAAATAAAGGTCAAAATGATGAGGTTTCAGGAGGAGTTTTAATTGGATAAAGTTAATGCCCCATACAGCTTCTCTGCCTTCTATCTTTAATTTCCACTCCATAGGAATCCTCTGAACTTGCCCTACCACTTTATTCAGATGTAATCAGTACCCTTCAATGAAACTCTAATTTGAAGAGGATTCATTGCTGTAGGTGACTTACTTAAGTAGGTGAAAATGAATGCCTCTGAGCATGGAACTGTGTGTTCTGAAATGAAGGTGAGGTCTTATAGTTAAACTCACAGTTGAACAGATATAAGTAAATATATTTATGGTTATATAAATAAAATTTATGATGAAGTCTCCCTAATGTTTCACAAACAAGTTAGAAATGTCCCTTTAGTATAGGAATGTAAGCAAACATTATTTTCTTTTATTACCCTTTATTTTCTAAATGAGTATAAGAAGCCTGAGAAAGTCATAATTGCTCACAGTAATTTAATAAGTCAAAATAGATACAAAAGAAAAGCAACTTGATTTCTTAACTCATACTCTCTGGCTGGAATTAATAGGATACAACAAAGCTATTTTTTACAACATTTTCAACTTTTTTTACAATATTTTTCAACTATTTTACATTTGTTGTAGTCATGTATTCATGCACTGTCTCCTCTGACATAATTTTTGATTTGATGGCATCCCAGAAGTGTTTTCTCACCTTCAGGTCAATACACTAGTGACTAAAGCTATTGAACTCCTTGGAAAATCAGTCCTCCTACTTCCAATAGGGGAAATCAATGTTGCAATATGTAAAATGAGGTAATGCTTGTAATAATAAATATACCCCTTCATTAGACCAGATGCGTATTAGCAAAAAAATAAAAGATTTTAAGAAGCACGACAATCTATTTTCAGGGGAGAAATAGAAGCAACAAACCTGAAATGAAATTCAAGATGAGAACAGTTCATTATGAGTTTAACTTCAAAATATGTTAATCATGAGATAACTTGATGGAAGAGTTCATCCCTAGCCATACAAAGGAAAGAAAATATTTAAAATAGAAAAAGATGTGGATATGAGAGTAGAATAGTCAGATTATCTGAGTAGATAATTGTAGATGCTTGCACAGGTGGCACATGTGACACACAGTAAAATATAAGCCCAGTGTCATTGAAACTGCATTCACCCATTTGCCTTATTAATATAATTTTTTCTCTGTCTTTTTGTCTTGAACATAGTAGCTGAGGTCAGACACTGAGGGACTACTTTGTGATAAATAGTTTTATAACTGTATGCTGGAGATCTTAGTGCCTTCTGAGACTGAGTTATACTTGGTAAATGGTTACTACTCCACAGTATACAGAGACCTTTGTAGGGTAGCATGGTGATTATATATCATATATACCGTCAATCATATGATACTGTAACTGTATCCTTTTTTCTGAACAGGTAAATAGAGATGACTGTAGCATTTTGGGATAAAGGATCTATACTGAAGTTTATTTCACTTAAAAATCATGAGTTTCATGTCCTGTTCTTTATAATTTGCCTCCCAGCTGATCCCTAGATGATCCTAGTATTACAACTGCAGGACTCCTTCGGGAACCTCAACACTTTCTTCCTCTCTGAAGTTCTTATATCTGATCTTAGTGAAGATTGGATCTAGTATCTGATGTATCTGATATGTCTAATCTGAGAAAAATTTTCTAAAGTACAAATATGATTTTTAACATATGAATTCCTGATTACAATAATATTTGCTTCATTTTTTGATGCCTGTAATTTATCTTGTCTGGTAGCACCTATATTTAAATGTCAAAGGCAATTCAACAACAAAAAAAGCTTATATGTACTTTGCATAACTATGCACACTACAGAGAAAGAACTTGGAACTATAATGTTATGTGGAGAGAAAGTGTCTGCTCCTTTGAGGGCCTTTGATCAAAGGAGCCACAAACAAGAGCATATAGAGAAAAACTTTGGCAACACATGATAAGGCAGCTAATTATAAGAACAAATACGGTCATCAGCATGAATTGGTAAGAATAAGTGGTGTGAGAAAATATTTATTTTTTTTTTTTTACCGAAGAGAGGAGGCACAGGAGACAGAGAGACATAAAACCTGGGTAATTATCATTAAAAAATTATCATCAGACACTAACCTGGTTAGTCACACTAACTGATGGGAAAACCAGAAGAAAATGCAGGCAAACCAGGACTTTGAAACTGACGAGGATGCAAATTTGAGGGTCCTGTATGCTGGAGGGGTCTTTGTGACTTAGCCAAATCACGAGACAGTGTGGAGGGAAAGAGGGAGTAGAAGGAAAAGAAAAAGGCAGACAGAAATATAAATGAGGCTGCTTGTGTGTCAGGACCTGATAGTATGCTTCTTTGGCTGAGCTCTGTTCCTGATCAGTGCAGACTACCCTGTCTTCTTATATCTTATTAAATATTTTCTTAACTCTCTCTCTGTAATTGCACTGTCTCTCGTGTGTGTGTGCTGCAAGGAAACAGTACTAGCTGCTGGAAAGACCTGTGTGTGTGTGTGTGTGTGTGTGTGTGAAATCTGGTGCCAACAACTGGAGTCACACTAATTTTAATTAGGTTTTATAAAATATGATAGATTTCACACAGTAGTCAGGGAAGAATGCAGTTTAACTGTTCACAGATATTTTAAATTAGATAAGACATTACTAAGGACAGCAAGACTGTTTCAGAATCCAAAATATGCTTCCTTCAATGAACAAAAAATCCCTTTTCTCCCTCTGAAATATACAATTTTAATTCCCTGAAATGGACATGAGTAATTTGTTTTAGAACTCCTTTGAATTCATGATTTTTCTTGGGGTCTTTGAGTATATTTTATATATTTACACACAGCGAAGACAGTAAATATCAAACCAGTGAACTGGAAAATCAGAATAACTACAGTACTTAGAGTATAACTATCCAGTGGATTTTTAATAGCCACCAGCTGTAACAAGAATCACTGCAATAGGATTTATAAGTTTTACAATTTTAAGCATTCAGGTGTATTCTATGAGCATCAAGAAAAGGTTCATAATTTTTACATAGCTGCACATTAGCACTCAAAATGTCTTTCTATAAAAACAAATTAATTGACTGGAAATTAGTTTCCATTGACTGAAAATGGCTCATCCAGTCAGAAGAAATAGATTCATAAAATGCAGGGACATAAACATTCAAGTAAGTTTAATAAAAAGTTTAGTAAATAGTAAACAAGGCAGAATTGATTTCTGGCATCAGGTGATTCAAATGAACATTTCTACAGGATGTACAAAGGTAAGAATGATCTATCACTTGAGACATGAACTACAGATCATTCCGAGTCAAAGTCAGACAAGGACTTTAAAGCAGTGCTGCTCTTGATGGCTGGGTAACTGCATAGTTACTGATATTAAATCTTAAATAGACTAATTTTTGATCTTTGTAGTACTATTTATCCATAGTATTTATAGAAGAATACAGATTCATTGTTCTTAAGGGTGACAACCAGTACATTTTGTGAACTCCATACAAAACCATATCCATGTATACAAATATCTTTGTTCTCAGTTCCTACATCTCACTTTTATACTTGTAAAGCTCCTCTTCTGCTCTTCTTTTGTATTCTGCTGTTAAAATAAGCTTCAAAACATTGACAGGCTCTTGGAATTAAAGCTTCAAATAACAATTAACTTCTGACCATGTAGGGCTGCACACTACAGCATCATGTTCCATAATCTTATAGATTCTAAAAGCCTAAAGTAAAATATCAAGAGAACAGAATGGAAGAAGTAGAATTAGCCTTCTCAGAGTAGTGTCATGTATTTCATGCAATTGAAATCTGGTTTCTAAAGTGGAAAATGTGTTACAGACCACATCTATAAGCAGTCAAAGAGAACTTCAATAACAACAATCAAAGACTGATAATTTCTGTGCAAAAACATTGTCATATCAGTCTCTCCAATCTCTCCACTCTTTCTCCAAATGAAAATCTTGAGTCTATTCACCAAGAAATTTGAAACCAAGAGATAGTGACTGCCAAGAGAGACAACTGACTGCCAAGCAGGGACATTTTCTGAGGTGACAGAGAATATTTGTGCCCAGTTTCTTTTTGGAAACTGATAGTGGGTGTTGCTAGCAAGAAAAGAAAAAAATCTATAAATGTGTCATGTAAAGAGCTAGGTAGTCCAGATCCAGACAACAACTGGTCTAAACAGGGTAGCACCAAGGGCCCAGATATGCTGTTTGAGACTACCAGTCAGCTCAGTACAGTAATGCAAAAGAAGACAGTCCAGTTTATGAGACATGTAGATTAACCGAGTCATTAACCCAAGAGGGACTTCATTGAGTCATTAAGACTTGGGCTGCAAGGTGGATATGATACTCTGCTCTCAAGTGTGAGCTGGGAGTGATGGTAGCTTTACCTGTGGCAGATGTGCTCTGGTCAAGTTGATAAGGTACAAAAGGAAGGAGATGAGGGGTAGGGTGAGCAGACTGTAGCATCCAGGAAGAAAATGAAAGGATCTTTGTATAGATCTGGCAGAGTTCAGACCCATATCACACAGAAGGAGGAACATTCAAAGGTTGTGCTACAACAGGGGTAGGTCAAATATTCCCAGAATCACGGTAGCTGGAAGTTTTGGACTCTCACAGTTAGACAAAGCCCATCTGATGATGTCCTCAGTCATACTGTTCAAAAAACAGAAACACATGCATCCTGGCAGTTGTCTTCGTCTTCAGGGCTTTGGCTGCTACAATGATAAACCCACTTTAAGGAATAAGAGCTGCTAAAATGAAACAGGATTCAGTTGATGAAGTGGGGCAACACAGTTGCCTCTTGCTAACACAGTTATGAGAACTTGACTTAAAGTTAATCAGAAAATGAAGAATAAGCCTGAAGGTAAGTAGGAGAATGAGTGAGAAAAGGCAATGGGGGAGGTGTTCTCATTCCCCTTGAAATAATGAAGTGAGCACCCATCCATCTGCAGTGTCTTTTTTCTGATGTGTACAGTGCTAGAAAGAAACAAGGAAGTGGATCTCCATAAGAAATTACAGAGAACTGTAAATACATAGCAAGGCAGCATGAACAACTGAGTATGTTCAGGTAGTAAATCTATGGAAAACCAAGAAGCTGATGGGTGTGAGGAGCAGCTGAATGTAGATCCTAGATAAGCTTACTTTAGGTGCTGCTGTTCTTGTGCTGCAGCTGATATGTAAGGAAGAGCTGGGTGATTATATTGGTTGAAAATGGCAGATTGAGAGCTGCGACCATGGTGACCAGGAGAAGATAGAGCTTGAATATCCTAAGGGAAGAGAAAAAGACAAATAGAAAGGAATGTGGACTTGAGGAGAACAGATGCTTTCAGGGAACTGGTATGCAAAGTTTTGCTTTTGCAAATAATCTGATGGCATATAGTAAATTTTCATTTTCATTTTATTATAGACTGACATTATATTTTATTATATCCCAAATGACTGGAAGTTGGCGAATGTCACGCCAATCCACAAGAAGGGCCGGAAGGAAGACCCGGGAAACTACAGGCCTGTCAGCCTGACCTCGGTGCCTGGCAGGGATATGGAACAGATCGTCCTGGGAGCAATCACACAGCACCTGCAGGATGGACAGGGGATCAGACCCAGCCAGCACGGGTTTAGGAAGGGCAGGTCCTGTCTGACCAACCTGATCTCCTTTTATGATCAGGTGACCCGCCTGGTGGATGAGGGGAAGGCTGTGGATGTGGTCTATCTGGACTTCAGCAAGGCTTTCGACACCGTCTCCCACAGCATCCTCCTGAGAAAGCTGGCTGCCCACAGCTTGGACAAGCCTACTCTGCACTGGGTTAAGAATTGGCTGGAGGGTCGGGCCCAGAGAGTGGTGCTGAATGGGGCTGCGTCCGGTTGGCGGCCGGTCACGAGCGGAGTCCCCCAGGGATCAGTGCTGGGCCCAGTCCTGTTCAATATCTTCATCGATGACTTGGATGAGGGGATTGAGTCTATCATCAGCAAGTTTGCTGATGACACCAAGCTGGGGAGAAGTGTTGATCAGCTGGAAGGCAGGAGGATTCTGCAGAGAGACCTAGACAGACTGGAGAGATGGGCTGACTCCAATGGGATGAGCTTCAACAAGGCCAAGTGCCGGGTCCTGCACTTTGGCCACAGCAACCCCATGCAGCGCTACAGACTGGGGACAGAGTGGCTGAGAGCAGCCAGGCAGAAAGGGACCTGGGAGTCTGGATTGACAGGAAGCTGAACATGAGCCAGCAGTGTGCCGAGGTGGCCAAGAAGGCCAATGGCATCCTGGCCTGTATCAGAAACAGTGTCACCAGCAGGTCCAAGGAGGTGATTCTGCCCCTGTACTCAGCCCTGGTGAGGCCACACCTCGAGTACTGTGTTCAGTTCTGGGCCCCTCAGTTCAAGAAGGATATTGAGGTCCTCGAACAGGTCCAGAGGAGGGCAACCAAGCTGGTGAAGGGACTCGAACACAGATCCTACGAGGAGAGGCTGAGGGAGCTGGGGCTGTTCAGCCTGGAGAAGAGGAGGCTCAGGGGAGACCTCATTGCCCTCTACAACTACCTGAAAGGAGGATGGAGCCAGGCGGGGGTTGGTCTCTTTTCCCAGGCAACTCTCAGTAAGACAAGAGGGCATGGTCTTAAATTGTGCCGGGGTAAGTTCAGACTGGATATTAGAAAGAATTTTTTCACAGAAAGGGTGATCAGACATTGGAACGGGCTGCCTGGGGAGGTGGTGGACTCTTCGTCCCTGGAGATATTTAAAAAGAGACTCGATATGGCACTCAGTGCCGTGGTCTAGTGACTGTGGTGGTAATTGATCAAGGGTTGGACTCGATGATCTCTGAGGTCCCTTCCAACCCAGCCTATTCTATGATTCTATGATTCTATGATTCTATGATGACAAGGGCTACACTGGCAAGTAACTGGACTGGAGTGAGTTACTGAAGAATAGTACAAAGTACCATTCTTTTTAAGTATGATATCTTTTAAAGGATGAAATTTAAAAAAAAAACAAAACAAAAAACCAAAAACAAACAAACAAACAAAAAAACCAAAAAACCACAAAGACTTAAGATCTTAAAAGAAGAGTTGTGAAATCTAGTGATGGATAACATGTCTATAGAGGAGAAACTGGAGAGAGTCTCAAGACTATAAAGACTGAGAGCATGGTAGGAAAAGTGACCATAAAAGGCTTTTAACAAGGAAGATGGGTAACCTCATGTTCAGCACATGAAACTAATAAAACTGTGTGCAAGAGTCTAAATGTCTTCAAGATGAAAAGTATCAGCTAGCAAGTTTTAGTAATGACATGATTTGTCAATAACATTGTATCATATTAAAATTCTCTCTATTATATTCATAGATGTGTGTGCACTTTTTTTTTTTTTTTTCATTTGGCTTTCTTGATGAACATGCTGCTGAATGCCTGGAACAAGTTTTTTTTATCTTTTATGGAACTCAAGTTCAGTAATCTTCATTTAAAGGCATAAATTCAAAAAATCAGGGGAGATTGGTAGAAGGTCTAATTTTGCAAGCCAAGTGTTAAACTGGAGATTCCTATTCTCCTTCAAAGGTATGTAAACATTTACCTTCCAGATTATGCTATTGGTATCCTTGAACATAAATCTTTAACAATTTGTTTATCTGCATTACTTTAAGGTCCATAAGTATACATAGTTAATTAATCTTCCTCTATGAATTATCTGGAGCCTAATTTTAAGTATAAGCCTTATTAAGATTAAAACATAGGCAGCAACGATGCCTAATATTTAGGAAAATGAAGTTCAGTTACATTTTAAATCTTTTGCCTGAAGTCTTAGGGTGACTGCTCAAATTTAGATATCTACATTATGAGCGTGGCTTAGCAGTGTCACTTCGAAGTGTGGAGACTAGTTCCTTCAGCACCTGTGGTTCTCCCTCTGGATGGTCTTGGTTTTGTCCAGTTTGTTCAGATTTCCTAACTTTCTCTTCTGAGGGAGTCTTACTTTCTCTAGACTCTCCCACTGGTCTCAGGAACCTGAGATTTCTTTAGTCAATAATAGTCCTGTAGTAAGGAATTAGACGAAGAAAGCAAATGAGCATGTTAGCCTCTTCTATATCCTCTTACCAAATCTTCTGCTCACTCAACATCCACCTCATAATCACTGTCTGAAATAAAACATACAACTCATAATTATCTCTATGCACCGGCAATTTGATTATTTCTGTGGATCACAGAAGATCTCTCTCACAGGATTGAATTCTTTGCTTCAGTAGAAAGGATGAAAAAATAAATAAAAATAAGTTTTATAATATAGCTTGGATACCCTTTGAAAAAGTGAAATAATGAATTTGAATGTCTGTGGGTGGAAGAGGAACTTTAAGTGTTCTCTTTCATATAGGAGTACTTAAACTCTTCAGCAACTACATATAAGTGTCTGAGTTTCATGCCCTGAATTTAATACTATCATTTATTTAAGGCATGGTTTAAGCATATCAAATGGATTAGTTTTCCAGGAATTAAAACAGATGCTGGGCTCTTCTGGCCTATCTTTGAATCAAAGCTGCTTTTAGTCATCCATTGACTTAAAAAGGAATCTGTGATTGGATGCCTAGAGAACTTTGCCCAGCAATACTGTAAATGATTATGTGCATCAAAGATCAGGAAGCCATGAAAAACAGAAAACCTAGGACAACACATTTTGCCTAAATCAGAATAAGATGAAAGGTAAGTGGGCTGAATTATTCCCATAATGTCTATCTTTTTCTAGCTCAGTTCATAATAAGTTATTTATATAACATGGAAAGAATTTGCCTTCTCCTAGGACACCTGAAGAAAAGCAAACTCAGGGTGATCAGTAGGGTGTGCTCTATGATAGTCTCTTTCAATACAAATTGAGTTTCTAGAGTTTCTACTTTGAATTAAGCAGAGAAGTGCTTTGAAATCATTCCACTGAACTAATTACTTCTAAATATCAATTACCCTTCCTTCTTTTTTCTCCTCTTTCCTGTCCTGTTTCCTCTCCTCTCTTCTCTTCTCCATTTTACACAGAGAATACTAAACAACTTCTGAAGCACATTGCATGTCACAAATGGCCTTTACATAACCAATGGGAGGCATTACTATTCAATGCTATTACAGGCTCTATAACAACATAGTGGAGAGCTGTCAAGCAAGGAACTGAGAAGAAGCTGACCTTGTAACACAGAAATCGGCACTTGAAAGCAACACAAGTGGTGATACCTCTAACTGGAACAAATTGCATATCTTTTATTATTTCCAGTAAATGTTATGTTAGGGTATCCTGTATTTGTTGACAACCAAGGCTCACATTGGATGCCTGGTAACATAATTTGTCACCATTTCAAATTTTAAATATCATGGTGAGTTAGGCTGGCTATGAACTCTATTGTGATTTCCTTGGCCACACCTCTGAGAGTCAATTTTTGACCTGACCAGAAATACTCCCTCACGCACATGACAGTAAGGCATCCTTGATGTGGAACAAATGTTGTTTAAATACATTAGAAGAGAAAATAATCTAATTATTTTTGTGTAAAATATCTTTTCTTTATGTAAAGTTTTAACATATGGATTCCAACATAAATTATTTTTAAATGTTCAAAGAGCAAAATGTCCTGCATGCATGTCTAATACTTTCAGTGCTTCAGAAATTTATCATAGAATTTGTTTTCAACTGTGAAAGTGATATGTGTGTTATCTGATAAAAATGGGACACTACTGTAGAAAATGAAACTATTTAGATTCAAAATCAGTCTAAGTAAATTATGTTGCTCAAAGAGAACAAATTATCTGATAAAATATCATGTATCAAGAAATAAAAAATTAAATGCAAGAAACATGGAAAAATGTTCTGATATCACTGATATCACCTGGAAAGGAAGATTTTAGAAAAATATATTTTTCAACCCATGTCAAATTAGCAACTAATGTGCTTCCTTGCAGAGCAGGATGGGCAGCTAATGCTTTAATGAGTTACGCCACTGCAGAGGTGAACAGCAGGATGCAAATGAATCAAAATCCACAGGAACTTGGAGTATACATTCTTCATTTTATAGAATACAGGGAACATTTCTTTCTCTAAGTAACTGCTGCATTACAGTGACTTTCTTGACATCTTTGGGTCTAGACAGAGAAGCCTGAGGACTGTTTCTTATATTTGTATAGAATACCGAGCAGTAGAAACTATATCTAAAATTCTAGACAAGGGTAATTAAAAGTATTACTCCTGAAATAATGAAATATAGCATTTAAGTGTAATCATACTTTCATATTTAAAGGGAGAACTCAAGTCCAGATTGTAGAAAACAAATTTAGGCTTCAAACTATAAGGTGCAAGCTAAACTCCCACTGTATTCCAGGGATAGTCTAATAGGTTTTTTTAATACCAAGTATACTATTAAGTGTCATGTTTCAAATATCTAATTCTATGTGTCTATATGTTTGCTAAGCAATTAAACTTTCATCATAGATAAGGAAAACAGAGTCAGCACACGTAGTGGAATTTTAGGCTTTTTCAGAACATATATGCTTCAATGCCTAATTCTGTCTAGGTATGTGGAATTAGGAGTCCAGTCCCAGTCCAAGTGATACAAGTCCATATTCACTTATCTAAGCACATTCATACACAATTTATCCATATCTTATTAAGTAATTTATTAGCACCACAGACAAAAACCAGATTTGTTCACTTTTTTCGGTCAAAAAATAAACCTCTAGCATTGCTCTTTGGTTACTCTTATAGTACAAATGACAAATTGGCTAAGCATCCCAGCTTTCTCATTACTTTCTATTTGTATTGTATAATTGCTAAATACCTGGATAGCATCTAGACACAGAAAGCTTTTCTTCAGTATTTGCCACATTTCTCACTAATTTTCATTTAATAATTAAAAAAAAAAAAAAAAAAAAAAGAAAACAAAACTTCTTGCTTAAGCGGGTCATTGTATCAGATCTCATAATCTTCAGATCTCATAATCTGTATCTCCACCAAGTTTTGTGTAGGTAGACATTTTTAAATAGATGTTGTGTCTTAAAATTTTATGAAATTTTTAGAGGATTAAGCCCATTTAATTAACATCACTGCAAACACAGTTTTGCAGAACAATTAAAATTTTGGAGTAATGAACAGTTACGTTCACAAGAATGAGGTCCTCATCTTGTTATGTTTCTTTTTTTTATGTTTCTTTTTTTCTTTGTGCTTCTATAAGAGGAAGCACAAAGTAAGTCAATCCTTCTATTACTAGGAATATATAGTTTTCCTTCTCACAATCTCTTGACAGCAGACATGAAAATATGCCATTTCACATTTCAGATAATAGCAGCCTTTCTATGTAGATGTCTAAATTCTGTATTTTGTTTGCAAAATTTTTCCTCTCTTGCAAAATTCTCTTCTATTTATTTTGCAGTTGTTTCTATTAATTGTACTAAATATATTGAAACTTTATGTGTCAGTGACAACTCAAGAGACTTTTTACAGAAGTGATTGTAGAATAATTTTATAAGTAACAAACTTGAGTAAGCAAAGGGATCATTTAAAATGCCTGCAATAAGAGACAGCAATGAGGTAATTTCTGTTCTGAGTAGCTTCAGTGCTTCTAAGTAAAATGTCTTCAGATAACCCCTGGGTGAGACACTTTCTCACAGGTTATAGAACTATTAGCTCAGACACACAAAATGAAAGGGTTTATGATAAAAATGGAGTCTTCAATCATTGTTCCAAAGCATTTCTAACTGCATCAAATATTTTCTTGTTGATTGGGTAGCACTTACGAATGTAGTTCAGATGTCATCGCTTCACAATAAATGGTTAAGCCATACCAATTTTAAATCAATAGTATCATGAACAGTTAAATACTTTGTCTCAAGAAAATAAAAAGAAAAGAATTTACACCAGAATAATTTGGAATATACTATCAGGAAGATAAAAAAAACAAAGCAAGTTCTAAATATCAATGATGAGTAGAATAGCTATACTGTGACACTACATAACAGAAGGCCCAGAGAATGTTCATGTGTACCATCTTTGTATACAAATGTAAAAGAAAAAAAAATCTGCCTAAGAAACTGCAAAGTTCTCTAATTGTTTCTCACACCAGGAGATCAAAGTTTAATTTTTTTAATCCAGTAAAAGTTTGAGGTTAATACAGAAATTAACATTAATTTGTCTGTTAAGAATCTGATCATACAAACTAGTTTAAAAAAGTACAATAAATATTAAAGTTTTCAGCCATGTAACAAGCAGAAACATCAGTGATTACAGTCTTCATCTGGGGTTGGTGAAACATGAGTTCAGTTTTTGTTCAAAATAGAATAATCTTTTTCATATTGGGGCAAATTGCTACAATTTGTCTGTGCCCATCCGGTGGAATTAGCCTAAGGATAAATGAGAGAAAATAAAGAGAGATTACAGTCTCAATTTAGCAGCAACTTAGGAAGCTAGTATTCTTCCTTTGTTAGATACTTCTCAGCAGACAAACACTACATATGTGACACAGGCCTATAGTATTGAAACATACATTATTAGCCCCCATATTTTATATGTTACCATTCAGTGACTGGGTTTGGTAAACTACATATAAATATATCCAACTAGGTATACCTTTAAGTTTTATGAACCTCATTTCCCAGAGGTCAATAATAATTTCCTGCTTCATAGAATTTTTCTAAAGATAATTACAGTAAAGACACAAGGATATTAAAATCGGTATCTGACATAATAGAGATTTAAAAACCACTATAAGAATAATTACTTAATTTATGCCTAGTAATAGCTATACCTATATTTCACTCAGTTGCATTAATTCAAATCAGTCTATATTTAAAATATTATACTTTAACACCTTCTGAAAGCATCTTATCCTAGCCATGAACCTTATGACATTGGTTAATTTTGTAAACTTTGTATTTTTGAAAACAGATTAGAATATTAGATTTTTTTCTGCAATAAAAAAATGCAAATTTTTTTTTCTTTTTTTCTCACTAAGGCAATTGATTTATAATTGGTATGACTTAGCCATTTATTGTGAAGTGATCACATCTGAACTGCATTCGTCAGTGCTATCAAATCAGCAGCAAAATATTTGATGCAGTTAGAAATGCTTTGGAACAATGATTGAAAACACCCTTTTTATCATATTGCAAGTTCATCCCATAGTAACCTGCTTTTTGTGTTCTTACTCTGCTTTCCAGCTGACAATTCAAAACCAGATTTAGCTTTTAAAAAAGCGTGCTTGTGTGAATAATTTGTTAATCATTAAGAGAAGTATTTCTTCATTCAAGCACATTAATTTTAAGGAGTTAACTATACAAAAATAGCATCTTGAAAAAATACACCTGTGGATACACCTATGACCCTCTTTAAGGAGGAGAGGCGCAGACAGGTGGCCAAAACTGACCAAAGAATTTAATCCCATGTGCATCATACTTGGCCTTCATTATCCATGATAGGCACCCAGGGGGGATTCTGTCTATTTATTTGCCTTTGATTCCAGTCTGTACCCTCCTGAATCTGTGTGTTCCTGCATCCAGGTCCTGACTGCCACTGACTCCAGGAGCACAGGCTGGGACTTTTCCAGGTAAAAAACCCATGGTGACCATTGTATTCACCTGAAGAAGATGCAGTTTGATACCAGTTGTGGGGTTTTCTTGTGGCAGGAAATTCAAAGTTCAGACAAGTAACAGCAGCAAGGTAATAAAAAGAAAGCTCGGACACAAAATTGTGTGAGTCTTATGGCTTAGCATAATCTTTTTCAATAAAAACAAAGAGTTTGTTATTTAATCTTGTCACCCACATACCAAACAAAATAGAGAAGCTATTGCTTTTCTTTATTTACTCCAGATCTACTGTAATAAATCTATTTTGTATTCCTGATAATTCTTCTAATTGTTTTCTAATTGAAAACAGATTGAAGTTTTAAGGCAAAGGGTTTTTTTTCACAATACAGGCAACCTACCAAAGAGGAATACAACCAAAGTTGAATTGAGAAAAAATGTAGTCCATGTCCATGAAAAATTTGAACACCTTCACTCAAAAGGCAGCAAAAAAAGAGTTCTTCCCCATGCTTCCTTGAATTTATCAGCTTCAAAACCTTTCTACTTTATGCACATTCCTAACTCCAAAAAATTCACCATGATAAAGCAACACAAAGATTATATTTTTCATTATTTGAATGTCATCTACTAATACATAAAAGTATGCTTTATTACCAGCTTACAATAAAAGCATTTATTTTAAGAGTTTGTATTTGCTCTAAATTTTGCTGCGTAACATTCAGAATTAGAAAATCGTTTATCCTGAAAATTACAATTTCCTTTCCCCAGCTAGAATATTGTATGCTATGCTGTTTGGCCTTGTAATAAAACATGGCTTTCTGCTAAAGCCGCTGCATTAAATCTTGCCATATATAAATCAGTATATTTATTTACTTCTGCTTCTTCTGAGAATTTATCTGACTTTTGCTTCCAATGAAGAAATCCTTTCCATGGATTAATTTTCAAAACAGAAGTTTACATTACATTACATTATATAGGTGAAATACATGAGGACTGTTTTGTCTTTGCTCTATTTCATACCGAGTCAACTGAAAAATTAGTACCATTCTTTCATAATTATATCATCTGCCATACTACAATATTTTTTCCTCCATGGATGCACAGTTTTTCAATGTAAGCAGAATTTTTTTTTGTTTGCACAGTACAGTTTGTACAAAGTTAACAGTCATAAGCTTTGCTCTTTTCCTTTACAAGAAAATAGCAGCACAGATTAAATGGTGCATTTTGACAGAGGAAGGTTAATCCACCAGAAATCTATGTTAATGAAAAGAAGGTTCAGTCTTCATGTAACAGCTGCATATATAACCCTTGAAGTATGAAATTTAGATAGAAACTTAAAATGTACAAATATGAATATACAAAACCCATTATTAAATAATTAACATTTATTACTTATATATATACATAGTTCAGTTCAGCTGTTAAAATAATTGTCTGTTACTGTGAGAAGCAATGTAATATTAAACTATACCAGGCAAAGGAAAAAATCCTCACAATGATGTTATATGGGACTTTTTTTTTCAACTAAACTATATTAGATCTGAATATCTAAATTCAAAAAAGCTTCTTAAACAAAATATATTGATGTAAAAGAATGTTTTATCTGAGGAAGGGGTCTGAGCACAAGTAATAACTGATATAAAGCTAAAAAAAAATAATTTAGCCTTTGTATTGGCTTATTACAAATACAATTAACAATTGTAGATGTTATTTTGAAACAAGGCAAAAATGTAATTGGATGTTTTAAAGTGATATTAGCCTTCCATTTTCCACTGTGTTTAAGTTCCCATGCAATCAAATGCTTTCTTTAGAGAACATATGTAGTACCAGATCCCAGCAGTGGGATGTCAATTACCTGTTTGGTGCAATTTTAGCTATTTCATTTGTCATACATATGCTGTGAGTGTGACTCTTGACATTCTGGAACCAGTTTATTGATTTAACTGAGATTATTACATTCAGTAAAAAAACCCATAAAACAAAACAAAAAACAAACATACAAACAAAAACATACAAAAACCCAAAACCAACAAAAATGCCAAACAAACAAAAAACCCCAAAAAACACAATAAACCCAAAACAAACAAAGCCAAACAAACAAAAAACGAAACCATGAATCAGAACATGCCAACCACAAAAGTAGTTATTGAGTTTCTGCTTCAGAAAATGGTTATTTTGGCAGTCCATCTAGTTGGAAAAATGAATCCTTCTACCTTCTTAGGTCAAATAAAGTTACAGACAAATCTCTGCTCAGCATAGGTCACCATAGCTCTGGTGCCCTTACATTTAGTTCCATACCAGAAAAATTTAAGGTTCATAGTTCAGATTGAACTAGACATATATTTTAGAACAAATCCTTGTTTTAATTCTACTTTTTCTCAGAGTTTCTACACATAGGAATACTGAGTCCTTGGTTTTGCTACGTGTTTAAAAAATTCTCTCAGGTATACTCTGCTTGATATAAAATAATGTAATATGTGGAACATTGCCTTCATCTCTTTATAACACATTTGCGACAAGGAGACAGGTTTCTCATCTGCTTGGCCACTTATAAATTATGAAAACTTCAGGACTGATATAATTATGAGTAGCTTCAGGGATTACAATATAAGAACAAACATGCAGCAAGACACAAGCTTTGGATGTAATACTGATAAAATATTAATATATGCGTGTCAACTATTTTCATAACTGTACCAGCTTTTAATTATATAGGTAAGATGACACATTGGGACTCTTCCTGCAGATTGAAAATCCTATGTGAACTTCTGTAAGGGATAAGGTAGTAACAGAAAGTGTCAAAGTATAAAAAATGAAAGGTAACAGAACCGTGCCTTCTCATTGTCAGCAGTTTGGCCAAGCTCAGTATAGACCTGGACTATAGAAAGGTATAGAAATGAGCTTCAGTTAAAAATTAATCTGTGAATCTTTTTAGAGTACATTCTTGAATATTAATATGACTTAAAAGGCAGCCATTTTACTACTTCTATTAGGCTGTATGCAAAACCTCTGCTGGAAGTCACATAAAGAAAATACAGGAAAAAGAAAGAGCTATTCACACTGAACTTGAGATTCTACCTCCACAGTTTTCATATTTTAATAGGCCATGATAAAAATTATAACTCATGTTACACCCCTCATATGGGCAAAGCTTTTCAAATTTTTAATTAATTTATTTGCCTAATTAGATTAATTACATACTTTGTATTTAATTAAAATTAATGTAATTATTTTTTAATTTTTATCTAGCAAAAAGATACAAGGTAAAACTAATATTTTCCAACATTTATTCGACATTATATTTACTAAATTTTTTTCTGGATTTCTCATTTTATAGAAGAAGAAAATGCATGTAGTTTTCATCCTTAGCCTAATCTAATCCCAATTTATTCAGTGAAATAACAAATAACTTTTCTGATTCTATGACTTATCATTAGGAAAAGCAATTCCTATATCATAAAAAAGAAATGTTATTACTGCTGTATGAACCATTAGTAAAGTGTTTGCAAGTCACCACATATTTATTTTTTATTTCTAAAGTCTATGTTAGCAACGTTACCAATATTGTAAGACAGTAGAATAAGAACACATGCAGAGAAAAAAGAACAACAAAACAACAACAAATGAAATAGGAAATGAATAGTTATAAATTGTGTTTGCCTCTAGCACTGCTGGTTGAAGTAATTTCAGAACATGAAATACTATACCTACAGACTCTGTGTCAGCATGATACTGCACTATGACAAGAGCAAGGCTTACTAATTGCGCTATCATCATGATAACAGAGCCATTCTATTTTGTGGATCCAGGCCATCATTTTTGCATTATACTATATTCTGTGGACTAATCAGGCTGTCTGGAACTCTCATAGGTCTCTTTGTACAGTGCTCTGTTTCATATTATATTCTAAGATGAAAAATTAAGCTATAGATTTTTACATCTATTTACTTCCTAAAAATGCTCAGGATTTAAAGTGATTTTTGAATTGTATAAAAAGTTCTTTTAGAGACTATGAGATTGTTCATGTATGTATATAGGTAGATCTAGATCATGTATGTATATAGGTAGATCTAGATCATGTATGTATATAGGTAGATCTAGATCATGTATGTATATAGGTAGATCTAGATCTAAGTAGCTCAACAGGGACTACCATTAAAGACTAACTAGTCTTTAATCCTAATTAACTTGAAAAATAATTTGCTAGTATGGAAAGTGAACACTTATTCTGCAGGTTAGATTTAGGATTAGGATGTGTGTGTATTTTTTTTTTAAATGTATTATTTAAATATTTTTAAGAAACATTTAGTGCAGTGATTACAGATATGCTTCTCAATCTATTTTTAAATAAACCATATTTATTTAAAACAACAAATTATTGTTGTTTTCAGGTGCAGCCTTGTGACTCAAATCATTAATCATAAATTCTGCTTAAACATAAAATGTGAAAAGGAAGGAGCAAAGATCAAGTATTAGCAGTTCCTTAATTATAAACAATGTGAAAGCTGAGAAATCCACATTTAGATTCAATTCTAAACTCATCTTTAGCTCTGATCATTCCACTGAAGACAAGATTCCAAATTATGGTAATATTAAGATATCTTCAATGATATTTTAATGAAATTTTAAGTACAGAATCAAGTTATATGTAGCAGATGATGTCTGAAGAGTAAGTTATTACCCATATGCTATTAGTTATTCTGAATGGCACTAGTGACCACTACATTGTATGGCAAATTAGGTAAACATTAAACCAATTAGTGGTGGTCTGACCCTGGCTAGACATCAGGTGCCCACCAAACTGCTCTATAACTCCCCCTCTGTGTCTAATGTTGTACATAAGAAGCTGATAGTTGACAATTACAAGGAAGAATTTTAGCAAGTTGT
Source organism: Phaethornis superciliosus (assembly GCA_023637945.1). Classification (NCBI taxonomy): domain Eukaryota; kingdom Metazoa; phylum Chordata; class Aves; order Apodiformes; family Trochilidae; genus Phaethornis; species Phaethornis superciliosus. The sequence goes on along the minus strand of JAJQWJ010000001.1, from coordinate 149,968,877 downwards.
AGAACTTGCATGAGGTTATGTTTCAATGATAATATATCACCTCCTATTTAATATATTATTTAACGTGTATAGTGCCTATACTTGCAATTACAATGTGCTGATTCTCTCTTTCAATTATAGTGCATTTCTCTATGTATTCTATTTTTTATATATTACTATGCCTTCCTGACCTGTTTCTTCACAATTTCTTTCCCAAAATATCCTCTTCTTATCTCAGTTCCAGAAAATCCTTTCACCATTTTTTAGAAAAAAAAATTTTAACAGTCTCTATAAGTGTCATTTCTATGAGACATATATTGCACGGAGAGGACAACGAACTCAAATGCTTTTGTATTACTGAAAGTGATTATCAATGTCATTATTATGTTGTATCACAGAATCATAGAATCAGCTGGGGTGGAAAGGACCACTGAGCTCATCAAGTCCAACCATTGACCCACTATCATTGTGGTTACCAGATCATGAAGTGCCACATCAATCTCTTAAAAACCACCAGGGATGCAGAATCCATCACCTCCCTGGGCAGCCCATTCCAATGACTGCTCACCCTCCCTGTAAAGAAATTCTTTCTAATATCCAACCTAAACTTCCCCTGGCACAACTTGAGACCATGCCCTCTTGTCTTGCTGATAGCTACTTGTGAGAAGAGCCCAACCCCCCCTGGCTCCAGCCTCCTTTCAGGGAGTTGTAGAGAGCGATGAGGTCTCCCCTGAGCCTCCTCTTCTCCAGGCTGAACACCCCCAGCTCCCTCAGCCTCTCCTCACAGGACTTGTGCTGGAGTCCCTTCACCAGCCTGGTTGCCCTCCTTTGGACCTGCTCCAGGACCTCAATCTCCTTCCTCAACTGAGGGGCCCTTAATTGGCTGTGTCAGCTATATACAGGAAAAAAAAACAAAAAACCAAACAACTTTGGAAAAGTAGTGATAAAGAATAAGAATTACTGAAATTTGAATATTTAATTTAAACTTTTTAAATAGAGCTTATAAAACTATAATTCTACAAATCTGGAAAGTTATTTGCATAAGAAAAACTATAACAATACATGAGAAAATATATTTCAGAAAAATAAACATTTCAGGAAGATTATTTTGTTTATTTAATTCAGTTTTTCTTAATAAAAACACGGGCTTGTTGTTGCAAGACGAACCTTTCTTGGGGTATGACTCTCTGAAGTCAGACCGGTGCTCTGGCAGAAGCTGATGCCTTCAGGGTCAGTCAGTCTGGGTCAGTGCTGGTGCTCCCAACACAACCAACCTCTCCTCTGGCCTGCTCTGCAGTGAGCTGAGCTGGTGCTGGAGGCCAGGCCTTTATTGGCCTCCTGATCCTGCCCCTGCGCAGTTGGGCCCAGCCCTAACCAGGCACAGGTGGGCTGAATGCAGGCTCACACCCACTGCCTGCTGATTAGCAGCACCTGGGTGTTGCCTCATCTCACTACAGCTTGTAGGAACTTTTTCTTCATGTTGCCAGTTTCTGCTACTCTTCTTCATAATTAGGATAACTTTTCTCCCCTCAGTTTACTCTCTTAAAAGTCACTTTCTAATATTCCTTGAACATAACTTTCACTCAAATTCATGAAAGTCCTCTTATACACACATCTTGTTCTGATTTTGCTGCCTCCCTGCTCTCATAACAGAACATCTTAATCATCAGTTCACCGCTTTTGTCCTATGACTCCTGGTGATGCATTCTAGATTATTTGGTTTCAAGCCCACGTGTTGGGTCAAAAGGACTGGCAGCAGGGAGACACTTCATTTGCAGAACATATGAGAGATACGATGATCTTCCATCAACAAAGAGGCAAAAAAATTTGTATTCCTTGCAGACAAAAAATCTGTCCTCCTTTTTCTGCCAGTTGCTGGACACCAGTTGATCTGTCTGACTCTACAGCTGAGTCTTTAAAGAGAACCAAATGTCACTATCACCTCTGGAGAAGCTGATCTTTCCCCAGGGTAGTCAGAAGTTTATCTCTTAGACACCAAGACACATGTTGAACTGAATATGGGTGTATATGTGTTAGGTAACTGGAGTTCACTGAAATTAGAATGCTTAGATGCCTGATAATTCCATCCGCTTTCCAGCTTCAAAACAACACTGCTGGACTAATGTTGGCAGTAGATGTCACCATTTTTATCACTTTCACATTCATTCTTTTTTGAACATATCCATGGGCTGCCCAGGGAAGTAGTGGATTCTCCGTCCCTGGAGATATTTAAAAAGAGACTGGGTGTGGCACTCAGTGCCATGGGCTGGGAACCACAGCAGTAGTGGATCAAGGGTTGGACTTGATCTCAGAGGTCCCTTCCAACCCAGCCAATTCTATGATTTTATGATTCTACATCAGCTGAGAGTACACTATCATGGACTGGAGGCTGTGTAGTTACTCCTGATGGTTATGGACCTCATCATGTTAGTTTGCAGTTTGTTCTGCTTCCTGAGTGCAATAGGGCTCTAGTTTGGCTACTAAACTGATGGAAATCTACTTCTTTTTCTAAATATGGAAGTGAAACAAAATCTGAGAGCTAAGTCTTTCACTGCTGTTATTTTAGAGACAAGTGTATCTAGATGTGCAAACATATATATCCTGGTAAATCACATAATCACAGCATGTCAGGAGTTGGAAGGGAACTCTGAAGATCATTAAGTCCAGCCCCCATGCCAAAGCAGGACAAAACCAGGGTAGGTCATTCAGATATGCATCTGGACGGGTCTTGAAAATCTTCATAGGAGACTCCACAATCAATCAAACAAAAATAAACTTCCTTATGAGTATATAATCCATTTGTGATCTCTCTATATAGCTTAATTTGGAACCCATGATACTCAGATATTTGAATTAAGACTTCATGCAACATCTACATTCAAGTTAAAACTATGACCATTTGTTTCTTTATATAGATCAGCTTTAACAGTCAAGAACAGTGCTCCCAGCAAACAGATTCCATAACAACTTTAGATAGTTTAAATGCTCTGTTAGCTGGTCATTAATTGTTTTTTTGTCACTGTGATTTGGCAGGTCACACTATTCATAGTTTAAACAATATGATAGTGTTTGTTAGAAAGGGCACTATGCCGTATAACCTATCCTGTCTCCTGCAGAGCATGCAAGTCAGAACTTGCATGGGCTGATCAATCTATAGCAAAACTCTATTGTTTTGATATTTCTCTAGCTCCTGTGGTTCAAGAATTCTAGCTGATAGCAGGAGACCAGCTGCTTCCACAACTCCTGGGGAGTTCTGTTCGACGGTCTTCCAAGAGAGAGTAGCAACTTTCAATAGGTTTCCCTGAAAATATTTGTTCCTGACAACTTGCCTTTAGCTGTCAAACTGTAAAACTGCCTCTACCTAAGGGGTTGACTAGCCAATTTAGTATTCTATTTATGAAAGGAAAGACTTTAAAATAACAAATGTATTTTTTCTCTGTCTAGACGTAACAACAGGAAGCATGAGATATGACAAAAAATTATGCAGCATGCATTGCCTCTCTAGCAGATGTACAGGTGCACCTGGCAAGAACATTTTTGTGCAAGTCATAGTGAATTCCATCTTCTCATGATCTTTTGGTAAACACCTGTGAACTTCTGGCACATTTACCAGAAGTGATGAGGAACTTGGATAATCATCCTTAGCTCTGTGAATGATGCTGTTATTTGAGACTTTTAGAAACTTTGTACCAAATATAATTGACATCCTCTGTTCTTTTAGAAGAAGCGCTTTGTATTTCCAGCAGCCTTTATAAACCAAAAACATCAGTGTATTATCAACATTTTTCTCATACCAAGCCTCATACTAAAGTCAGTACCTCAGTGCTACTCTAACTACTAAGAAGAAAATTATTCTATCTCAAAGCCAGGACAAAACTATTTTTTTTTCTTTGCTTGCCTTGTTTTATCTTACCTGCCTCACGTCACTTTGCAATGCTTTGCCTTACTTATCTTGCCAAAAATCCCCCAAAACCTTTAGTTAGTGAACAGCATTTGATTCTTAATATTCTGTTATCAAAGTCTTTGAAATGTTAGTTGGTGTAAGCTGACACACAGATAGATCAGAGTTTCATCTTTCTCTTTTTTTCCTAATATAGAAAGTGTCACACACTATTCAGTTTGTGTACTTTTCTTCAGGAGAGAGGAAGACATACAAAGATGTTTAATCAGAGAACTACTGCTTTTTAAGTTTTGTTTTTTAGTTTTTGATTTTGGTTTTGGTTTTCTTTTTCATTACATAGATCCAACTGCCTGTCAAGTTTTCATTTAATCATAAATATCTTCTATTTATTCACTCTCACAATCATAGTCTGAACAATGTGTAATTTGGGGTTTTCATAGTCAGTAATGTTAGACAACCGTCAAAGTCTGTTATTTGTTTAGTCTTCATGAATGGTCCACTGACTTGGGAATACACTTCAAAATATGACACACTTTTTGTTTATTTGTTTTTGAGCTTGTTTCAGTTGTTTGTTTGGGTTTGGCTTGGTTTCTTTCTCTGTAGCATATAAGGTGGCATCCAGAACTCTACACAGTATTCCCAGTAGGGTCCTGTGAAACTGGAGTAGAGGGGGAGAACCTCTTTGACCAACCTGCTGGACACGTCTTCTGATGCAGCCCAGGATACAGTTGGCTTTCTGGGCTGCAAGTTCACATTGCTCATGTTGAGTTTCCCATCAACAACAGCCCCATAATAATGTCACCAAAGGCAAATATTTTTTTTCTCTGAACTAACTATAATATCCCAATTAAAAAGATTGCTTTGCACATTTCTATTTTTGGAACTGCAGTTTCAAGAATTGCATATAATCTGCATGGACTAAAAACCAAAACATAACAAAACAAATGTTTCAAAGTATTTATTACACATCTCTGGGACCCAATTAAAATAATTGCAAACAGAGACAGTTCATATAATGATATAATAGAATTTCACCTTGTCACAGTTTTGGCTACTAACTAGGCGACAGATTCCTTCTCTACCTACCCAGGAGAAGAATAAAAAGGAATTGAGGGAGTATTTGGGAGTCATTTTATACTGAGCACCATGGGAAGGAATACTGTGATTGGTCAATCTGGGTCACCAATTCTATTCTCTCCTCCCCACAGCCACAGCTGCTCCCCATGGTACCTGCCCCATCAACAGGCTGCTGGCAGTGACTGGTGGTGGCCCAGCAAGTTTTTTTATCCTTATTCTCTCAAACCAGGACATGTCTCAAGACATGTTTTGTTTTCAGTCTAAACTGTAATGGGTTATCTAACCTTAACATTAAACGATTTTGTTCATTTGAAGATACATTGTCTAAAAAATATGTATGCGTCCATAAAACACAGAAGAACTGTAATAGTAGGGTCAGTCAGGAAGTGGAATAGGGAGCTGGTTCATTTTTTAGATCTTTTTTCTTTCTTTTTTTTTTTTTTTTTTTTTTTTTTTAATGAAATCCACAAAGATCTCAAAGATAGAAATAGAAAAACAGTATTAAACTAAGAATAAAGGGAAGTGTTAGGTCCTATATTATTAAAGACAGTTCTAATTATTGCTCATCTGTAAATAAAAACTTTTCAAATCTAAAAATATCTAGAGATATTTAACCATTTAAATAATCAGTAAAGCACTTGCCCATTCAATTGGTGAACAGAGCAAATGCATAAAAACTGTAGATAGTGACAAAAAAATGGCAAGAGATCACGTATTTCCCCTAAGATTCATCTCTCCGGTTCTGATAGATGATCATAATTTTACAACCTTTCTAGAAAATTTGTTCATTTTCTTAACTATTCTGAAATTTCAAGCAATTTTGAGGATTCTTTTCTCCTAAAATCTACCTTGAGGCACACTTTTTTTTTACTAAACCTTAATCTTATTACCTACCACCTAGAACTCAACTATGTTTTATGGCCAGTAGATAGAAAGAGCCATTTTCAGGTGGCAGTTGCTCTCATTCTAGGACAACATATGAATAAAGACAGACAAAACACTGTCTTTAAGTATCCAGATCTGCCTATTGGTGATAAGAGTAATAGATTAAAGAGCATTATTTTTAGATATTTATCAAGATAGATCAATCTTCATGAACTCTGTCAGACTATACCATAAAAGAGAAAGCAAATCAACCATGAAAGAGAAAGCAGAAAATCGTATCAGCATATCTGGGAAGAGAAGCATTTCAGCCACCATAATCAGTATTCCAGACTCTTTAATTTCTACTTAGAAAAGAGAAGTAAGTCAAACAGATTTTGGTTTAGCAAACAATCATTCCAGGATGTTGTCTCAATACTAGCTAATGCAAGCTTTGGTATAAAAATGTGTGTGTCCATGAGATCTATGACCCTAGGAATAACACAGCTTTCATGTGTGGATAAAATAAGAAACAAAAAGACTAAGTAAAAAAACAGAATCTATGAGAATGAACAAACCACAGACAGCAAGAAGATAGTAAAAGAATAAATTATTTTTTATTTGGAAGAAAATTACTTTTTTAATGCAGATAATATAGCATCAAGAATTTAAATCTCAAGTATGAACACAAAACAAGACCTTATATATGAATATCTGTCACACTTTCATGACATTTGATAAACTGGAAACAGAAGGACAACAGAATAGTGAATTAATAATGTAGACTCAGAAGGTATCACACACTGAAAAAACAAGTAATATAATGTTTCCTGCTTTTTAAAGAATACTCCCAGTTCCTCCAGCATCACTCCACCTGCAAGATATTAACAGGATTGTGTACAATGATTTTAAGCTATTTTTGCTCGTAAACTTTTATGGCATTGTGTATGTGCTCTGCCCCAGCAGATGGTCTTTAATTATAATCTTCTATTCTGTGAAAACAATACCAAACAAGTGAGGATGTGCCCTGAGGTTGTCTGCAATATTTCATTGGCTGACCTGTCAGCCATTCACTGTATTTTAACAAGTGACAGAAAATAGCTGCAGGCAGTCTCTCTACTGATATATGTAGTACCAGATGCCTGGATGAGAATAGATAAGTCTGCAGGATCATTGCTTTGATGTTTGGTATTTGACAACACTCTAAAATCCTAGTGTTTGGAAGCTTATCCTACCGTTTTATACCAGTAAGGGCATGAAGGAGACAAAAATTGACTAAGGTGAGTGATGTACTGGCTGAAGACTGTCTAATTTCTGTAGCTGTACAGAACAATGATTATAACTGGGCCATGACGGATTTTAGATGAAATAAGTATTTTAATAGAACTTCAAGTATATGCATGAATGATAGCATTGACACTTATTTCAGTCCCCTGAAATGTGACAAAAGGATTGTCAAGATAGCTACTCAAAATGAAGCATTTTGGTATACATCCCCTAAGACAGAGGACATTTGGAAGAAAGATGTCAGAATAGCAACTCATAGCTCTTGTGATTTTTTTCCTTGTCAGAACACGAAGCAAACATGAGGTTTTTTTCCCCTATGTTTTTTCCACTGCCAACTGCACACAATTTATTTCTTAAAAAGATGCGGAAATGCCTTTTCAGTGTAATAAAATCTATTCTACATCCAAATATGTTTTTCCTTAGTTTTGTTTATTCTTTTCAAGCATAAACAAATAGGTCAGACATCACTTCTGTCCTTCTGTTTAAAAAAATAATATTATGTCATTCTGAATAGCTTATTGACACAAATGTCTACTGAAATTGGAAGGCTAGAGGCAAAATGATGTTCGCTTTGGGGAGAGTGATGGGACACTATAAAATGTAATCCTAAATACACAGAATAGAATAGTTTTTTTCCCTTTAGTGTAGGAAATATTTTTAGGCTTTATTGGCTGAGTGCATAAACCCTTTGTACACTTTCTGTTTCCTTTGTGTGTGAACTTAACCTTATTACTTATGATTGTTTTTTTTCAACGAAGTAAATGAATAAACTATTAATGGGGAAAAAATAGTAAATTCTAGTTACCACAAAGTATTATGCTGTGATTTACAGAAGTGTCACTTATTCCTTGAATTCTTAAAATACTGAGTCTTAATTGGAATTTAACTTGACCAGTTGTACAACTTAATATATCTTTATGTAATAACTACTGGTTACCTTTAAAACTGGATTAAATAAAGCCCAGAAGAGAGTAATAATTAGGAAAAATAATATATGAAAGTAAGACTGTAGAGTCCATATGTTCATGTTTATAGATTCTTTCTTACTTATGAGTGTACTGTGCAAGATCTTTTTCAGCTAATGGACTCAATTCAAGTGTGCAAGTGTTGATGGCTATTTTTGATGTTTTAAGGTTTCTGTGGCATCAACATTAGACTCACACATTACAAAGCACCTGTGGGAGAGTTGTGTTCATCTGGAGCAGCAGATGGAAGTCAGGAGAATACTTAGGGTCAAAAAATGGCATCAGACATCTTTGTCCAGGCAATTTATTTTTCCGAGACAAGAGAGTCAAGAGATCTTAGAAAACTAGTCAGATGAACATGTGCAGTTGTCTATAGTCCCACTGGCTGGCCCAGCACTGGATCCAGGACTGGTGATTTTCAGGTACCTCTCTAATGTATTTCTCCTGTTCTCTTTCTCTCTCTCTCTCTCTTTTCCTTCCTAGAATCAGTAAGTAAAACAATGCTTACCACAATTTTTTCCAGTTTTTTTTCACAGCTTGAACATACATGTATTGTGACTTTTGTAATCAAATTATCAGCCTTTATGGCTGTGCAGACTGAGCATATATTTTTTTGTTATTCCTTCTTTAGTTTTAATTAAGACTAGTGTTCAAAGGTAGACCTTTGGTATCGTTTCACCCTAGTCTGATCAAGGGCTATCTGATGGCCAAGCATTATCTCAGACTCTAATATTTTAATCTCTCTCTGCAGAAGGTCTGGTTTGAGACTAAGATTGAGTCTAGCAGCACCAAGGCACCTCTCTGAGGAGTTTAGAAAGCAAGGGGGTTCCATATAAATCTCCCTGGGTGTCTTATCCAGGTTGTGACACTCCCCTGAATCCACTTTGGGCAGGATGCATCCATGAGAATCAATCACACCCATGTGTCAGTTATTGTTTGAATCTTATTATTGATGTCAGTTATTAATTAATGGAGTAAACTAATATTCCTATAGCACAGAAAAAAATGTAAGTTAGAGGCCACATTCCTAATTGCCCTATGTAATACTGCTCATGGATTTGTCTTCTGCATGTATATACACACACACACATTTCTTTTGAAATTAAAATTGAAATAAGTTTGAGGTTTATTTTACACAAAATGTCTAAACAGAAGTCTCTAAAGAACAGGATGTCAAGACCAAGTTTTCTTTAAAAACAGATTTAAATATTACATTATTTTATAATAGACTGGGTGATAACAAAGAGAGTGAATAAATTCAAAATTATATTTTTGAATTTTGTTATAATAAAAAGTTATATAGCAACTCCTCACGTTCCCATTTGGAAACTGTGTCATTGATCCCAAATCTGGGGGGATCTTCCTGCATGGGCAGGGACACCTATCACTAGATCAGGTTGCTCAAGGCCCCATCCAACTTGGCTTTGGACACTTCCAGGGAGGGGGCAGCCACAGCTTCTTGGGCAACCTGTGCCAGTGTCTCACCACACTCATAGGAAAGAGTTTCTTCCTAATGTCTAACCTTAACAGACTTTTCAAACTCTTTGTGCAGTTATTTTATAGTAATAAAAATGGTTTTTGATCTGTGGGTAGAATCCATTACAGAACTATTTTTGTATGATTGGATAGGCATTCAACAAGAAAGGTTTGGTATAATACAGTATTATGGAAAGCAACACCTCTGGAGGATTACAGTGTGGATTTTTTCTGAGACTGCAGCTTTTTTATACCCTTATAAGATGTAATAAGAAGTGACACACAGTAGCCTGTAAAGCTACCTTTCTTTTCAGAGTTCTCTTTGTTGTATCTCATATCTAAAACCCCACTCTATGTGCCCAGTCCTTTACTATGCAACAAAATCAGTTTAAACCCATGGTCTACTGGTCAAGAACCTTATTTTACTTTTCCCCAGTTATCTTCAGCAGAGAATGTACTTGCTGCCTACAGATGTTACTAGTTAATGGGGGACAAGCCTATCAAGTCCAAGAAATTCTGATATTTAGTAGCTAGTGAAAAAAAAGTGCTTAAAATTTGCCATGTTTGAATTGCATTTTTATGTTAGATGCAATTTTCATATAGGAAAAAAAAAAAGATATTTTTTCTGGTTAAATTGTACTAAGTACATGAGTAAATAATACTACTCATCCTTCTTTTACACAACAGCCTAGTTACTGAAAAATTTCCAGATGACACCATACTAAGTAGTTCGACTTAGATGCTAGAGGGATATGTTGCTATCCAGAGGGACCTGAACAAGCTGGAGAAAGTTTCAGGGAAAATGTAATCCTTCTCTCCCTTAGGGAAATAAAAATGTTGAATTGTGAATTATGCCTGACAATGTCCAGCTGGGGGAATGTCACTGCTTTCACAAAGCTCCATGAACAGTCATTTGCAGTACTCCTTCCTCTCTGTTTCACAATAACTAGTTTATTTATGAGATATTTTTATTTTGAAAATTGACATAAGTTTGGATATTATTACTACTGTGTTTTGTTAGATAGGTAGGGAGACTACAATCTAAACTTTTACTGAAGTAGATTGCCATTAAATATGTGTCAAACTCAATTAAATTATCCCAATCTACAGTGATCTCCGAAACAAATATAAAATTTTCTCACATTTAATGAAACTATTTGAGGCTTTTGAAGAGATACAGCTGTTGAGAACCTGCTTAATACTATGTAATTTCATGTTTTTTATTGAAATGTATAAAATATTTTCTATTAGTTATGCAAAAAATGCTATTTGCATTCATTTGAAAAAAACAATTCCTTTGAAAACATCTATGATTTACAATGAAAATAAGAGTGACAAAAAATAAAATAACAAAACAAAGCCTCATTCTACATTGGTTTTTTTAGAATACAATTGTAGAACCAGGACTAAAGACATTAATCTTTTTCTATTCTCTTTAAGTATTTTTAATAACTTTTAAGCTATCTTTAGCAGTACATGATCTATAAAACTTAAATATTGTTGATAAGCATCAACACTTGTTCTAGCTGTGATTTTTTTTTTTTACACAACATCTAAATATAATGATGAACATTCATGAAATAAAATAACTATTGAGAGGTAACAGTTTACTTCATTTTATATGTTTTACAAAGCCTTCAATGTCTCCATTAGATACTTCTTTTGATAGTTTATTTTTTGTAAAAACATTAACAGTAGATTTTTTTTATTTGATTTTATCTTTTGTTAAAAATATTTGTTTATAGCATTTAACTTAGTACAGAAAGGTATAAAGGAAGAAAAAGGCTCATTTAAAGCCTAAATGCCTGACTTATATGTCCCCTAAAGTCGTCTGTGACAATTAAGCATTGAATGAGGATATTTCTGTTGTATTTCTGAAGTGTATAATGACAGGTCTGGCAATATTTTTATCAGTGGCATAGAAGGAAATATAAAATCATTGCTGAAAAATATGTGGATAATACAGGACTGGCAGAGTGGAAAATAAAAAACTATACAGAGCAGTCAAACAGAGTGGTCTGGGTCACTGCTTAAGCTGAGGTCACGAAAAAAAAACATGTTTTCAAGCTGTCAAAAAGAAGTCTGTCTAGAAGCCAGGAACACAAGTCATGCTTACTGTACAGAGAAATGTATCATAGCTGGTTATGACTGAAAAAACACTGTTAGAAACACACTTAGACAAGCTAGTAGCTTGACCAATATTTCAATCTTCAATTCAATTCAGGTTCAATTTAAACAACAATTATATATTTGCTTACCATAAGCTATGTAAAATAAACTGAGGCTCATTATTTGCTTTTGAAATCAAACACTCTGTGAGATAACTGAACAGCAAATTATATTGCAAAGGCTTGTTAAGTGCACAGAGCTTATCAATCAGTTCAAACACTAGCTTTGATATCAAGATTCTTTTGAACAACCACTTATAATTTCTTCACAGAGAAAAAAGCAGTATTATGAAAACGAATGTAAATAAATGTGAATTAGTTCTTTCATAAAAGCCTAAGTTTTTGAAACATCATCATATTTCATCTGCTTAAGTACCTTCAATGTGAGCATAATTTTTTGCAAATATGATCTTTTTTTTCCAAGATATCACATCATCATCATGGGTAAGTGATATTCAATACCTCTAAACATACAACACATGGTGATGAGAAAAGGATGAAAGGAAAATTAGCCAAATTTTCAGCATGTTCTGACTGTAATGAAAATGAACATGGAAAGCACGCTTTAATTGAAATCACACTGGAAATCTACCACTCTGTTGATTTAAATTTTCTATCTCTTTTGCTGCTGAAGCCCTCAGCCTGTGTTTTACACGTTTTTGCAAGCTTTAGGCAAGATGTAATGGCAAAATAAAGTGCAGATTTGTCATGAGTCTGTATATTTCCAGAGACAAGGATAAACTGCTGACTCTGTCAGTGCCTAGTAAGTTCTGTTGTATCATTATGCTCAACTCTGTGTCCCTGACCATGTACTGCAAAGGAAAGAAAAAAAAGATAGCAAGAAATAAGTAAAATGTTCTTTTCTGTGCATGAGGATCCCAGCCTCTTCATTTGTATTCATTTAATACAATGGACTCAGAATGATAAATGATGTTATCATGACTGACACTTTCACCATAATGAGGTCTTTTTGTCATGTATGGTCATCCTATACTTAATGACAAAACATTCATTAGCCACCAAGCTTATCTTGAGGCTACAATTAACATTAAATAGGGAATCTTTTTGTCGCAGTTGGGATGTTGTAATCACTTTTCCTATGCTTGTTCATTGCTGCCTAGCAATGTATAGGGGACAATGTCTAGTGAGAATCCTATAAACAATGTTTTAGTTTTATACAAGCATACGGTATGTGTTTGTCTGTGTATGGCACAACTAAGTGAGGAAAAGGAGTCCTAAAATAACTCTAAATAATCACATCTACCTTGAACACTGGATATGATGGTCCTCTCAATATATGCAATACTTGAGAATTCTTCATGTACACATCTCTTCTTTTGCATAAACAATGTTTCTGATGCAAATTCTTGAGAAGCATTTGTAACATTATATATTTACCTAAGATTTCTCTGTTAAACAAGCCCACGTGATTGATTAATTGTCCAGAGGTGTCTGGCTCTTCCTATTGGGTACATTTACTGTATCCAAATATATCAGGCTTGTGAGGTACGTAAAATTATGACAGTTGATATGACACAGCAGGTCAACTGCAATCTGCAATCTTTCCCCAGTACTAAATGCTGTTGTGACCATGCTGTCTGGGCATAGTCCGGAATCCTACTTCAGCTGATTCTTTGAGCAGTGGAGATGGACAAACTGACCTCCAAAAGCCCCTTGCAACTTCAGCCACTATATAATTCTGTGGCACTGTGCATAGGGTCCAAGGAAACAGGAAATTGTTTCTAGATGAAGTAATACAGGGCCAAGGAGTGAATCTTGTTTCTTTCTTTGCTTTCTAACTTTTTCAAAGATGTGTGAGACTCAAACTACCTCTGAAAATTTCTTTTCCAAACAGACTATACATACAAACAGAACCACCAGTTCTATTCCTGCTATGGTTTCAATGTATCCAGAAGTAAACTTAAAATCTGAGGGGTTTTTAACTAAATTGTGTCCCGATCCTTGTGCCCTTTGTTTATTTATTCATTTTTTCAATATCTTTCTCTGTTGTATTTCCTCTGACCTATGGTTCCTCAGGTTAGTCAAGGTCTTTTTGAAACAGTGACATTGTGTTACTGCTTTCCATTCTCCTGTTGAAAAATGCTATGAGAGCTGTACACCACATCTAAAGGTTCATCAATTTTAAATCTAGTTTTTTAGAACTATTTTATGACCAATCTGTGGCCCAGGCAATGGTTTAGCTTATTAATTTTATTTTAAAACCACATCTCTTGATGTGAGAAAATTTCTGAGACTCACCTTCCATAAAGATGAATCTTCATCTGTGATTTATCTGCCTTCATCAACAGTAAATATGCATATCTGAGAATAATTCAATGTTTCTACTCTAATGTATCCTATGTACTCTGTGCAGTCTTTTTAATCCCTGTTCATCTGTGAATCCTTTTTGCGTTTTGTATAGATACCACTTCTATTTTCTCAAAAGAAAATTTTATAACAAATAATTTTACTTTATGATTTGCCTCATTATGGCTTAAGATTTAAGATTGTCCACTTGCTTTTATTTGGACTGTTCTGTGTTAGTAGTCTAACTATAGTTTGAAGGATTTTATTTTCCTTATACAAGACCATGTCATGATATTTAGTAGAGCTCGGATTCATATGTTTGTCTTTCTATTTGCCTTTCCTTCTTTGTAGTTTTGGTGGTAAACTCTTGCTCCAAGACTCTAAAATACTGAACTTAAAATTAGGTATTCATACGGTCTGGTTTCATGGGTGAGCCTTAACCTTCCACAAAGGAGATGAATTTGAATATTTCTTGGTTATTAGCACACTGAACTTTGAATTTATCTGTCTGCTGTTATGAATTGCATCAAAATGTACTTTTCCTCTTGTGAATTCTCTAATGAGTTGTTCTAAGAAGCCTGTTTATTAAATGTCCACATTATTAGCAGTTGTGCCTTTCTATACAGGTCAACAGGAAAGGTCAGTCTTCTGTATTACTGTGTTTTTATGGCATAAGAATTTTTAAAAAACCCTCTAAACTATCCCACGTTCTTAATATCCATAATTCAAGCACTGTAGAGTTGCACAAAAAAATTACATAAAACAAGGGATCAGGTAAGGATGAACCACTTGGAAAAGTGTTAATTCAAAAAAGGGAATAATTCAGTAATCCTGTGCATCAGGATGTGACTAGCAAAACCAGAAATGAGCATTAGACAAAAGACATTCAACTGACACAAGTCTACATTTCTCCTTGAAATTTAAACACAAAACCAAAATACTATGCAACAGACTTGCTTTTCTCTGGGCATAGAGCCACATTAGTTCTAATTCAATATCTACCATCAGCAACTCTTGGCTACTTCAGAATAAGTATTTGTAGTGCTGTAGATATTTTAAATTAGGAATACATTTGCTAAGAAATGTCCATGGGAAATTAAATAACACTGGTCTCGGCAGTGACTAATGGCCTATTTTTTCTACTTTGGCATGACTTACTTTGGTTAGCCTTTTTCGTATTATGCTGTTGTTTCAATAATTTAAAAAAAAAAAGTAAAAATTGGTGGACATAGAGTTGAATATAAGAGACAAAGTTATGTCTTATGTTCAAAGAGAACCCCTCCATAAACTTGAGTCAACAAGTAAAATAAATACAAATGAAGCATTTGTGTGAAATAAATTTTATCAGTAGATAAAATTATGCTGAAATTTCTACTCTCCTCCTTTAGCGTAACTGTGAAGGATTAGCAGAAGGAAAGGTCACATAGAAAGGCACTTAAGAGTTGGGTCACAGAATATATGACCATATGACATTGTTATTGTCTTTACGTGACTGTGTATGGAAATTTAATATTTGAAAACTGCAAAACATGTTCTTCTCTCCATGTATGGGAAGTCTGCGAAAGTTACAGACATGTGAATAAGCTTCAAGCAGTATTAATGCTCAGTGAGCCTTGTGGAAGTCATGGTGATTGCAACTTCAAGGGAAAATTGCTTAACCTTGATCGTTGCTAAGACAGAGTACATATAATTAAGACTCAGATTAATTCTGAAACATATAGTGGTAATTATGTGGCCTTTTGTAAGTGCAGAGACAAGCCTCTTTTGGGGGTTCTTGCAAGATTTTGGCTGATATTTGCATAGCCATGCTAGAAGAGAGCAAAAAATCTGAAGACAACTAGAATATGCCCTGTAACCTTTATCCTTTAAAAACTTAATTGGTATTCTTATTAATTTTAAAACCCTTCTGTTTTCTTCACTTTTTATCAGGAATTTAAGAGCTCAACTGTACCAAATTATTTTTAACAGAATTGAGTCATACTTTTGACAGTGAGACATTATCAACTCCACAGTCTATGACTTAGTCAAAATCTTATGGAACTTCTTTGCTCTACTGTGAACCCTAATTTACTGATTCCTGTAGTCTTATTTTTATTTATACTTAACAATTTCCCTGAATTATTATGTTTTTTTCCCTTGCTACTACCCACTTGTTTTCACATTTCACAGGTTAAATAAAGCTTTCTAGTTAAAGAATTTTATCAGTGGAACCAAACAAAAACTTTTACTAAGTATAAGTTTAATTAAGCAATAGTAAGGAAATTAATCTGATTGTATTAGAATTTACAGTTTTCCAGGATAAGCCAAGATTAGATGTCAACACAATAGCTTTCCTTTCTTAACATTTTTGGAAATGTTTTGATTTCACTAAATCAAGGTGTTCAGACTCTTCTTTCTATAAAAAACAAATATAAGAAATCCACCATGGGAAATTAGAACCTTTTCTTCTGAAAATTAAGAAAAGAAAAGATGCACAACTTTTATTTTCCATTTCTCCCTAAATAAACTTTCAACTAAATGTATATAATTTTGTTTCCTGAAATTTAAAGAAAAATATCTAAAAATCTGAAAAAATTATGTAGTTCTTAAGAATATTCCATGTGTTGATTAGTCCTGTCTAGCTTACATGTTTTCTCTGTTATTTATTATTGTACTCTAGCAAGTGATTAATGTAACTAGCAAGTGTTTCTTAAATTAAATATAGTCTATTGATTATTTGAAAAAAATGTTTAGAATTACTTCATTAATGTCTTATCTTTTTCTAAAGTTGACAATTTAATTATTAAATAAATTTTAGGGAAAAAAAATTGAAAGTTTAACTCTAGCCTAGCCTTGTATAATAATTTCTAATACTTAAGAAGTCTCAATTATAGAGAGCATTTAATTAAAAGTAATATAAAGTCAACTTAGAGATAATAGCTCACTTTCTTGTTTCAACACTGCAGTTCTATGATTTATTGCACAATAACTTTTTATGAAAGGTTTAGTTCTTTGGTCCGCTTGGTCTAACATTCCTTAGGACTGTTACCATTTAACCCTGGATATTAAGCTATGAAATGGATTTATATGGAGAGGTATGTTAGTTGACCACACAACACAGCTTGGTGTCATCAGCAAACTTGCTGAATGTACACTCAATTACACTGTCTATGTCCCCAATAAAGATTTTAAACAACACCAGCCACAGCCCCAAAGTTTAAAGAACTCTACTAGTCATTGGTTGGCATTTGGACTTTAAACCATTGACTCTCTGAGTGCAACCATCCAGACAATTCATTATCCACCATGTGGTCCATCTATTGAATCCATATCCTTCCAATTTTGAGACCAGGATGCAGGACAGTGGTAAATGCTTTGCAGAAGTCCAGGTAGATGACATCAGTTGTTCCTGCCTTGTCCACTGACACTGTCACCCCATGATTAAAGGGCAACATATTTGTCAGGCTTAATTTACCCATGCTGAAGACGTATTGGTTGCCAACCACCTCCGCATTTTCAGTGTGCCTTAGCAGAGCCTACGGAAGGATCTGCTCCATGATCTTGCTGGCCACAGGGGTGAGAATGACTGGCCTGTAGATCCCTGGATCTTCTTTCCTTCCCTTTTTGAAAATGGAGGTTATGTTTCTCTTTTTCAGTAATGAGAACCAGACTACCATCACTTTTCAAATATGTTGGAAAATGGCTTTGAAACTTCATCTGCCAGTTCTTTTGGGAGCCACAGATGGATCTTTTCAGGTCCCATGGACCTTCTCTTACTAAGAGTCTTAGAATCTTTAATATGTTCCATCAATTGCACAAAATATTTCAATGTTCTCACTTCCCCTTAGCTATTCAGCATACATTTTTAAACATAAAAATAACAAATTTAGATTCAGAATTTAATTTGAAATGTAGTAGTGCCTTCTCAGCACTGATTCTGTATGGCATTTTTCTGTCTTTTGTACAAGGGTAGCATTAGCCAGAGATATCTTAAAACACTTCAACTGTAGAGCTGAAATTATTTATTTATTTGTTTATTTATTTTAATCCCACCAATTTTGTTCTGAGGTTTCTGTAAGTCTGAGGAAATTTTTAGAAATCATGGATAGGAGTGAAGATGTGTCTTCCTTTGTCTAGTTTGTTTAATTTTAGCCTTTCTTTGATAGTCATAGGTCCCCACAGTACCCTGCAAATCACTTTGCCTTCTCACAGGAACTACTAACATTGTTTTCCCTACCTGCAAATGCTTCTCTCATTTTCCTGTAGGATGGTTTTTTTTTTACCTTGCAGAAGTGGATAATCTCAAACAACTGGTAAAAGAGAAGTGAAGAGAAGGTACTATAAGGGAAATATGAATGTGAAAAGGAAGAAAATCCTGTCAGAGCTTTATGAAGTGCAGAGATCATTTTTCTAATTGTAGTGAGGAAGGACTATATACCTTGCTTAAATCTGACTCACACTGAGTACAGCAGAGGATTAATTGAAATGTGAGATAGTGGTGATTTTTTTGTTTTGCAGTTAAACCTAGAACAACACATCAGTGTATCCTCTGGCATATTTGTTATTTGAGATATATTTTTAATTTGTATATTTCACTAATTTTCTGAACTAATTTTCAGGTTTTATTGTGTAGGCATAAGCATGTAAGCATGTCGTTAATGTAGCTAAGTAAAATTGCATTTGCTTTAAATGGATTTAGCTCACCAAACGATCTAGTGATTTCTGTTTGATTAGTGTTATCTAATCATGCCATGATCATTGTTAGATAAATAGCTATTGAGCTATCTCAGGGTGTGGGCCTGTGAGTGGGGGTCAGGATCAGTCCTGGTAAGAGGAATCACCCAGAACTCTCACCCAGGATGGTCTGGAAGGGCCATGGATGTGGGGACAGGGACAGGCCCTGACAGGCTGGGGTGCCATCCCATGGATGAGGTTTTCAGTCCAGACTATCAGGACCACAGGCAAGCAAAGTCAGGGTGAGAGCCCTGGCTGACATGAAGGTCCCAAGTAAAGAGGGAGAGCTCCTGGAAGGTTTTTCCCATCTTTTTTTTTTTAACAACTCTTCACACGAGTTTCAGGACAGATGGTTGTATATCAGGCTGCTTGCTCAAATCCAAGGGTGGGTTCTCAGGGTCCTGACACAGCCTCTTTAGACATGTTTACACAGCTGTTCTTTATCAAAGAGAATCATAGAATCACAGAATCATTAATGCCAGATTGGAAGAGACCTCAAGGATCATCCAGTCCAACCTATTATCATTATTGTTTATACGATATGTCCCAGCACCCCATTGAGCTAAGACATAAAACTTTCCAAAGTGGGGGAATCTACCACTTCCTGGGAGACCATCCCAATGTGTTACTGTGTCATCACAAAAAATTTTCCTCTTCTCCCCAGAAGCAACTTGTGCACATTACTCTTTGTCTTACCCATGCGACTCTTTCTTTATAAACAGGGAGTCTCCATCTTCTTTGCAGTCTCTCTTTAAGTACTAGAACATTGTAATAAGGTCTTCCCTAAGCCTTCTTGTCTCAAAGTTGAACAAACTCAGTTTTCTCAGTTTTTCTCTCATACTCTCCTGGTATGGCAAGTGCTCCAGTCCTCTGATCATCCTCGTAGCTCTCTCTGGACTCCCTACAGCCTGTCTGCATCCTTTTCGTAGAGTGGTCTCTACCTTCAGTTCTAGAATGCCAAAAGTAGGAGACTGTTTTTAAAGGAAAGGTAGATTGAAGGAAAGCATCAATAAGAATGACTGGCACCAAGCACAGGAAGTCCTGGTAACAGGACAAAACCTGCTCAGAGCTATTTTAAAATTTCTCCACGTGCATTTCCTGGCACCAGGCCCTGCTGTATTGTAGCCAAGATATGTGGTGAAACTCCATGAAGCTGAGAGTAAGGCATCACACAGTGTTATAATTTATTTTAGGAAGTTTATCAAGAATACAAAATACTTTGGTTATGTGATAGAAATTGGAGACTCAAATCCATATACTTCTATATTCTGGTCACACAATCACTTACAATAAATGTAAAAATAAGTAAATAAAGCAGAAAATGACTCTTTTTGATGGAATATTTTCTAACAGATTAATAACTTTATACAATCTTCCATGTTTATTTTTTACATTATTCCTTTCAGATATTTTTTATGATGTGCAATTATTTTAAAATTATTTCCTTTCATAAGCTTCTTGATTAATTTGGTCATCCCCAAAATACCTTCACTCTGATGGAAAATTCCTATCCTCAGTCCTCATGGCTAAAATAATTAGACCTCTTCCTTGGCAGGTTCTCTGGAATATGATCCCACATAATAATCTACAGAGAATTTAAGATGACAACCAAGTCAGATTCTCTCATGTCAGAACTGCAGAACTGCAGTTCTGCCAATATGATAGTGCAAACAATGAACACACATGCAAATATAAAATTACAGTCATGCAAACTGCCATAGATTTTTCAGCATGTTTCTGCCATGACATAATGCAAATTCATACTTCTATTGGAACTTGACATGAGATTATACAAAATTTAGGTTATCACAAAAATAAATCTATATTTAGTTTGCATAGTCTTCCTTGTCAATAGTGTTATTTAATCAAGAGTCCATTTGTTTTTAGGGTAGTTATCACAAAATTAGCTTTCAGCCAAATCTCCTTTCTTTAGATAACACTAACACTGCTTTATTTATAATTGTTACTAATTTTATTGCTCTCAAAACACTGACAAAATAAAGAGCACCCTCCAGCATTATTAGCTGTGTCAAAATGCTGAATGGTACTTGCAAGTCAATTTGTATTCTAATTATACAGCTTGAGAAAGACTTTGTAAAGTTTGGATCTTGCCAATATTTTAAAGTATTTATTTAAACTTTTCCTATATATGGAGACATAATAGACAGTTTTTAACAAAAGCATCCTGTACATACAGATATGTATTAAGATGCAGATTAACCTCTTAAGTGCCTCAGTCAAAACAGCTCTTTTGGAGAAGTGTTTAATTTTTTATGTCTAATTAATATTATTATTAATAATAATTATTACGATTACTATTATTAAAATAATTTACACGAAGCAAAGAACATATTTTATTTTTTGCTTTTTGTTGCTGCTTTTAAATCCTGAAAGAAAGATTTTGTTTTATTTCATTAAATCTTCACTTAAACATATTATGTGTATGGCATTGTATGGTTTACATGTGTGGTCTTTGTATTATTCTTTTCTCTTATGAGACTGAGTGGGTAATGTGGATTTTCCGGAAAAGAGAAGATTCCTCCTTTCCTGGTAAGTAATTGAGCCTGCTGAGTAAATATAGCAAGAGCAGTGAAGGTAAATATAGCAAGAGCAATGAATATTCCTTGAAAGCAGCTGAAAGACTGCATGCAGATCAAGAGAATGTTGATGAGACCAGGAAAGAGAAAGTAAAGCATCAGAAGCAAACAAAATAAAACAAAGCAAACCAAAAAACAAGAAAAAAAAAACAAAAACAAAAACAAAAAAAAACAAACAAAAAATCCCAAATCCTATGAAAAAGAAATGCACAGTTAGCTTCAAACTAGTCACTGAAACTATTCACTATTCACTAGTCACTATTTCAGGTGACTGAAATAGAATCACAGATTTATTTGGGCTGGAAAAGACCTCTGAGATCATCAAATCCAGCCTATGACCTAACATTACCACATCGGCTAGACCATGGCACTAAGTGCCACATCCAACCTTTTCTTAAACACTTTGAGGCATATGACTCCACCACTTCTTCTGGAAGTCTATTTCAAAACCAGCTATGAAATTATTTTACGTTTTGTTTCTATGCTGTCTTCCTTGTTCATTTCAAGTTATTTAAAATACAACTTCTTTATGGCATATGCTTGATTTATTTTAAGATGCCTACATAGCTTAGGAAGGGCATCATATTGTTGTCTTACCCTGGGAGCCAAAACACCTCCTGTACTTCCTACTTCTGGGAAACCACAATGTTCACAAAGTACAAAATCATTACCATAAGACATCAATCATCATAGGCTGTTTTAGCCTCAGATAGATTTTAATCTACCTTTAAAATGCTGTGGAGTCTATATGTGGTGTTATCATTTTGTCAATGTGTTATCAGATGTCACATTAATAAAGACTGTGATCTCTGTCAGGTGGTCTTTCTTAGATATTTTTCGTCAGTTTATGTCATGATTTTTAGCTGATCTTTGGAAGTGTACTATATCCCAGAATAGATAAAACATGAGTTAAACCTAAACCAAGCCCTTAGAGTTAATAACAATGATGAATTCGATACCTGCAAAATTTGTATGCTTTAGGACAAAATATCAAGATATCGTCAGTGTTAAATTTTATACTATACTATATGTCTTAATCTAGTTCTTTTAGAATGTACAAATATGCACAAGAAAACCATATTTTTAAAATAATAAATGTAAAAGTTTAAATCTCTCTATAGAGATTATAAACTACACGTCATAGAAATGCAGCTGAAATTCAGGAACAAACCATTTCTCATTCCACTGTCCTTAAACCAGGATTTATGGTAAATTTCCTGCTTCTAAATTTATGAGTATTGGTAATAAAATGGAACACCTGCAATGTCAAATTTATAACGACCCTTATTTAAACATCTTTAAATTTCCTTAAAAGTGCTTATTGTGACGTTATATTTAACACATAGCTTTGCAACCAGGATTCTCATTTCAGTATCAAATAAAATTATCTTTATTCTGCATATTCCATAACTTCTTAGGGAAGTTTGGAGGAAAGTGTTTCATAGAAACGTAGAATGGTTTGAGTTGGAAGGGGCCTTAAAAATCATCTAGTTCCAGCCCTCTTGCCACAGGCAGGGACACCATCTGCTAGGTGAAGATGCTCAAAGCCCCATACAACCTGGCCTTGAACACTTCCAGGGAGGAGGTGTCCACAACTTCCCTGAGCAACTTGTGCCAGTGTCTTACCACAATCACGGCAAATAATTTCTTCATAATATCTAATCTAAATTTACTGTCTTCAAGTTTTAAACCTTTGCCCCTTGTTCTCTTGCTACACACCTATGTAAAAAGGTCTTGCCCAGATTTCTTGTAGACCCCCTTCAGATATTGTAAAGCTGTTATAAGGTCACCACTTATAAGGTCACCACTATAAGGTCACCACTATAAGGTCACTGAACATTTACAGCTTCCTCAGACTATCTTCATAGGGGAGGTGATACAGCCCTCTGATCCTTTTAGTGGCTCTCCTCTGGACCTAATGAAGGAGCTCTATGTCCTTCCTGTGCTGGGAACTCCAGAAATGTACACAGTATTCCAGGTGAGGTCTCACAAAAGCAAAGTAGAGGGGGAGAATCACTTGCCTTGACTTGCTTTCTTCCTGAGCTGCAAGCTCACACTGATGGCTCATGTTGAGCTTCCCATCAACCAAAACCCCTGAGGGCTGCTCTCAATCCTTTCTCCTCCCAACCTGTGTTCATGCATGGATTTGCCTCAGCCTAGATGGAGGACCTTGCACTTGGCCTTGTTGAACTTCATTCAGTTTGCACAAACCTATTTCTTGAGCCTGTCAAGGTCCCTCTGGATGGTATCTCCTTCCCTCCAGTGTGTAGACTTCACCACACAGTTTGGTGTCATCAGTAAACTTGGTGAGGGTGCACTTTGATTCCACTGTCCGTATCGCCAACAAAGATGTTAGATAGCACGGGTCTGAGTATTGATCCTTGAGAAACACCACTTGTCACATGTCTCCATTTGGACATTGAGCCATTAATCACAACTCGTTGGATGAGATAATCCAGCCAGTTTCTTATCCAATGAGTGGTCAATCCATCAAATCTGTACTGTTCCAGTTTAGAGACGAGAATATTGTGCAGGACAGTGTTGAATGCTTTGCACAGGTCCAGGTAGATGATGTCTGTGCCTCTGCCTTTGCCCACCAAGTCTGTGACCCCATTGTAAAAGGCTACCAAATTAGACAGGCAGGACAGTGGAGCTGTGTTGGCTTTCATCAGTCACCCCTATTTTAACCGTATACCTTAGCAGAGCCTTCAGGAGGATCTGCTCCATGATCTTGCCAGGCACAGGTGAGACTGACTGGCCTGAAGATCCCTAGGTCTTCTTTCCTTCCCATTTTGAAAACAGAGTCCCTTTTCCAGTCAGTGGAACTTCACCAGACTGCCATGGCTTTTCAAATATAATGGGCAGTGGCTTTGAAAATTTATCTACCACCTCTTTTGAGAGGTGAATCTCATGAGGTCCCATTAACTTGTTCACCTTCAGGTCCTTTTATATGGTCTCAAACCTTCTCTTCATCTACAGTAGTGGGATCTTCCTTTCCCAGTCCCACCTTTGGCTTCTGTAACTTGGAGGGTGTGACCAGAGTCCATGCCAGTGAAAACTGAGGAAAAGTAGTCATTGAGTACCTTGGCCCTCTCTACATCTTGGATGACCATCTCTCCTGTTTTCTTCTGGAATGGACCCACATTTTCTCTAAACATTGACATACCTATAGAAACTTTTCTTGTCGTTACTAACCTTCCTTGACAGATCAAATCCTCTCTGTGCTTCCACTTTCCTAACCTTTTTCCTGTTCAGAATAAAACTATGTTACACTTTCAACACTTGCAGAACTTAACTCAGTATAATACTTGGGGTGCATACTTGCAATTGCATTTTTACCCCTAAATTACAACTTTGATAGCTTCCAGTTGACTATGTTTATTGCTCCCTTTATGGATTAATCCAAGTGGAACTGTTTTCTGACTATATTTTATAATCTAGAGGTCATCAACATCTTGTGCTTTGTGCGTTTTTATATCACTCATTATTTTATTACACAAAATCTCACAACTATTTATTTAGAGGATCCCTGTCACAGTAGCAAAGGATCTGGCTGAATGTTTAGATTTTTATAACTGTTTGGAAGAAACAAGAAGAAAGCTGAGAATATTAAATATCTAAAGAAAATGTGTGTTATAAACATAAAATGCCATAATTTCATGTGTTTTCATAGCCAGAAGAAATATGATTAGTTTTGTTTTCAGTCAATTATTCAGTTATTTATGTCTCTGTATAATCTCTCTGGCTTTTAAAGATATTGTTCTCCTCTAGATGTTATTATTCCATTTATATATATATATATATTAATGTTTCTAGTTTTCTGTTTTTTCCTATGCTTATGCCATGGATA
The DNA here is from genome assembly GCA_023637945.1 of Phaethornis superciliosus. NCBI lineage: Eukaryota > Metazoa > Chordata > Aves > Apodiformes > Trochilidae > Phaethornis > Phaethornis superciliosus. The sequence goes on along the minus strand of JAJQWJ010000001.1, from coordinate 149,943,696 downwards.
TTTAATTAGTCCAACTTAAAAAGTTAGTTTCAAGTTCAGGATTGATGGAAAAACTGATTTAGGGATTCCCTAAACTATTTGTAAGGTTCTAGTAAATGAGTCTGCATGGTCAACCCATCTGAGTTAGTAATATATGAGATAGGAATAGTGCTGTCAGATTAGTATGAACATAGATATGGTATATGTTGCAAAAATCATCTCTCCTGTTTAAATATTAGGTTTTATGAGCTCTGATTTCCACTCCTTTGTACCCTGCACATTATTTTGCAGCTACTTAGACTATGTTCTAAATGCCTGGTGAAGAGAATGACAACTTTCCTAAGGCTTTTGCACATCTGAAAAAAACTGCATTCTTTTGAAAGCACTGGGCAGTTTTCTCAAAACTTTATGAATGTATTGTTTTGAGAAAGGAAGGGTGTTCTAAATCTATTAACAGTGCCAGTAAACATAAAGAAAATCTTGGAAGTAAAACTCAGAAGATAAAATTTAATATTATAATTTGTACATGTAAGGTTGTTCTTAGACTAAGGTTGTTCTTGGTATTCTAATGAAAGGTAAAAATTGCTCTGTAAAAAGTTTGGAATTTGAAAAACTTTCAGAGACTAATGAAGATCAGGTTAGACTGGGATATGGAGAAAATATGTCACTTCCCTCAGCCCCAAAGAAAAGAAAGCAAGCCTTCACAGCCAAAGATATACCAATTCTTCTTACTCAGGAAAAAGATGTAGATACTTAAATTTTACTTTTTAATACTTGTGATCAGTGCAGTCAAACTTATATTTTTAGTAACTCTAGGTAGAAGTTATATGTATGTCTTTCATGAAACTGACTTCTATATGATGTCTGCTTAATATGGCAGGTAGGAGAAGACAGGCTAAATCACAATGCTAACAATGTTCTCACCTCATCTCCCTCTACTAATAACCTTGTGCAAAACTGATCTGTGAAATGCACAAGATTATGCCATTTAAATTACAGGGTTTTAAGGAATTCAGGGTGTTAAATAGCAATTATTTGAATCAATATTTCTGTCAAATGTGATGCACAGGCTTCTTTGCCACAACATATTTGCATCTCAATGGGAGGGAATACTTTGTTCTGCTGAACATGATGTTTATATCTGCTATAAACTCCATGTTCAAGGAAGGGCAAACTGAGGAAGATTGGCCCATTTATTGTGTTATTTCCCCTCTGTCTCTTGTTCTCTTTTAACTTCCATGTACATCACAGAAAAGATATTAAATGAAGCTATATATTGTGTCTGTAGCTTCTGGAAATGCAAGGATAATTTAATAATAGAAAAAGTGTTACTTAAACATTTTCCTCCATATTGCTTTCAGTAGGTATCCTGTATGCTTGTTGCCGTACGCTCTTCACTATTTAGAAGCTGCTGCAGTATAGTGATGTTCTCTGTCTGTACGCAATTTCTGAAGTACCTGGGATCAAAAGTGCCATAAAAATGAAAGGTACTGTCACAGTGTATTTTGCTTCACTGGAGAAGCTGCATCAGGAAGATTTTTTTATTGGGTTGTCTCCTAGGTAACTGTGATTCACAGAAATGATAGTGACTAGCACTCTTTAAATGGGACTGTAAGTGGTACAACTACAATCTAATGAGGATAAAATCAGAGTGCCAAATTGGGTAATGGTGATTAACCATGTACTAAATGGATATGAAGTTGTAAGCTCTGTCTTCTTAATATGCACACATTTCCAATTTGATATGAAAGGCTACATCTTCCAAGATTCTCAGGAGGTTTTGGTAACAATAAGCAGTTACTGCCCTATTATGCTTAAGCCTCTACATTTCAATTTTGTCATATATATCCTAAGTTAAATGATACAGGCAAATGTTTTGTTGTATAATTGTAGCAATTTTCATGGTAATAGGGTCTCGATTCAGAAAAGCAAATAAGGAAAATCTCACTTTTCTTGTTATTTCTGGAGGACAATTCACACATTTGAAGTTCATATTTGCATATTATGATGAGAAGCCTTGGGATAATCAGATGCTATATTCCTCCTCCCACTGAACCACTACACCAACACAAACTTCTGCTTTCCCTCACTTGTACATAACACCCTGCCTTCATCGTTACTAAAACAACTAATTTTAAAAGGCAGCTCCCTATTTGCCAGGTTCCACATAAGAAACAGGTCACTGAAAAAGAGACAACAGATTGTACCATGTATTCTCTGGGATATCAGATCAAAGCCAAACAACTTGTCCCTGATTACTATCACCTGTCCTTATCAGCAAGGGGAAACATGACTCTTGTATTACCCTCCAGACTACAGCAGCAGGGCCATGGTCTGTTAACTGCTTGATTTTTTTGCTGTTGCTGGAAAAACGTAAACGTATCTAGGCAGCAGAAATAATTCTCCATTTAACACAATGGAAAAAGACCATTGTGTGCTAGTGAAGAAGCTGAGAAATGCGTCAGTAAAAGGTAGGTTACTGCCACAAAAATTAAGTTCACTGTAGTTCTACATAATATAGGTACAGATGAAAGATATAATCTATCCGGAGAGATTATCTTCCTCTGTTGCCTGAGTGCTATAAAAAAAAAATACATTTTAGGTGCTTTGCAGGAGTACCTTTGGAAAAAAAAAAAAAGCCCTAGATTTGGACCAGAGGTTAGATCTTTCATCTAGACAACTTCACTTGAAAATAATACAAAATTCCTGTCACTGTGGTGTATGCTAACATATTAGACTGTCTTTTTCTACACATGGTTGTTTAATCTTGCAGCTACATGATTTCACTATCTGTGAGAGTCTATCCATCAGTACAACTCTAGAAGTTTTTCCTACATATATATAATTTATAGATATACTTATATATATGTATATATAAGTATATATATAAATAGTCCTAGTATATATATAAATAATCCTGATTTTATTAAATAACAGGCACTGTGTTTCAGGATTTTGTGTCTGTCATCTTTGAGTATTTCAGTCTAACAGTGAATGATATTTTCTATCAATCATTTCAACTTTTTGCTGATATCTTCTCATGTTTCTTAACACTGATTGAAGTCTTATGCTACATACTAAGACTGATTTCTAAGAATCTTGAATATTGTAAGACATACAGCACTATAAAAGTTACAGTGTCCACATTTGTTGCTTTGCTTCATCCAGTACTTAAACACGGGGCTCTTCATTTACAAGTGTAACAAATTCTGTGCAATTCAGGGAAAAAAGACAGAGCAGAGGTTTCTTTTATTGATCAAAACATAACTGTGTTACAGATTTAGTAATCTCTTTAATTCCAAATTTTTCAGCAAAAACATTTAATAACAAACATCAGTGGAATTAGACATTCAAAAAGAAAGATTAACTGACACGAATTAGTTATCATCATAACTTATTCTGTAAAAATGTGCTACAGAAAATGGAAAATTATCTGAATAATTTGTAATAAATTTGCAGTTCCTCTGCTTGGTATTGAAAATGTTATTATGGTGTAGTTGTCAATACCTTCAAAAGCAAAGCATTCATTGACTGACCTATTTTGTTTTGTTTTACATAACAAGTCTGGAAGACATTGAAGGAGGAATAAATTAGAGGGGGGCAGTTGTGGTTTTCTGTTGTCTTTTTTTTTTTTTTTTTCTTTTTAATTTATCAGTAACTATTTAAAAAGATGATGTCTATCTAAAACTCTATCAAAATATATTCATCATCTATCCAGACTTAGCAGAAACATCTATTATTTAATGCAATGCCCCAAGGTGATAGCACAATTGAAAATAAAATTAAAATCAGGATTTTGATAAAAGTTGATTAGGCTTTGCCTCTGATTTAAAGACTTTAAAACAATTTCGTTCCTTCTATTTTATTTAACGTCCAAACCACCAAGTAGTACAAATTGTCAAAATTGTCTATGAATTGAGTAAAAAGAATACACAGTAATAATAACTCTTCAAGTGTTTAAACTATCTCTGATAAGGAAAGAAAAAATAAAAATCCATACTTTCCACCTTTAAAATTCAAATCTTGTTTTACAGTCATTTTTAATGTGAAATTGGTCTAGTCCAGCTCATTATACTTCCAGCTGGAAGACCCTATTTTGTTGGTGAAGCAAAGAAAATTGAGGCTGATGCAATGAAGAAATGAGCTTAACATCCAGAAAGCGTTACACATTTGCTTTGTGCTGGACTGTCTGATGCAGAATTAATGTTTCCTGTGCAAGTAGTTGTTCACCTCTCATCTTGGTAGTACATGAGAAGCTATTAACCTGCTCTTCTCATATCAGGGTTGATAGTGTTTTAATTCAGTAAAAATACAGAAGAAATAATCACAGGTTTATTTAAGCCTGAGGTTCGAATTAAAAATACATAATAATAAAAAAAAAAGAATTTTAAGTCCTCAGTACTGAATATACCTTTTATTATGTTCTTTACCTACCATTTTTTTTGCAGCTGGGGTACTAGTATGGCCATCTCAGAAGGCATCTTCATCTCTGTGAAGGGTGCTCTGTATGTAGCTCTAGTAAGTTGCCAAACACAAAATTCTGCTGACATACCTTGCTTGCTCTACCAAGAAAACATACTTTTTCATTGAGCTTTATCAGAAGTTTTGTCTGGGACAGAGTTACTTTTCTTCAAAGTAGCCTGTATGGTGTTGTGTTTTTCATATGTGATGAAGTAATGCTGATGATAAAAAAGTTTTGAGAATGCATGAGGTTCTTTTGACTTGAAACTCTTGGTATTACTTATGATTTGCTTATTTAAATATATACACCATACCTACCCTTTACTTTCACATCTGAATTGATGGGATAAACTAGTACTAAACTTAGTTTTTAAAAAATTGTGTATGTTCCCATTGAGTTAAGACACAGCTTCTGTACATTGTTTATTCTACTTCTAACTAAAATAAATACTGGAATAAAACTTCTAAATTAAATACAAGAAAAATATATTCCTCACATATTCTAGAATATGAAATTCATCACAGCATTCTTCTCTCAAGCATGAAATTCATTTAAATCAATGTCAAAAATGTAACCTTTGATGTCAGGTGTAATACTAGTAATATGTATAAAATTGATATTTAACATTTCATTTAATGTTCTGATTTATTCAGTATAATAAAAAGTTACCTTAGGGAAGGAAGTAAATCCATGGCTTGCAATCATACTGAACTCTAAACCAGGTTAAAGCTTGTGCTAACAAATTAGCTAAAAGTAATGACAGGAAAGCTAGATTGAATATGATTTTACACTATGCATAGTCTGTTCCTATATTAAAAAAAAAAATTACTGTTTGCCTCTTTTGGACTACATTTTACTTGTATTTAGAACATAATCTTTTATCCTAAGTGAGATTTTTTAAAAAAAGGTGATCCTTTAAGGTGATATTTTTTTCTGGCTAACTCCTCTTGGCATTCATATTCAAGCTGCCTGATAGCAGTAGGAATGGTTCATTGCTTTCTCTGGTGTCCCTGGGAGCAGGCAGGACACAACTCTTCCTGTCCTTCAAGAAACCCAGATAACTGAGGCTCCTTTTCCTGTCCTTATTTTTCTAACCTTCACCACGCCTTTGTGTTTATCGTGATTGGCCTTTAATCACATAATCTAATGGCAAGGATAAAAGACAGGAAGAGGACAATCTTGCAGATGGGGATCTGCTCAGTTACTAATGCTTAGGAAAGAAAAGAGACATTAAAAAATACCCTGTGGCTTGGGGCCTTCTTTTCTGGAAGTGCATGGGGTCACTTCTTATAACTTTGTTAGCTATCGTCAGCAGGATTAAAAATCATATCTTTACCAGGTAGTATACTTTAACTAAAGTGCAACTTGAACTATGGACAAGACACTTGAGGAAATAATTTTGTGGTGATGTTGCTGTTGTTCTCTAATCTGAACAGAAAGACCTGATAGAAACTCTGAGAGTTATATATCACATGCTGAAAGGCATGTGTTCATCCGTTCTATTTAGCAATACAGAATTACTAAAGGTTTCTTAGCTGGTGGATTTTCTTCTAACGTAAACAGTAACTTAAGTTCCAGCATGAATTATATTCAAATGTCACACGGAGCCCTATTTGATTTCCACATATTGTATAAAAATTAAATGGAAAAATATTTTTCTTTCACTGTGAGTTAACGGCAATATTTGCAGGAAAGTGTGTAACTGCTTTCAAAAAATTGTTATATTATTTGTGACACATTACTTTCTATATGTCCCTACACTGTTCTGATGTTGAAAATGAAAATTTTCTATTGAATTAACACAGAGCAGTATTTTCCTTAAGTGCTAGGGTTTTGTTAAAAGGAGAAAAAATGCAATTGGAAAAAAAAATAGAGTTGGTAGTGTTGGATGTGGGTTCACTGGTCTTTTTATTTCAGAACAGAATCAATTTTATATTTTACATATGTACTTATACATCATAATATGCTTCATTAATTCAGTAAAATTTCCTCTATCTCATTATATATTCAGTACAGCATAGACAACTGTATGTAATAAAGGTTCGATCTTTAAATGTGCATGTCTTTTATCTGTGCATGTCTTTAAGTAAAACTTAAGAGAAAATATACTAGCAGAAATCTCCACATTTGCTTAGTTTGTCATCTGCATTTTAAAACAAAACATTCATGAACAGCTGCTAGAAAGAAACACATAAAATTTTAATTTAGGAAAATACTATTCTTATATACAACCTGTAGAATTATAGAATTGTAGAACTGTGGAATCAATCAGGTTAGAAAAGACCTTAAAGATCATCAAGTCCAACCACAAACCTAACTTGGCTAAGTCAACTACTAAACTACGTCCCTAAGCCTCACACCTACACACCTTTTAAACACTCCCAGGGATGGTGACTCAACCACTTCCCTGGGCAGCCTGTTCCAGTGTCTGAAGACCCTTTTAGAAAAAAAATTTAATATCCAATCTGAACCTCCCCTGGTGCAACTATAGGACATTTGCTCTTGTTCTATCACTTGGTACTTGGGAGAAGAGACCAACCCCCACCTTGCAAAAAGAGTGACAGCATTAAGTAACTCAGGTTATTTGTGAAGGATTAACCTTATCAAACAAGAAAAAAAATTGCCAGGGTGGATTAACACCTAATAAAGGTCTACAGTGCAGAATCTGTATGTGAACTAGTCATGGTAACTCTCATGTAATCAATGGGTAACACTTAGAGGGTCTGATTAAGCTGGCTTATTTTAGATACTTATATTTGAACAAATATCTATTTCTCTCCAGTGACTAAGAAAGGAACGTAGAGTGACTAACTCTGACGTCAAGCAAACATAATGAACTGCAGACTCTAATGCACTAGGACCAAATTAGGACTTGACTTACTGAAGAACAAAATTGGATATTCAGAGTACTTTAGAACCATAAAGCATTAGTCTTACAAAGCATGTTACCTTTTTCCCAGATGTCACTTTCATACTTCCTCCCAACAGCTTTGAGATACATCTAGATTAATCCTGACCTGTCATGATTTGAGCTGTTTTTACATCTGATTGATTTCACTTTTGTAGATAAACTCAGGGCTTGAGAATTTTAGGTACTATAAAATTTTATCCTAAATCCAGCACTAGAGTAATTCATACAAATTTAGGGTCCACAGGTTAGAGGTTCAGCTGTAGACTATATACAGGTAAATTTGCACATATGAAAGAGCACAGAATTCAAATCAGTTGCCTAATTTGTTCAAAAGAGATGAATTTACTGACATTTTGAGATAACTGAGCACTTCAGATTCAACTAGGTCTATCAGTTGTGTCACTAGGCATAAATGACCCTGCCTTGTGGAGAAGACATGAAGCCATCTGTGACATATCAGGTTAGATGCCTGTGCTCACACAACTAAATAGACCTCCTACACAATGCACTCACTGGTGTCTGAAGAGCTATTTTGCTGAGCCAGATGTTGACAAACTGAATAGAGAAGTGGATAGGTGGGCCTTGGTGTTTGGGGTTTTTTATTATTGAGATATTTTGTTTATTTGGTTTTTTTTTCTCTGAAAAAATGAGAACTGGAAAACTTACTTGAACTTTCTAATTACTTTAGTACCCGAACCTAATTAATTCTTTCTGAAAAAAGAATTCATTAAACAACAAAAAAGTAATTAAAAAAAAATTTAAAAGGGTATGTCAAGTACTTTGAGGTACTAACTTGGAAAGTGTGAGAAAAGGCTAGCACAGAACAGTTCCACAAAGGGAAGAAAACTTGGGAAATGAGGAAAGCAAGCTGTCCAATAGAAGCTGACCAATAGAAACTCTCCAATATGGCATATTGATCCTCAAGGGTTTCATCTTATATAGATATGCAGAATATATATTATATATTTGCATGTATTTTTTGCTTGAAAAAGAAAGGAGCATGAGTTTGAGTTATTGAATAAATGTTATCAAATAGAAAAATATACTATTTGGCTGAGACTATGAGAAACCTGGTCTACAGAAAGGTGTCACTACCCATGGCAGGGAGTTTGGAACTACGTGACCAACCCAAACCATTCTATGATTCTGTGACAATTATGTCACATATCATATATTCAAGCATATAGGGCTGCTTTTATGTTTGATGAAGGCTGAATTATCTCCTGAACAGTCTACTGCACATAAAAATGATCAGGCTGCATTATCTCCAGGCTATTGCCTATTTATTTTAATGACTTCTTTTTTTTTTTTTTTTTTAGGGGAGGGGGAGGGATGGCAGTGGTGGGAGGGGCATGTGTTTCTAGGAAAATGTATCTCTGTAAGTAATATTAGCTTTACTTTTTACATATAGCACAAAATATCACTGAACTTTATTTGAGAAAAGGATGGTTCTTACAGAATATCCACATAGAAAGGAAGAGTAATCACATCAAAACAAAAATCCAGGAGAAAACTGCATCTGGATTACTTAAATAAATATATTTAAAAACAAAACAAAACAAAACAAAACAAAAAAACGCAACATGTTTTATAAACATTATACTTATCTTTTTAATAACTACAAATATATAGGCTCCACTAGAAGTCCTTCCAGAACTTCAGGAGTCATGAAGGCTCTGATAATTTCACTTTACCAGAAGAAGACTATGTCCCTGATTCTCTAAGACTTATGCATTTATAATGGATATCTCTGTATCTTTGCTGAGCCCCATTAAATCACTTTGTGAGATACAAAAGTACCTCCAAATGAATCAGTCAGCTGATCAGACCCTATGTTCTGCCAAAGATCATCAGAGTGATACATAGATAGTCCATAAGTCCCATTTAAACACTTCATATAGACTATAAGTGGGAGTTAAATGCATTATAGGTTTCTGATGGCTTTTCACAGAGGGAATTACACCCTAAGTGAGTGTACAGGCTGCCTACTTCTTTTATACAGTGTCAGGATTTCATAAGCTGTCTTTGTTCTGAAATTTTCTGTATCCTTTTTTACACTGCAGGCTTATCATTGGAATTGTTTTGTGTCTTAAGTACTGATAACCTATAAATATTATAAAACATAGTTTTTATTTTTTTTTAAGAGAAGTTACCAATGCATCATTGCCATATAATCAGAGGGTTAGGATTTTTTTTTTCATTGTATCAAACCCTTATTAGTCCAATACCATGAATACGAAAAATTATTGGGTTTTCCCCCAGATAGAAACTAAGAAGAGATGTATGATTTTAATATCACTGGTTTCTGATCAATTTCTGCCTTCACTTACACTAGCTATTTAATCAAAACATCTATTGTTATTTAATTTCAATAGACATATCACAAAATTACACATAAACACAGAATCATTCAATATGGAAAGGACCTCTTAAGATCATCTTCTTTAATGCCATGAATGAGTGGAGCGAGCTACAGAATGTTGCCCAGGACCATGTCCAGTTGTGGTTTTATTATCTCTAAGGATGGAGACTCCAGAACCTCTCTGGGCAACTTGTTCCAATTCTTGAGCAGTCTCACATTAAAGTGTATTCTTGTGATTTTTTTTTTTTTTATGTTTTGGTTTGGTTTTAAGAAGCAATCTTGATACCAGTAGTGCTTAGTGTATACTAGATCTTACAGTTGAGATATCACACAGAGGGACTGGGTGAATTTTTCAAAGTTTTGTTGATCTGTTTTCTGCCATAGTGTTGGCAATGATGATACTGTTTTTTAATAGTTAAAGTAACTTCTTATAGTCTTAGAATCACAGCCTCATGGAATTAGAAAATATTTTGTGTTGAAAAGGATCTTTAAGATAATCCAGTTCCACTAGATAAGTTTTCCAAAGCCCCATCCAACCTGACTTTGAACAGTTCCAGTGAGGGTCCATCCACAACTTGTCTGAGCAACCTGTTCTGATTTCTCATCCTCCTCACAGTAAGAAATTTCTTCCTAGTGTCTAAGTTATATCTAACCTTTTCCAGTTTAAAACCATTACAGCTTGTCCTATCTCTACATGCCCTTGTACAAAGTCGCTCTACACCTTTCTTGTAGGACCCTCTACAGGTACTGGAAAGCTGCTCTAAGATATACCAGGAGCCTTCTCTTCTCTAGGCTGAACAAGCCAAATTCTTTCAGCTTGTCTCCACATCAGACACAAGCCTGGACAGTTCCACCCTCTCCATTCTTAAGTGTGACTAGATTATCCAAATTACTGTGAAGTTGTATGGAAACTTCTTCATATTAATATAATCATATAAATAAATATATATCATATAAATAAATAAATATATTAAATAAATTTATAAATAGATATGTAATAATATAAATAAATATAAATATAGTATAATAATATTATAAATAATATAAATATAAATATTAAATATATAATTATATTTCTACATATAAATACTAAATATAAATATATAAATAATATAAATATAATATAATAATATAATTTCCACTTTTGCATGGAAAGTAATGATCTCACAATAGACAATCAGAAGTTGCAGTGTAATTTTCAATGCTATATTTAAGCCTCTTTTCAGAGGAACTAGTACTTAAAATTTGAATCTAAACTACTTCTTGGGGGAATGGAAGTGCAGTGAATGTGTTGCAAAACAATATAAAAAAGAAATGCTGACTAGGACAGCAGATAGTCTGCAGAACTGCACATTATAGACAAGGAAAACTAAATCCAAGCTGATAAAACTTTTACTACTGCAAGATCAAAGATCAGAATTGTTCAGTTTGTTACACCAGTCCTTCGTTTTTAATCTATCTCTTTGCTGGACATTGTTCAGTCTTGATTTAAGAGGAGGAAAAAAAAAAAAAAAAAAGTAATCTTCTGTTATTCATCTTTTCATTACCAAGTAGGATTGACTCTGAGCTCTGATTTCTTTTTTTTATTATTTTTTTTTTAATACATTCTGACATGAGTATAATTTCTACTGCAACTTGTGTAGGGTTACTATTTGCTCTGAATTCTTGTGACATAGCAGAGTTATTTCATCATCTGGCCTTAACTTTCTTATTTGTCAAACCCGTTCTTGGTTGGACCTTTTTTTACTCATACAGATAGGAAAACAGATAGGGGCTTGATGTCCTTTCAAGTTAATTTAGGTACTACTTTTTGAAGCTTCTAAATAACTAAGGGTTAATTTCTATGTAATTAATTGAAAATTTAACTGGTAAAAATAATTTTTTTCCCATTTATTTTAACTTGGAATTTAAATTCATATTTTTTCTCTGATATGAGAACAGCTGAAATGCTGAAATGTTTTTTCACTGAAGGAAAATATATCTCAGTTACTAAGCTGAATAAGACAATTTCTAAGTACTTTCTTGTTATCTAATACTTACCTTCTTATTTAGGAGGAACTGTTCCTTGATCATTACTGAAATCCCTACTTTCAATGTAATTTGGCTAATGAAGGGATTAGGGGGAAAGTCTGATAAGGAGAAGCTGAGGAAGCTGGGGTTGTTTAGCCTGGAGAAAAGACTCAGGGGGGACTTTATAATTCTCTACAACTTCCTGAAGGGATTTGCAGTCAGGTGGGGTTCAGCTTTTTTCCCAGGCAACTAGAGACAGGATGAGAGGGTATGGCCTGAAGCTGAGCCAGGGGAAGTTTAGGTTGGGTATCAGGAAGCATTTCCTCATGGAGAGAGAATGGACTGCCCAGGGAAGCTTTGGAATCACCATCCCTGGAGGTGTTTAAGGAAAGGATGGATGTGGCACTCAGTGCAATAATCTATCTGATGTGGTAGTGTTAGGTCATAGGCTGGACCGCCTGATCTCAGCAGTATTTTCCAGCCTCAATAATTCTGTGATCCTGTGATCTTCAGAGAAAAATCACAAATTATTCTCAGTTTTTAAAATACCATTGTATGTTGCCAGTGAAAAAGCCTGATAAGATCAAAGATGTTCTTGCCTATCAGAACTGCATTCAATATTCCATGCTTCAACAAAGTCTCATGAGGGATGCACGGTGAAGAGAAAAACACTGTATATTATTGCCTGTATAGTTGCTATAGTTGCTAGAATGTGAACAAATACTGGAGTCTTTGTGGATAATTATCTGAAAGCATCTGTTAAATGGTCATTATTTGTCTTCTTGGCAAATAATGTGAAGATACTGTAGAAAAGGAAAAAAAAGGGAAAAGAAAACATAATTACGTTACCATAGAGCTGTATGAAGTATATAACCCTTGGAGAGTGCTCGAAATTCTTTACACAGCAAATAATGAATTATGTAATAGATACAAAGAAAATCAAGGGTGATCAGAGGTACAGAATAACTTTCATAAGAAGAAAAGTAATAGACTAGGACTTATCATCTTGGAAAACAGTAGCTAGAAGGGGATATACTAGTGGTCTAAACTCATGGATGGGTAAAGAATTTGCTATTTCTCATGACATTAAAAAATTCGGCATAAAACATTCTTACTAAATAATAAAGCAGAAGTTTTAAAATCAAATTATATATATATATATCTATAAATCTTGATCAGTTGGTGAAATATACTGGAAAGTAACAGTAGAAGTATGAAGGGGTTAAATAAAGTATGTGAATTCAGAAGGGATACCTTTATGCTATTTAACACAATTGTCCAGCAAGATTTTAATGACTAGAAGCTTGGAGGACATCCCAAAATGAAACAATGAAACTTATTTGTGTTTCTTTCTTACATTTTTTTTTGTAAGAATCTTAAGATCACTGTTAATAACAGCATGCCACTCTGCATGAAGCATTTGTTTTGCCCTAATATGATTGTTTTTGTGTTTTTAACTCCAGTGTAACCCTATACTTTAGCCTGTTATGTATGAAGCTTATACTATTCTACTACAATTGGATTTACTGCATGAAAAATAGGACTAGTAAAATCTCTTTTTAATCATCTTTCCATAATCATCTACCCATAAACTGCAATATATATCAAGCCTCAGTATATATTTGTGGTAGTTCAACGAATGCTCACAGTTACCTTCCACCCACAGTATTTATCAAAATATGTGGGGGCTTACTAGGGTACTTTTGTTAGAAGTAAAAAACTATGTAAGAAAGTATTTGATTTTCCAGTACTGTGAAGTGTGATATTAACAACAATAATGTTTTCCTGATCACTGTGTAAGCAAACTCAACCAATTTCCTTGTAAGTAATTTATAGATTTACCTTTTCTACAAAGGGTTTTAAAAAAATATAGTTCTCATCTTCTTCCTGCCCCCACCCAGTGTGTGCTACAAGTGATTCCTTATTGACTGCCTTTCTTTTTCCCCCAAGGATTTATAGCTTCAATCAAAACAATACCTCAACACATTTGAATTTAATGACCTGTTCTTTCTAAACTGCAACATCTGTTCTATCAAAATTTACCTAATTTAGCACTTGCTTTGATCTTCTGCATATTTAGTATTTTGGAAAGTGGCTACTGCAATTCCATTTATGCAGAGAAATTGATGTGTTCCAGGATGCTTATTAGCCTCTAGATAAATAGAGTGCCATGGCTTGTGTTAAGATTGATTTTGGCTGGCCTCCTCAAACTCTCCTATACCAACTTGTGGTATCCTTTGTGTGTTATGTCATACTTTTGGAATAATAATATGATTATTTTGTCAGTATAGTTAGGTTTTCTTTTGTTCAGAGTATATGACACTATGGAAACTGTTGAAGATGAATATATCTACCTTTTCAATGGAATAAAAGTTTGTGGCGATAAGAGTGTTTACAAGATTGAAAATAATGGATTAATTTCAAGTTTTGAAGAAAAACATTACTGCATTCATGGATTCATTAGAAACACATGTTGTGCTAGGGATCAATTTATGTACTGTGCAAACACAACTCTTCAACCATCTTTTCTTATGTTAGCTGTGCACACACAGCGTCATGGAGCTCATGTTATAGCATTAGTACTGATGGCTGCAGTCTTTGGTGGTTTCTCCTCAAAGCAGAGGTGATCAGGTCTGAGAGATCATCCATGACACAAGCTGAAAGTAAAGGAGACCAGTGTCCAGTCTTTGTTGTTTTCCAGATTTTCTTGTTTAGGACTGATGGTATTGTGTTCAGTCCCCAAATAGGTATATATATGCTCCTTAAACTGTTAATCTTGTCCTATGTCTGGCAACAGCACACATTCACAGAGGAAATAGGGAAAGTAAATTATCTAACCTTGACCCTAAAAGAAGCAGTAACATAATTAGTAACATAATTAGTGTTTGTTGCATAAGTACAACTATTATTTTAGCATTGTTTTGAAATCTTTTAATGACATTTAGGTTTTGTTTCTCTGTGTTACCTAAATATACGTTGTACAGTGTTAAACCTAGCACTGGCACTAAACTCAATAGAATTTAATTAGCTGTTCTCCTAATGTTATTTTTAAAAAATCTCTCATGCTCCAAGAAAAAGAAAATAAGGTACTGATATAAAGAAATTACCTTGCAATTCCATCTACCATCTACAAGAGGGGACAGAAGAAGGATCCTGGGAATGACAGGCCTGTTAGTCCAATTTTGGGTCTGAGGAACTAGTTCATCATGAGTCCCACTATGCAGCACGTGCAGGACAACCAGGTCATGAGGCCCAGTCACCATGGGATCATGAAAGGCAGGTCTTGCTTGATGAGCCTGATCTCCTTCTATGACAAAGTGACATACTTAGTGGATGAGGGAAAGGCTGTGGATGTTACTTACTGGGACCTCAATAAAGCCTTTGACACTGTTTCTCAGAATCCTCCTGGAGAAACTGACTACATGTGGCCTAGACTGGTGTACCCTTCTGTGGGTAAAAAAGTATCTAGATGGCCCAGTCCAATGAAGTATGGTGAATGAAGTATGGTGAAGTGGAGCCACTGCTGGTGGCTGGTCACAAGCAGTGTTCCCTAGGGCTCAGTTCTGTTTCTGGGGCTCAGTTCTGTTTTATATCTCTATAAATGATCTGGAGGGGATTGAGTGCTTCCTCAGAGAGTTTGCAGATGACACCAAATTGTGCAGGAGTGTTGACCTGCTTGAGGGTAGAAAGGCTCTACAGCAGGACCTGGACAGGCTGGGTTGATGAGCCAAGGGCAGCAGTGTGAGGTTCAACAAGGCCAAGTTCTGGGTCCTGAACTTTGGTCACAACAACCCCAGGCAATGTTACAAGGTTAGAGAAGAGTGGCTGGAAAGTTACTCAGAGAAAGAGGACCTGGGGGTAGTGATTGACACCAGGCTGAGTATGGGCCAGCAATGGGCTCAGGTAGCCAAAAAGGCCAACAGCATCCTGACCTATACAAGAAATAGAGTGGCAACTAGACCTAGGGAAATCATTTCCCCCTGCACTCATCACTGGTGAGAACACACCTCGAAAACTGTGTTCAGTTTTGGGCCTTCAACTACAAGAAAGATATTGGGGTGCTGAAGTGTTTCCAGAGTAGGATGATGAAGCTGGTGAAGGGTCTGGATAGCAAGTCTTATGAGGAGCACCTGAAATAATTGGGATTATTTAACCTGGAGAAAAGGAGACCAAGGGGAGACCTTATAACTCACTATGATCACCTGAAAATCAAGGTGGGGGTTGGTCTCTTCTTCTAAGTAACAAGCAGCAGGACAAGTGGAAATAGTCTCAGGTTGAGCCAGGGTGGGGTTTTACTGGGTGTTAGAAGAAACTATTGGAACAGGCTGCCTAGGGAAGTGGTTGAATCACCATACACACATGACTGTGTTTAAAACACGAGTAGATGCCGTGCTTAGGAATATGGCTTAGCACTGGACTTGGCAGAGTTATGGAAATAGTTCAATGTCATGATCTTAAAGGTCTTTTCCAACCAGAATGATAAAAAACTAACATGCAATTTAATTTGTGCAGTGTAGGTTAACTTCTTGTAAGAATTAGTTTTCTAATTACCAAATATTATTTCTCCCAGAAATACTGTTAAGTGAACAGCTAAGAAAAAATGTGTACAGTGCTTCATGAGATATTTGACTAAAGTAATATATAGCTAAGTTTATGAGCTAAGAATATGTATTGCACTACTTTTAGCTTCATTTGCATGAAGTGAAGCTGATAATCCTATGAAAAGTAGGCAAATGAAGGCTTCTGCAAAGAGTAGGAGAAACAAAATGGTTTCTCTATACAATTTCTATATATTTTCTACACTTGATAGTAAAGTTTTGTGAGTTTTTTTGGTTTGAGATATTTTGGTTTTGGATTTTTTCCCAATCTAGGCACCTACAATACAGTTCTAAAACAAACTTTCAGTGCTTAAGTAGCTGTTATTTTTTTCTTTTTCCAGTGGAAGACATTCAGTGTCTTTTTCATTAATTAAAAAATGATTTGTCATTATCTGTCAATTCTTGAAAATGTAGTCAATTTTATTTCATTTCCTATTGAAATGCATGCTTTAAATAATATATGCATGCACTGAAGTATGTGTTATGTTGTAGAATTATAGCTTAGATCAGTGAAGTTTTTATAAAATTATTAATAGGTTTGTAAAAATCTGTTGGGCTTTCAGCTGAAACCTCAAGAAAGCTGATGCCACAGTGGCTGTGGTTCTGTTTTGTACAGCCTCACTGTATAATTAACAGAAAACGTTAAGGGGCAAATATTTAATATCATACTATAATCTATATGTAGTCATTAAGTTTTCAGTTTTCACTTGAATACCTGTTAAAGATTGTTTTTCAATACATCAAACTATCCTCCGATCCACAGAAACACCTATATTGGTTTAATATGTATTTTTAAAAATAAATATTTATAATGCAATATACTATTCCACTTCTGAATACAATTCCACCTGAATACAAGCTTCTCATGTGAGGTTCCCATTTACAGGTAACAGAAGTACCCCTACATTTATTGTGTAAAGTGTTTAAACATAAGTATGTACTGGTAAAATACCTGATTTCGAGGTATGGGAACTCTGTAATCTCTGCTGTTAAATGATTGGGATGTTTTTTTGATATGTTTTTCTTTATCCGGTTAGAATTCCTCCACAGAGTTCCTGGAGTTTTAAAGTTAGCATGGTCTGATGACAAGCAGACTCCATCAGAGTGTATCACAGAGTAAGAGATACATTGGATGGATCTGAGATGCCAGTGCCAGAGAGCTGTGGTGGGCCAATTTATTTTAGTAATATAGGTGCAAACTAAGATAACCAAAGGGTTTTAGCTGATTCTAATGGCTTAAAAACATGTTCATTTTTGCCTATGTTCTTTGTTTTGAATGATGGCTCTTAATATTCATTAATCAAAAATTTACAGTAGCAACAGCATCCAAAACAAAAGAAAAATAAAGATTGATTATCCTGAATTTTGCTTAAAAACTTTTAGTTGTCATCCTCTATTTTCAGGATGAACTAAGGGAAAACAGAGAATATCTGTAACCTGCTAGAAACAAGTCAAACTTGACTACCTCTAGTTAAAACAGACTTTCAATGCAACAAAACTACTAGTCACGAAAAAAAAAAATTGATATAGGTGAGAAATTTAGGTGAGAAATAAACATTTAATTTGAAAACTGAATCACAGCTGCAGTCTTCTCTTTTCAGTTGCTGCATAGCCTTCAAGCTGTTACCAAGATGTTACGTTACTGAAGTATCAGAATAGTTTGATTGGATTCCCAACAGATTTTTGTGCTCAAAACCTGTCACAGGCAAAAGGATGTACAATGTATATCCAAAGCTAAGAATTTTTTATTAAAGCATAGTCTACCAGAGAATTATTCTTGATCTAGTTACAATATGCAAACACATTTTACAAAATATATACAATTAAAATTACATATTTCCTGTTGCCCCAGTCTCATCCCAGGCCAGTGACAGACCTCCTGTGATAGCTGCTGCTGCCTTTCCACTGTCTTGTCCCATGTTACACATGTCCACTCTTCCTCTGTATTTCTTTCCAGAGTCACTCCTTCTTTGTAATTCCCTTGTTTATGTTTAATCTTTCTGACAGCCATCTACCTTTTTCACATGTTCCATTTTGGGCAAGTGTCCTTCCTAACCCCCTGAGAGTTATGTCTATTTCACACACAGAAACAAAAGATTTTCATTCATTGTCCTATGCCAAGAAATTTTTTTATCAAGGTCACGTGCCAAAGGAAAACTGAGTGAGCACTTGCAAAGCTAACAGTTGCTGGGTCAGTAGATAAATTACTGTTAAAATTTATATATAAATAAAACATTTATATAGATATATAACAATTTATAAACATATATAACAATGTATAAAAAACATTTATACATATATATGTAACAATTTATTTATATATAAATAGCTAAAACAATTTTCCAGATAAGATAAGATGAGTTTAGACTAAGTGAAAAGTCACAATGTCTATGTTATGTTAATACATAGCCTGTGACCTTTTACAAGGAATGGCAGAATGCCCTCATTTCACTGGGGAAGAGATACAGAATAATTATTTTATTTTTTTTTTCAGGTAAGTTACATTTTTGAGAAGGCTGTAGCACTCTATCTTGTGAGAACAAAGTTGATAAAGCACTTTGCTTTATCCCATGGCCAGCAATGACATGTAGGTTTCTTTAGTGATCAAGGTCTCTAGTTTTCAGTTAGCCAGGTGCTAAAGTTAGGAGCAGTCAAAGGCAGGGCAGCTGACCTAAGCTGGCCAAAACAAATATTCTGTGCCATAAACATTACACTCACTGTAAGGTAGAAAGTTTTCTGGGGCTGGGTCTCTTTCTTCAATGTCTGCCATAGATGGAGCCATACTCACCCATCCGTCTTCTACTCCCATTACTCTGACCATCATGCTCACTGGAGCTGTGGTACTCGCAGTGTTTGATAAGCATAACTTTCTACACTTTATATTACTATTGGAATTAGGGTTATTATTATGTTAAAACTGTTTCTATTTAAACCTTACACAACTTCTTATCTTTTCCCGATTCCCCTTCTGGACTGGGGAGGGGACATTGGATGCTAGAAAAACTGACTGAGAAAAGACAAAGCACTGTCCCTACAGAGATGCACAGCAAAGGAGATCAGTTCCATGGAATGAAATGTATTATCCTGGAATGGGGAAAAACATCTCTGTCTGTTTCAAAACTATAGGAATAGGACTCTTCTACCTCCTGCCTTCCTTTGAAAACATGAAGAAACTTCTGTTCTCAGAAAATAAGGCAGATAACTTTATCCACTTAAAAGTCTTTCTTTACACAAAAAAACTCTTTTCAGACCTTCTTAAACCTCCCCCTTTTTCCTTCTTTTCTCTTTTTTTCTTTTATTTTTTCTTTTTTCTTTTTTCTTTTTCTTTTTCCTTTTTTTTACTTTCTCTCTCTTTTTTCTTTCACAGAAATAAAGACAATCTAAGTTTTTCAAGAGAAAAATAAAATTTTCACAAGACACAATACCCATTTCTTTAACTTCTTCCAAACCCATTAGGTCTCAGAACTACATAAATTTGTTTTGGTTTATTGTTATTTTAACACAAATCTCTTCTCGGACTGCGGCCACATCTTGAGCACTGTGTTCAAATTTTGGCACCTCTCTATAGGGGGGACATAGAAGTGCTGGAGTGTGTCCAGAAAAGGGCAACAAAGATCATTAGGGGCCTGGAGCACAAGTCCTGTGAGGAGCATCTGAGGGTGTTCAGTCTGGGGAAGAGGAGGCTGAGAGACCTTATGGATCTCTTCAGCTCCCTCAAGAGAGGTTGGAGAGAGGAGGAAAACAGCCTTTTCTCCTTAGTGGACTGTGATAGGACCAGAGGGATTGGATGGAAGCTGCACCAGGGGAGGTTTAGGCTGGATGTTAAGAAACATTTTTTTCACTGAGAGGGCTCTCAAGAATTGGAATGGCCCAGGACAGTCATGGAGTCACCATCCCTGGAGATATTTAAAATGTGTTTGTACCTGGTCCTTAAGGACATGGTTTAGTAGTTAGCTTACGGTATTGGTCAAAGGTTAGACTGGATGATCTGGATGCTGAAAGAAATAGTGGTGGCTGCTATGATTTTCAGACAACATTTTTTGCCCAGTGCTCCTGGATTCCTCATTGTCTTGAAGAAAAACTGCAGGGGTGCTCAAGAGGAAAATGTAGACCTAATAGAAAGCCAGATACCTGACTCCTCACCATTGGCAAGCAATCTTATTTTGGGTTCTTTTCTAGATATTTTGTATTCCTTTGCACCTTAGTTGCCTAATCACAGTTGCCTAGTGCTTCCTGGTCTTCCCCCAGGTATGTAGTCTGGCTTCCCACAGCCAGTCTGAAAGAGCTCAGGTTTCCCACAGGCCCAAGCTTGCTTTTTTCGTCTCTCAAGACATATCAGATAGCACTTGAAAACCGTGTTCAGGCACTCAAAGATAGCTCCTGGGTTCTCATTTATCCACTCTAGTCTAAAATTGTTATGATTAGAGCACCCACTCAGGAAGCAAGGGATGCTCAATGTTCTTTTTGTGGAAACCATATAGTTTTGCTTTCTTAGATAGGGCTGTCATTAAATAAGAACTTATTCTGTTAACAACTTAGGTTCTGACATTTAGTTCTTATTTTGTAACTGTTTAAATTAGGTTTAGTTTTACTTCATTTATTTATATATTATACTAGATCAACAGATCAACAGTACTGTGTTCCCACTTTGAAGTAACTGTTCAGAGACTGGTGTAAAGAAGTCACTTACTGCAGTCCTAGTAACACTTGTTGTATCAGTACCTTTCTTTGATCTTGTGTATTTCCCAAAATCCATTGCAGAACTTATCTCAAGCTGCACTCTCTGAGTTCAGTGTTTCAGAAAAAAAAAAAAAAAAAAAAAAAAAAAAGGAAGAGTTGAAAAAGAGCAAAGTGTGCATGTGTATTTTTAATATCAGCTTTCAGAAAAGGACATCAAAGCCATGCAAACAGTTCAAGGGGCTGCAGACACCACTGATCCAGAAATAACAGAAATATATTGTGCAATTTTATTCCTATTGCTGGCTACTTAATAACTTAAATAACCCAATTAACTTCAATGAGACTACTGCTCAGTTGAGAGCTCAATAATAAGATTTAACTATTTCACAGTCTTGTATGCATCATCTTTAGAATTGCAAGGCTCTTGAGGGTGGTAAAATATATTTGCCTTAGAGAACTTCAGTCTTTTTCTTTAAAAAAAATAAATTAAGCCTAATTAAAGTAATTTTGACATCAGTGCAAATATCATTTTTAAAATATGTATAAGGCATATTCCAGGAGTACTTTTGTATTGAAAAAGAAAAGAAAATTAATTCTGTACTGCATATGAATCCTACATACAAAAGCGTGTTCCAAAAGATGAGCTCAAAAAACTCTATTTTCTTCTATTTTCAGACTGCTGCAGCACCAGCATTTTAGCATTCATTTAACTTGTAGATTCTTTAGGGAGTTCTTTATTTCTTCTGGTGCTGGATAAAATGCTAACAGTAGATACCAAACTATATTTGCTTCCAATTACTCTTTTAATTATTACTGGAACTTCAGATTTTAATCATCTAATATTTTATGGTCTCAAAACATGTTATCTCTGAATGTATTAGGGCCATTCCAAACTATTTGTGGGGTTTTTTTTTTTTGTTTTTTTTTTTCAATCAAATTCTGTAAATATTAATTGGGATCCAATATATTTGTGCTTGAATGAGTTCTACAAAGCATGCTTCTTTACCTCTGGGGTTTTACAAAACTCTCTGTGTTAGTACTTCTTGTCTTCCTGATTACAGTGCTGTTTTGCAGCTGTGCTCTTTCTAAGAACTGCTTGCATAAATAAAGCAGATAGATCACAAACCAGATTTTCTTCCAAATAGATTTTTTTTGCTTAAGAAGGGTAAATCCATCTGCCTCTTGTAAATAGCTGATGGTGTCTGAGCATAAACAAGTTACTCCCTGCAATGTGTCTTCTGACTCCATTTTGCAGAGTTGGCAGTTCTAATTCAATTTATCAAACTATAGCAAGCAGCTAGTATAAATGGCACAAGTTGCAATCAGCTGAAAAAAAAATTATGTCTTCTTAGATACTCTATTGTATGGCAAAACTATACTGACTGAAATTAGTCCAGATAGAAATTTGCGAAAGCATGGGCACTGGGATGGGGGTTTGGGGAAGACAACCCCATAATAATTAAAGGTAGTTTTTAGATAAATTATCATTTTTTGAAAGAATTGACATAGGACAGATGTACATTTCTTGTGGCCTGAAGCATAAGTTGCTATGTTAAATATTGCTAATGAAGTGAAGAATGTGGGCAGGTAACCTGCTCTCCCTCCTCTATCTGGGTCTGTGTTTGTCTTTAGTGAACACACAGCCCTTTTCATAAAGAGCTGGATGCACTGTGAAATTATTGTGCCATGGGCAGAAGATGAAAAATGTTCACTTTAAACAGAACTTTTAATATAACATTTATAACTTCACTGAATTTAATTAAGATATAGCATATTCCCATACAGGGAGAAAAAGAGGGAGGGAGGCTAAACTATTTAGTTTTGTTTTTTTTTAATATAGATCTCTGTCTCAAAAATTGGTCCAGGAACTAAACTCTATATTTATTCACACCTACTTCAGTGGGTTAATGAACAGCATGATGTTTAGCAATATTAAAATGTTTGCTGAGCACAGTTAGTGAAGTTTGAACCTCACAGTGCCATCAGAAGGAACTAGGCAAGCCATAAAAGTTTTTTTGCAAGATTTTACTTTCAGCTTTCATTGAGACCACTTTTTTTTTTTTTTTTGACAAAATGACATAAACATTTTCCATAACTGTTAAAGATATCTTTAGACATAATGAAGTAACTGTGATACATTTTATTTACTAATGTTTTTGTCAGATAAGAAAACATTGCCACTGATGTCACAAGACTACATCATTTTAGAGCATCTGCAATGTAAGTAATGTCCTACAAATTATCAGCTTTTGCTTATTTCTCACATATGCCCAAGAGGTCATATAACCATTGCTTGAAAGGAAGTACAATGATATTTTAAAAATATAAAAAGGTCTGTTTTTTTATTATACATTCTATTTACATTTCTCTGTAAAAGCATATAAATTTGGGAGCTTTCAAAGAAGACAGGATAAGATTTTCAGTTTTCTGCCTCTAAGTGGGCATAGCTGTGAATCTCTGTTGGAGAGTATACTCAATTATAAAATGTTCCAGCAGAACATACAGGCCTTTGGGAGAATTGTCCTACTTCATTTTATTTGTTGACAAAACTGAAATCCCAGAATAGCGTGTTATCAGGTTATAAATGTTTTCTGAAAATTTTCCCGGGTTCATACAGCACATTACTTCCATCAAAACACACAAAGTTACTTGCCTTAAATTTTATTACTAATTTCCTTCCTTTCCTTTCCTTTCCTTTCCTTTCCTTTCCTTTCCTTTCCTTTCCTTTCCTTCCCTTTCCTTTCCTTTCTTTTTGTTTCCTCTCTTTTCCTTTCCTTTCCTTTCCTTTCCTTCCCTCCCTCCCTCCTTTGCTTAATTCTTAAAAAAAACCAAAAACAAACCATCACATATCTGTGAATACCTAAAGGAAAAAAATAATCATAAAATATTACAATGTGTGAAGTAGAGGAAACAGCTCATTCTTTACTTTATTCACAGGTATATGGATTTTTTTAAAAGGATTAGCTTATTTTCTCATGATATATTTTCTTCTTGCTTTCTGCAGTCTTTCTTTCATCACTCTGAATTTTCTGTTTTAGCAGTGTTATGGTGGTTTTCTCTATGTAGGCATCTGGCTAATAAGTTTGCCAACTTAAGCCAGACTGATAATGTATAAATATCAATTACACAGCCTTTAAACTTAGCCTTTTAAACATTCTAGGAATGTTCTAAAATGCTAGGAAGGTGCCTGCTTTTGTGAGAGAATGAATATAAGGGCAGGGGGCTACAAGCTATTGAAAGTATTTGAAAAAAAAAAACAACAAAACAATAAAACAACCTAAACCAAAAAGAGTAGAGGAAAAAAAAAAAAAAAAAAAAAAAGATAAAAAATATGTCAGAATAATGAACTCTTACATACCTGAGAAGTCTACAATTTTGTTGGGGTGAGAATCATTCCATTGTTCCCACACCTAAGTGTTTTCCCAGTACTTGTCACATTGTGTCAGAATCAAACAGGTTGTTTAATAAAGCCATTATAGAAATAGTACTGTGATTTATTTCAGAAATCTGCCTTCCTCTTTGTTGGGATGGATTGCTGGGGCTTGGAGAAGGCAATCTTTTAATATTAATCAAATTTATTGGGCTCCTCTCCCCTCCAGTGCTTTATTACTTGGTATGTTACCAAGCATATCCCTGAAGGGGTCAAAGTCTGCTCTCCAGAGCAGTGAGCTTGTTACACACACTCCTTGTTTCCCTAAGTATCCTGAATACCACCATTTCATGGTCACTGCAGCCAAGGATGCCTTTAAGCTTCATGTTGGCCACCAGCTAAGTTGTAGTGGGTTGATCTTGGCTGGACACCAGGTGTGCACTCAACTGGACAGGGGTAGAAAAATATGTTGAAAGGGACATCACTCAGAAATTACAGTCGCAGACAAAACAGTCCAATCGGGGAAATTGTTTTAAATTATTGTCAGTCAAATCAGAGTAGGATGATAAGAAATAAAAACAAATCTTAAAACTCCTTTCACGTATCCCTCCCTTCTCAGGCTAGACTTCATTCTTGATTTTTCTGCCTCCCCCCTCCCAAAGCTGCACAGGAGAATAAGGAATGGGGGTTGTGGTCAGTTCATCACACTTTATTTCTGTCATTCTTTCCTCTTTACACTTTTCCCTTGCCCCACTGTGGGTTCTCTCCCATGGAACACAGTCCTTCATCAACTTCTACAACATCAGTTGTTCTCACAGGCTGCAGTTTTTTACAAGCTGGTCCAGCATATGTCATTTCCATGGAATTAATTCCTTCAGGAACCAGCTGCTCCAGCATGGGTCCCCCACAGGGTCACAAGTCCTGCTCCAGAACACATTCTTCTTTCAAAGATGTCACAGGTTTTGTCATGAGCCTATTCCATGAAAGGCTCTCCGCAGGGTCACAGCCTCCTTAAGGCACATCCATTGGCTCTGCCGTAAGGTCCCCCATAGGCTGCAGGTGGATATCTGCTTCAACATTAATCTCCATGGGCTGCAGGGAGACAACCTGCATCAACATTGGTCTTCACTACAGGCTGCATGAAAATATCTGCTCTGGTACCTCTTCCCCCTTCTTCACTGACCTTGTTTTCTGCAGAGTTGTTTCTCCCATATATTCTTACTCTTCTCTCCTGCATGCTGCTGCGCAGAAATTTACACCCACATGTACTTCCCCCTTCCTCTTCCCACCCCCACCACATACACACACTTTCTTAAATATGTTACTTCTGAGGCACAACAAAGTGTTGCTGATGGGTTTGGCTTTGCCCAGTGTCTTGGAGCCAGCTAACATTAGCTTTATCGTACACTGGGGAAGCTTCTGGCAATTTCTTACAGAAGCCACCCCTCTAGTCCCTCTTCTACCAAAATCTTGCTATGCAAAGCTGGTACACAGGTGTATAATATTAAAGTGATCCTTCTTTAATGCAAGAAGATAGAGGATTACCCTTGACAGATGTATTCCTTTTCTATGTTTCCTGGAAAAGAAAAAATGATTCAAGAAGTATGTGCCCAGCAAAGCAAAAAGGTATTTTGGGGTCTTCTACTTGTTTCTAATCTGTTATATTTTCGATGGTTGGCATGTGGAGTAGTTAACTTTTATTTATTAGAGGAACTCTTTTTTAGGGAGCTGCATCGGTCAGTGTGTTGACTTGAGGAGTGTGGTATTTGTCAGGTTTCCAAGATTACTTTTCCCACAACCAAGGAAGAACTATTTTCTCTAATATTCTCTAACATAAAGCTGTACACTGAGGTGAGCCAAAGGAATTTAAGCATACAAATACAGTGATGACAATCACTGTTGTAATAATTAGCTATTTATAATGCATATCTGAGAAAGTGTTACATGCATATTCATATATAATCATCTAAGAAACAGTTGCTGAATAGAATGAACTAACAATGACCTTAGAATAAGAATTTATGTAAAATTAATATTTCAGGAGGGAGCCTTAAGAGTACAAGCATGAGATGATAGCAGAGGTCCTAGGGCTATAAACACAGATGGCCAATTATTGATCACTAAAGGAGAGCAGACCCTGAAAGAAATTTGTTTTAGGGCATAACAAAAGTAATGACCATATAACAAAGAAGTATAAATGGCTTAATTGAGTTAATAGTGCCATTAATTATACTATCAGAAAGTTATATCCCAAAGAAAAACAGAAATCTGTTGGAGGAAGCTATATGTCTTGAAAATTAGGAACCTTCTGTTGTAATATTTTTCAGGCATTTTAGAGGGAATACATTAACTCAGTCATGTACAGAATGACACAACAATCTGCAGAAGCTTCCTGTAATTGATAGCATAAGCTGAGCTGCCTTTAGGCTGTATGAAGAGTGAAGCAGAAATGAATACTTGTGCAGGTGTCCTGCTTGAGGACTGGACATGAAGAACTGAAATTGATCATTTTAATATCCTATATATGTAAGTATGAATTTATTACCATAAAATGCAAAACTATTTTTACTACTTGTGGCTTGTCAAGCACTCTACTTCTAGTAGTCAATGTAGTCAATCACAATTGAAGTGTGGATTCAATCTGGATGTACATCACTTTGTGGAGAGGCATCCTCTCTTTCCAAAAACATCCCCATAGTCATTCTCTGCTGTTTTTTCCAGGTTTGATGAACATTCTTTGATCAGATTGTTCTTATTAGAAAAAACAAAATATCATTGCAGCTCAGGGAATTCACTCAACTATGGGCCTTTTTTTCTTCTTAGCAACTGAAACAATATAAAAACTGATGACACTGTTTCAAAAATGAGAGAAAATTGTGTTTGTGAAAGAAATTATAAGGATCATTTTAGGAAAAGTAGATTTGTTTGAGAGGAGGAAGTAAACTACTCTTGGCATTTTGTGAATCCAATTCTCCATCTGCATTGATTACAGTGGAAAAAAGTCCTAAATCCTCAATATAGCTTTCCATTAGTCATCCACTGGAATATCTTTAAATATTGTTCAGAACTGTTTTGTCTCTGATAGTACTGAAACTACAAAACATTTTTTTTAAACAAAAATAGCAAGTAATTTCATACCTAGATATATCGGACAAAACATGACCCTGGCCTTGTTATACTTCAATCATTCAAAATTTGATATTAAAAAAAAACAAAAACAAAAACTAGAAAAAGAGTTATTGGAAGAGGTGAGAGAAGTCATCACCTGCACTGATGCAACAACTTTAGCTAATTTAAAAATACAATCTTTTCTTCATTCATTATTGGAACTCTGTGTGTTTTAATATCTTTGTGACACAGTGAGTGCACCCTCAGCTAGTTGGGTAACTACACCAGGCTGTGTGGTGCAGGCAACACGCTGGAACGAAGGGATGCCATCCAGGAGGACCTTGACAAGCTTGAGAGTTGGGCCTCTGCAGACTGCATGGAATTCAACAAGGCCAAGCGCAAGGTTCTGCACCTGAGTTGAAACAATCCCAAGCACAAATACAGGCTAGGCAGAAAATGGACTCAGAGCAGCCCTCAGGAGAAGTATTTGGGGTGTTGGTTGATAAAAGGCTCAATATGAGCCAGCAATATGTAAATATTTCATATTAGTTTTAAATAGATTGCTTTGTTCAGATTTCTTTTCCCTTTCTCATTGACAGAATATCTTTTAATTAATCAACAGGTAAAAATATTCACAAGTTAGCAATGGAATTTTCCATTTTAAACATAGAGAGGAGTTGTCTGGTTTTGTACAGGAACTATTTTTAGGTGAGGGACTGCTGTTCTGTAGGCAGTTTAGAAAGATGTAGATGGCTAGTGTAACAACAGGGTTAATACTTGCACTGTATCTTTATTGCAGAAAATGCGTTAGGAACAAGTTGAATAGTTCTAGTGAAGATTTATCTCTCATCTGTTGGGATAAGATATATCTCCCATAATGAGAATAAAGACTAAAGCTCTCTTAATACTAGACATACATCATCTATGACTCATTCTTTTGTAACAGTTTCCATCAATAAGAGGAAAAGTCTTGAGTGTCTTCCTGTTCACTCTCAAATGCGATAGTAAGTAGTCTTCCTTGTCTCAGATAAATTTTAATCTAGAAAGATTAAATTGTTTTTTATTCCCTAAGGGAAATATTCTATCAGACAGGTTAATTAAGAGTGCCAGTAACCAAGCTGTCTTTTTAAATCAGGAAATAGATGGATGATATGAGTTGCTAG
This sequence comes from Phaethornis superciliosus, assembly GCA_023637945.1. Taxonomy (NCBI): domain Eukaryota; kingdom Metazoa; phylum Chordata; class Aves; order Apodiformes; family Trochilidae; genus Phaethornis; species Phaethornis superciliosus. Next base: position 149,915,053 of record JAJQWJ010000001.1, on the reverse strand, counting down.
ATATTATTCGTTGCATACTAAGGAAGATTGGTTCCCTCCTGGGTTACTCCAAATTTCCAGTTATACCTTCCCTTGCTAATACAGTTCATCAAATAGAGACAATCCAATGTTTTTCTTTTTTTTTTTAATTATTATACATTTTTAACAAGCTATATCATAGAAGGTTTATAAATCTTCTGGAGAGAAGTGAAAACTTGCTCCATTTTCCTTAGACAAGAAGACATATCTATGGAAAGACAAAACATTTATGAACTTAAGAACTGTATAATGATTTGCTGTTTGACAATTAGATAATGCCAATATAGTCTCTGATTTCTATAATATTCTATCTTTTAATTGGCTTCATTCAGGCTGGAGGGCCACATAAGAAACGCTGAGACTTTGAAACCTCTTACAGAGTTTACAGAGGAGAAATATGAATTGAGTGAAAACAACCAGATGATGCACACTTCACTTAGGAAGAAAAATGAAGTTCTGAATGTCCTAATTAGTATCTTTAAACTTGTTATCATGTATTTGCAAGTTTGCTTTACTGGCTTATAAGTCAGTACAAGGACATTTGAGAATGTAGAAATATATATTTTATTCAACATGTGCATTTCTGGTTTCTATTTCCAAATTAATTTATGCTTTTTCTCAAATGTATTAATTTAAACATTTTTTAATTATTACAATAAGATATTACATTTCATTCTGTATGTTGACATATGAGGAATTACAGTGTCTCACCATCCTCTTCATTAAAAATTCCTTCCTTGTGTCCAGTCTAAATCTACTTTTTTTTCAATTCAAACTATTGCCCCTTGTCCTGTAAATGCTTGCCTTGGTGAAAAGTTATTTTCTACATTTCCTATAAATGCTCTTTAAGTACTGAAAGGCCACAGTAAGATCTCCCTCAAGCCTTCTCTTCCCCAGGCTGAACCACCCCATCTCTCTCAGCCTGTCTTCATAGGAAAAGTGTTCCAGTCCTTTGATTATCTTTGTGGCTCTCCTTTGGGCTCACTCCAACAGGATTGAATTCTATTTGCCACCACTCTTTGTCTCCAACCATCCAGCCAGTGTTTGACCCAGCAAAGCATATGGCCATCCAAGCCTTGGGCAGCCATTTTTTTCATGAGGATATTGTGAAGAATAATGTCAAAGTCTTCACTGAAGTCCAAGTAGACTACATTCACATCCTTTCCTTCATCCACTAAGTGGTTCTCCTTGTCCTGGAAGGAGATTAGTTTCATCAAGCTAGACCTGCCTTTGATGAACCTATGCTGATGAGGTCTGGTCTTCTGCTTGTCCTGCATGTGCCATGTGATGGCAGTCAAGATGATCTGTTCCATTACCTTCCCCAACATTGAGGTCGCCCTGACAGCTCTGTAGTTCTCTGAAGCTTCCTCACAGCCCTTCTTGAAGATGTGCATCACATTTGCTAACTTCCAGTCCACTGGGACCTCCCTAGTTAGCCAGGACTGCTGATAAATGATGGAGAGTGGATTGGTGATCTGCCAGCTCCCTCAGCACTCTAGGGTATAACCCACATAGCCCCACACACTTAAGTGCAGCTAAGTGATGTAGCAGGTCACTAAACATTTCCTCTTGGATTATGAAGGTCTGATTCTGTTCCCCATTCCTGTCTTCTAGGTCAAAGGGCTGTGTACTCAGGGAACAACTAGTCTTACTGTTAAAAACTGAGGCATAGAAGGCATTAAGTGCCTACACTCAAGCACATAAAAAGTGTTCTGTCTCAGTACCTAACAATATGCTGCTCATCTAAAACTTTGTCGTCAAACTGGTGATCTAATTGTTCTCAAAAGTTTTACTACCCAGGTAAGGAATGTCAAACTGGCAAAGGGTTTTATGGGGGAAGAAGAATAAAATACTATCATGCTGTGAGTATATAAAAGTCAATAATAGGAGTGATATGTATGTAAAATAGAAAGTTTTATTTTTCCTCAGCCTCTCCATCTGAGTTGCATGTTTGTATTCGTAGACTTATTTTAACTTTTCTAAAACTTAATCTTACTGACTTGAAGCTATGTTGCAATTTTCTCTCATTGAACAGCTGAACACTACTCTAGCAATTCAAGAATCATTTTTTAAATGAAGGAGTTCTTCAAAGGGGTATAAATGCCTAAGTGAGACTTAGTAACTCACCAAAAGAGCACTGAAGTACAAGTGTTAGTGCACAGTACAAAAGCATACAGCAGGGCATAATTTCTTTAATGGCTACAAGGAACCAACATAATTATTACTGTTCCAGCACAAGAATGAGGCATAAATACAAGTAATAAGAAGTGTCAGGAAAAAGTTAAAAATAAAACAGAATTACTACAATATTGAGGATTCAAATAATGTATCAGGTCCTAGGAGATTAAACAGATAATTACAAAATAAAGTACTGCATACTGTAAAAATCACAGAGACATAAATGAGCTGAAAGAGCTGAATAGATTCATTTTCTACTGCATGGCGGACATAACAGTAACGGATTGGGCTTAGAATATCACTGTGCATCAACTACATTTTTAAAAAGTATATGAAAAGTAGAAAATTCATCTTCCATGTGAATAAACATTATGTGTGGGAAGCAGTATGGTGTGGATGCAAATTTATCATATTTGAAAAGCAGTAGCAGGCACAAGAATATACAAGTATACTTTGCATTAAGAAATGCTAAAGAAAAAAAAAATCATAATGAATAACAAAAAGAAGTAGGTGGAATTTTAGCAACCAAGATAAGTCACCAGCAATGTGGAAAAGGCAGAGGTTCTAAGCACCATCTTCAACTCTGTTTTTATCAGTGCTGTCAGGTCCTAGGACATATGAACAGAAGTTCAGGTTTAAGCAGACACCAAAGTTGGTCAATGCTGTTGCAAAGATGCTCTCCATAATCTTTGAGATGTCTTGGAGATCAGGAGATAACCCTGAATACGGGGCAAAAGCTAATGTCACACTCATCTTTAAGAAGGGTTTGAAGAAGGATCCAGGCAGTTATAGACCCATTAACCTCACTTCAGTCCCTGGGAAAGTCATGTAGCAAATCCTCCTGGGGACTATGACAGGTCAATTAAAACATGTGACTGGGAAAAGCCAACACTGATATACCAGGGCCAAGTCATACCTAACAAACCTGTTTATCTTCTATGACAAAGTAACATGCTTGGTTGATACAGGGCAAACAGTGGACATTGTCTACCTGGACTTATCTAAGGTCTTTGATACAGTACCCCACAGCCTCCTCCTTGAGAAACTGACTTGTTATGTCCTGGAGAAGTGGTCTGTGCAGTGGGTGGGGAACTGACTGACAGAGCACACCCAGAGGGTATTAGTAAATAGTTCCTCCTCCAACTGGCAATGTGTCACAAGTGGGGTCCCCCAGGGATCAATATTAGGCTTGATGATATTTAGCATCTTCATAAGTGACCTGGATGATGGGATCAAGAGCACCCTGACGAGTGGAGAGGTTGACATCCCAGAAGGGAGAGCCACTCTCCAGAAAGTCTTAGACAGACTTCAGAAGTGGGCTAACAGAAATTTTATGAATTTCAATGTGGAGAAGTGCAAGGTCTTGCCCCTGGGAACATCTGACCCAGGTCAGACTGGGATCTACTTGGCTAGATAGCAGCCTTGTGGAAAGGGACCTGGGGGTCTTGGCAGACAACAGGCTCAACATGAGCAAACAGTATGTTGTAGCACCAAAGAAAGCCAACAGGAGTCTGATTGGAGAGGATCCAAAGAAGAGCAATGAGGATGATCAGAGGACTAGAGCACTTGCCATACAAGGAGAGGCTGAGAAAACTGGGTTTGTTTAGCCTTGAGAAGAGAAAGTTTAGGGAGCACATTATTACAGTGTTCTAGTACTTAAAGGCAGCTACAAAGATGGAGATTCCCTATTTACAGAGAGCCACATGGACAAGATGAGGGGCAATGGGAACAAGTTTTTCAAAGTCCTGCACTAGTACCGAAGCACTGAAGAATGTTGAAATGTGTCTTACTGATTATGAATCTTCAAATCTGCAACTAAAATAAGATAGTTTAGATAAACAGAACAGAACAAAAGACTGAAGTAATCAATGTGTGGATGGCTGTAAACTTTCTCATGAACATAACTAATAAGAGTTTAATACTCTGATACTATTTAATAGCCCAGGAAGGTCCAGAAAATTAGTAGGTAAAGTCTGCTATAAAGAAAAGAATGTTCTGAATGCATAATATCTTTGTCAGTAGTTCTCATCTTTGTAGTCAACTGCTTATTTACAGGTAGTAGAACCTGGAAGAGTATGTAAAGAAACTGGAAAGGTTGCATGAAAATTCTTAATCTATAAACTCCATAGACTCTAGAATATATTTATTCCAAACATACTTAAAAAAAATAAAAATTGCTATGATAATATTTCATTATTTGTTTCTTTATTCACATGATTATTTGGGGGATTATGATAGCATATTAATGTTCAGTATAAAAAGTTATTTCTAATGTTAAACGTTTTAATTTCACATAATCACTACTCATTTTATGCTCCAATTGGTTGCATGTACCTTATTTACACTGATTCTGGTATCTTCAGTTACTTTTGTTATTCTACCTGTTATACTCCTGGGGGTTTTAAGAAATACTGAACTTCAATAAAATAGTTCATAATATAAATGTTTTAGATTATGATAAGACCCGCCGGAGGAGGAGAACAGAAAAATAAACAATACAGAAAATTTTATAGCCGCTTAAAGAATTACTATCTGTGATATGAACCACCAAAGATAACCAGATGCACATCTCGAGTCCACACCAATCACAGAAACTGTTAGCTTTGTATTATTTGAGAAGTATTCATGCGATACATGGTATTCTTCATGTGTTTTATTTAAAATCTCTTTAAAAACAAACAAACAAAACAAAACAAAAGATAGGGATGTATGTATCTGTGCATAAAAGCTGACAAAAACATTTGGGTTTTCATGGTTAGGTTTCAGTGGTTTTACAAATTATTTTAATTATAGTTATTTATTTTAATGAATAGAGACCTTCATGTTTCAGTGTGGCATGGTATTTATGAATTAAGCAAATTTTTTCAGGGTCTTTGTTTCTTAAAATATCCTCTGTATATTTCTATTTATCAAGCAAAAATTAACAAGACTAATTTATCTAGCACAGAATAGAAAAGAACAAGAATCTGGTTTGGAATAAATTTATGATTAAATTGTTGTTTGTTGTTTGGTTTGTTTGGTTGGTTTGGGTTGGGTTGTTGTGATTTTTTTTTTGTTGTTGTTTGTTTGTTTTTTCTATTAATATGTTTTGTATTCCTGAAGGGCTTTTTCTCATTATTTTGGAATTAATGCAATATGAAATACTGAGAGCTGTGGTTGTGTGCTCAGCCTTCCAAAGTCTGTTATCATGTTTAGTACATATAAACCAGTTCCATCACTGATTAAGAATCTAAGACTTCTGTAAAGAAAAAAAGTAGAAAAACTTCATATTTCACTTACTGAAGTGCTTTTGTATAAGAAGCTAAATTATTCAGTGAGATAAGACTCTAAAATTCTTAGTTATTTCATTTCTCCTTCAAATTATTTAGTTCATTTACATCACAAATATAACCCACAAAAATACAAATAAATTCAGGGCTTATTCTCTAAAAAAGTAAGCATTTTTGGTTGGTTGGTTGGTTTCGTTTTCTTTTTTGTTTGCTTTTTCAAAATCTTTTCTTTGAGGGAAAGTATATCAATAATTCAGTTTGAGATAGCTAATCAATATTTCCAAATAATCAAAGGTGATACGTGTTCAGATTCAAGGCTTAAAGCTGAGACAGTTTTGATTTCCGAATAAGAGAAGAATAATTAAGAATAAGTCTTGGTTAACTAAAGCAGGAAGAAAAGTAGTCACCTTATGAAAAATTAGTACCAGAGAGAAATAATTCAACTGCAGAACTTCCTGCCACCTGTGCTTTCCAGAGCAACATGTCTGTGTTTAGGAGACTACAATAAAATAAGTATTATCTTAACCCCATTTTCATGTGTGCAGGTCTTGCATCTCTTTGCTTCAGCACACACCAAGCAGTACTATTAAAACTTCCTTTCAGGTAGTTGCAGAGTGCAATAATGTCTCCTCTCAGCCTCCTCTTCTCCAAACTAAACATTCCCAATTCCCTCAGCCTCTCCTAATAGGAATTTTTCTCCAGACCCTCCACCAGATTGTTTACCCTTCTCTGAACTCGCTCAGGCAACTCAATGTCTTTCTCGTAGTGAGAGTCCCAGAAATGTGCACAGTATTTGAGGTGCAGCCACATGATCATTTCCCTTCTCCTTCTGGCCACAGCTATTCCTGATGCTATTGGCCTCTTTGGCCACCTGGGCATGCTGCTGGCCCATGTTCAGCCAGGTGTCAACCAGCACAACCTGTCACTACTTTACTGCCACTGCTCTCTGTGTATTTTATCCATGTGTGGGGAGACTATAACTACATGATTTTGCTATTGTAAATAATTTATTTTGTATGGAGGCCAACAATAATCTTTACCAGTAACTGATATTTTTCTGTTAATTGGGTTTAAAACCAAAGCATCCAATCTGATATCCAACACATAGGAAATTATAGGAGAATTAATTTCAGTGTATTTTGTTTAATATGACAGTCAAGAAAAAGGTAATTTAAGTACAGTTGTGCTCCAGTGAAATGTACCAGCTGAATCGTTTGAACACTGGCAGTAATGTTCATCCTTTGTGACACAGTAATAAAAGCAGATTTTAGCCTATCATTTGCACAACACAGTTTTCCCATGGTATTATTGTCTCTACAGATGCCAAGATTATGCCTCTAGGCAGGTTATTGCTTTCTTTTCCAACACTATGTTATAATATTTCCTACTTCGTAACCTGTAGTTAAGTGGAAGGAGAGAGACATTGCAGATATTCTTAATCTTCATTAAAGATGAAGCAATCAGTTCCTTTATTCAAATGGCTTCCTTAGATGAGAAACAAGATGCAACTAGCTACTGAAACTTGTGAAGTTTCACAGTGGAACAGGAAGCAAGCTGTTGTAATTCAAAGAAGAATGAGAGGTTCATTCTATTCAGCCCCATTTAGGCCTGGTGTTTGAGAAAGGATAGGGTCTATTCTCAAATGTCTCAGAAAGGCTAAAGCATGAGGCAACATGAAGTCTACTGTGCTGGTTTTAGCTGGGATAAAGTTATTTTTCATCATAGTGGCTAGCATGAGGCTAGGTTTTGAACCTGTGCTGAGAATAATGTTGAAACTCACCAAAGCTTTAGCTGCTGCCAACCAATGTTTCCATTAAATCAATGACTTTTTCAATTTCTAATTCTGCCCCTATCCTCCAAGCTTCTTCTCTACAAGAAGTGGACAGGAGATATAGGCAAGACAGATCATCCAGCTTGGCCAAATGGATATTCTACATCATAGCACATCATGCTCAGTGTATGAACTGGGGGTAGATTTCTGTGATCACTTCTTGGGAACTAGCTGGGTATCAGTCAGCAGGTCATGAGCAATTGCATTGTCTATCACTTGTCTTCCTTGGGTTTCTATTTCTCTCTCCTTTTGCTATGTCCCTTTTCATACCAGTAGTAGTGGAAGTAGTAGTAGTAGTAGTAGTACAGGTAGTAGTACAGGTAGTAGTACAGGTATCCTGGACTGCATCAAAAGAATTGTTGCCAGCATGTCAAGGGAGTTGGTTATTCCCCTCTATTCAGCTTTTGTGAGACTCCATGTGGAGTGCTGTAGGGAGACAAACCTACAGCTTGGAAACTAAACTATACAGCTTTAATGAAACAGTTATGATAAAAAAGGAAAAAATATTAAATATATAAAAACATAAAGTAAAACAATACCACATTCCTCACCCCTTTCCCCCAACAACACTCACATCACCACCAAGGTTGCAGGGCAGCCATCCATGGAAAAGTCCCACATTGGACTCATGGAATCAGCAGCAGTCAGGAGCTGGAGGCAGGAACACACAGATTCAGGATGGCACCAATTGGGACCACAGACAGATGAATGGAGGGAATCCCTTCAGGATGCCAGTGAGGGCAGGAAAAGATGAAGGGCTTGATGCTTGTGATTCCTCAAATTTATACCGAGTATGAAGCATATGGGATGGTCAATTTTGGTCAGCTGTCTTGCCTGCTCCTCCTTAAAGGAGGGTTGCAGGTGTGACATAAGATGTTCCTCAGAACTGAGTAGTGTCCTGGGTTCTGCATCCCATTCTCTATCTATAACTATAAACATCAAGGTTTATCAGTCCTACAAGGAGACACTGACTGAGAAACTTGCTGTTCATTTCAGCAAGTGCAGCTACCTAAAAGAGATTCAGCTGAAAGTAAAATTACAGGACAGAAAAAGAATACTACTCAAACTTTAATTCTGGCACAAAGCAGAACACCTGAGAAAGCTCAGTCACAGGGTATTTTAATGATCTTATTTTCAAAGTTTATGTGAGTTTCATCAATTTAAATTTTCTTTATGTATGAAACTGCTTTTGAATTTATAAAGCTGAAGTAATGAACTCCTGTATTTCAAAAATCAGGTTGAGCACACTATTTAGCATTAGAAGAGCTGTACTACTTTGAATGAAAAAGAACCAGTACTTTAACAGAATTCTTTGGGACTATCCACACAGCTAACACTCTTCAGAATAAATATTTATGTCATATTTAATTTACTTTATGATTTGGCTATAACCGTTAGGCTTCCTCTTGGTACTGCCTTCTGAATGGAATCAGTGGAATACATTATTTACTAGAAGTTACCTGGGAGAGTAGTGCTTATATATAATGTAGGAATGTTTAGGAAGTCATCTGCTTTTGACAATTGAAAGATAGAGCACCATGAAATATTTTCTTCTGTTGGGAAAGAGATTTTACAGTCTTTTTTTTCCTTGTTTTTCCTTTTTTCTGCTTTTTTTTTTTTTTTTCTTCCTTTTTTTTCTCTCCTCTTCTCTCCCAACATATAAACCAAAGGGAAGCCCTTAAAAAAATTGGTTTTCTCTACCAGATTTAGCTTATTTTTTTGGTCAGGCTATAGCATTTACATAGACTTTGTCTATTTACTGTCTGTGAATCAAAATGCCATTCTTTTTGATGTTTCATCTTTGCTAGCATGAAGCCCAAACGAGAAGGTGGGACAGTTATTATTATGGTATATAAAAGAATTTCTTCTCTCTTTTATCTATATTATATCTGTAGTTTCTATTTAAGATCTACAAGATCCAAAGTGACCTCTTCACTTATATCCTCCTGCCATCTTTGGCCCTTACTCCTGCCTGTGACTCCAGTTCTTCCCACTTCAACATCATGACTTCTTGAGTCCTGCTGTCCTTTCTCCTCTTCCTTTCCCTAACAATATAAGCATACTGTAATATCCAATGGCTTCTGAAGGTCAACTTCCCCCTTTCTTTTTTGTATCACTTCTTCCCTTCATCCATGAACTCCTTGAACTCATAGCTTCTAGCAACTGCCTCAGGTTCCTTTCCTCTCAATCCAACATAGATTCTCTCCAGTTTGATTTTTATTGTGCACCAAAGATACTCTAACATCAAGGCCTACAATGACCTCTCCATGTCAAGTCTCAGGGCCTTTGCTCCATACTTGAACTCTGCTGATTTATCATGACTGATCATATATTCCTTTAAAAACTAATGCTTTGCCTTTGCAACTCTGGCCTCTCCTCACCATTTAACTATTCTGACTTGTGCTTGAAGGGATGGGCCACAAGTGAGAAAGAAAGGGAACTGTACTAGACTGCTAAAGCTCTGTTAACTAAATATTTCTTTTGTGAAAAGATAGTGTCGTATTGCAATATGAATTTATTAATGTAAGCAACAAAGGCCTACTTCTCCATGGCTTTTACATTTCTGTCATCTTCAGCTGATTTATATTCCACTTATTATTTCATATTCTTTTTTTTTTTTTTTTTGAGTTGTGAAGGAGTGATATCACCCCCTTCGGGTGTTTTGGGGTTTTTTTAGTTGTATAACTAGCCTTTAAGTATCATATTGTGAGACAATATAGTAGGGTTCAACTGTTATAACCTTTCTTTCAGGTTTCTGAAGAAAATAGAATTGAGAGAGCAGGGAAAAATAATAATTTTTTTGTAGTTAATTGAATATACACAAAATCTTAGTACTCTAAACTATAATGAGTTAATAATTTGTATATGCATTATCAGTGAGGTCCTATAACTCCAGTGTTTTAGTTTATTAACTACAGCTGATTCCCAATTTTTAACTCAGTGAGTATCACAATGAGCTTCAGTATTTTAGAATGGTGCCAAGACAATTCAAGTTCTTCCTAAATTTAAAGAATTTTTAGGAGAATATTAATATGAACTATTTGAAACATATAAGTTCTATGAAGTCAGAAATCATGTAGCTTTGAGTTTCAAATATATTTTACATTACTTCAGTATTTTTTTGATATTTTGAACATTATTAGGTTGCTATTAGAAAGATGAGAGTTCAAAAAGAATATTTTATTTTAATGAGTTCTTTTACATCTAATCCTGGACACATTTAGGGCTCCAGATAAAGAAATGAAACTCAACTTACCCCTTGTATCCTGAAACAGAAGATTTACTTACAGAAAGTAAAATTTTACTTCTGGACAAATTGGAGTAATTCTAATTATCAAATAGACATATTCAGTCACTTTCATAAAAAATCTGAAGAGAAATAAAATTCAGCTATCAGAAAATGTGAAAGATAACATGGACTATTATTTTACAAATTTGTAGTATTAATCATCATATTCATCATACAAAATTATGTAATGGCTTTATATTCTAATAACTATGATATTTAGTGTTGTTCAAAGCCTAATTTGGAGCACTATGACTATATAATATGCCATGAAGTAAAAACTGTGGAGAAGACCTTTAGAGGTCCCTTCCAAGACAAATTATTCTATGATTCTATGATTATGTGATTCTATGATTCTATGATAAGAAAATGATGAAAGAAGTAATAAGACAAACAAAATAGAATATCTGACAAGATTATTTTGCACAGTAGAAACATATCTGATTCTCAGGTTAAAAGGTTTTTAAGTATCCTGTGCTGTGGGAAATACTGAAATTATTAATAGGTGTCTAGATTTTTATTAGGCAGTAATTTCCATAACATGTAGGCACAAGAATAAAAATTCTGGATTAAATAAACCCAAGTCCTTAATAAACTATACTAGTTGGTATAGTTGTTCCACTCTTCTTTGTGTATGTTTCTGTCCATAGCACTTAAAATGCACTCTCCCCCTTCTACTCCCAGGAGCTGATCTAACAGTCATGCTTACTGCACACAGGAATTAAAAAACTGTTCATTGAAAGTCCTGTTGAAAAAATAAATGCAGTTGCAACATAAATAAATATATAAATGGGCAGCTGCTTTTTTGACCTTGGAAGTGCTCTCTCTGATGAAAGGTAGACTGTTAAGTCTGAAGGCGTATCATAAGTGTAAAGCTGTAACAAAATCCAGAAAGAGCTCACTGAAAGCAATTCTAGTTTTATGTCCCAGGCAAAAGAGGGCTCAACACAGCATTGTAAAATATAAAGAAGCAGTAAAAATTTACTCCCTTAAATGAATAGGATTTCATAACATGGTTAAAAATTGAGACATCATAACTCTCAAAATGTCACCTGAACAATATTTCAACTCCACATTGCTGAAATTTCACAGAACCACAGAACATTTAGGTTGGAAGAGACCTCCAAGATCATCCAGTCCAACCTTTGACTGACAACACGGTCAACTACTAAACCATGTCCTTAAGGACCAGGTCCAAATGCCTTTTAACTTAAGAACATCAAAAAGCAGAAGACAGAAGTTAAAAAACAGGCTCAATTTCAGTTTTTTAAAAGGTTATGTCACACAACCCCAGTTCTCTCTGATGGTCCCCTCAAGACTTGTGCTCTAAATCCTTTACCATCTCTGTTAACATTCTCTGGATTCTCTCCAGCATGTCGATATCCTTCTTGTAGTAAGGGTATTTGAGGTTCAGACACACCAGTGCCAAGTACATGGGGACATTCACCTGCTCCTGCTGTCCAAACTATTCCTGATACAGACCTGGATGCTCTTGGCCACACTGCTGGCTCATGTTCAGCTGGGTGTTGACCAACAACCCCAGGCCTTTTTCCTCTGGACATCTTTCCAGACACTCTTCCCCAAGCCTTTAGCATTGCCATGGGGTTGTGACCCAAGTGCAGGACCCAACATTTGGTCTTGTTGAATCTCATACAATTGACCTTGGCCCATTGATCCAGTCTGTCCCTCTGTAGACCCTTTCCACCTTCAGGCAGAAGCTACAGATTTTTGATACCGGTTCACCATGAAGAGTGAGGGAACTGAGGTTGTTTTGTTTGGAGAAAGGGAGGCTCAAGGGGACAGTATCACTCTCTACAGCTACCTGAAAGGAGGTTGTAGAGAACTGGGAGCTGGTCTCTTCTCCCCAATTACAAGTGATAGAGTAAAAAGAAATGGTTTCAATTCGTGCAAGGGGAGGTTGAGATTGGAGATTAGGGAAAAATTCCTTACTGAAAAGGTTGTCAGGCACAGGAACAGGCTACCCAAGGATATGGTTGTGTCACCACCCAAGGAGTTTTTTAGAAGACATGGTGCTGAGGGACCTGGCTCAGTGGTGGATTTTGCAGCATGCTATGTTAACAGTTGGACTGGCTGATTGTAAATGTCTTTTCCAACTAAAACAGTTCTATGACTCTATGCTTCTATGTGCCTGCCCACTGAGAACTACATATGCTTGTCCATTGCAATCAGCTGGTCTGATCATTTTCACATGGTTAAATCCCTTGCACTGCCAGGTGTGTGATCCACCTCTTGTTGTTTTGTCCAACCCTTGAGTCCTCAGGGAAAGTTCCCTCATCAGAAAAGCCTCTGCATCCCCTGATGTTCCCATCCTGCGTCCCACCTTTGCTTCTCACTGCTGCTGGTCCTCCTTGCTGTCCTCCAGAATCCATTGCCAGCAGCAGTGATCCTCTGATTGAAAGCTTCTATGTTTAACATAATTCACACTATTTTTATACATGAGATCATAGACTATTACGAGTTTTAAAAGATATAATAAAAAAATCTATGTGCATAAAACCATCATTAAAATTATTTTTTCTTAGAGCAACATTCACTATGAAACTTCCAGAGTTCACTAAAAGTGATTTAAATGATTTTTTTTAAAGAGCAATAATTGACTTTAAATCTAGATGGTATCCAATTATAATACCAATTCTGCTGAAATATAAATCCATGTACCCCTTTGTTACTGCTTATGGGTAAATGTACTCCAGAGACTTTTGCCGTTACTTCAGCTGTTTGGGCTGTGATTTAAGCTTTCTACTTTGCATACCATTTCTTGTAGCATGAAAAACTATATGTTGCTCAAGTCATTTTTTTGCCTCAAAACATGTATTTCCTGACTTTTCTAAGTTGTGTGTTACTGAATATAGTAAATAAAAAGAATTTGAACCAACCTGATATGACTCTTACTTTTAAAGGATGAAAGAGTGATTTACAATAATAAATATTTTTACTCAAATTCACTTATGCTTTTTATTTTTAATATTTTTATTGCAGTGAAATAAAAACTCTATTGCATATTAAAGCAGGTAATAGGACTTATTTAATAAGAAGACACAGCAGTGAAGTGTGAAAAAAAGCATTATACTAATTCAATTAATTAAAACGAGAATACAAGTGCACATCATTAACTATGACCAAATTATGCTAGCAGTAGATTCAATCATTTTTTTGATTCATACATATCCAGCAAAACCAGTTACTACAAATAAAATAATTTCTATGATACTGATATACAGAAAAATAGGTGCAGTAACAGAAACTTTCAGCATTTATGAAAAACAAAGAAATAAATCAAAACAAACAAACAAACAAAAACTATTATAGTTTCTGTTATGTTTTATGTTATTTGCACATTAAAATTTTCTTTAGGAATAATAATACAAACCACAGAAAAGCACTCATGTTTAGGAAAGGGAAAAAAAGAAGTGGGATTAGATGCCAGTAAAATCTATTGATTAAAATCTAAACAGAAAGAAAACTAAATTAGGAATACTGAAAAAAACCTCAAGAGTCATTAGCATAAATGATCAAACTAAAGAAAATATTTAACAAAAAATGCAAGTATGTCATCATTGTAAATAATGGTAAATGAAACCTTCACAGATTTTATGCTGTGTGCTGAAAAATCCAAAAGAGTTTCAGTAATGTCCTCTGCAATATCAGTAATATTAGGAATTTAAAAACATATATTACTTAACCTTTTAATAAAGGAATATCTATGATTACTTTTCTGTCTTAATTAAATTGGATGTGTGAGTGAATATATCAGTAGAGTAAACATCCAGACACAAGAAGTAATTTCAGCTAATTTCAGATAGCAAATGCAAGCAAAATAAAATTAAAGTTAGGTTGAAACCTAAGAAAAAAAAATTGGCCACCAGAAAACTGGGGCTATGAAGCATCTTAGCATTTTCCTAAATGGTATAGTGGATGTAAACTACTTCATTTGCTCTAGGATTTCACTTGTGGAGATTTTGAATATGTAGCATATTACAGCTGATTTTGCTAGCAAGTGAATAATTTTATTATATTCCTTTCTAAATGAGTTTTGGTTAACTGTGATTTATGTGTCTTGTTTTTGTTTTTTTAGTTGTTTTGGGGGTTGGTTTGTTTGTTTGTTCGTTTTTCATAAATTGGTATATTTTTAATTAAAAATTAACTGTGCACTCTTCTTTATCACTGTCAATTTGTTTCTGGTCATTTAATATGCTGGCTTCAGGAATTACTTTCATCTTCCTGATGGATACTTAGCACAAGAAAGGTAGTATAAGAATTTTTTCTTTTGTGAGCATTATACCTCCCCTTACCAGTTAACCAAGCTGCATTGTTACTTTAAATACAGATAAGGAAATAATTATTTTATTGATAATGTAGAAATTATGGAGTTTCTTTCAAAACATTCTAATAAAAGAAAGTTCGTGCATTAAAATCTATAATAGAAAAGAGAAGTGTAAGACATCACTGATAATTACATGCAGCAACATCCAAGCATATAAAACAGTTTTTATTGAACATTCATTTAAGACACTCAAGAGGGATTACACAGTTTTTTGTTCATATTAAATATGATGCAAGCTTTATCTATCATGAATGTATATCCTTTTAAATTCCAGGCTTAATATGAACAGCCTGATAATAATAATAATTCATTTCAAAGTATTAGTATGAATCAAAAAATTCTCTGTTTAGAAGCTTGGTTACTGTCTTTTTTTTTTATCTTTTTGTGCTCCAACCAACCCTCTGAGGGCTGCAACACTGCTCCTTTAAGAGTATGTGTTGTAAAATCTCCTGCAATAAATTTTGTCTGTACCATTAACTTAAAAACTGAACAATTTACTTATAGAAGTGTCTATTTGTTTTTAGAAAGTGTATTATTTTATTCTGGAGTGCTCTTCGGTAACCCAAACCATAGAATCACAGAATCAGCCATGTTGGAAAGGACCTCTGAGATCATCAAATCCAATCCTTCATCCACTACTGCCGTAGTTACCAGACCATGGCACTGAGTGCCACATCCAGTCTCTTTAAAAATATCCAGGGATGGAGAATCCACCACCTCCCTGGGCAGCCTATTCCAATGCCTTAAAGCCAATTCCAAAGATTGTTTCAAGTTTTTTTTATTTTTCTAATTTCTATTAAACCTTGAAATCGGGGACTTAATAAAATTTATATTATTAATACTATATTTGCCTTTAAAGGTGTTTATAAATTAAACTATTTCTTGGTAAAACACAAGTTTCATATTGTCTCAGCACCTGATTTCCTCTGTAGAGATCTTTAAGACATGGATGGAATAATTTAGATTGAATTACTCACTAATTGATTCTTTTAATAATATATCTTGATTTTTTTCCATGTGTAGCCTTCTATAACAGTCCTAAAAACAAGTATTAAGTCCATATACCTGATATATATTCCTTAAATTTTAGAACTGCATGAGTCAGTCTTTTGGAACAAGCAAAAATGTTCAGTTTTAAAGCATCGTACTGTTTTATGATTTTATAAATTATGTTAACTCTGAGGTTGAAATTTTGCTCACTTGAATAATCAGAATCTGGCTACAACTGGTTTTCTACAGATATGTAGTTTAAAGGACACACTGAGAGAAAAAAAAAGTTAGAAAATAGTTTAATGATATATTTATATTGAATATGATATTTTATAGTAAGAAAGTAAATTGACCTTTTAGGATGGTGCTGAAAACGTTTGGATTCAGTCTGAATTCCTTACCAAATCACCTATGAAGGCAAGTTCTCACTTCTAAAATATATCCCTGATTTATTTTTAATTGCTTTGTTTCATTTATCCACACCTCAGGTGGACATTTGAAGATGAGTTAGATTTTATTAACTTGGTATTTCATATCTTTAAAGAAAAGGAAAATATATTTGCAAATAGCATGAATAAAAGTATGAAAAAGAAGATATACATATATATGAGATAAATACCACTGTTTGATACTATTTGATTTAGGTTCATCTGATTAAAAGTTTAAAATGAAAGCTTAATTTACAACCATAAAGGATCCTTTGCCTGCAGTTCTCCCTTCTTTTTACTTACATGGTGTTAAGTGATTAAATGACTCAACGTGAGTACGCATATTATATTAAGTATGTAAATTAAAAATTAAATACCTCCTCTACAGTTTACATAGATAATAAATATAATCTTTAATTTGCTGTGCTTCTGCTGCACTTTGCAAACATAGCTATAATATGCTTCTTCAATGAGAGAGGAAAGAAGAAATTAATTTAAATTCAGAATAAATCAGAATTAGTACTTTATAACTAATAAAGACGGTGATTAAATAAATAAAAAAAAAAAACAAAAAAAACCCCAAACCTCAAACAAACAAAACCAAAACAACACCAAAGAAACCAAAGAAAAGTTAAAAAAAAACAAAAAACCAAAAAAAAAAAAAACCAAACAAACCACAAAAAAAAACCCAAAAAACACACAACCCCCCCAGACCACTAAGAAATTAAACCATTTCCCTCTGGATTATTCATAAATAACTTCCTAAAGAGATCTTGAGAAGTTATGATTTTGTACAGTTAACGCCTGGTGGGTGTATGTATAACTGTTATTATTGCCTATTTTCATTTAGGGAGAAAACAAAGCTTTCCTCTTACTTTTTCGTTGTTTGTTTTTTGGTTTGTTGGTTGGTTTTTGTTGTTTTAATTTAAAATACCTAAAAGTTATCTCAACCTCCTGCTATTCTTCAGTAAATATTGTAATAAACCCCTTGAAGATAAATCTCATCCTAAAAAACCTCTACAGTGATTTCAACACTGCTGAAAAAATGTTGACCATGCAAAGAGAAAAAGGCTTGATAAACAAGAAAACTTTTAACCCCTGTGGGGTCTAAGGAAAATACTTATGGTACATAATTAAAGCAGATTTTAAAGATTCATGGCTGGTAGTGAATATGCCTGTATTATTTTGGTTTTCTGTCTTACCATGATATTTGGTGACTGACTTTAAGATAACTATGTTCATTTAAATTTTTAATAGATGTGTAATGAAAAATTTTATCATCCACCTGGCGTTTGTTCAATAGTCCAATGCAAAAATAAACCACAAGAAAACAAATAAAAAACGTCCCAGAGCTTAAAAAATTATGGCAATGCCTATTGTGGAAGTAGATATAATATTTAAGCATTCAGATATATACTTAACTCATTGTAATACAGAAGAACGGCGATATTATTAACTATAACAAACAAATTAGTCTCAGCATACTATTAATAGAGTTATTTGTTTGTTTATGTTTCCCAGTGCCTAAAGCTGAATACTATTTTCCTATAAAATGGAAAAAAACTGATGAAAAAAGTATTGAAGTTCTAATCCATCTACACTACTAAATAAATGTGGAGAAACTTTCTTTTAGTTCTTGCTGAGTCTGCAAAAAAACGCTATAACGACTTGTAGAGTTCATTCTGGATTAGCCCCAGATAGAGTATGAATCTATACATCTTTTTAGTTCAGGTCAGGTATATGTGTTTACAGAAATTATTCCATATATCCACACATAACATGTTTTGGATTCAAAATCTATCTCAGAAGGATGTTTCTGTCTACTAATCTTGTATAAGTGGATTAATGTAAAATCTACATTCCTTCTAACAAGCAGAACCTGAAATCCCTGTTAGCCTTTCTTAGAAAGACAGTTTTTCTTTTGGTAGTTTGTATCAATCAAATCACACTATTTCAAAAGACTGGATTATTTTAGAAAAAAAAGCATACAGGAAAAATTTGTGCTTCTTGTAAACTCTGGATATGAAGGTAAACCAATTCTGACAGGATCTCTGCATTGTGAAGTCATTTGAAAAAGTGAATACTCATGAAAAGTATATTTGCAATACCACCAGCAGAGCAGTGCAAAAATGTAATCCTTGTTCAAGAATATATCTTAGATATTTAATAGTTGTTAGTTCACAGGAAAAACAACTAAAAGTGAAATATCAGGAAGCTTAAAAATAGGATGAGATTGTTCTGTTGAAGCAGCAAAAAAATACACTTGTACTGAACAATAGATTTTAATTCACTTAAATTGTTAGTTTAAATGTGTAAACTATATTTCCAAATGTTTGTACTTGGGATAATAAGCATGTGAATGAGTTTTAGATGTGAATACATTATCTTGGTGTCAATGGTCCCCTAAATTAAGCACATGAAGTGGACAATATGGTGAAATGCAGACACAGTTTATGTGTTAAATGTGTTACTTTGCATAAACATTTGATTTAATGCTATTTGTAGTATTTTGTCAGAATGAATAAAGTCTAAATCACTATAACACTAATTTAAATGCAAGGAATTCTATAAGTGAGGTACCTGGGGGACTTATTAGCCAATGAGGGTATTATAAAGTGTTGCTTCTGGTGTCACATTTTGACCCAGTTCACTTTAAAGAACTTTACTTCCTGAAGTTTTAAAAGAAAATCATCTAGGACAGGATCACATTCCAGACGTTTTATTTCAACTGGACATGGTGCAGAAAAGAAAACAATAAAAAATTATGGTGCTAGAACAAAAGTAAAAATGAGCAACCCTGAATACACTGAAAGCTACTTGGAGGATCAAGAGCATCATTGATTCTGACTCTTGCTCCTGGTACTGCATATAATTTTTTTTACAGTGAGTGCCTAGTGCCCTAGATATCTTGCGTTAATCCTACGTTGGAGCATACACTTTATCATTGATGTTTTAGTTGCAGAAAGACAACAAAATAGGGAGGAAGTTATGGAAAATGCAGATAACATCGCTGTGCTGCCTTGAAGACAATATATGATACACAGACACCAAAGACTCGAGGTTTTAAGATTATGTATACTTTGTTTTCCACAGCCTCTCTCCAGTACACTTTCCCTAAAGAAAAAAAAACAAACAAAACAAACAAACAAACAAAAAAACCCGAAAACCCCAGACAACTTTCTTTGTTCTCCTCTCTCTCTTATTTTGTTGTCTTCTAGATACCTTTCTTGTTTCCCTTTTTATGTTTTCTGATTACATAACTTTAGAGATGTTGCTCAGCTCTTGAGACTGTCCTAGTTACTGCAACTTATTTAGTTTCTACATTTGTCTTCCTAACCTTTA
The DNA here is from genome assembly GCA_023637945.1 of Phaethornis superciliosus. NCBI lineage: Eukaryota > Metazoa > Chordata > Aves > Apodiformes > Trochilidae > Phaethornis > Phaethornis superciliosus. The sequence goes on along the minus strand of JAJQWJ010000001.1, from coordinate 149,895,366 downwards.
TGCTTGTTGCTGTGGCTTAACTTTTCTTTCATGACTTTTTTACATTCCCCTGCACGTGGAAGTCATCCTGTGTCAGAATTCCCCTTTTGACTTGACTCCTTCTAGATAATGCCTGTTCATCTTGCCTTCAGTCTTTCCTCTCTTAACTTGATATGGCTAAGTTCTCTTTAACTCAGATATATATGCTTTTCATAACTTGTACTCATAAGTAACTGGAAACTCAGTTACATAAAATCTGTTGTCAAAACTGAATGCCTATCAAAATAAATTTACTAATTATACCACATATTATAGTCCTTCTGTAGAAAAATTACATGATAATATACCATATCTAATTACCTATATGTTCCTATTATTCAAAAACTATCTTCTAGGAAATATGACTTAATTAAAGTCAGACAAAAATTAAATTTCACATTCCCCTTCAATAAGGTTTCCAAAATTCCAGGAGTCCATATTAATATTAAGATCATCCTGACTCTTTGCTTAACCATGATAGTCAATTTCAATGGGAATTCTACTGTATGGAAAACTGTTTATCTGCACCCTTAATTGCCAATATAATTAAAATTTCAAGTATACCAGGAAGACATAGCTCAGAGCAAAGATGATTGTATTCTCAAATAAACCTGAAGATCTTTATATTTTATTTATCACTGCATACACTTAAGTAAATTTACTGTCAGAGAACAGAAAAATTTGAGTCAGGATTTTATCTTCCTTTTAAAAAGGTTAATTAGACATAGGGTTTTACCCTAGAAAATACAGATGAGTAAATAAGATTAGATTCCTTTTTCTTCAAACTACATATTGATTTATTATGTCACATTTTCAAAAGGAACTGAAAATAAAAGCATTATAGAATTTATTGTATGGCCATGGAATAAAAAAAAAAAAACAACACCAAAACAACAACCATTACAAGTAGAGACACAGAAAATTTCTAAAGGATGGTACTAGCAGATTCCAAATGTTCCTTCTGTTGTCTGTTGATAAGACAAAACTCTTAAGTCACAGAGCTCTAGGAGTACATTTTCACCTTTCAATAAAGTGGAACAAAGAAGCTTTCAGAATAGGGGAACAAAGCAACAAAGCTACAGAGACATTAGAAACACAGCATTTTAAAATGAGATTTCCTACCCAGAAAAACCTTCATTTTGGATTGCTTTCTAGAGAGATTTGTTTTGGTCATAAAATGGAGGAATGTTAGAATGAAAAAAAAAATACAGAAAATATTTTTTCTCCTCTCAATCTCTAAATAAAACTACTGTCACAAAGCAGTATTAGAGAATACAGACTCCAACCTACTCTTTTTGAAATTAGTCTGAATAGAATTAAATAAAATAAGCTCCAAATATGTGTTTGTAGCAATTGTTTGAGGTGGAATATAACGTCAGATAAGACAATACAATCCCTGAAAATCCTCATAGACTGTATACAAGACTCAGTCTATACAGCCCTATTAAGGGGCTGAACTCTATTTTACAGAACAGGATCCTTGTCTCTTCCTTTTTGATCCCATACCATAGGAGAGTAGATCTGTTAGCTTTTCAAGTATCTTACTTGTTACACATTTCAGGGAGCAGGAGAGTTATCAGGAAGTAGATGCTTTGTGGTAACCTTATAAACAATCACGCTACAGCCATCATGGGACTAAATACCCATCACTACCACTGACCCAGTGCAAAGATCAAGATTTCATTTTTTTGAGGAAGTCCAATGTACATACACACAAATGTAAGTACAAATAATTGAACACAAACATAAAGGTGGCGCTAATTTGTATCTATCTACAGTCTGATGCAGGAAGAGAATAACCTTAACAATTCTTAGAGACTTTCCAGCTTACAATCTATTTTTCTCTTGATTTTTATAATGGAATTTCCTTTTGCACGCCCTGAATTATTCAGATATTTTTTGCCTATTGTGGAGATGGAAGAAAATGAAATATATCCTCAGAACAGGAGAGCTTGCTTTATTTCTAAGATTTGTTTTCAATTATTGTAATTCTATACTTTTTCTGTATACCTAAAGATTGTGGCCATACATATTTGTATAAAACTGCATCATTGTTTCTGTGTTGTCTTTCAGTATTCATTAAAACACAATTCAGTATTCAGAGTATTCACAATTCAGAGTATTTTCCATGTGCTGAATGTAAATAGTACTAGCACAAGAAAATTCTCTGAAATTAATATTTGGCCTTATGAGTAAGGCCTTTCCCTAAATAGGCCTAAGTAGGAACTGAAAAATAAGTCTTTGGTCTCTAAAAACACTGAATTTTGAACCACTTGCTGCTGTGACTCTCTCTAGGATTTATCTAGATGTTATGATAAACATTTTGAAGTGTATGCTGAATTTTTCATAAGGACACTGTACTGTTTTATAATCTTCTGAATTGTCATGTTATAAAAGTAGTTAACTTAGGCAACAAATTTTAGAGACTCATGAATAGTCTATATGATTCTCCATCTTTTCCACAGAAACAGAAAAATTTAAAAAAGCAACCAACCATGTTGAGGACTATCTCATGCCAGTAAACAGTGTTACATAATATTACCCTGGAACTATGTGAACTTCAATATATATATATTTGCATATAGCTTTCAAAGACAACTGCAAAAAAGCAAACTCGAAAAGTAATGCAAGCTTGAGACATTAATTTGTGAATGTAGTTCTTGTAAAAGAATATACAGATTAATTTCAAAAGTGGAGGGAAATGGAAAGTAAGAAGTAATTACTTTTAGCAGAATGTTCAAGAAAGTGAAGGAGGAATTCTCTGTGTTTAACAAAGACACAAAGTAAGAAAAACCCTGTGGTCTATTAATGTATTTTTCACATAAATATCCTTATCCAGTCTTAGAAGAAAATAACTTTTTAATAATTTATTATAATTGCCTTGTAAAAAAATAAAATAAAATTATCCAGTAATTTGAAACTATACTTATCAGTGCCATAAGTAATGTGTAAAAAGGCAAAATTTTACTTCTCTATTACTTCTCTCACACTGGTAACTTCAGAAATGCCATTCCTTTATATCATTAAGCCTAGAAGTTATACCAATAAAACTAGGGTGTTGTGAAGAGATAGAAGAAAGAAATACAATTGTATTCTTTCAGGTAAGGAATAATATTAAGTGTACTGCTAAGCCTAATTTCTGCAGTTTTTCTTTTAATATACTTTAAGTTATTTAAATCAATCTCATATGTCTGTAAGGAAAGAAAATGAAATTGATTATAATGGCTACTATGTAAACTCTAACAATAAACTTGAAGTAAAATTACATGGTAAAAAAAGGTAGCCATTCAGTTACACAAATTTCATCAAAGGAATAAAAAGTTGAACGCAATAAAAATTAAATAATTTTACATTTTTTCAGAATTTCAAGCTCACACAGCAAATGCAGCATACAGGTATAACTTGATTCAAACTCATTATTTAAGAAGCCCTCATATGTTTTGAGATTTACAGTCTAATCTTTTATCTACACGGTTCTTTTAACCAGTCTGCATAAAACTCATATTCATGCCAAGTTAACTATATATCTTTATAGGATTCATATTTCTATTACATCTAAAAATCATGCTTTGATCTGTTAGCAACTGGAGTTTTTTAAATTTCATTTTCCCAACGTGTTTTTGCTCTCAGCCTCAGGATTTCAAGGAAGTTTCCTTTTAATTATCTTAAGAACAAGGCTTAAATGTTTATGTTGATCTTAGCTTATCTGATTATTCTCTACATGTTAAATTTCATTTTGTTTATATATTAATATTTTTCTCATAATTTTACTGCAAATTGCTTCAGGGTATTGCCATATTATTGACTCGTGATACTGGCTGGTACTGTACAGAATGTTCAAATCAATGTGAGACAAGAAACTAGGGCTGAACTTCTACTACTACTGATGTCCTAAATAAAGATGTTCAGGACATATTGATATCTCCTTTCAACTTCTTTATACAGGTTTAATATCATAGTGTTAAGTTTAAGGATTGTGCAATGTATAATCAAATGTTTTATTGGAAAATAAAATGGAACATTAAGTAGGCATTAAGTGCAATATCACTATTTATGGAAAAAACAGGGTTTGACTTGACTTTTTGTTTTTTGTAACATTTAAAAATAAATATTTTCCAAATCTATTTTTAAAAATTAATCGAAGCCATCAGGAGTTAAGCAGACATCAGGCGTTCTTACTTCAGTGGCATGAAAGCAAATAATTCCTGAAGAAAAAATCTGACATTAAAAAAATCCAATCACAGAAATCATTCTCCAAATAGATTCACTGAACTCATATTGACAACTTTGCAGTGGTATTTCTCAGTATCAGTTTATCTAGTGTATCTCCCTTAAGGACAAAAGAATCTAGAATTTCATGTTCCGTTATCTCTGACTAATAACACAGAAAGCTTAAGGAAGAAGATGGCAAATATTTGAATTTATCAATCTTTTTCCCAGTGGTTTTGACCTATCATGGAACTGTTTCTACAAGGATTTCTAAAGTTCTTAAAAACAACTCTCAAGAGAATTGTCAGTTTATGAGGGCAGAGGAGAGATGTTTGTTTGGATTTTCAGATAAAAACTGAGAATTAATTTACTCAGAATAAAGGAAAAATAAAGATCTGCAGATTAAAAACATTTTTAAAAGAAGAAAATAGCTTCAACAGTTATGGAAAAGTGGATTTTGGCATTCCATTAATGAATTCAGATGCAGTTATTGAAAGAAAAAAACAAACCAAATATACCTTTCTTCTGCAAGAGGTAGCACAGAACAGGGTTCCATCCTTCATAGTAATGTTTTTTAATGTTACTACTCATAGGCTATGTCAATAGTGGTTAATATTTTTGCAAAACTGTCTAGCTAGGCTCAACTGTAATGATTCAATCATACTTCTGTTCATTTATGATTTTCAGAAGATAAGAAACTGCAGGAATTTTATATCACAGTTCACCTTCATTACCACTTGCAATGAAAATTTAATTTCTGTTCTGCATTTTGTAAAGATATAGCTTTGGTTTGTGAATATAACCCTACAAAAATTAGTTTATTACAATGGAAAAATAATAAAAATTAAAAATTCAGTATGTAAAGAGAGCAATCTGCTGTTAAATATCACAGCTGCAGTAACAGTGTTGTCTTCATCAGCATCATATCTTTTTATTATATCTTGCATATTTTTTTCTTCCCTAGGTTTATCTAGAGATGCAATTATGTTGGTTTGAGTACCACAGAGAACAAAATTAAAAAGTGTCATAAGATACAGTTGACACATGTTTCTGAAAAGCAGCCATTGGTTTGCAATGCTATGCATGTGGGAACTTAATTAACAGTTTGATTTGATTTGGAATTTCTTTAATTGCTTTCTCAATGGAATCATAAGATTGAATTAATCACAATAGGTATAATTTATGCAGAAGCTGCAGCCACAGTAGGGCAACTGGTATTCTTTCCTTTCTTCCTTAATTTTTTATTCAAATACTGAGAGGGCTACCATCAAATTCCCACTGTAAGAAAGAATGAAAATAAGAGAAGCTGAAATGTCCTCAGGAAAACATTTTATGCATAATATTATATATGCATCAAAATAAAATATGCGTATCTAATATGCACCATTTCTATTTAATTTTATTCTAATAAAATACATCAATCGTTTACCCTCCTGACTTTTGAAGACCATGTAGTCCAAACTCTCTGCAGTGGGCAGGGACATCTTTCAATAGATCAGACTGCTCTAAGTCCCATCCATACGAACAACAAAAACTTCCAGGAATGAGGCATCTACAGCTTTTTCCAACAACCTGTTCCAGTGGCTCACCACCCTTATAAAAAAATTTCTTCCTTATCTCCTGTCTATATCTACCGTATTTCAGGTTAAAACTATTGTAACTTGTCCCATCACTACAGGCTGTGGTAGAATCTCTCTTCACTTTTCTTAAAAGCCCCCTTTACATATTGAAAGAAAATAATAATTTCACATTCAGTTGACTGAGATGCATAAGAAAAGATTCATTTAAATTACAGAGAGCATTGCAGTACTAATATCTGAACCATATAAGACATCATAGGATCCACAGCCTTTCTTTGAATGTGCTTGCTATCACCACTCAGATCCTGGACAGTTTTGGCTGAACTTCCTTTATGCCAAGATCTTTTCAACAAAAATTGACAGGGAGGCATAGCAGGCTTGTACCTTTAAAATACCTTATCAGACTTAAGGAATAAAAGATAAGGGGTACTTAAAGTAACTCAAACTGCAAAAGAAGTCTAGGAAGAGAAAATGCATCTAGTTACCCAGAAAAATATCAGATAGCCATAGAAAATCATCTCTTATAGACATCTGCATATTTACATACTGAGAAATTCTTGAGCATTTGTAATGTGGTCAAATGGCCAAAACTACAGCTATTACTGCAGGACATATTTCTGAGACCAAAAATCCTGTCTTCTCCTGTTTCCTGGGGCTAAATAAGACAGTGTAACAATGCATTTTTTTTCTCCGACTTTCAAAAATAAGCAGATGTTCCTGCCAAGTTTTAGTTCCTTAGGAACTAAGTAATTTGTTCAGCATGTATCTTTTAATTAATTACTAAAGAGTAGAATACTAATGTTTTCTTGCTTATGCAAGAAGACCAACAGCTTCTGAAGTGGTGTTATGTTAAATATAATTCATTAATCCATATTTCTCTTGTAGTTAGTGTGATTGTGATAAAACCTTGCATAAATTGAACTTATTTAGCTACCTCTAGCTTTATGATTTTGACCCAGAATTTACCCTTCAATATCAATTTTCATGAACAAAAATTCTTTCACAGCAGTTTCAATGTCTTATATGGTAAAATAAATTATTATAATAAATTAAAGTAGCTATGTTTCTATGTGCAACAAATCCATGATGTTGAAAGCCTAACATTTAGACTATTCTATGAATTTAGTGTTAATTGAATGTCTAATAAACTCCAATTTAATTGCCAGATTAACATAATTTTTAGAAAAAGAAAGGAACAGATCCTGTAGATCCATAAAATCATTTCAGCTCCTCTATTTTTTCTACTGTTTGGAAAAGTAGTTTGCCTTATTAGTATATGTCTGTAACACCATGTATACCTTAACTAAAACGCCTACCATATGCCTCTGAGTTGTTATTTGAGGTCTCTTCAGGGGATAGAAATAAATATTTTAGAAGTGATTTATCGCTGTGTGAAACAGGATTCTGAAAAACTCACATGAACTCTGCGAAATCTTGACAGTAAAAAGAAACCTAGGATAAATTCTTTTTACAGAGCTTCTTAATTACCTAAATATTGGTTTTTAATGGCATTTGTGGTGCACTACAAGATACTTCTTATACTCCTGTTGCCTTTCTATAGGAAGGCATTAACTTGCCATAATCTTTGAGATTTACATGGATATTTTTAATACTTTGTCCAAGATTATTAGATGGGGTTAATTGAAACAAATACCTAGTTATATACAAGATATATAGAGAGTATGTTAGTAGAAACAGAGTTTCATCTAGCTTATGCTATTCGATTACCGGTGCAGAAAAATATGCCATTTCCATAAATAACATTTTTGTAAAAAAGTTTGATTTCCTTGACACAGCTGGAGGAGGATTGACACTGTGAATGAGAGAAAAATTAGAGACTAGAAAAAACATCAAATTCTTTCTCCAGTAGTCATGAGGAGTGAGACTCTTTAATTTATCTTCTTCCATTTTGGGTAAGTCATATAGGTTGGCTCAAAACCACTTAATAAGACTCCTTGTCCTGAAGTGAAGCAGTACTAAGTTGCTTACATCTGATTTTTTCAGAGAAAAATAATTGATGAAACCAAAAATAGACCCAGAGAGTGATATATATCTTCAATAGCGTGTATGAAAGGTGTCCGGTGTTCAAGATAATTTCCTGAACTATATATATTCTAAATAACTACTTACATAATTCATAGGCTTCTTTAATATTTAGTAAGCAGGAAAAGGTACTTTCAAAAAGTCATATGAGTCTAAATGAATTCCTAAAGCATTTTTAATTTATTGCTTTCTGAATATATTTGTCTCTACTGACTGGATGACCACCTCAATTTAGATCCTAACCTGTAGGTAGCTAAATGTAACTTCCTCCTGTGGAGATATGCAGACCCAGTTACATATGTCCTCCTGCTTCTCCAAACATTCTGTTGATACTCTCACCAGCAACAGGTACCCACAACCAAAGGTGGGGTCCCTGTGTAATGCCTCCACACTGCCAGCTTATTGCTTGGCTCTGGCTGTGCTAGTCAACCTGGGCAGGGTTTGAGGTGCCCCAGAGACCCTGATGTAGAGGACAGACCCCCTCAAAAAGATGCAGATGATCAGTCTAATTATCTGTGCAATATGATGATGTCCTTGTTCAGAAAATCTCCAGGAAATCACAGAATCAGGGAATGGTTTGGATTGGAAGGGACCTTAAAGACCATCTAGTTCCAAATCTCCTGCCATGGTTGGGCACAGCTTTCACAAAACTAGGTTGCTCCCTGAGCACTTCCAGGAAGAGGACATGCACAAATTCCCTGGGCAACCTGTTTGTGTGTCTCACCACCCTAGCAGGAAATAATTTCCTCCTAAAATCTAATGTAAATTCACCTTCTTTCAGTCTGGAACTGTTACCCTCCATCCTATCACTACTTGCCCTTTTAAGAAGTCCTTATCCAACTTTCTTGTCAGCTTATTTTATTCCTTCATTACTCTTTCATTCAGCTGGTGGCTGTTTAAAACTGACTTTATCTTCCTCACAGTATTACTAATTCTTGGTAAACAGACTTTACAGAATAGGCAATTTTGAGCATTCCATTCACACACTTATACTTATTTTACTCAAAGCACATTACCAAGAGAAGGCTCTGCAGACTTCCTGTAAGTTATCTATACTATATAAAGCTGTTGAAAAATGTATAAAGTGTTTGGGTTTCCTCTGTATTCATTGAGATAAGATTATCTCAGCTACACTAAACACTTATTGTGGAGTTAAGATTATCACATTTTTCTTTAATTGAATACAGAAGTAACAAATAGACTACCTAACTTTTAAATAGCCAAAGACAGGCAAAAATGTAGATGGTATCAGGGACTATCAAATCTTCTTGTGTGTATTAGAAGTTCATCAGGAGAAAATAAAAGAGGTAAAGAATGACCTACTTTTACCATGTGATGAGAAGGGGCTGAATTCTTGCTTAAAAACATATTACTTTCTTCAACTTAAACAGAAGAAAGGTGCCTGCATCCATTCCAGACATGACAGCACGTTCCCTGAATAGAGCCCCCAGTGAACCTGAGTCCCTTTGTGGTAAGACAGGTGTATCAGCCAAACATGCTTTTAGCATCAATCAGATTCAGGATCTGATGCAGGAACTGGAATTATCATTGTGATTGTACAAAGCTTTGGTGAGAACACATTTTCCATTAAACTCTGCTCAAAACAGCTCCTTAAAACAGCAGTGAGTAAACAAAAAGATTATTAGAATAGTCACAAGAATGGATATTCTGACTCACTAGGAGTCTTTAAGAGATCATAGTTTGCAAAAGTTTAAAGAGGAAACAGTAGCAGAAAAACTTATATTTCTCCTGCAAATTAGATTTCTAGTCATCTTCCAAACAAGAACAGGAACAAAAAATGTGATTAGTTTAAAAGTAGAACTTTGCCATCTTGTAAAAAGGTTCACACAAAACAGTGCTGGAACAAAAAATTAATATTCACCCAGATCATGTCCAGACACTATGGTAAGAATAGTAACACTCATGACAGTTTTTAACCTATTTTAAAAAAATATCTCAAATTATTAAAACTGTACCAGCTTGCAATAAGAGTCTGTTATTTGCTAGACTTAATTTCATTTTTTATTCTCTAGCAAAAAAAAATCCTGGTGGCATTAATTGTTGTCTTATTTATCTTGATAAGGAAAACACTATTATTGCCGTCTTTGCGGCATCTTTCCATTGAACTTGTCATGTCCTGTGACAGACTCAGTCTTCTCTAAACCAGCAGAAACTTAATTCCTTCTGTCTTCCTTGCAACTAGCTCAGGTTTTTTCTAAGCTTTTGATAGGTACCATACAATATATTTTCCTGCTGTATGTGGGGGTTTGAGTTGATGATACCAAAGTTATTATCCAATACAAAATCCTTAAGCTCAAATATGTCTTATCTGCTCTTTTTCATGTATACTAGCATTTTTATCACTTCTACCTTATTTGGCTTATTTTTATTGGTTTGCATTGGAACAAAGTAATTTATGAAATAATACTATTTATCCTCACATTTATCTCCTGAGCTTCTGTTCAGTAATAGAAGTTATGAACCAATATTAAGTGATCTAGTAATCAGTATTGTGGTCTCAGATGTCTTAATCAGTAAAGAGCATGAACACTGAACCATGTATTTTGTTATACCACACATCTAAGTAACATCTACAATCTTTAGGTTTTCATTTCCTCAAAAACCTGTGAAATGGAGTGGATATTAGATAATTTTCTAAGGGTCAGTCTCTAAAGCTGCTTCAGGTCATGAAAATGCTACACTTGAGAACTGGCAGCAGAAATTCTTTCATATTACTCTTTCCTTTTAAATTGAGGAAGCTGTACCTCCGGTGTCCAACAAAAGCAACTTTCCCAATGATGCTATTATCCAGTTTGCAAGTTTTCTAGTCAAAAGCTACATGACTGCAATGATAATTGAGGACAGAGTTTTTAATTTAGAATATAGATCTTCAGACAATTCTTTTTGACGTTTCTCTGCCATATTGTAAGACTATTTTTCTTAGAGCTACAAATAGAGTAAAATAAGTTTTCTAGTTTCAAGGACAGAAAAATTGGATTATTTACTAAAACAATTATCTTCAAATAGTTGTCTACTTACTGTTGTTTTTCTTTTCCCCACATTTCTCATTTTTATCTTGAGTAGGCATTTCTAACACTCTGAATGAGGTGGAAAACAAACAGCAAAATATATCTTAGGAAAGAAAAATCCAACATAAAGATAAATATTTCTCTCTGTTTTTTAAATGAAATGCAATATGCTTGGTCTCAATATGTTTTCCACTGTCCATATTTTCACTGCCACTTAATACTGAGCTGCAACTTGTTCCACTAGTTGTCTCACTAAAGTAGCAACCTATTAAATATTGAAGTTGCAGGCTATGCTGGAGGTGCTTTATGTTTATTTGTTTCAGACACACAAGAACTACTGCTTAATATATACCCATGAGTCTGTGGACTAGAAAGCAGTGAAGTATAGACAGATTATTGTGGCTAAAAGTTTGCCACTGGTCTAAATGAAGAAATAATCGTCATTCTTCTCAAGAAAGGAGAAGCAGGAAAGAAACTGACTCTGAAAATGCAAAAAAATATCTCTTCATTACCTGAATGTCTTGGAATTATGTGACATCTTGTAGGCCTGTAATTTATGCCCCTTTTTTCACTTGAATGGTTTCTGAGTGTTAGCTAAAGAGGTTAGCTGACCAGTTCTAGTTACAAATTTGAATATTAACAAACATATTGGCAATAAATTATCATAGTATCTGTTACATTAAAGCAAGAAGTACTTCATACATAAAATACTGTATTACTATTAGCAAGTGCTTCAGTTTTCTATGAATATTTAACATTGGTATTAAGCCCATACAAAGAAAACAAATAAATAAGCAAACTGCCTTCACTAAATCAAGTTTATAGATCCACATACAGTTGAATTTTAGGTTACTACAGGAAGAACAAGTATCTTTCTCCTGTGAATGGAAAGCAAAAGGCATTTCCAGCAAGATGTCTGAAAGGCCTTTGATGTAGCTGTCCTCATTTCTGCTTGTTTATAATGTATTTTTTCCCAAAAGAGAGAATTAAAAAGCACTATATTTTAGAATGGCAATTAGGATCATATGACCACAAGAATATTCATCTTGGGAGGGATTTCATGAGGTCTCCAATCCAACCTCCTCTTCAGAGCAGGGTAAGCTCTGAGGTCAGCCCAGGATGCTTAGGGATTTGTCCAGCTGGATCTTTTAAATCTCTAAGGATTGAGCCTATACAATCTTAATTGTCTTCTTGTGTCTCATTTCCAGTCAGAACCCCTCCACTTTCCACTTATGACCTTGTCCTTCCACCAAGCAAATGAAGATCTTGTCTTTCTCAACTCAGTGGTTTTCCTCCATAGTCACTGGGGCACTGCTGTTATGCTGAATTCAGTCCCTGCGAAAATCTTTGTGTCACCTCCCTTCACTTTTCTGGGTGTAGGAAAGAGATTTTTGAAGTAGTCCAAAGGCAGAAGGTAAAATAGACCTTGGCAATCTAATTGTGTCCTGTGGCAAAATTACTATGTATGTGGAGAAGGGGAGAACACAGAGTGACAGCTGCTGACTTTGACTTGAGCAGCTTCGTATTCCTCCATCCTAGTCATAACTTTACAGTGAGGATAGAAGGACAGCAAGACAGGTAAAAGATAGGATGAATCATGGTAGTTCTTAAGGTATTCAATTGTTCATGAGCATGTTCATATTCTGAGAAGACATACAATACATTTAATACATTAAGTAAAAGAAAATACAGTGAACTGCACCGTGGGACTGCTGCAGCCTGAGTCAGGGCAGGGAAGGTCTTCTCAGGAGGCAGGGAGGGAGAGGTAGGGAGTGGACAATTGGAGCTAGTTGGAGCTGGTTAAAGCTTGTTTGAGCCAACTGAGCTGATTCTCCCTCTCTTGTGGTCACAGGGCTGTTGATGACCCCTGGGAGATGCTGCTGGCCTGAGGAGTGCCCTTGACTGGATGGGGGCAATGGTCTGACAGACCTGGTGTGGGGGGCAGCAGCCCTTTGTGTCACGGGGCAGGGGGCACTTGCCTCCTCCTCTAGATGGCCTCCAGAAGGGCTAAAAAAGGACAGGGAAGAAGAAATGCTACCCCAAGGCCTTGAACAGGGCTCTGGGATGAGAAGGCTGCATCCGTGTTTACACTTATTACCTTCTGCTTCCCCTTAGAACTGCTGGCACAGCAGGACAACAATAAGGAAGAGCACAGTGTCAAAAAAAAAAAAAAAAAAAATAGACTTAATTGTACGTATTCTTTGGTTTTGTTTTTTTCTTTTTGTTGTTGGTTGGTTTTTTGTGTGTTTGGTTTGGCTTGCATTTTTTGTTTTGTTTTCTTTGTTTGATTTTTTAAAAAAATTATTTCACTGCCTTTCTAATCAAGCTTCTTTGTACAAAAAGTTAATTTGGACAATTAGACTGTTACAGCATCATTTGGTCTAACAATAAATGTTAGCTATACATGCATATGGGGTGTTCCCTTTTGATCATGACAGAATCTAACAGGAAGATACCATTTCATCCTTGCCTTTAAAACGCTCTTAGAAATTTGAGGCCAGCAAGCTGTGTTTCATTCCCAAACGGAAAAAATCCTAAAAACCCCTGGCAGATTAAAAAAATCCTGTCTTGAAATCAGAGGAACAGAAATAATTTAGCAAATAAATGCTCTCTAAGGTAAAGTTTGTCAAATTTTTCTTGCATTCCTGAATGCCCTCATCTTCCTGGATCTACAGTAGCTGTGTGCCAGTATGAGGAATAGACAACACGGTTACCTGGATCCTCAGGTAGCCTCAGATCCTTTGTCTGGTACTTAGAGAAATTTCCTTAGATGTGGGAGGCACACGGTCAATACATTTTGGCAAAAAACTGTCCAGAATTTATATATTCTACTTCTTCTTTGGCTGTTTTAACCACTGGATTTGTGCAACATGAGAGTACTAAGAATTTCCCTTCATTATCACCTTAAACTACGGAGAGTACTTAGAATTTCCTTAAAGTATGGATCATTTATCTTTTTTTCAAGTCAAGAGACTGATTTATCAGTCAATTCAAAAAGTATAATTTCAGTTGATAGGATAGTCCTCTGGTTCTGAGAAGGTATCTTTTGTAAATTATACACTAAATAAGATTCCTAAATTATATTTACCACATGACACACAAATCGTTTCTGGTTTAATTTTATTTTCTCCCTTTTGCTCCAGTTTTTTCTTGAGCCAGTGTACTGTGAATGTATTCTTGAGAATTTTCAGTTTCAGCTTCAAGATACTGATGGATTGTTACCTTTATCATCCTTGCATTTAGTTCCCATAACTTTAAAGGGATTTGAACCACATCAACTGCCACTCTTTGAAGCAATATAATTGTAAGGACAATTGTGTGTTCAACTTTCTTACAGAAGTAGAATATGAGATGAGAAAAACCTTTCATTGAGCAACCTGCCTTTATTGAATGGCATATCTCTCCCTGTATGGCAGGTATCAACTAATATTACATTTTAGTAATTCCCAATAATATTACTTTCTTTTTGGTGCTACTGGGGGAAATTGCCAAGGAGTACAAAAGCCATGTTTTATTATGGAAAAAGCATTTCTAATAGGTAAACACTTAGAATTAATTTATGCAAAATAGCTTTCTTTTTGAAATCACTCAAGTCATTGCCTTAAGAAGTTAGTTTAGGATCACTAATTAGGCTAGTCCTATTAATTTCACAAAATTAAGCTTTTATCCTCTTTTTAGGCTTTATATTTCTGATTTGTATCAGAGTATTTTACCATAGTTAAAAGCACAAACTGAATTGATGACATTTACTAACATCATTTTCATGAAAAGAGGAGCCATGGACATTTTCTTCAGTGTAAATTCTGTGTGATCTCATTTCATTATAGAACTCAGTATACCCCTGACCTACAGTTTTTAGGTACATTATGATCTCATACTGCAGTAACTTCTGAAAAAATCTAATAGTTCTAAAAACAACCAACTATTATATTATTCCGTAAAATATTTATTATGAAGACAATACTGACTGATTATATACACAAACAACTTATGTGACTTCAAAATTATGAGTAAGAATACAAAAGAAAATGCCCAAGCATATAAAAATAGTAAGAAAATGGTTTTCTAGGTAATAGGAATTAGATGAATGAGGATCTAATTCAGTTGCAGCTCTTTGGTCTTAAGAAAAAAAACCAAAACAAAACGAGAAAGAACCCAGACACATACTACTGTAATCCATAGTTGCAGAAATTTACTCTACAGAAAGAGGCATATTCTGTGTTTGTTCACACTACTCCTTCACAGTGCTCCTTTTGTGCAACATGGGTATCTATAACACTGTCATTGAAAAGCTACATGTAAATGCTCTCAAATGAAAATGCATAGTAACTTTTCCATGTAACATGTTCCTTTATTATTCCTTTTTTGCGTACTGCAGACATAAAGCATTCACATAACATACGCTTTAACTATGTCTTTCGTACTAAACAAAATAATATTTTTTTCCATTTTTGAACACCTACCCACATACAAAAAGCTGTTAACTTACATGTGCTAAAACTTATGAAAACAGTAATCTATTAAGTCACATGTTCATTAAAAATCAACACAATGTCTGACTCTGGAGAACTAAAACTACAAAAATAACTAGCATTTCATTTTTAGTTGTCTACTTCCCCTATCATATTTACTGTTGAAAGTTTATGTGTAAAATTAAAACATATAGTTTTGGCTTTCTTTTATAGATAAAACATTGAATATATATTGGTGTCATCAAACCATGACTTATGTTGAAATTCGCATTACTGATGAATTTTAGTTACTAAAAGCTTTCTGAGCTGTTCCTGTTTTTCTTTCTAATCAACAATACAATAAGATTTTGTTACAATAATGATAATTAATTAAATTAATTAAATTAATGAACTACTTTGATCTGGATTCCTTCCATTTAAGTTTAGGCTGATGAGTGATGTGCTTGCACTGTGAATTTAATTTATGCTGGGATACAGACAGTGGTAGGGGTTAATTCAGATATATAATAATTAGCCCTTTTCATTTACTCTATAGGAAGTTTTTGGCAACAAAATTCTGAGCTCAAATATCTTATTCTAGTACTTAAAGTTAAATTAAACTGATCCCAGTCATCTTAACAGACTGCAGGGCAAATTGATACATGATTTAATTCAATGAGAATAAGGATAGCAGATTTAGGATGTAAACTATTTTAGATTTTATTCTGCCCAAAATAATCTTATTTACTATACTTATTTTTGAAGACTTAAAAATGTTGAGAAGTTTTCAACTGTAAAATCCCTTCTTCTCTTAGGATGAAAACAAGCACGTAAGACTGAATAAAACTGAGCAGGGCATATCACACATCATTAAACCAATCCAGTACATAAAACAGATTTCATCTTTTTAGTAGACAGAAAAAATCCTGCATTAAAAGAACAAGGAAAAAATAATGAAAAAGTACAGCCATTTATTTCATATTATATAGTATAAGTTGATAAATTTTCTGAAGGTTACATTTTAAAAGTTTAGAGATACATTAGCAAGCAACTAAGTTGGAGATGTTACATTATTCTATTAAAAACCACAGACAGGTAGGGAACAGATCCTGGCTGACCTCCCATTTATCCAAGTGCACTCTGAGTTGAATAAAAGCTTTTCCATTACTTTTGCAACACTACAAAGCCTAATGGAATAAGGTCATATTCTCATTACTAGGGGATATTGATTTGTTCTTATTTATATCAATGTTTTAGAAGCACTACAGTCTTTCTTCAAGATGTTTACAGAGATGAAGGAAACACTCTTTCCTGATCATTCTAATAAAGACAAACTAGTGCAGGAGTATGCCCACTGCTTCCAGCAACAGTAGAAGTAAGCCACTGTTGAACAGTACTTGTGTCATTATTTTATTTCTCCACACAGTTCCTCCCCCCCAAAAAAAAAGAAACAAAAATTCTTTAAGGCATACTTTTCTTTTGAGAAATAGTTGTAATGTACAACCAATACAGTATATAAGAATTAAAAGGTGTATTTAATGTGTATTTGCTATTTTGAGAAAATAAGTACAGTAACTCCAGGGTTCTGCTTTCCATTCTCTTTATATTCAACAGAAGACTCAAAGCCAAAAAGAACCAACAGTGGGAACATAGAATTCCTGTAAGCTACCTAATTACATATACATCTGCCCTAATGTAACAGTTTCTGCTGCACTCTTTTTTTTTCTGCAAGCTCTCACCCGTGTCTTCCTGGATATCTGGTTATGAGGTCACCATGAAGCACTCAGTTTTAACTGTTATTTGGCTTTGTAGCCATTATCATGTTGTGAAAGTATGTTTACATGCACCTGAGCTGGACCCCTAGTTTTATTGCTAGGGGAGTGCAAAATTTCTCCCCATCATGTTGTCCCCTGGATGCTTCTTCAACACCCCCACTTGCCTTCACTTCTCTGCAGATCATGGCAATCCTTCCCTGTTAGCTTAGCAATATCTTTAATAGGTTACCATGACTATGTCAGAAGATGTTCTTGCTCCTCTTCATCAGATACTCCCTGTACCTTCTCAGTAGTTTCTTAAAGAAGGCTGAGCAATTGTAAATGTCAAATTGTGGCCTTTAATTCCAGTCACACAGCCAGGTGCTGATTTCTTGATGCAGTCACTCCTACCTGAACCTTTTTCTCTCCAATGGAAGAACTGAGAAACCATCATCTGGTTTCTCAGGTCCTTCACTCTCAGTGAAAGAGCTTTTCTGTCACTTGCAACACGCTCAGGGTCTCCCCCAGCACCTATCATTTGGTGCCTGTGTGAATAAGAAATAAGGGGTAACAATCTCAAGCTGTTCAAACTGTGGCAGTGTCTCCACATTACCTAGGATCAAAGTTTCCAGCAAGAAGCAAACTTCACAAGACACCAAGTCAGGTCAGCAAATGGGTAAGACTGTCCCCTGCAGGTGAGTTTTGTCATCTGCCTTTCCCTCTTAGTGTCATACTTGACTGGGGCTCAGGTAGGTCTGATGATGGCTCTGGTGAGTCTTGCATAGCCTGTTGCCAATACATTATATAACTTGTTGTTAAATACAGTTCTGGAGACAAAAAAGGAACCTCTCCTATGTTTCCAGAAGCCATGAGTTTCCAGCATTACCCACCTTTGGCATCTCCAAACATTTATTTATTTATTTAGTGTAGTTTCTTGATGTCTTGCTACAGTGCATTGTATGGTTCAAGGTCCTGCCTCTGTAGCATCTCTGAGCAGACCCCATCAGTCACTTCTCTTTCCACAGGGCTACGCTTCTTGTCCACATCCTCCCAAAGCTCCTACTCCTGGGCACTGTGTGCTTCACAGGACCACAGCTCACCTCCTCCAGGTGAGGCCACCCTTGACCTGGCCCTACGCACAGGTAGGTTTTCCTCTCTCCAGTCCATGGCCTGCACAATGTTATCATCTCACCAGAGCTCTAACAGGATCCTTTACCAAGGACATCACCAGCCAGTAAGATGAGAACAAGTTTTTTTTATTCAAAATCTTGTTAAGGGCAAAAGGGAATGCATGATATTTGTAGAACGAGGATTTATTTTTAGTTCAATTAATGTTTCCACACTACAGTTAAAAAAAAATACCAAAAAACAACAACCAAAAAAAAAACCAACAACAAAACAAAACAAACCCCAAAAATCCAAACAAAAAAAAAAAACAAAAACCCAACAGGTATTACTAGTCCAGTTACACGGGTATATACAGTCATTTACAAATCAATATGGAAAAGCCTCATTAGCAACATATTTTAAGTTGTTCTACAATGCCACCTTCCCATCACCTTTCTCTTTTACTCTGGTCTCGTGGTCACACTTCCAAAGTCCTCCAAAGGCACAAGTTGAGAGTTTCAGACTTTCCTCAGGTGAATGTGCTTGTTGGAAGGGGAAGATACAATTTAGTTCCTTGTGGTCCCCACCAGCAGGAGCAAGGTGCCTCAGCCAGCTGTGGCCCACTCTTCCCTGGGCTCCCCTTGGGGCTCTGGACGTGCATTTCTCCTGTTCCTCTTAATACAAAGGCCTTTCCACCCCCCCCCAGGTCATTGTCCCTGGCCAGCTGATTGCATTCCCTGAGTGAGTTACAGCCATGTCAGCATGAGAGTTCCAATTGGATGCTTCCAAATGGTTCCAAACAGCCCCAACCAGCCAAGGCTGCCCTGGACCTCTGTGAATGACCTGTCCTGTCCTGTGCTGCTCCACCAGGGACAGGGGGAGGGAGGTAGCAAAAGCATCCATTCCTTCCAAGCAAACTGCGGATGCCTTATTTTAGTTTATTTGAACTGTAAGTTGTTTGTGACTATGAAAGGTTCTGAAACTTGTCAAAAAAGTACTTTTTTTCATTCCTTTTATCAAGCAAACACACACTTTTTTATCATGACCAGTATTTCTCTAACTTCAAAATATTCTTGCCCATCAGAGTAGGGTCAGCTATGGCACTGTACTCGTACATTAAGAGTTCTAAGATGACTCATTTAAATTTGTGACTCAAACATAACTGCATTTTTCCATGTACAGTTTTCCAGATACAGCTCTTTCAGGGAAAAGGTTGGCCTCTTTTCAATTACTATCAATCAAGAAGGTGGCAGAAAAAGTTATGTTAAAATTTAAATGCCAACATCTTCAACAACAACAAAAAAATCTCATGGATTTTGTGATTCACTCAGTGATCCATGTTTCATTGATGACTCCTAATGTCACTTCCATAATGAAGATATTTAAATATTTTTCTGCATTCACTGTAGGTGGAATAAGAAATGAAACCTAGAAGTCCTAGAATACTGCAGTCAGGCTTTTTTTTTCTAAAAAAAAAAAAAAAAAAAAAAAGTCGTCCCTTATATGAGGATATTTCTCTACAGAAACAGCTTTCACACAAATAAGAATTTGATTTTGCAGCTGCTTCTCACTGCCAGTAACACTGTGCTTCCCAGATTCTTACATCAAAGCTAAGGAGCAAAGCTGTGTGAAACACTCATTTGACACCTTGAACTTACTGGAAAGAAGCCCATTTTGAGATACATTATGTTGTAAAAATCCTACAATGGAAAGAAAAGATCACATAGGCAGTAATTTTATCATCCCACAAAAATGTGAATGTTCTGGTCTCTCTGGTATCAAGGAACATGCTTTACCACTGGACCCAGTAGTATTTCCTGGATTTGGGCTCTAACAGGAACTGCCTCCTTATTTCAGATTGTGGTGAAAAAATACAACACTATCTAATCTTTTTGGTTTCTAAAGGAAGGAAACCAGGTATATAGGTCACCGAGGCGATCAGCTCTAGTACCAGCATGATCTGCAGTGGAATGGTCAAGAGCTATGCACAGGGAGGGAGTTCCCAGACTGGGGAATCCTCAGGGGAAGCCAAAAGACCTACCAGGAGCCCGTATCTCTACAACAGCAGCTGAGGAGACCTGTGTGGGGCCAGACCAGACTCACTCCTTTGGGAAGTCTTCTGCAGCTCTGGGAACCCGGGTTAAAGAAATGAGGAAACTTCCTGACCCAGTATGGCCTTCAGATTATTACCCATTAGTGATCTTTCAGGTAGGCAGCCATGAAATTGCTACAACAGGTCTGAGGGCAATCAAGACAGACTTTAAGACCTTGGAATGATTGGTTAAAGGATCAGAAGTACAAGAAGTGTTCCTTTCTGTCCTTTCAGCTACAGGGACTCATGAGAGAAAGAACAGGAAGTGACAGAAGGTCAATATCTGGCTCCAAGCCTGGTGTCACCAGCAGAATTTTCACTTTTTTGATCAAGAGCTGGTCTACTGGTCAACACCAGGCCTGCTGGTGATAGACAAGGTGTATCTGTCTCAAAGGGGAAAAAGAATCCTAACATAGGAGTTAGCAGGACTTGTAGAGAGAGCTTTAAAGTAGATTTGTAGGGGTAGTGGATAAAATCAGGATCACTAGAGAAAGAATCATAGAATTATAGAATGTCTAGGATGGGAAGGGACCTTAAAGATCACCTGGTTACAACTCCCTGGAGAGGAACTTTTTACAAGTGCATGTAGAAATAGGACAAGGGATAACAGATTTAAACTTAAAGAGGCTAGGTTTAGGTTACAGATTAAGAAGTAATTCTTTCCTATGAGGGTGGTGAGACACTGGATTAGATTGGCCAGGGAAGTTGTGGCTGCCCACTCTCTGGAAATGTTTAAGGCCAGGTTGGATGGGTCTTTGGGCAACCTGGTCTAATGGGACATCTCCTTGCCCATGGCAGGGTCATTGGAACTAGATGATATTTAAGGTCACTTCCAACCCAAACCATTCTGCTCTGCTCTGGAGAGATCCTATCTGGATTATGGATCTGGGGCCCCCAGTATAGTGCTTCCAGGTCTGGAGCTCCCAGTACAAGCAAGAAATGGGCCTGTAAGAGTGAGTACAGAGGACGGCCATGAAACAGATCAAATTGCTGGAATACTGCTCTCTGGAGAGAGGTTGAGAGAGTTGGGGTTGTTCAGCCTGGAGAAGACAAGACTCCACAGATACTCGGCTGTGGCCTTTTGATACTTAGAAGAAAGACAGAGGCAGACTTTGATCATGGTCTACAGTGACAATGAATTTAAACTGAAAGGGCTAGATTGGACATAAGGAAGAATATTATTTTTTAATGGTGGCAAGAAAATGGAACAGGTTGCCGAGAGAAGCTGTGGACTTCCCTCCATTGGAAGTGTTCAAACTCAGACTGGACAGAACTTTGAGCAGTGAAAGATGTCTCTGGCAAGAGCAGAGGGGTTGGACTAGTTGATCTTTAAAGAGTCCTTCCAACTCAAACCATTCTGTGATTCTACTAATTTAAGTCAATGATAGTGGAGCTATTTGAAACTTTCTGTAACAAAGCTTTTCAAACTAAAACTTTAAACTGGACTTCTATCTCCTAGGAGATTCTATTTCAGTCAGAAATCAAACTTGCATTGTACACAAGCAAATCCTTGACTGATACATATAATGCATAATTTACACTGTAAACACAGTTACTTATGAAGACTGACTGCATAAGTATACCAACAAATGAAAATAAGAGTTTGTCTGTAAACACATAAGCATATCCACTAATGCATCTGGAAGCCAGAAAAATAAATTTAAATAATTTAGGATCTATGGCTGTTCCAGCAGCAATTTGAATTACCTTGTCTGTTCATCTTAATTGATCTAAAGGTCCAGACTGACAACTAAACTGCTTCATGTCATCTAAGCTGTGATAATTGTCATGTGTCCATTATCAGAAAATACAAAGTAGTGCAGTATCGTTTAAGTCTCATTAATTGTAAGTCATTAATTAGGATAAATTTAAACTATCTAAAAGTAAATAAAAATTAATAAATTGGAGTATTCACATAAGCATACACACTTTTAAAATGTATTTATAATGTGCTACATACCACTGAAATTATCTAAATGAGAAAGATACACAGTAGAGTGGTGTTATTAGGCTAGACTAGAAGTTTTGATGAGAAAGAAAGTTTTCTTGTGTTAGATATGTTTTGCTCTTGTTTGAGAGAGAACACCACCTTTACTAGCACCCATGTAAAAACAAGTAGCACCCACATAAACATGAACGATGGCAGCCAATGTTGGGCTTACTTTTAGACGACAAAAGACTGATCACCTTCATTTTCTCAATCTGGAGCAACAGATCCCCCTGATAGTAGGACAAAGTTGAAGTCTGTCAAATATACACGTCTAGACCATAGGCCGCTTATGCAGTCACTATCTCCCACAACATTTAGTTTTCTAGAGGTGATACATCCAAGTTCTTACCTATGCTGTAGCTGGTCTCCAGATGGTGCTCTTCTTCATTTTCCCCTATCTCAGTATACTGTAGGGCAGCTGTACCCTTTATCGGGGGGGTGTCTCTCTCTCCAGATGTTGGTAATTGCAATTCATATCTTACTCCCTGAATAATCCCACTTAAAGTTTACCAGTTGTTATACACAGACACTCAGATTGGGGAGCTTAATCATATAGGAAAAAAAAAAAAAAAGATTCATAATATGACATACTGTGTCAATCAATCATAGAGCTCTATCAAACAGGTATACTTTCTTTCCTTGACCCTTTGGTGAGCTTCACACCAGGAATAATGGCTTAACAATTGTCCTTTGATGGTTTTAGGAGTAGCTGATTCAGTTCCTAGGGTCCATGGTCTGACATTCATCACCTGATCCTAGTTGGGTCTCTGTTTCACTGGATTAGCTTTTAGTCACAAAACCTAGAATTCCATATAGTGAGCCCATTTACAATGTAGAGACAGCAGAATTTACTTCATGTTACAGCAATACCTCACCCCGAGACACTGGAGACACCTCTCTGTAAAATGATCTGTGGTTGCCATGCCTTCAGTCACAAGTTGGAAATCACATCTGACAAGAAACCATTGTTCTTCATAAAATGCTTTTCAAACTAGAAGTTAGCACAGTGAACCAAGATTAGTATGTTCTGTAACAATAAATCTTACCGAGGAGGACTTGTAGCAGAAATCATGTACAGAGAATCAAAACAAATTACAAGAAAGTCCGTGTGTTTCCATGAAAGAAGGAATATGTTGGAAGCTATACCTCTACATGAGGAAAAACCTGCTTGGAATGTATGACTATTCATTAATGTAGATATCAAAAGCCATAACTGTGGGACCTGTCTGACCCACACTGTGGGACCTGTCTGACCAACCTGATCTCCTTTTATGATCGGGTGACCCGCCTGGTGGATGAGGGGAAGGCTGTGGATGTGGTTCCCTGGAGATATTTAAAAAGAGACTGGATGTGGCACTCAGTGCCATGGTCTGGTAACCACAGTGGTAGTGGATGAAGGGTTGGACTTGATCATCTCTGAGGTCCCTTCCAACCCAGCCAATTCTATGATTCTATGACTAGGTTGAGTTTCCTTCTGCAAAGAAAGCAGGGAGCAATATATTTCACCATATGTGGGAGGGGAGAGGAGCCATCCACAGATCTGAGCACATAAGGCATGGCCTTTGTGAAAGGTAGAGATGAAATTTTACAAATAACTATTTTTAAAATCTGATAAAGAAAACATTCATGATTCTGACAGAGTCATTAGTAGTGGTCCCTGTACTTTTAGTAACTAACAATAAACTTAGGATTATTTAAGTCAAAGATTATTTGTCTATGCTCCTTTTTTCCTATGAGGTATACCTTTTCGTTAAGTTATCTGATTATTCAAAATAAACACAAAGACAAGGGATGATCAAGGCAACAGTGACAGCTGAGAAACCCTAGTAACTGCATCAGTGCAAACACAACACTTTGAATTAGCTACTCCCTCAGATGATTAAAGAAGGTTTAGATAATTTTCCTTGACGTGAAACCTGTCAATTTGACTCAAACAAAAAAAAATTTCTCTGGGAGGCCATACAAAATGAAGGGCATTTTTGCCTCAAGGGTATAAAAGACCATTGTGGTTTAAGATGACATTTACAGTGTGGAGACTAAAAGGACCTTGGCACCAAAGCATTTTAATCACAGATATATGCAATTTTAAAAAAATAAAATTCCCTTGTCCCACTGGTGAGATGGCATGGTTCAGAAAAAAATTGAGGGTGTCAGTGAGGTGATTCTAACTGTGGGGTGCACAGTCCTTGGGCTTGGCCAGAGGTCCCTGTGGTGTCACTTGGGTGCTTCTGGAACATCTTAGATCTTTCTCTCCTGTCTCTGACAGGTTTTCTGGAGTCACACTAGGCACCATCAGGTCAAAGATGTGACAGAGAATACCAAGATCCTGATGGGCCTCTTTTGTACTACCCAGAACCTAAAAACTGCCTGTCACTGACTTGTATTCATAATATCCCCACCTAGAAGTTCTTGGGAGTCTGCATTTTCACAGTGAGTGACAGGTTGTTCAAGGTCAAAGTCTTATAAGTAGGTTACTCCCTTATCTTATAGAGTTAGGTCAAGGTCATGTGCTAACAGTGCTGTTAGTGAGGCCTAGCTGCCACATCACTTGGACTTACCATGAGATGCAGGAGTGGCACATAAGTCTGAGATTGCTGACACTTACCATGGAAATTTTTATGGATGCTTTAATTATTTAATTTATTGAATAAATTTTTTTCTATATCATACACTATATATGATTTTTTAATTATACATATTTACATGCACAACTTGGAATAAATAAATATTTCTAATTATATAAATGGTTATTTTAAGATAATTGTATAAAGGTTATCATGCCTTATTATGATTATTCTTTAGATCACTGTTGTGATATATTCAGTCTCTTCATAAGGACTTACTTGCACGTAAGCAACTGCATGCCTGTGAAATAATGGCTATGTAATTTGTAGATTCCAATATAATCTGTAGTTACATAGGTTGCTTAGAACTGAGCCTGAGGTGGATTTCTTATGAAAATATTAGCATTAAAAAAGTAGATTGCTAAAAAACTTGGGGTTTGTAGCATAAGACTAAAACAACTGATTTCAAAGTGATACCTTTTTTCCAGTGTTGGTTTTTTGTACAATGAGAAGTGACAGAACCATTTTTCTTATACTCATCTGCTCAGAAAAATGGCCATTTCCATTAATATCTGAAGGTGACTATATCCTTCTATCCTAAGCTTTACTTCAATTAATATTTTGAGCATGTTTTTCTATTTTAATCAACCATATGTTGTTCTCTGTTGCATGTTAGGCTAGCAATAGGAAGTGCTCAATTGGTCTGGTTTTGTTAAAATTTTATAAAAAGATGTTGCCTATTTATAATATTTCTGGAAGCAGAAAAATACTGAATATAAAAGAAACAAATAGAATAAATATAATGTATAATTTTTTTTAAAACCTACATAATTTAATAAGAAAAATAAACTTTTTCCATGCAGATATAAGGATATATACCCTCTTTTAATTAAAAAAGTAAGGAAAATGTGTAGGTTTTTTCTGTTACATTTTATAAAATATTTTTTTGAAAATGTGCACCAAATTTCCCTATGTTAAGCTAACTAAAAAGAAAAAAAATACAACACCTAAAAATCTTACACACTAAAACTGCTTCATCTAAATAGACTGTAAAAGAATAATTTTTCTACATGCTGGTTATGAAAAGGTATTAAGTTATGAAGGTGTTTGATATCTAAAAATTATCAAGCACTAGATCTGGGGAAGAAGTTTAATACTTTGTGCAGCTTTATGGAAAACATGTTTCCTCAGTTTAGAGGTTTTAATTTATTTTTTTCTATAATTTGATTCTTAAAATACTAAAATGCGTGTGCCAGATGTGTTTTAACATTTAACATTTTAGCCTGAATGCTTCAAACTTGAATTTTAAGTCTTCAGTTCCTCAAGTCTACTTATTTAGGCATGTAGATATTCTAACATTAATACCAAAAGGATGTGGATCAAGTAGAACTTTAGCTTTACAAAGCTTTCAGAATGTGTGAGAGTCTGATCTCACTGATTTGAAATTGTCTCAAAAGAATAATTTTAAAGTGAATAGCCATGGATAGGGTGGAGGACATGGCCTGGCCAGAGCTGAGCAGGGGGTGACACCCAGAAAGAGATAAGAACTAAGAACTGACTGCTGGGTGGAGACTGCTCCCCTTTTCTGAGGGCCAGCCTGCAATGCTGGGACGTCCCTCCAGGCACCATTGCCCTGGCCAGGGTGGAGGAAGCCACCTTGATTGTACTGATGCTGATGGACCTGGCTGAGGGGGCTGGAACGGAGCGGGGAGTGGAGCCTGGAAAGAGATAAGAGCTGTGTGCTGGAACCCCCCCTCCAGGCAGCCTGTCTGCAATGGCTCTGATGCCAATGCCCCTGGCTTCTGTGGCAGCTGACTGACAGCTGCCCCTTTGGAACAAAAGGAACTCAGGGGTATATATGGCTGTCCATGCTGTGGCTCTTTGGTCGTCTCTTGACCCACCGCCATCTCGCATCGGGCCCTGTCCAGGATCAGCGACATCTTGAAGGAACTCGCTGGGCAGCTGGGCCCTGGGGGTGACTCTCTCTCTCCCTCTCTCTCTATCTCTCATTCTTTCTTCCCACTTTCTTACCCTTTTTCTCCACTTTTCTCTATCTTCTTTTCATCTCTCCTTCTTTTGCCTGGATTTACATTTTTGCCTGTGTCAATTGACAAATAAAGTCTGCTTGCACCCGTCCCTGTTATGGTTGGGCTTTTTTTTGCAGATCCAAAAGTAAAATAAATTTTAATGTTACATTGGACCATAACAGAATAATATCCAAGTAAAATGAAGTTTCTCAATGATCCTGAACTCTGAGTGTTTTGTGAATTATCCCTTCTAAAAGCAATACCTAGATTTCTACATATATATTCAGAGAATATATATTCACATGTATCTGTGTATATATATGTAATATTTAATGAACTAAGTAGGAGATTACACATAAATACATCACATCCAAGTTAAACACAATCCTCATCCCTCAAAGCCATAGTGTTTCTCTGTATTCCATTAACTATAAAACCACATAATTTAACAGGAATGCTTCAATAGGTATCTAAAACAGTGGCACAGATTTCCTAGCTTAAGAACCTCATTTTATGAAATAGAATTCATAACAAATATAGATTCCCATAATAATCCCCTTACAGTAAATGCATGATTTGAGATTGCTGAGATTCTTGGATTCACTATGAACTATCTACTACTTAAAATGAGATAGTTCAGTCAATACACAGAAAAAAATATATATATCCTGAGTATTTCTGTCATAACTGCTCTTCATAAACCAGGACTGAAAATTTTAAAGCCCAATCTGAAGCTGGGCTGAGGATCCATAGAGTAGAAAATGTTTACATATTGATAGGCTTAATAGCTATTAGAAAAAGGATTTAGCTGCCTGAATAGCTATTGCCATTTTGAGCTGCCTTGGAAAATCTGAGAAATCTCTGCTGATATGGCAGATGTGACAAAGATGAAACTGTCATGATTCTGAACCTCATGAGGTTCACCTGGGCCTGCTTCCCCAGCTTTGTTCACTTCCCTCTGGACTGCATCATGTTCCTGTGGCATATTGACTGCACCATCCAGCTTGGTATCATCAGTAAGCTTCCTGATGGTGCTCTCAATGCCACTGTCAATATCATTTATGAAGATATTAAACAACACTGGTCCCATTATAGACCCCTGAGGGACACCACTTATCACCGGTTTCAATATGAAGTTTGAGCCATTGACCATTGCCCTCTGGACGTGACCATCTAGCCAATTCTTTATCCACAGAACAGTCCACTCATCAAACCTATAGGTTTCCAACTTAGAGAGAAGGATACTGTGGGGGTCATGTCAAAGGCCTTGAAGAAGCCCAGATAGATGACGTCTACTGCTTTTCCCTTGTTGACTGATGTGGTCACTGCATTGTAGAAAGCCATTAGGTTGGTCAGGGAGGATTTGCTTCTAGTAAAGCCATTTTGGCTATCTTGAATCACCTCCCTGTCTCCTATGTGCCTTAGCTTGTCTTCTAGGAGTCTCTGCTCCATGATCTTCCCAGGAACAAAGGTGAGGCTGACAGATTGGTAGTTCCCAAGGTCCTCCTTTCTATCCTTTTTAAAAATGGGCAATAGTTCCTTTCTTACAGTCACCAAGGACTCCACCTGGCAGCCATTACTTTTCAAGTAACATGGGGAGTGGCTTAGCAACTACATCTGCCAATTCCCTCAGGATTCTGTGATCCATCTAACAGGTCCCATGGACTTTTGTATGTTTAGGTTCCTCAGATGGTTGTGAACTTTGTCTTCACTCACAGTGGGGGGGACTCTGTCTCTCTGCTCTCCATCCTACATTCCCTCAACAGGGGAGCCATGAGGAGAGGAGTTGCCAGTGAAGACCAAGGCCAAAAATTTGTTGAGAATCTCAGCCTTCTCCTTCTTTGTTGTTACCAGTTCACCATTGTGGCTCACTGGGGGTTATGACTTCTTTAACCTTAATTTTCTGGTTTACACACCTGTAGAAGCCCTTCTTCCTTTTCCTTACATCCCTTGCCAAGTTCAGTTGAAGCTGTGCCTTGGCCTTCCTAACCTGAATCCCTACACTACCAGTCAACATCGCTATGCTTTTCCCAGGATATTTGTCCCCTGTTCCAATGCCTATGTAGCTTCATCTTACCTTTTAGTTTGACCAGCAGACCTTCACTCAACCATGCTGGTCTCTTGCCTTCCTTGCTTAATTTCATAGAATCACAGAATCAGTCAGGTTGGAAAGGACCTCTGAGATCATCATGTCCAACCGTTCATCCAAATCCTACACCTATTTCTAGTAAGCTCAGTTTTATTTTGTGTACTATTATCCCCATCCCCCTTCACATCTAGTTTAAAGCCTTGTTGATCAGCCCTGTGATCTCATAGGAAAAGACCCACTTTCCCCTTTTAGAAAGGTTTCTTCCATTTGATGTCAGCAAGCCTGGTGCTGTATAGGCCATCCCATTATCAAAAAGCCCGAAATTGAGGTGGTGACACCAGCCATGGAGCCATGAGTTAATAGACTGGATCAGTCTGTTCCATCCAAGGTCATGGCTTGCAAATGTAATGAAAGAGGAAAAAATAATCTCTGCCCCCAATTCCTTCACCAAGCGCCCTAAGGGCCTGAAGTTCTTTTTGATTGTTCTTCAACTATGTCTTGGCTTCTCCCCTACCTGCATGAAAAATCAGTAATGGATAATAGTCCAGGGACCGTAATAAACTGGGAAGTTTCCTAATGCTATCCTTAACCTGGGCTCCAGGAAGACTACAGAGTCCCTGTGAGGAGGGTCAACATGGCATTTGGACCCTCTCTTCCCCTCAGAAGGGAGTCACCAATAATTATAACCCGTTCCTTCCCATTTAAAAGAGATTACTGTCTAGGTAGCTGGCACTGTGAAGGTGAAATTCAGAGCTCAGAAACACTTATTGCTCTTAAAATTCTGCATCAGTTTTCTCCTGTAGAAAGTGCACACAAAACACCTAAAAATATTGTGATGATAGTGCAGTAGAAAAGTAGCGTAGCAGCACTGTAATTAATGTATAATTTTACAGTGAAGACAAATTACATGAGAAAGTTTAATGTAGGCATTCCTAATTATTTAGTCTGTGATTTTTCAGCTTTAATGCTCTTTTCATTTTCCATGTACAGAAGGTATGCATGATTCTTATTCCTGGACAATAACATTTTTGTCAGGATGATGAAAAGTCAGATCGTAGTTTCTGAATTTTTTTGTTGAAATAAAGGGGTTATTTACTTGACTTTCACTATATGACTTCAGACAAGTAAGGAAAAAACCCAAAACCAACACAAATTATTTGAATGGCCAGCCACAAAAACATTTTCAAAACAACAAGTTCATGAATAATTTAAATATGAGTGACACTTAATAAAAAAGGAAAGTAAAACTCTATGTATCAGAAAACAGTAGGAAACAAAATTTTAAATTATAGCTGTAAGCCTAAAATAACTTGTGTGCTGTTTCTTTAGAGAAAAAAAAACCACCTCATACTTCTATAGTAATAGATATTTCTGTTCTACATATTTCTAAATATATTCACAACATTTATCTAAAAATTAGAGCCATACAATGGGAAATAAATATCCAGTTATTAGATCAGCTAATAAGATCAGAGTATTTGCAGCACAGATACATAGCTGATGTGAGATGTCATGAATTACACAGCCTTTCAATGAAACTTACACTTCCCATTTTTAAGATTTTCTTACATCTAGCAAATATCCAGTGCTTTAAAACATATTTAGATCTTTTTACCCTCTGTTTCTTGTCAACAGCCAGAGATAGCATGACAGTCCCTCTGAATGAGAGATCAGCAACTGATGAAAACAGCTTCTGATGAAAAAACCTTCTCCAAAGGCTGAAGCTTTTCTCCATGGGAAAGATACAAAATTTTCTTCCTTTGGAGAAAAGCATACTGAGGTGTAAGAATGTGTACAAAGTCTATAGACAAAGATGAAATACGAATTATTGAGGCAATTACTTGGAAGTGCAAGTTATGAGCTGAAGACAAAAAAAAGAAGGAATGCATCATAATGGTTATGAAAAATAAGGAAGGCCACCTTTAAAAGCTAATGGTTACTAAATCCTGATAGAATTTGATAATTAGACAAATATTCTATTCATATTGAACTGTTGAGTCAATCTAATTTTTTGCCCAGGAGAATTAATGTTTGCAGGAGAAAAGTACACACAGAACTATGGTTTTTAATTACTAATAAGCTTGAAGATGCTGTAGCCCATATTCATTTGAGCAATTCTGACTTTACTTTTTTTCATTTTTGATTTCTGCAATATTAGAAAAAGAAATTCACTGTTCTTTGAAAATGTTTGGTTTATCTACCATTTCTTCAATTTAAAAACTGAGTTTGGGGAAAAAATCCACAGTCAAAAAAAAACCTCTGAATGCATGAGTAGAGCACTCTCTATCTGAGTAATAGAAAAAGGGTAAAAGAAAGAAAATAATGAATCATTTCTATCATTTTAAAAAACAAACGCTAAAAGGTTCAAGCTGTCCTTGCTCCCATTGTTGAACATTTTTTTTTTCATTCCATGTTCAAACATTTTTTTTTTAGTCCATTGTCTATAGCAATAGTTGCTATTTGTTTCTAGAAATTCCTTCTGCCTGTGATTAGTTTGACGTGTTGCACCCTATTCTTGCAGAAAAAAATTCACATAGCTAAAGCATAAATTAAGGTTTATGTTTAACTTAATTGCTGAATGTTCTTGTTGCTAGAACATAACTGTGGGACTGGTCCATGCAAGGGTGACAAATAATTACTCCCTAGCTTTTAAGGCTCAGACCCAGATTTTCCCCCTAAGAATACGTGTGCTTAGAATTATTTTGCAGTTCCCTGCTCTCCTTAATATGGCATAACTCAAAACTGCTCTTCAGTCCTCTGTTCTTTTAGCTTCATTTTTCTGGCTATAGCATTTCTTCTGCAGCTAGGGAATTTGTTTAAAAAATTAACTCAGTAAGAAGTAAAATAAAATAAAATCAAAAAGCCATCTCTCAGATGCCATGTATGTAAGTAGATCTAGTTCATGAAGCAGCTGTACAAATGCTAGCAGTGGTAGGCATGAGAAATGGCTGTCTAAAGATCTCATAGTCTGACCTGCAAATAAAACTATGTAGCATAAAAAAAGTAGGGAAAACTACAGTGAATACCACTGTAAGTTCCATTACAATTAGAAAATAATGGGATGTTGTCAAGAAGAGCTATTTTTCTAAGTGCAAATTTCTGGATATTGGCTGAGCCTTGTTATTTATTTATACATATTACATTAAGACAAAATAACAAAGCTTGTGCCTCAAACACACAAACAAAACAAAACAAAAAGCATAAAAAAAAATCTATAAGTGGATATACTAATTATTCCATTCAGTTTGAGATTACAAAAAAACAAATTATAAAGCTATATTTTTATTTTTATAATTAAGTAATTAATAATAAATAATACTTAATTTTACAAATTTTATATAAATTATTTCTAAAGAATAGGAGCTAGGGCGGAAGTTTCAAATGGCATTAAGACAAGGATTTAACTATCAAAAATAGTCAATACTGAATGTCAGTAACTATATGGCTGCAATAAAAGAACTAAACCAGAAAGTTAAATAGACCTTTGATTGAAACAATTTTAATAGATTTCGGTTTTGATAAATTGATTACTCCTTGTGTTGCATGAACCATTTTCTAAAAATACCTGTGACTGTAGGAACAAATTCAATTTTATGTAGGTACGAAGTCCTTTTCATCATCAGTGGAAGTAAGGTTTTGAATGAGTACTTCTGAGAAATTTTTAAAAAAGATCAAAACTGTGTCTTACAAGCCTTTGTGTCTGTAAACATTGCTTTTTTTTTTTCTTTGTCAGAAATGTACTTTGCATATAGTGCTGCTGCAACAGAAGCTGAAAATTAATACCATCTCAGAAGATTTGAAAAAAACCCCTTAACTGTAAAACTCAGATTCCTTTAAACAGAAAGATAACCAGCTCAGATGCATTCCCCCAGAGCCTCAGTGCAGTCTGTGCACATCTGTGCCGTGTCCTTGTGCTGGGGCTTTGGAAACGGGGGAGAGACACAGGGGTGGCTCCTGTGAGAAGCTGAACGAAGCTTCTCCAGCTCCAAAGCATCAGCAATGGTGATAAGGCCTCTGTGGTTAGCATATTTAAGAAGGGGAAGCGAAAACTGCAAAAAGACTCAGAGGGAAGGGAAGAGAAGGATGTGAGAAGAATGCTGATGCAGATACCAAGGTCGGTGAGGAAGGAGAGGGAGGAGGTGTGCTGGAGCAGAGATCCCCTCACAGCCCATGGTGAGATGGCAGGATGGCTGTCCTCCTGAAGCCCATGGTTGCAGCAGCCTACAAAGGATCACAGGGGACCTGCAGCTGTGGAGGACCCTGAGCCAGAGGAGGTGGCTGTGCCCTAAGCATCCCTGACTCTGTGTGCATCCCAGGTTGGAGCAGTTCCTGAGGGACTGCACCTGTGGGAGGGACTCATGTCCCAGGGGGTTGGGAAGCACTTTCTCCTGTGGGAGAGACCCTGCACTGGAACTATATATTATTACAAATAATAATATATACAAAAAATTAAACAATAATAAATCTGGTTTAAACACTAGATAAAATATAATTTATTTTTATGCAGAACTTTGTAAGAATGTGTTTTTTGTCTTTTTCCCCGTGTGTGCTAATTTCATCATTCTTTTTCCACAAATATAACTGAACTTAGAGAACTGTTTTAGCATCTGCTTTCATTAGCTGTGAATAAATCTGCAATAAAAGGATTGTATAAATACTTTAGCCTAATATCAGAGAAAACTGTTTTTGTTCCAACCTTTTCCATTGCTAAGAAAGCTTAATTTACAGAACAGCTTTACAGAGATGGAGTTACATATATATATGAAGACTTAAAGGTGTATAAGTAATACTACTAGGTTGTAATTTTTCACATTTCGCAATAATTGTCTGTGACTTTACTTAAGAAGTTCTCTGCTGCTTCTTAATGCTACTGGAGCGATACAGCATTCTAAAAAAGATGACTGTTAAGCAGTATGAAAATCATCATGGTCTAGGCTTATCCTATTTTCAACTGAACAGTTTTTTGTGATGCTCACATTGTTTAAAGTAAACCAAAAAACAAAACAAAAAAAAAAAAACAAAAAAAACACCTCCACACAAAAAAAGAACACAAAAAAACCCCAAATCAAAACAACAAACAAACGAACAAAAAAAAAACCAAAGAAAGAAAGAAACAAAAAATGGAAAGGAACACCATGTTCAGTAACTTCCGAGGTCTCTCTTTCCATTTGTCTTTTTCAGGCAAGAATGTGCTGTAAGTTGTAACTGAGCCCACATTCACCTGATTCTGACATTTTTACAGAAAACGATTCTTCAGTATAGCTCCCATCAATACTGCAGCACAGATAGGTTTAAGGTCTATAGGCAGACAGCATGGATCAACTTGATCATTGAGCACTGCCTATAGCACCTCTTCCTAACTTGAGTCAGGAATTTACCTGACCTAAATCTTATCACAGACTAAGGTCAAGGAACTTGCCTTCTGGTTCCATCCTTGTGGGTCTAACTCCAGAGGCACAGGGCAGTAGGGTGATCTTTATGATCCTTATGGCCATGATCCTTATGGCCCCCTCCATGAGTATCTTTAGGCCAGCTGAACCAGATGTTTATCATTTTGAAAATAATTTTTAAAAGAAGCAAACCAACCGCACTGCTAGTTAGGACAAATCTGCATAAAACCATAGTGTCTTAGCAATATGGCATGGCAAATAGTCAACTTTTTTGTATTCTCAATACACAAAATTGTCTTAAATTAATTTCATATTTTGTGATTGATCTCTTCTTATTTATTAGCAGTTTCATTCTTAAAATAACAATAAATTAAAACCCCAGCAAATTCACATTTAAAACAGTTCAAGAAGCTATCCTGCTTAAAATGTAATATTGAATTAAAACAGACTTAGCCTTCATTCATGTATGAACTTAGTAATGTATCTAGCAGTTTTTTTTCTGAAAAAATGTTTCCTAACAAAATATAGAAAATAATTTATCATTTAAATATCTACTAAAACATTCAGTTCAGCTTTCAATTATCATAATTAAAAAAATTCCATGTGATGACATTTAGTTTTCTTGCAAAAAGCAAAATTCTAGTAATACTAAGAAAACAAATAAAACAGTAACAGTGAAGTAGAAGACTTTTTCATTATATTAATAGAACACTGCTAATTATTTCATGTACCGGAAAAAGAAATTAAACAAGATTACTTTGACAGAAAAAAAATCAAAGAAAAACTAATGCAATGTCCTCACTACTCCATTTTCCTACCTCTTATTTACTTCTTTCCTTATACCTTTTATTACAAGAAGGCATGCCTCCTGCAAAAGGTTTTGTTTCATCCAGTTATCTGAAATAATTCCCTGTTCATTTAAGAGCACAAATATAGTTTGGTCCCTATGAAATTTATGTGACTATTCCATTTGGGAATTTGTTTTTATAATGTTGCTTGAGCTAAATTCATGCTATATTTAAAACAACTATTAAGATTTTTCTATTTTACATTTTTTTGCTTTCTGAAAAGTAATTTTTCTGGATTTAATCTTATGCCTCTTTCTCCAAAATAAATCAATTTCTTATTTTCCTTTTTGGAACTATTATTGATGAAGAGCACTTAAAGATTCTTTTGCTAAAAAGTCTAAGACACTTTCCATTTGCTGTAATAGCTTTCCCTCTGTGAAGCAGCTTATTAGTATTTACAGTAAGTGCTGTCTTTCTGTTGCCAAAACAACTTGCACAATAATTTTGCTTTTAATTTTAGCAATTTTACCCCTGGTGTAAGGGTAGGTTGAGTCTGTAATTTCTGAGAAGGTTTTGTGCTAAACCTTCAAGTGAAAAACTTAAAAAAATGTTCTTAAATAGAACATGATGGAGATTCACAAACTTGTTTTTTCATTCACATCATCTGCTTCTTAACCATTCCCTGTTAACACTGTACAATCTCATTTAGAGCCTACACCAGAGAGAGTTTTGCATGGAGAAGAATGTGGATTTGTGAGATTTGGTGATTTGTTTCTTTTTACTTTTTGTCTTTTGAAGTAAAATATAATATGCATAAATGTACCTATGTACTTGATGAACCAGAGATAGTTTGATCTTTGGAGAAAAGGTTTACTTTGTAAGATTTCCATGTTCTGTAGTTCCCTGTCTGTGGTGTAAGAGGTGTAAGTTAGTAAATAGGATACACTTCACTTACCTGTTACAGATAAGGTCTTTAAAACAGGCACTGGAAAGAGAATACACTAAGTTCGGCTCCCACTGTATTGTAGTTCTTCTCTTTATGCTGAAGAAAGAAAGAAACAAGAGATTAAACCTTCAGCCTCAGTAAAGCCTTAAAGACTAATTAGACAAACACAGGAGAATTGTTAGAAAATCAGATCAGTTATTAACAGGCAATTTATGATATGTACATAAATACACATGCACAAGCAAACATATGGGACCTTCAAAAAATCTGGGCATTCTACCAAGTCATTGTAAACATGTTTCTATTAACTAGAAAGGATAAGGAACATTTATGAGGAGAGGAAGAAATACAAAATAATGGTGAAAGATAGATGTCTAATTATTTTGTCTAGAAATTGCTCACACATGTGAAAGACTGGAGAACAGAGGAATCTATTCTGAACAGATAGTTTCAAAACCAAACAAAATTAGAACATCTCTAAACTATTATGTTTCATTTACTTAGGTAAGAGATGGAAACATTGCTGTGCCAGCTTCATAATCTTATTCATTCATGGCACTAGAGTCCCAGAAAATGCTATTAGAATCATGTAATAAAAAATATGCATACTTTCTAAGGCACCAAGAAAGAAGTCACTGATTTACCTCCAGATTCATACCCAAGTTTCTACAATTCAGACATGGTGCTGAAGTTCCCTTTCATCCCCAGTGGTGCTATAATCAGCACAGTGTGTGGAGCCTGGAGACGTATTTAGTTATGTAGGTGACAGTTTTAGACTAAAATGGAATGTTTTGAAGACTGTTCTACACCCCAGCTATTGGAAGTTGAATGCCATGTTGCGAAGAGATTTTTATAATCTCCTCAATTTAAAAACCAAAAATAAATAAAAGGCAAAGATGTGATGAATAACATGAATCCTAATACATCCATGCCCTTCAGGACAATAAAAAACATTACTGTATATCCCCAACGCCATTTTCTAACTTAGAAAAACTATTCAAAACCAATACACCTTCTTCTACACAACATGGCATGACTTAACAGTTGTTTTAGAACATGCTTTGCCTTGTAACTCTGCCTTGTAGAAATGTTAGTAAATTAGTATAGCTATGTAAGTCTGTGGCAGAGAACATAAACAAAAATGTTATATATATGAAGCATCTCTCTTTGTCATGTTATTTCACAAGTGGCATAGGAAATAGCTGAATTACTTGAAAATCTCACTGCAGTATTTTAAAAAGCTATTCTGAGAAATCATTCTGAGGAGAGAGAAATAAAAACCATAACACTAAGAGTTTTTCTATTTTTTTTATTCTTTTGTGACATGACAGCTCCTTCTTGTTTTTTTAATTACTTGTTATCACAGTTCATTACAGTAAATCTCTCAGTCTTTTGTTCTCCAAGCAGTCTGTTGTTTTGTTTCATATTTATCAAGGACAACCATGGCAATAGAGATGCACAGTGGCTATTTAGCGACTGTTATTTTCCTTGCAAACTTACACATCTGTAACTTGTTCTTCTGCTGCCATTCAAATGAAAGGAAAGCTAAGAATTACTTAAACAGGAACACAGAAGATTTTACTCACTGTTAAATAAAGTTAGTGTGGTAAGAAATGTGGTAAGAAACTTTTTATATACCACGAACTCCTTTAGTGGCCTGAACAAAAAAAAAAGTACTCATAGAAAAATATAAATAAGGTTCTAATAAATAAATAAAATAGCAATCAGGCATATGGGAATAAAGTTTAGAAGTTCAAAGATGAACTACAACTTGGATGCAATTTGTCAAGAATATAAAATGAACTGAAAAGAATAAGAAGATGATAAAAGAAACTACAGGTATCTTAATTAACCAGGGAGCATAAAAAATTAAAGATGATGCAGAAAAGGTCATTGAATTGACTATTATGTTCTGATCTCTAGAACATTATAGTTGGGTTGTGACTGAACAGTAAAATAAACCTAAATAGGGGAGAATGAAATTAGAGAATAGCTATTTCAGTTAGATTGTAAAATGCCTTGGTGAAATTCCAGTATGTAAAAACCTAACTTAAAATAATCTTTGAACCACCAATTATGTTTGTTCAACTCTTGTTAAGGTGACAGGTTTAGGAGATCTACATAAAGAAGTGGGAAAACATGACTCTGTAATTAAATAAGTTACTTCAGCTTCAGCATTGCAGAAAATGTGAAAAATATGTGACAATTCACTTAAATACCTAAACTTAAGAAAAATACACAGAGAGGATAAAAATAAAGTTGTCAGGAGTCATCAAGTAGGGATTTGTCAGGAACTGACTACGTCAAACTAATTTAATTTAGTTCTTTCAAAGAAAACTGGCAGAGCTCATGCAAGATATAATAAACCTGATTAACTTTCACTGTAGCAGAACTTTAGTTCCTGTTGGGATCCAAGCTTATGTTGTTATTTATGGTGAGAAGAGTTAGCCACTACCTGAAAACTCCCTCATACTGTGACTGACACCTTATTAAGTTAAACACAAACTAAAAATTTGATTTTGGGATAGACGGACAATTAGGGGACAAGGGTTCAGGAGAGGTAACGGATGCCCAATATACATATATGTATGCAAGGAACCAGTTGATTATTACTATGATGTTAAACATATGCCCCGATTTATAGTATCTGTTTACCCAAGAAGGAAGGGAAGGAAAGGATTAGGGTAAGTAGGGGTTAAGAGCAATGCTGCTTTTTCCCCTGTGGGGTCACGCTGTGGCGTGTGGGTGTGAGGGCAAGACCTGGGGCTGTTTTTAGGGTAATAAAGTAAGGGATCACACTATACCTGGCACTGGGCTGCAGGAGACAACACAGCACGGGACTGGCACCAGATCTGTGTTGAAGGGCACAGGCACAGAGACCCTGCAGACCAGAACTGAGTCGCAAGAGCAGAAACACTGAGATAGAGAGACACCAACAAGAAACTTCTAGAACTCATTCACCTTCTGGTGAAAACTCCTCCAAGGGGCTACCTAAATGCCCTAATTTTCTAATTCAGTCACTGTTTCTTCATTCTGTTTGGCTGCAGCACAGACTGTGGTGTGATTTATGTCAATCAGTGCCCTTCCTCTGTGGGCTGACAGACAATTTAGGAACATTTTGTATCTTTTTCTCCCTTGAGTCCCTGGAGCTGTCAGCTAACATGGCTGCTCTCATTGCTCTTTTTTGTCTTCTTTACACTAGAAGTCCTCCATGTGCCAAAGAGCTGGCATCCATTTTGTGGTTTTGCTATCTTGAGGTCATTTAACTGTTTTATATTGGGTGTCCATTTGACAGTTCCAAACAACATTTTCATAAAGCACTCTGATGAAGTGGAAGAAATAAGCAAAGTGTGAGTGTATGATCAACTGGACAACTGTACTCGAAGTGTTATTCTACTATCAGACTGCATTTTGAGTGGGGATTCACTGAGACCTATACTGGAACTTTTTTGTTATAAGTTTTTTCAGCAGTAGTTTGGATAGAATTAGAGTGCACTTAAAAATTTCCAAAGGACACAAAAAAGTGGGGAATGAAAGCATTCTGGAGTATAGGTGAAACATTAAAATTACCTTAGTAATATGGAGAAATTGTCTAAAATCAGTAGGATGAAATCTAAAAAGAAGGAAAGAGGAAGGAAGGGGAGGGGAAATGAAATAGTAAAAAAATGGCTTGAGCTAGGGAGAATGTGAGGGAAGATACCATCATAGGAATTACCCCATATTCATAACCTCTGGGATCAGTGATGAGCTAAGTCTCTCTTCCCTCACATCAGGATGCTTTTGGGTAAAATTAGAATATTTAACTGTACAGGCTGTCTCCCTGAAAATCTTATAAATCTCTATGGAGTAACTTTCTTAATGCATTTCTAGCAAGGCTGTACTACTCATAACCTAGGTATTTGCACATGCTTTGCAGAGAGCAAATTATCCAAAATGCTTGTGCACTGTTGCCTCAGTAAATTACACTATTCATTAATCTAGTCATGAGAGTTCTCACTGAACGTGACCAAAATCTCTAAGTCTGGTTATAATAGTTCAAGTTAAGCACAACTGGATGGATAGTGTAATGTTAATAGTGCATCCAGAATTGCAGTAGTCCAGTACTGGTTGCAACTGGGCTATTAGTGCCAAATTGGCTATCACTTGCAATCAAAGCTCAGACAGCTCTTTTAATACCTGAAGGTCAAATGGCGTGTGAAAGGATTTATTTTCTGCTAAATTACTTTATTCCTTTAATGCATCAGGGCTTTAATCGCTCCTCTAGGAGACCTGCTCCAGTGTTTGACCAGTCTCTCATTAAAGAAATATTTCCTAATGTCTAGTCTGAACCTCCCCTGATG
This sequence comes from Phaethornis superciliosus, assembly GCA_023637945.1. Taxonomy (NCBI): domain Eukaryota; kingdom Metazoa; phylum Chordata; class Aves; order Apodiformes; family Trochilidae; genus Phaethornis; species Phaethornis superciliosus. Next base: position 149,854,949 of record JAJQWJ010000001.1, on the reverse strand, counting down.
CAGCTTTGAACTGTTCCCATACATCTTATCACTGGATACCAGGAAGAATTGCTCAGCACCTCCCTCTCCACTTCCCCTCCTCGGGAAGCTGTAGAGAGCAATGAAGTCACACCCGCAGCCTCCAAGATAAGGCAAGCCCAAAGTCCTTTTCCACTCCTCACAGGATAAGCCTTCCAGCCTTTTCATCAGCTTTGTTGCCCTCCTCTGGGTGCACTCAAGGACCTTCACATCCGTCTTAAACTGAGGGGCACTGAACTGCACACTGAAGGTGAGGCCTCACCAACACTAAATAGAGCAGGATAATTTCCTCTTTTGACCTGCTGATTATAATGTGTGTGCTACACACCAGGATGTAGTTTGCAATATATATTCCTATTATTCAGTTGATGGACTGGTATTTTTTATATTAGGAAACAAAAAGTCAATAAATTTCTTAGAACTATTATAATATAAACTTATAAACACAGATGGTTAAAACTATATTATGAAAATTATTAAAAAGTAACTTCAATTAGTGTGAAATAAATATGATTTTCCTAAATTTTCTGCTTATCATTCCAGTGGTTAGCAAATAAAAATATCACTATATCACCAAAATACGAGACGTGATATTAAAGCATTATAAAAATTGATGTTGTAAAACATCAGGAAAGAAAATCTACCTGACTGTCACTAACATTGCTGAAGAGCTGTCACGTTATTATAGGGTATACTACTCTATACTAATTATGCAAAGTCATAATTAATTTGTCAGACTTTTAGAGGATATTAGAATAGAGAGAATATAGAATATAGAATATAGAAAATATAGAGAATATAGGGAATATGGAGAATATTAGAATTTAAAGGATATTAGAACTTATTCAGCATTCTTGAAAATGCATCTGAAAGAATTACTGATGTAACTTTATGCAAATTTTTCATGTAGACACGTTCTTAATTTAAGATTGTGAACTTGAGGGCTATACAGGAGGCTCACTCATATGTTCTGATTGTCCTTTTCACAATAAACTCTTAAGACTACTGAGTCTAGAAATTAAAGGCTGAAACTGTAGTAATTTTAATTCAAAGAGCTATCCAATTCAGAACAGATGGATTATGTAAATATATGAAAAACAGCTGCATAAACTTTGTAAGGCAAGTACTTATTACTTGGATAGTCAGACATTCATTAGTAGAAAATTACCTTTTATTTTAATAGGGGTTTTTCAGGAATTTGATCCTGTAGTCTTTACTTACAAGAATGAAATTCTTATGCATAAATTGTTCAGTATCATTGACTTTTTGTCAGTTGTCTCAGGATATAGAGCTTAGTAAAGTAAGTACTTGGAATCATGGAGTTCCTGTGTTCGATGAAGTTCAAAGTCCTGATTCATCGTAAAATTTCTAGCAGTGTCATATTCTTGAAATTATTTTATTCCAATTCCCTTATTTAATTTTAGAGAAATACAGAGCTTTTTAATGTGTTATGCTCACATGTCTTTTGAAAGTCTATTCTACCAAACTTTGCACACCAGATTCACCAAACAATACAACTAAAACTTACAAAATAAGTTCTAGATTTATGTCTGCCCACATGGTTTCATTTAATTGATACACACATTATCAGAACCTAAGTGTTTCAGAATAATTTGCAATTGCTTCTTGGGTGAGGGATGCATACATTCAATGTCTCTAGGTGGGCCATTTCTTTTCTCATCCCCAGCAGCTGCTGCTGCTGATTGTATATTCCCTATGTCCCTGCTTCAACCAGCTCTTTGACTTTCTGTTACTTAGCTAGGTAAAAGTTCAATGTATCTAGGTGAAAATTCACCACTTGCAGACTAAAGCTTCAACAAATATAGCTACTAATGCTAAGCATGTTGTGCTAACCAACTAATATATTAGTAGTAGACTAAATCACACAAGAGTTACATAAAAGAAACAGTGGCCAAATTCAGACTGTTTTCCTAGATATGCACAACATTTAGGTTATCCTTAGAATTTCCATGATTGCTCTTCTCCAGCTCCCAAGAAACTTATAGGCTTACATTTACAGTATTAAAATACAGAAATGAAGCCTATTGGATCCTATTGGTCATTTCTAAGCATCTTGTACAAGGATTGAGAACATTAAGGAAACTACTTTCCTTCTCCCAACAGGGACTATTATATATATAGATATTCACAGCTTTCAATCAGTTTTAGTTTTGGTCAGAACATAGTTTCTGAAGATAATCTCCCACATTTTCTCATTTACTGTTCTACAGTGCTTTGATTTGCACTGATTTTGAAGCCTGCAAACTGCATTTTTTCAGCTGGAAATCAACTAGGACTAAACTGAATAGGCTCCAGTAATTCTTTTATTTGAATCAATCTCATGTCAGATAAAATAATTTGAAAGGCTTATACTCTGCCAATCCACTCTTATTAAGCTGCAGTCTTTTCCAGTGTAAACAGAACCTTACTCATAATGTACATTTTTACAGTCTTCTGACCAACTTGGAGACAGTTGAACTGACATAAAATAAACTGTTCAGAAAATAGTCTTTCCATATGAAGTATGCTACAGAAAGATCTATGTTCTTTAGAATGAGACATTTTCAGCTACTGCAATCTTAGGGGCCACAAGAGTAACTAACATGGATATTTAAACATTTTCACACTTAAAAATTAGAATAGGCATTCTTAAGATTCTTGCTGAATTAGGGACCCCATAGACTCGCACCTACATTAAATATCAGTTAATTCAAATGGAAATAAAATCCACACTGCCATCTTTAATATTTCAGATTCCAAACTATGTACATGAAAATTAAGTGTTTCTGGAACCTTTTCCCTAGGCAGTATGAATACATTCTGGATGCATCAGTCCACCACAACAGGTTATTTTATGATACTCCCCACAGCTACAATGCAGCCACTGGTTCAATGGCATTTATCGCACACTAGGATTAGAAGGAGGTCAATTTGATAGGCTTTGAAGTTCAGAGAAGAGATGATATTTCTTTCACTTTTTTTTTTTTTTTTTTTTTTTTTTTTCAGGTTTTAATAAGATTTAAGAATCTTGTGTCCATATTGCTATAAATAGCAATTCAATTTCCTTGTATTGCTGATAACCTGGTGAAAAGATTGAACTGAAAGGAGGCCAGAGCCATACATAGGGCTAGAAAAAGAATTATGGTCACCTCAAACGTTATACATGAGTACATGACAAGAATTAAAAAAAAAATATGAAAGACAGTTGAAAGACTACTGAAAGGCAACTTGACAAATAATATAAATGAACCTTGGACATTTTAAAGACACAATAAGTTCTGAGAAATCTAGTCTGATCTCATACCTGAACTGCTTTGAGCAATAGGCTGGATATTGGCTTACTGAAACCTGAAATAGAGAAAGGAAATGCAGAAACTAGATGATTCCTCCATTTGAAACCAAAGGAAAGGGTGTAAACTTGATGTTACTCTGACTTACAGTGCTGTAAAATACAATCTCTCTGACATTTAATCCCATATATAGAATTAACTGCACTAAGAGGTGTCATATATTATAATGCTAACATTACAAAAAGTGTTTGATGTACAGCTTAAAGTAATCTTTTAATAAAATTTAGAGTACTTTTTTACTTAGTAAACTGATAGTATATGAAAGCAGAGACATGCAGGGATTATTTGTTTATTTGCTTGCTTGCTTTTGGTGGCTCTCTCTTGTCTCTTCATGAACTACTGAAGTACAGCAAAAATGTAAAAATGTCAGTAAGTTTTACATTCATCTTCCATTACTGCTCATACTGTGGGCAGGATCTGTGGTGTAAACCTACAGTTATATATTGCACTCACCTATTCTAAAATAATTGCAGATTTATACACATAATATTTATTTTTTAAGTTTTTTTAAGGATGCAGAAACATTTTGTAATTCAGATAATATTTTTCATTCCTTTCTGAGAAATACGCAGGGGTACTCAGTACCTACAGCCCCCATGCTGAAATAGTTTCTCATGGTGTGTTTGCTTGAAAGGGTATTAAGGAAGCTATGCAGAACTGACAGCTGCATTCGAGAAAACATAACAAAAATGAACTTCAGGGATCCTTTCTAAAAAAAACCAAAACAAACCTAAAGAAGAAAACTAATAAAGTTTCATGAATATGAGCTTATTTTTTTAGTTTTTCTTTTATACACAAAATCTTCCTACTAAAACAAGAAGTTCACAGTCGTAGACACTTTTTTCCAGATTCATATTCTAATTACTCATATTTTCACTGCATGAAATGTTAATTCTGTTATGCTAATTAACAGAGGTGCAAGAGGTCAGTTCAAGAACTCAGCTACCTCCTAATCCAAAATTCTGTGGTCATCTCAGTCCTTGGCTGTCTTCAGGAAATCTCCAACTAGCTCTCAAGAACAAATCTGCTTTAGGGGTACTTCATAACAGAATGGATGCAAGCTAAACAGGGACAAGGACTCAAGGTCAGAGTCTGGTCCTAGGATAGCTTTTATTTAGCATTGTAGACATAACTTAGCAACATGATTTGGTATTTTATAATTCATCATAATTCATAATTTTTTTTGTTTGTTTTTCCTTGTTTCAGAAGATTTGGCAACGTCAATGCAATATACAGAAAATGAGCTTTTGTATGAAACTCTTCATACGGTCCACACTGGAGAAAGTCCAACAAGTTAAGAGGTTCAAAGCTTAAAATAGAAAAAAAACAAAAGAAGAAAAAGAAAAAAGGAAGAAAAAATCTGTCTTTATCTCAAAAGAAAAAAAAAAAAAAGTGATTCTCATAGAATAAAGAAATCTCTATGCTCAAACAAGATGTAGCAGTTACAGAATGCCAAGTCTTTCCTAATTAGCAGGATGAACTATGAAGTTTCACTGCATATTGCCTGACATAGCACTTCATGTGTTTTTCCTTCATTGACTTCTTCATATTTGTCTAAGCAGCAGAAATATAAACCATACCATTTCAGAGACAACAATTCCCCATTCAGGTTGCTTCCATCACTAGAAGTGCACCAAATACAAGGAACCTAATTGTAAGAGTCAAAAAGAAGTGCCTGGAAAAGCTGAAAAACAAGATCAGGTTAGACTATGGTAACATATTTCAGACACATTCAAATCCATATAAAGGTAGATTCCATTCTTATGTCAGCCAATGAGTTATTTGTCTTGGTCATGACTGTGGAGACAGGACTTTGAACTTTTTATATTTCCAGAGAATATAAAATCTGTAAGCTTTTAAAGTGCAGCTTACCCTTTTAGGATATAAGTCTTAAATGAAAAAAATCAGAAGAAAGAGAAATTAAAGAATTTTACTTTGGCTTCTGCATGTGGCTTAAAGATTAACAGATGAGATTGTAGTGTACTTGTTTCATCTGGGACAGAGTTAGTTTTCTTCATAGTCATTTATATGGTGCTATGCTGTGGATTTGTGACCAAAATTGTGTTGATAACATGAGCATGTTTCATCTATTGCTGAGCAGAGCTTATATGGAGTCAAGGCCTTTTCTGCTTCTCACACTGCCCCACCGGTGAGAAGACTGAAGGCGCACAAAAAGCTGGGAGGGAACATATCTGGAGCAGCTGTCTAGAAGAATATTCCATGCCTTATGACATCATGCTCAGAAAGAAGAGGTGGGAGAAGAAGGAGGAAGGGGAGACATTTGGAGGGGTGGCCTTTGTCTTTCCAAGTAATTTTTAGGCATGATGGAGCCCTGCTTTCCTGAGAATGGCTGAATACCTGCCTGCTGACAGGAAGTAGCAAGTTAATTCTTTTTTTTTTTTTTTTTGTGCTTTGCTTGCAAGCACAGTTTACTTTTACCTGTTCAACTGTCTTTATCTCAACCCATCACTTGCCTCAGTTTTACCCTTCCAATCCTCTCTCCATATCCCACACAAGGAGAAGTGAGCAAGCAAGAGGATTGGACTAGATGATCTCCAGAGGATCCTTCCAGATCCTAATGTTTTGAGGTTCTGTAATGGGAAAATGGGAATAACTGAATCGAGGATATGCTCAGGAAATATGGTGGGTGATGAACAGAAATGAGTCAACTAGTAGAGGCTAAGAGCTCCAGTACAGGCAGGTCTGAATTGGGGTAGAAAATTGGAAAAAAAAAAAAGGTGGGGGTGGGGGTGCTTTTTTCTGAGCTTTCTGGAGCCAAGAACAAGCCCAGACAGCCCTGGGAGCAGGCAGCTCATCAGAAGGCTGTGGAGCTTTCTGGAACCCACTCCCACAAAAGATGTTCTGGAGAGTGCACTAGTTTTGAGCAGAGGAGGAGGGTCATGTCCCCTCACTTGCTGGCAATGCTTTTTCTGAAGTAGCTCAGGATTCTTTTGGCCACACTACCTCCAAGGGATGGTGACTTGGCCACTTCCCTGAAAAGCCTGGCCCAGTGCCTTACAGCCCTTCCAGTATACATTTCTTTTTCCCTAAATCTAAACCTCCTCTGGCACAACTTCTCATTTTTTTTCCTCAGTAGTTTTCCCCTCTAAGCACGCTGCCTTATCACATGATATCACATGATATTTGTATGAAATATAATTGATGAAAATGCCAAGCTTCAGTGAAACTTTATTAAATTATATTATTACATTTTTTTTTAAATTCAAGGGAACATAATATTAAGTAGGAAATCTGTTTCACAGCAAGGAATAAAGAGATGGATTCCTCAAATCTTACGATACTTTAAAGAAAGTTCCCTGTGTTGAGAAAATTTCTCAATGCCAATTAATTTTTAATTTCTTTTTTGTGACTTTATATCTAAGAGGCTATATATGAGTCAATGTGCATGTGGTGTCATTTCAAAGCAGAAGCCTATTAGCTAGTATTTTGCTTTAAACACATGACAAATGGTATCAATGTCATGAGGAATAGTTGCAACTTTGAGACTGTTCCTTGAAACATTCCTATCGATTTGTGTAAAAAAATCTGTATGCCAATGCTGAGTCACTTATTATGCCAAATTATCCCTTGAATGCTCAAATGCCCATTTCCTTGGTGAAGATGAATAGTTGATAAGAATTCACCTATTACTTCCACTAAATGGTATACCTCAGGCTTCAGTTCTTGTGAAATCTCTGGGCAAGATTTTCAAAGCCACAGTGCTTAAAGTTTATATAGTGGAATAGTACTACACTTTGACATCTCACTTTTGCAACTCAATAATTTCAGATGTTGAACCTTGTTGAAGTCAGTTGTTTGCTATTCTTAAAATCTGATTTGTTTTCCAGTATATGTGGGTATCCTCCTCCTCGTATTTTTTGTAACAGTGGTCTCAACCTTAGAGCATTTTCTTCTCCTGATAACCCACATATTCTTTACTCTTTTTTTAGATTTTTTCCAGGAAGTTCTATCACTAGATGTGTCCATAGGCAACATGCTTTCTGAGCAATGTAATGTATATATTTAATTAAATTTAATTAAATTAAATTTTAATTTAATTTTCTTTGGCAGACTGCCCATGTTATTTTTGACAGAAGTTTCCTATATGAATTCTTCTCAGTTCCTTAACTTGAATTATATTTAATGTAAACTGAAATTGTATATTTTGAAGATTGTAAAAAAAAAAATCATTAAAGTAGTTTAGCAATTCACACACACTTACATGAACACTTACTTCACCAAAAAATGAAAGTGATCATTCACAGAATATACTGCATAATGGATTTAAAGATAGATGCCAGTATTTAAATTGTTAAAATAAAAAAGCAACTCACTAATATTTAGAAATACTTGATAATTATGATAGAAACATTGTCTACATATTTTTCCTTTAAAACACACACAAACCCCAAAAAAATAAAATGTGTACGCCTCTTGAGAGAAAGATTACCATTTCAACATGTTATTACATGATATGTATTACATTTTCATGGCATACAAACAGTATTCATTTTGTCAATAAAAAAAAGCGGCATACTCATCCTAGTTATACTCATTCATTTTATCTTGATATAGCAGAGTGAGAGAAATGGAAGCAGAATGAAATTCTGAAATTAAATATTTTTTTTAATGTATGTTCTTGGAGGAAAAATAAATAAGGCTAAAAAGTCTGGTGGAGAGAGTCTTTGCTAGTGCTCTATCACTTGAGGGTAAGGAGCTTTGGTGGGAGAGGCTGAATAGCTCCTTCAGGCTGAGAGGGAACTGAATGATAATTTGGATGCTGATAGCTGGTATGAACACTCCTGCCAGCAGGTTATCACGTAAGAGAGGGACAGTTGCTTTTAGTGTGCTTACATGTGAGGCCATCTGAGTGAAGTATGTATGGAGAAAATGTGCTTAGAAATAATACTCTTTTGTAAGGGCCCTGTGGATGTTCCTTTTCATCATAGAGGTTTGTCTTCCTGGGACACCAAAGGGAAAGGGGGGCAGCCTTCAGCTGCACTGTATAATGGCAACAAGCCCTAGTAGCCAAACCCTCAGGAGTTGGAGATGCAATTAGGGCCCTGTCAGCAGTCACCCCTCTATTAATAAAGGTTATCCTGACATCTTACACAGATCTAGTGTCAGAGGCACTTGATACGAAACATCCTAGTTGTAGCAATGTCACACATGTTGTCTTCTGGTTCTTCTACCAATTCAGAAATCACCACATGACATTTCAGGGGCTGTGGAGGTCTTTAGTTTGGGACCACCACAAAGGAGTCACTATGGGACCAATTCAGGTGTCACCAGATAGACTGGACATTTGCTTTCACTGACACTACCACTGAGTTGTCTCTCAGACCAGGCAACCAAAACTCGAAAAGCTGAGAAGTTTTCAGAGTACCAATACTTTTCCTGTGTTAAGCTTGAAATATTTTTGGGTTATTTTTGCATTCCGGGTCAATTTAGGAACTGTCACTGCTTAATACTGAGCCAGCAATTAAACAAATGACAGATGCTATTAATGCCCCCCATCTCCCTGATTGAGGAAGGAAAGAGAATAAGGGAGAGAGACTTACAGGTTGGAAACTAAACTGTCCGGTTTTAATGAAACAGTAATGATGAAAAAGAAAAATTACTAAATATATACAAATATATACAAAAGAGATATCATGTTCCTCCCCCTACCCCCTCAGTAATGCTCACATCAACACCTAGACTGCAGGATAGGCCCTGGAAAAGTCCCAGGCTGGGCTCCTGGAGTCAGCAGCAGATAGGAGCTGAAGGCAGGATCACACAGATTTAGGAGAGCACAGATTGACATCAAAGGCAGACAAACAGACCACCTAGGATGGTGGCCGTGGGCAATGAAGAATTTGACCCTTGTGATCCCTCAAATTTGTAGTGAATATGACATATATGGGTTGGAATACTCCGTTTGGTCACCTGTCAGGTGTGATAAAGGAAGGCTGTAGGTGTGACACCTTTACTCCCTGTGACACCTTTACTCCCCTTCTCTTTCCAGAGCATAGGATGTTCCTCATAACCCAGCAGAGGCCTTGGTTCTGCACACCATTCTCTAGCTTAACTCCAAACATTGGGCATTATCAGTCCTGGAAGCAGACACTGACTGAAGAACATGTTCTGAATATCAGGAAGTATAGCTACTTATCAGAGTAAAAGTAAAATAAAGTAAAATTAGTAAAAAATAAAACCACAAGAAAATTATTTCTGTCCTGGCCCAAACCAGCCAGGATCTTAGGTCAGATATATACTTAAGCTTACAGCTGATGACAGACCTACTACTTTCAAAGACGTGGAGTATGGGGCTCTTGGTCTGGAAGCATTAATATGACTGAAGTGATACATCAACAATTTACCTGCACATATGCTTGTGTGAAAAAGCTGTGGACTTTAATATACCTGTCGTATCTTCATGCAGGTAACATAACTGTAATTGCTTAATGAGGATAGAGATAGATGAGTCAGGTGATGACAGTGATTCCTGATGTGTGACATATGAGATTTTATTTCAGGAAGAAAGAATTTGTGTGAAAAGAAGATGGAACCAAAAGGGCTGGATGTACAGTTCCTCTTCTCTGTGGTTAGGTTTTTTTCCTTTGGGTTCCTTCTCTACCAAGTAGTCACTGTAGTCAAAGTACTTGGACAACCATTATTTATGATACATGCTGCCAACAACAATCATCTGAACAAAGACAGATATCCTACTGAGAAATAGCAAAGTATAGCAATATATGAGAAAAATTATACTAAAATCAATAAAAATCAATAATAATAATAATAATAATGTAATAAAAATAAAATTAAATCATAAAATTCATCTATGCAAGCATTGTTAGACAGGATTTTTTGTATCTGTATAACTGTAACACAACCCTTATTTAAGACTGGGATATACAGTGCTTACAAGCAAAGAAATGGATGACAAACATCATAAAATCCCTGTTTGTCAGTATGTAAGGGCTCCAAGCTGAAGAATTTACTACAACTACATTATACAAAGTACATGAGTAATTTTATGAGCAATGGCACTGTTTCTTATGTTGAAGTATCTGTTGTCTGTCTTTTTGTTGTTTGTTTTGGGTTCTTTTAAGAGTACCGTGTTAATATTTTCACCTACTTGTATTGTCTTTATTCAAGATATTTTTAGCAGTGTTGTGTACACTGCAGTGTAATTGGATTACAGGGCCAAAATTATTAAAAAAACTTATTCATGCTCAATAGCTTGTGTCTTCTCTAGCAGCTACTAACTTCTGTGATACTCCTGAGATGGTAACTTTCTCAGAGACCACTGATTCAGTTCTCTAGAATGAGAAAAAAGAGATAATCCAAAGATTACCAATAGTGGAACAAAACCAGATAAAATAAACATTTAACTTTGTTTTCACAGGGAAAAAAATAGTTAAATAATCAAAAAGCACTGCTTTAAGATGGTTCTCCCACCAGCTCTTCCTGGAAAATGCATATGTTTTGACTAAACACAATGCATAAGGCCTATTAGGGTCTAATTCCATGAGAGGAAAAGAACTGTCTCAAAGATGAGTGTCTTGTGTTTAGTCCTTCTGGGAAATAATTTTCTGACATAGAGATGAGACTTCACTAAAGAATAAAGTAGTCTGAAGCACAAGCATTACCATTTGACATTTCTTTGGCCAGTTAAGCTAATGAAAGTCAGAAATAGTTAGCAACTGATTTAAGATCCTGGGTAGCTAAGCAGAACTCAGCTTTAGATTTCAAATATTAAGATATTAAATAAAATCTTCTAATCAAAATAGAATACTAAAAACCTGATTTGAACAATTTGTGAGGGCTTTTTTATGTATGCTTGTTCCCATAAGCAAGCTTCACACAAAATTAGATCTTGGCTGGAAGATGGGAGAATCCATATATGAATAATTAAAATAGCGATTAAAAAAAAAAAAAGTTTGATGAGAAGAAGCAGAGGCAAATACTTATTTTGTTAGGCATAGTAATGAAATGCTTTGAGCTAGAAGGGGTAGAAGCAGTGCTGGAACAGATGTTCTCATTCAGAAAGAGTTCTTGAAGCTCGAATAAATTAAAAGGCCTAAAATTAGCCTATTTATTTATTCTATACACTGAAAAATATCTGTTTAGCAAACTCTTCCCTTTCCACACTTCCTCCCTGCCTTTCATTCCAAATACCTACAACAGAAGATTTAATTTTAATGAATAAATCATAGCATTCATTAAGGTCTGAATCACAGCATCAATCTACTTAAATTTAACACATAACCAAGAAACCTTTGGTTGCTGAGAGCAAAACAAACTTTACCAACGCCAGAAACAAGATGTACTGTTGAGAAGAGACTTTATGCACTATATCAAAAGAGGACATTCTAAAGATAAGTAGAAAAAAACAGAAGTAGTGGTTTCAAAAAGAGTAACAATATTATTCTAGATGGCCATGTGTGTATTTTCTAAATCATCTCCATTGAATATGTTTGTAGAAAACAGATGCTTCTCCAGCTGTGCAGATAAATATTAGACAGGAAGTGGATTGAGAATTAAAGTAAGAAATAGATACATGAAAACCATACATAATAAAAGTATGCTAAGTATTCCTACACAGTCAAGAATAGGCTGAGTCATAGCAACAAAATGAAGCATCAGCTCTTACCTTTCTTGAGATTCTCAGTATTCAGACAATGTCATCTTCTTTGGGATACGTATTGCTAGCAGAGATAAAACTGTGGAGCTGTAGAATACAATGCCAGTGAATCAGTAAGTTACACAGTTCCTTTGACAACCTTTTTGAAAGCCAGTATATAAACTCAATGTGTTAGATATGCTGCTTTAAGAAGAAAGAAAACCCAGTCAGAAGTCCTCATCTGTAAGAAAAGCTATAATTCATAGATATGGCGTAGACAAGGGTGTTTGTACTTATGACAATGCCAAGTATTAAATATTTGAATGAATGAAAAATAATAATTTAATACTGTCACAGATTTAGACTTGTCAGTTCTACAAGCTGCTGCTGCTTTGTTTTCTCCTCCCAGAGAATGATCTGCTGGATGAACGTTGCTATCTAAACCACTTTCAATAGTATTTTCACAGTAGCATTCCAAGTCCTTCTCTGGGAAATGCCATGCTTGTATAATATTGTTTAGCCTAGGAATTCTCTAATAATCATGATTAATTACATGACTAAAACATCAGCAACTTATTTGAGGGTATATGTTCAATCCTGGTAGATTAATTTTGTGTATGTAAAGAGGAGAAGATTAACATCCTACACCAAACTGGTTTCAGAGTATTTTTTAATCCAATATTGTGTTGCTCTCGTGGAAACAGGTGTAAAATACTCCAGCTAATGCCGGATACAGAAGGCACTAACCTCAGAATATTAAGCAGCATACAATTTATTTCATAATTATATGAAATTGTCACAATCTCTGTGTTTGTTTGCATGGAAGACTGGAAGTCATGAATGTGAACAACCATGTATTTTGTAACTTAGAGGGATCTAAATAAACAAACAGCTCAACAGTTTGAATTTTAACAGTTGGAATATTCTAATTAAAGCCAGAAATTTCTGACTCTTATTGATACACTTGTCTGAAGATAGCAAATTAATGAATTTATTGGTTTTACATTTAGTGTAATATAGAACCTTTAAAAGTCTTATTTGCTAGGTATACTGTAATTAGTTCATTACATGTTGCTTTCATTTGATTAAGTTACAGAGTACATGTAAATAGAGAATTTCTGCCATTGTATATTAATCAAAATCCCCAAAATGCAAAGAATAAGTTAAAGAAATAATTTTTGTAAAATTCAGATTGTCAGTGCTGTAGAACTGCCATACCAAACACTATTTTCATAGCTGTGCTCATAATGCAGAATTACACAAATATACATATGAAATAATATACACACTACCTTGGTAATACAAAATAAACAAACAAAAACAAACTAGAAAAAAAAAGCAAGCAAGCAAACAAAACTGTTAGGAAATTTTGAAATGGCATAGCATTTGCAGACAGAGAAAACTTGATTTAATGGAACAGTATGATAATTACTCAAACACATAGCTTACAACAGTTTCCTTGATGGCAGGAAACTAAAATAGTCACCTTTAAGAACGAAGGGGTTATATTCTGATCCCCAGTGACCTTAAGTGGAATTTAGTGATCTTGATTGAGACGAATCTGAACATGATTTCCTAGAACAACTCAGCAGAGCAGAATAAAAGTTTGACCCAGAGTGAGCCCAATTTTTCTGACTTCTAGGTTTTTCAATATCAATAACAATTAAGACAGTAATATCTATAGATATACTGGAAGAAAGCAAACTCTTTAGGATTTTCCCAGATTTTTCAGATTTTTATTGTACAACAGCAGCAATAAGCACATCTTTGGGCAAGACTGTGCCTATGTGCAGTTCCCAAGCACATGGATAATAGCAGATTTATACTTTAAATTTCTCCAGTGATCCAGTTTCTGGAACAACTATCGTCCAACACAACTTTCTTTAATTAGGCCTTACACATTCCTCTTTTCTCTGTCAGGAAAATAGCTGGTCAATGAATTTTCAGCTCTCTAAACACCATCTGTTTTGTGTAATATAAGCAACAAATTCGTAACATTTCTTATATTTAAAGTTCCGTGGGTAATTCATATGTTTTAATGTAGTACATACTTTATATGTTGTTACACCATGTCCTTTTCATTGACAAACGAACAAGGTATTGGAGTCTTGTGTGTTTCATAATTTATTTCTAGAGGGATATTTTGTGTCCTAACATAAATGGCAAAAAATATAGCTATTTTTGATGGAGTGGATGATTTTGATCTGTAGATGACAAATGTTGTATGTGAAGTTGGGAGCTTAAAGTCAGGTTTGAAACCCCCCAGTGGTTATGTGGACACACACATGGGGTTAATAGAGAGGGAGGGGTTTGCTCGATTCCTACCCCATATCCTGGACTTTCTGGTCGGTCCCACATGGAAGTGGGTCCCAGGCTCAAAAGGGGCAGAATGACTTCCAGGGTAGTATTGTTATTGTTTCCATGGAAAATGATGTTAGGGGACATTTGCTTTGTGAGTCATGCTGATAAGGTAATGTCTGTAAATTACTTGTATCTGTATGTTTATAGCTGGAATGGTGTAATCAACTGTTGCTAATAGGTGTGTAAGGAACTTGTATTTGTAATTACTTGCTGAATCTCAGCAAATAGAAACACTATTTCACATGAGAATTAAGAAGCGAGGTATGCAGTAGCCAGTAGATTCTTATTCTCTTTCTCTTCTGATAGTAAATACAAGGTGAGAAGTCCAAGTATAAAGATAGACATCATGGACTTTAAAAATTAAGTAAACATGTCAGTCCAGTAAACATTTATGAAACCTGCTGACAAGACAAACTATATGATAAATTAAATAAAAATAGATTAATTGCATAGTGGGGAGATGGAATTAATCTCATTGCACTTGCTTTTCTTCTTCCCAAACTTGCTCCTCAAAAATGTGATGCTACAAAGTGGCTTCAGTAAGTGCAGAATGCTTATAAATATACTATGAAAATATCAGACTTGATTATTTCATGTTCCTCAGCACGAGAAAGAATTGAGGTCCAAACATCTGAACATGGCTTGGTTTGAAAGGGCAGGATTTTTTTATTTTTTTTTTTTTGTGTGTGTGAACTTTGGTGTGATACAGAGAATACTAGGTGTATTTGGTTTACATAGCAAGGTTTTGGAAGAAGGGGGGCTGAAGTGAGAAGAGGCTAGAAGCTGCCCCCATGTCTGACAGAGGCAGTTCTAGCCAGGTCTACAATGGACCCACTACTGTCAAAGGCTTCAACCAATCAGTAGCTGTGGTAGTGCTTCTGTAATAGTATACTTAAGAAGAGGTAAAAACTGCTGTGAAACAGCGTCTTGGATAGAGGAGTTAGAACAGGTGAAGAAACAGCTCTGCAGACACCATGCTCAGTGAAGAAGGGGGAAGGTGTGCTCCAGGCACTGGAGCAGATATTTCCCTGCAGCCTGTGATGAAGATCATGGTGATGAATGCTGTTCTTTGCAGCCCATGGAGGCCCATGGTGAAGCAGAGAATTAGGGAGTGAAGTTAAGCCCAAGAAGAGAGGGGTGAGGGAAAGGTGTATTAAGATTTGTTCTCATTTCTCATTATCTGATTTGATTGGTAATAAATTAATTTCCCCAAGTCAAGTCTGCTTTGTTTATGATGGTAACTGCATAGTGAACTTCTTGTCCTTATCTCAACCCATGAGCCTTTCTTCATATTTTCTCTCCCATGCCCCGTTGAGCATCAGAGTGATGGAGGGGCTTGGTGGGTCATTGGCAAAGACCAAAAGCAAAGTCAACCCACCACACAAGGTTATCTGTTTAGATTTCCAGTAGCAAAATATGGATATGGAGCTGTATACTTTCAAGGAAAATATCAATAAATTGGACTCGATAGATTAGTGAAATATATGTCTTTTGTACTGCTATGTTCTTTAGTCTGGGTTTTAAATAGGAAATAAGTGCAATGGAATTCTGAGTACACTATTTTGGTGCTCAAGAAATGTTATACAGTATTAATGAAATCAGGGAGGTTTTATGGGATTTTCCCCAAGAATTATTTTATTTGTTACCACAATAAAAATATAACATCCCTTCTGGATATGTGAACTTTGTTTGCATTAGAAAATAAAATAATTCTTCTTCTATCTTGTCATGCCCCACAAGGTTGGTGTGGCACTGTCACATCTCACACAGTGATCATGGCTCCCCAGATGCAGGGGCCAAACCAAATATCACCTCCCACAGAGTGGGCACGTCTCTACATCCCACAGAGTGGGCATACAGGAAGATTCAGACCCTTTCTTTCTAAACTCCTTCAGAGAGGAGGCTGGGTGCAGCTGGGCCCAATCTTTCTCCTCCTCTAATTAATTTAACAATCTGTTCGGCGAGATTAAGTTTGGGTATTCTCTGTGTGGTACTCAGGAGTAAGGTTATTACCCAGGAGGCTTGTATAAAAACATAATTTTACTTAAAAGTGAGTAAGATTATAAAGCATGTGTGATTACAACTGGCACAATTATGATGGATGTTACTTTCAAAGCAATGGATTACAATTTAGCAAAACAAAGCAACAGGGAGTAAAACTTAACAAAGTTAGAAACTATGTTACCATCATGCACCAAGATAAGATTAGCAACAGAGACATAAAGAGAGAGAGAGAGAGAGATAAAGATGAAAGGAAAGATATCACCACCCTTGGATCCAGCAATGATCTCGGTAGGAAGTTGTGGTCCTTGGATGGCAGGCATGCATCCAGGATTTCAAATGTGCCTCTTTTATGCTGCCTGTCCCCACCTTTTCAGGGGAGGCTTTAGCATATCTTGCAAAGCCAGGTGTTCACTTAGGCCCCTCCAGATGGGGTGACACAGCAATAACCCTTATTTCTGCACATGCCCCCTCTCCAGTGGCTTTACCCAGGGCACACACAAGATGTCACTCTGCCTCTGCAGGATGCAGCTTGCCTGTCCCTGTCCCTTATGGAATAAGGACAGTGTCCTGCCTGTCAGGGTGGCCATCAGACAGAGCTCCCCTTGCAAGGACAGTGTTCAGATTATCAGGATAGCCACTAAAGGAGGGGCTGCTCTTGTGAGAATAGGGCCCTGTTGATCAGGGTGTTTCCTCAAATAAGGGTCCCTCCTTGAGAGAAAAGAGTCCAGTTGGCTATCAAGTGAGGCCTCCCCCTGAGCACAATGTCCATTTTGTCAGGGCAGCTGTTTTGAGACAAATACTCTTTTTGGAGTTCTAGACATCTTTATCAGACCTTTGGAAAAATCTCAGCTTTTGTTTAATCAGTGTAGTTTTGTTTAATATTTATTTATTCCTTTACTAAAGGTCATTCATTCTACAGACTAATAGCAAATTTCAAGTATATTGACTTAGTATTCAACATGAAATATGTAAATAACACCTGTGTAACAGAGTGGAAACAGATCCTCCAGAAGTATTTTTGTGCTTGTCTTCTGTTCATGGTCTTAAGAATTAAATACTAGTGTGCTAAGTGTTGCAGCTGAGGCCTCAGAATAATCAATGCAAATTCTCTGCTGAGATGATTTGCAACAAAGCATTCAATGCCCTATCTAGTACACTAATCTAAAGGGCTCCACACTAACAAACTGAACAAGGAATCTATTCAGGCATAGGGACATGGTTTTCTTTAGTGCCTGGTTTTTCTGGTTAGCTAGGACTTTGCTAGACAGTGTTTGGTAATGGTTGAAGAGCTACCACCAGCAATAACTTTGACAAATAGCACAAATAATTCATCCTGCTTCTCAGGGGTGAGTTCAATCACAGAGATATAAACAGTGGCCTAGTACCTGACTTTATCAACAAAGAAAGAACCTGATTGTTTTTTATTTATTGCATAGTTCTTTAAGTCAAGATGATTCAATTTCCAATGCATGTTTTACCACTGACTCTGCATAATGTTTAACAATTGACTTGAAACTAGATCCCTGAGAGAATCAGTCAGGCAGAGGAGTCCAGAGACCTGTACAGCTGACCAGTTGGACTTGTTCAATTTAGCCAACATGAAAAATTCTCTGACCTCCATTAATCACATTTTCTTAGACTACAATGAATCCTCACTATATAAGTGTTTACCCACTCCTGTTCACCTGAGTTCATGAATTTGAATTAGCAGCTGAATATCACTCAAAGGTTTGTCTGTAGCTGAAGTGTAAAGGCAACCTTCAGGACATGCTTCAGTCTGCAAGTACTGAGCGCAGTGTTTAAGATTATTCATCCCATTTAACCCAAACTAATTTTCAATTCACAATTTCCAAGTGGTCCTTCCCTTTTAGTCAGAAAATAAATACTTACCAATTGACCTATTAATTTTACACATGCCTTCCAACTATTCATTCTAGTAAGTTGTTGGCAGGACTGGCCCACTAGTTCTTAGTGGAAATTTGGTCTTATCAGTTGTCTATTCCATATTAAGAAACAAACTGTATTTTTATTCTACTGCTTTAGAACTACTAGCAATGTTAAAATTAGATTGATATTGTGGAAAAAAGAAAAAAATAGAATTAAAAGTACTTCCCTGAAAAAATTATGGGATTTGATGAGAAATACTGACATAGACAGAAATTGTTTCTGAGCATGTTTAGAGTGCTTACTTAGTCTTCCATTCCATCTCAGGTGAATCATCAAGCTCTACCTAGATTAGACACTGGACTGATTTGAAGCAAAGTAACTGTCTCAATATATAGGTGAGGATTTGAAATGAAGTAGTTGGCTGAATTTCTAGTCCACTTCAAAGCACAGCAACTAGTTAAATGATGCCAGTTGTCTGTGCCAAGGATTTTTAAGTCCCTAGAGTATCTCCAGGCACTTCCTGCTCTTTGTACACCAATCAATAGATACTATTTACAAGCTTAAATATGTTTAACTCCCTTTGACAAGAAGCTGGGTAGTCCAGGGATGTGAAATTTGTACGCAGTTGGTATAGAGTCTGGAAGAATGGTGTACTTCTGGAAGAATGGGTGATGTGTGTGTGGGAGCGTTCACATAGGATCAGGGGCCAGCATGTGTTACAATAAGTCATCATCAGTTCAGTTACTCACCCAATCCAGTCATGGACCCACACATGCCAACAAAATTATCAGTGAAGAGTATTACATTTTTAAATGATCATTCATAGAATCTTAGAATATCTGAAGTTGGAAGGAACCCATAAGGATCACGGAGTCCTACTACCTGCTCCTTGAGGACTATTAAAGTTAAAACATATGACTAAGAGCATTGTCCAGATACTCCTTGGACTCTGACAGGCTTTGTGACTTGACCACTTTGTGACTTGATCACTTCACTGAGGTGAATTCACTTCCAGTGAATCACCTTCCCAATGAAGAACCTTTTCCTAATGTCCAATCTAAACTTGAACCAATCCAGCTTCATTCTGTTTCCTCGTATCCTATTGCTGGACACAAGAGAGGAGATCAGCACTTCCCTGTCTCCAGGCCCCCCTGAGGAAATTGTATACTGCAATGAGATCACTCTTCAGCTTTCTCTTTTTCAGGCTGACAAAACCAAGTGACCTTGGCCTCTCCTTCTAAGTCTTGCCTGTGAAACCTTTCACCATCTTAGTCCTCCTTCTCTGGCCATACTCTATAATGATGATCTTAATGATGCTGAGATGCCCAAAACCATACACAGTACTGAGTGGTACAGCATCATCTAATAATGTGTGAAAATAATTGTAGATATATGTTTTGGTTAAGATACTAGAAAAAAATACATTTAATAATACAGTTTGAAAATGAATGCCCACCTACAGCAAATATCAGCATCTCTTTTGTTTGGGTATCCTCTCAAAGCTAATTCAGTCCATTTGAAAAAACACATAGTTGATATTTCACTCACTAGGGTGTAAGTTAGTCATAGAAATTAACACACAGAAGACAGCTAGATTTTCTTTGATATTGGTTAGAGGGTGTTATGGTTTGAGTGAGCCAGGTTAATTTTTGGTACTGATACCTACAGAGAGGGTCTTTTGGACCCTGAAGGATCCAGGAGGGGCAGAAGATAGATGTGTCAGTCTTCCCTACCAGTTCCTGCCAGGAAGATTGGAAACCCCACCTCACCTCCCACACCCCCTCCTCAAATCATTTTCCCTTCTCCTTGCTGCTTTACTGTGCTTGGAAGTCTTGGAGAGAGGGTCCTGCTTTTCCATTCACTCACCACATGCTATGCAGAATCCATATCCATCAGGTGCTAAGA
The DNA here is from genome assembly GCA_023637945.1 of Phaethornis superciliosus. Classification (NCBI taxonomy): domain Eukaryota; kingdom Metazoa; phylum Chordata; class Aves; order Apodiformes; family Trochilidae; genus Phaethornis; species Phaethornis superciliosus. Next base: position 149,834,813 of record JAJQWJ010000001.1, on the reverse strand, counting down.
AGAGCCATGGACCCCTCTCCCGAGTCAGCCCTCATGAAAGGGACCCTCAGGCACCTATCTATGCGATCACTGTTTTTTTATATATATTTTTAGATATTTGTTCTTCATCCCATGTGTTGCAGCCTTTTTCCTGTTCTAGTAAACCTGCTCCAGTTTTAATTTCGAACCTTAAAGTCTCTCTTCCTCATTCCCCTTTCTCTTCCTCTTGGTGTGTAGATGGAGGGGAAAATACCCACCAGTTAAACTCATCCACGGTGCAGTCAGCTTATCAAAGTTACATATTTTTAAAAAAAATTATTAAGTTTTTTAATTAATTTTGAAAAGTTGGTTGCAGGGACCAATCAAACTTGCATCTTACTCAAACATTGCAAGGTTCAGGAAGTTTCTGGAGTGCAGTACACAGAAAGCTCTCTGTGTGCTAAAATATATATTAAAAAACAAGCACTAAGTTGTGTGACTTTCTACAGCATCTTGACACAGAAAAAACAAGGATGTGTGGAAGGACTAAGTATGTAGGTATCGTATGAAGTCCAAAAGAACAGGGAACTGACAGGCATTTTGAACTCTAAAGAAATCTGTAGTACCTGTACACCTCATGTGTAACTCCTTGCAACATGTTTAGAAATCAGTGGGGCTCTGGAGGAAGTTAAATAAATCTACAATTGAAATTGCTGTATTCATAGCTGTCTGTAACTAACTAACTAACTAACTAATAAATAGTTTCTGTGCCCTCTGAGATACAGATGAAAGCTGAAGCAGAAAACAAGAAAGAAAAGGCCACGTAAAACTGACTGTACATTTAGGAATAATAGGTGAGTGGCTCGAAGTATTGCATCAACTTTGTTAATAGATGTCTATTAGTTCACATTATATGTTTAGACACAAGATTTTTCAGTCACATGGCTCTGTATGTCTGAATTGTTTTATTGATTATTAAAAAAAATTCTTAATTTGATCTCATTTTTTAATGTAGATTAATAATAAAAACCCTGATGTATTTTATTTAAAAATGAGCTGCATAAATGATCTATTTGGGAAATGCAAACATTTTAAAACAAGTATCCAAAATGACACTGTCTTCACAATCAAATGCATGGAAGTCAATGCACTTAAAGGAGATAATTTCACTCTCACAATATACTTTATAGATTAATTTATATTTCACAGAGATGTCAAATTTGTGCTTTTACCTTTTTTTGTTATTTTGGAATGTTTTTGGTTTTTTGGTTTTTACTTTTTTTTTTAAATGGAAACTTTTAACTGATGGCATGAGTATGATCTGAACAATTAACAAAATTTTCAGTCTCCTACATATCATCTGGACTTGGCAGCAACATAATAATGTTGCTTCTAGGTCTGTAGTAATTAATATATTTTGCAGAGTAGGAAACAGTAGTTATCTGAATAAAGACTAATGTGTAATCTGGAAGGAAATAATGTCTAATAATAGTAAATTGCTTGAGGAAAATAATATATAAGAGAATAGAAGAGATGCATGAGAGACTTCTCAATTATTTTTTAATTTCCAAGCATGAAATATGAGGAGACTTCAAAAAATAAAACGAAAAGCAAGCACCACCAAAAAAAAGCAACCAAAACATTCCTACCTCCCCCCCTCGTCCCCGCCCCCCCCCCCAAAAAATTGAAAACCATACAGCAAAATCAATTAAAGAAAATACTAAGCTGCTTTTTTGGCACTCTACCTTCAGACTTTAAAGTTGAGACAAGCATCACCTTTATGTTATATTGGAATAGCTTATTAAAATGAGTCCAAAATCACAGAGATTTTATCACATAAAGCAACTTTAAAAGTTAAAGTTGTATTATCTAAACCAGAAGGCACGATTAGTTTAAATTTCAATTAGAGCACTTAAGAAAAAAAGAAAATGCAACTCCTGCACTGCTGTATATGCTGTCCTGTTTCTTTGTGGAAACTTCTTAACCAAATTTTTTTTTTTAGTATTGACTTCCTTCTGCCATGAAATCCTGTAATGGTCAAGGAAGAAAATCATTTGCTGTGCCCTGTTTTCAAGACATTGTGTTGACTTTTAAAGCTGAGGCATCAAATAGATCATCTGTTTAACAAGACAAAATAATAGGACACAATATCTGTATAAGTGAATGCTTATATATCCATGAAAAGCTGCGTCTGGTTGGCAAGTGCTACTTCTTTCTAATTTAGCATTTGTCCTCCTACCTGTGTTTGTTCTTTGTTTCAGTGTGCTTCTGTGTTACAGGCTGGCTGGTTCTCAGGACACTCTTCAGAGTTATTTATATGCAAAGCAATGCATAGCTACACCATTTTGGCACTTCATAATAAAAAGCAATGTTCCTCTTTCAGCAAACTGGTTTACTACCTCCAAAAATAAGTATAGCTTTCTTACTTTATACTTTTTATAGATTTTATTACTTTTTTATTTATATAGCCCCATATAGCTTTATTACTTGTGAAAAGTGAGGAACTGAAGGCTTTAGATACTGAGGTCAATAACTGCCAATCTTTGAACAGGATTGAAGACTGCGGTGCTAAGCCTCTGCACTGCACTGCCAACGTGTCACAGCACTGACTTCAAATAAAATCAGATCATCCGTTTTCTATGGGTATTTAAGCCCTGGCCTCTTCTGAGAACTAACAAAAGTGTTAATTAACATCAGCAATGGCAGAAGCCACAAAATCCTGGAGGAATGTTTCCAGGCTACAGCTGAGAGGTTCTTTCAATGCCCCTTCAGACAAGTTGAGCTGAGAGCTCTGGTCTTTGAGAGTATAAAAAAAATTATTTCCAGCACGGTTTTGGTTATTAGGTTACCTTTTTGACAACCTTAGTCTGTTTATCACTTACTTACTTACCTGTCAGTACAGACGAACTGGTCTTCCAAGTTGGAAGACAACTTGCCCACCTAAGATGTTCAGGTAGACTGAAGTCTTTCTTTAATGTTAGCCTTTCATTCACTTCTACTGGAATTTCACACCACACAGAAGACTTGCCACAGAGATATCTGTAAGAAGAAAGTTGTTTTTACTCTATCACTTCAAAAACATCCAAGATCTTCCTGTGTATCTCATAATCAGAATTTTCTTTAATGACATTGCTCTACAAAGGACTCAAGGATGAGATTTGCTTTGAAATTGTAGATGCCTCTGGTCAGGTACCTAAATATACATGCCTACAAACATAGTTACAATTCAATCCATTCAGTGTTTTAGGTAAAAGGAATTTATGGAGTTCTTGAGCTCCTCTGAACATCTACAGCTTGCTAAAAAAAAATCTTTCCAGACCATTCTGACTGTGCTCATCTGGGATATCCTCACTTGCCTAAGTACACACATGTAGTATTCCTTCAAGGAGTCTCTAAGACATGTCACAGGGATTCTAGGTACTGAGACAAGGAGGTAAGGATCTTTGATATGTTCTAAGGTGTGATGAATAGCCCTATACAGAAAGCTTGGATACCCTACATCAGAAACGACTGGGTGTCTAACTATGGCAACTGCACTGATTCTTTTAGAGACAAAATTAAACCATGGTGTGGCATTCCATAGCATTGCGTTGTTGCTCATTGTTTATCAAGAATGTAGTACAATACAGTACCATTTAGAGTTTTATTTCTGTTGCCCAAAGCACTGACATAAAAGAAAAAACATTCCTTTCTGTGACTGGGATGAATTATTCAAAATTTCTCCCCAAAGGCTGGGGGAAAGTGCAAAATCAAGTAATTTTTGTGAAACTAATACAGTCTAAAAGAGCAATGAGTAATAAAAGAAGAATTAGAAATTAGCTACTTATTGAAACAAGTAATATAAAATCTGCATGTATTTACCAAATTTCTGTTCATTTTGTACAAATACACCAACTTTTTGTGTGTGTGTGAGAGAGAGAGATGCAGAAAACTGATACTAGAGAAGAACATTTTCTATTTCAAAGAGCTAAAGTATCCACATAGGTACAGACAAGATGGTGCAACAGTAAAAAGCACACTTGCCCATTCAATGTTAAGTAAAATAATTTTGCTCTTCTAAAATTTGTCTGCAATAAATTAAACTTTTTGTATACCTAAATCACAAATTTGAAATGAAAGGCAAAAGAATGTATTATTTTAACTGGCAATGGTTTTTGACTGTCTTCTTCTGAGTTACCATTTGCTATTGCATCTGAGGTCAGCATTTCATCATCTATTTATGAGTCAGAATTCTAAAAAAAAAAAAAGCCCTATAATTTAAAGAGAGAGGTATTTCACTCAGGAAGAAAAATAAAAGAAAATATTAGGGTAAAATACAAATTTTATACAGAACTTTCAAAATATATTCACTGATTTCTTCTATCTGTGACTTTCCTTTTTGCTGCTGTTTTACACATCATTTGCATCATGGTCATAATGACTGCTTTTGACTTCATCTGTCTTTCACAATCTAGCTATCTAGATAGTGTTGTAGCTATCTATATCTGGACTTGTCATTTAAATGACACTTAAACTCAAAAAAATGCAAAAAAATGTTATTTGTCAGGAATGATTCACCAGACCTATTTAAGTTGTTTACATAAATTTGAAAGCAAAATCAGTCTAGAAGTTCCCAGTTCTGCCCTTTAATCATAATGAGAGTTCAGACATTGAGTTGAAATGATGACAGTACTTTTTAGGCTTTTGAAGCCAGAGGCAAAGAATTTAGCTCTGTGATACTCTGAGGTGGGAGTACACTATTTTTCTGTGTTGGGGAAAATATTGGTTTTGATTGGGTAATGGCCACAAACAGATGTGTTGCACTTTGTTCCACAGGAGAGGTCTGCATCTGCTTTCATGACAGAGGGAAGAAAAAAGACTTGGGAAAAGAGATAACAATAAAGAAAAACGTTGACTCATGGGAGGGCTCTGCTATAAGGAGAGAAGATGGAAAAGATGCATTCTTCTGCTTCTAAAATTATTTGCACTCAATTATAATCTGTTTGTTGAGATTATTGCTTATAGTATTTAGAGATTATCAATGGCTCTAAGTGAAGATGTGATGACACACCTCTTGCAATATATTAAGATCATTATTCTTGCATAAATAAAACAATTAACCTTGCTTTATGCTTTTCCACCCCCTCTTCTACAACATTTGCTTATTCCTCTCATTTATGGAAATGTTGATGCTTCTGTATTTACATAAAGTTTTTTCTCCATGTATTTTTAATTCAGTTAGATTTACAGTAACTGTCTAATTCTGACAATCTATAATTGTTACGGTTTTCCCTAACATTACCCTTGGCTCTCACATACATAACAACAAGTTAAATTCACTGAAATTCATCTCCCAAAAGGGCATTGTATTATATCAACTTTTGTATTCTCTATAAATTTTCATCTCTTTTTTTTTGAAATTACTTTATTTTCATATATATTATAACAAATTACTTCTGGAAAATAACAATTCAGTAATAAGTCAGCATGCCTGCTCAATTAACTTCAATGTTCACATTTATCTAGTTATTCAAATTCTTATATACTTTTTCTCATACAACTGAATTTAATGAGATGCCATTCAGACTTTATAAAAATAATAAAATAATATCTGTAAATATACAGATTTTAAAATGCAATAATATTGTCGAAAACCCAAACCAATATTACAAAACAAAACAAACAAATAAAGAAGACAACTTTTAAAAAGCAACCTAAAATTGTTCATAGGAAGAAATAACTCTCAGGTTCTTATTCTCAGGGTTATCCATTACAGTCTGTTAATGGTGTAAAAATGTGCTTGGCTTCTCAGTACTATTCTAGTAAATGTAAAGGCATTTGGGTAAAGAGTTAAGAGAAACAGATGTTTGGTGTTGTCATAATCAGAATACTTTTGAAATGTGAATGTAACTGGCACCAGCATTGTTTTTTATGCTTTGCTTAGAAAAAGATTTTTGTGTCTTGCAAGAACACAAAATAGAGAAAAGAGCAAACTGAACAGTCTTGCACACTTCTTTTAATGAAAAACTGAGATCCAAATAGATTCAATTTTTCAAACCAGGTCTGTCTTTATTTTTCATTTGACATCTCACTAACTTTGACAATGTAATACACTGCTACATACTGAGAAACATGTTATATTTGACTATCGCAGATGTCTCTGTAGGTGTATGTGAAGAGCATCCACCATATTCTCTTAACCAAATAACACTTTTTGATTTTTTTAATTCCAACATTGGATCATTATAGACGTGTATTATTTTAACATTCAGAATCATTACATGGCACCTACCTGATGAAATAAGTATCTTCAACTGTTTCTCTGCAGGTGAGTGTATCTGTGCTATAAAACCACACTTGAAGGGCTCCCAACTCATCTTAATTCACCTTTTTTTATCTAAATTCAGAAGGACTGCTAGCTCTAATACTTCCTCTGTTGTGGCAAGAATTGTAGGAATATAGGTTCTTTTAGGTGACCAGAACTCACACCACTCAAAACCTTAAGCCTGAAGGCAAGTACTGTGAATATGCCGTATATTGAAAAGCATTTTTAACAAAACAAAATGGAGTTTTTCCAGTAACTAGTAAAATGTATATACATATTCAAATTGTAACAGGCCTGAAGAAAATCACCACCTCCTAATCACTAAGTAAGGGTTACAATATAGAACAAATTTATCTTTTTTTATTATTTTTTTTAATTTTAATTTTTATTTTTATTATTTTTCCTCTCTTTCCAGGAGGCTGTTCCAGCAAGTGTTCTCTCTCCGTAGGCTGCAGCTTCCTCTGGGGTATAACTACCTGCTCCAGTGTGCAGTCCTCCATGATCTACAGTGTGGATATCTTCTCCACCATGGTCCTCTATGGGCAGCAAGTGATCTGATTCACCCTGGTCTTCTCCAAGGGCTGCAGGGAAATCTCTGCTCTTCCTCTTCTCCCTCCTCCCAGTCTGGCTTCTGCAGATCTGTTTCTTCCACATATTTCTGAACCCTCTCTCACACAAGTACTGCACAGTGGGTTTTTTTCATCTTTTGTTAAATATATTATCACAGAGTTGTCATGAACATCGCCAATGGGTTTAGCTTTGACCTGTGGTGAGGCCATTTTGGAGATAGCTGAAATTGCCTCTGTCAAATATGGGGGCGGCTCCTGGTTTCTTTTCACAGAAGCCAACCTGGGTCCCCTGCCCACTACCAGAACCACTACCAGAATCATCTGGTTCCAATCCTCCCTGCCATGGGAAGGGACACCTCCCACTAGATCAGGGCTCAAAACTCCATCCAGCCTATCCTTCAACACTTCCAGGGATGGGACATCTATGACTTCCCTGGGAAACCTGTTCCAATGTCTCACTACCCTCACAGAAAAGAATTTCTTCCTAATCTCTAACCTAAGTCTACCCTCTTTCAGTTTAAATACATTAACACTTGTCTTATTGCTACATGCCCTTTCCTGTGGGCCCCCTTCAGGTACTGGAAAGTTGTTATAAAGTCTCCCCAGAGCATTCCCTTCTCCAGGCTTAACAACCCCAAATCCCTCAGCCTATCTTCATCAGAGAGGTGTTTCAGCCCTCTAATCATCTTTGTGGCCCTCCTCTGGCGTCAGTTCAGCAGCTCCATATCCTCTTTATCCTGGGAGCCCTAGAACTGGGCAGAATGCTCCAGGTGGGGTCTAATGGGAGAGGAGTACAGAGAGAGAGTTACCTCCTTTGACCTGCTGGTCATGCTTCTTTTGATGCAGTTTAGGATATGCAAAACTTTCCAAATAACGTTTTTACAAACGTTTAAATAGTATGATAGATCCACTTGTTAGCACAGTGTTACAATTTGCTCTTATTTTAAGCTAAAGTCATCTTTGATGTTTTCAGTTTTGCTACAGGTATATATAAACATTACATAACATGTCTTATAAGATCTTCTGTTGATTCTTTAATGTATGTCTTTGAGAAAATAAAATTAGAAATGGAAAAGTAGAAAATTGATTTATCAAAATTAAAGTTTATGATACAGTGTCAAATAAGAGATATTCATTTAAAATGGAGAAGGCTCTGATAGTATACGAACTGTAAAGTGTTGACAGTGTTAGCTAAGATGAAAAAAAATGCTTGATTAGAGGAGAGGAAGTCTCTTGAAGCTCTTGAGGCTGCTGTGTTGAGACTGACTTGATGTATATGCTGGCTTGTGATCCTAGTACAAGAAGTAGTAATATATGAAGTCAGTTTTCTATTTTACAGCATTATGACATAATCTTGACACAAAAGGCTATTCAAATCCACAAAGAACTTGATAACCAGAAATACGAAGAAAGTGTGTAAAACCTGAGGGATCTGTGGCAACGTTGTTTATGTACAGTTGAGTGAAAAGAACTGGGCTCCAAACAAAATCCTCTTGAATTAACTATGATTGCAAAAAATAACATGTTAAATAATTACTTTATAAATATAAACCACCGTAGCTAAAAATGATGACTGACATTTTAGAAAATAGTGTCTATTTGTAGCTCATTTGGTGGAATGCTTGTCTCACTCTGCGAAATAGTGCAGAGTCTTCATCTGGAAAATTTTATTCCAGTGTTAAAATATATAAAGTTCAAAATGATGGAAGAAGAAATTACCCCTTTAGTCAATCAAGGAAATACAAAGCCCATCACATAACAAGAATTTCACACAAACTTTTTAACTCAGCACACTAAACATCAAGAATGAACTGTTTTGGGGTTTTTGTTTTATTTTTTTTTCTTTCCTATAGAAGGCTGAAAAGGTAAACAATAAGAGAAATTGTAAGTTCTAAGTAGTTTCTTGTTCTTTTTGTTTGTTTTATTTTCATCAAGATCTCTGATTGAACTTAAAACAGATTTTGATTTGATTATGAATTGCTGATGCAGCTATCACTTAATTCCTTGTGAATGCAGTTTGTGGGTTCAACAGATTAGAGAGATCTTTCCATATATGCTTTCCTTGTTAGCACAACAGACCTGTAGATGACCCATTTTGCCCCCTTCTTACATGCAGTTTATATGCAAGCATCTCATTAAGGCTGCTCTAAACTGTCCTATTTTCTTCTTAGTGTTTATACTCTGGTAATAGCTGTGGTTTTCAAATATGTCATTCTGCCTACTTAATTGTTAAGACAGTGTTTCCTCATTATTCTCTCAGCCTTCAAATTCAAGAGCAGTGACTGGAAAGTGTTCAAAAATCTGTTCCTTCCATTTATCCTGCAAAGATTGTGCAACCATAAGTTATAGCTTAAAGGCAAACTCTTGTTCAGGGAAAAGATAAATTAGGGTGAAAACAAGTATCAACAGTGAAGTAAACGTCATTTAAACTTACAAAAGTTTATATAAATCCCTGAGGGTTATTTAGTTCCCGAGGAAATGTCGGAAACTTGTCTTCAATTGTTTGTTCTTTGTGATTTTTCATGTCTCTCCATATCACCAATTATTTCGCTCCTGAAACTAGTTTCATTGCTTTTGCACTTTCTGTTACAGCTCATGGTGTTCATCAAGTTTACATGTCTCATATTTTTTCCATTTACAGAAAAAATCGCTTCCTCTTTGGACTCAGGCCCCAATTAGATGAGGCCTAATTCTTAAAAAAAACCCAAAAGCTGTAAGTTTTGTTTTTGAGTTGCTTGGGTATTTTAAATTTTTTTTTTACCATCCATGACGCTGCTGCCTCCTTTCAGAACGCATGTAGAATCAGTCTCGAGGAGAAGAGAAAGCACAGGAAGAACCATGCCATGGCTGTCCCCTTACAGGAGACTTTCTGCTCTGCCTTTTGCAGATGCACTGCCTGTCCCACACTGGCCTTATCAGCTATCAGTATCTTTGCAGCAAGCGTGGGGAGAGCCCTTCTGAAATCTCCGTTTGCAAAGCCAAGCCGTGATGATGATTATTCAATGACTAGTTAATTTTAATAGGTCACCTGTGGACGCCTGAGAAGTTACAATGTCTCTTTCCTAAAAGTTTTGGGGAGCTCTGAGCAAAAATTTTTCCATCTACAATATTGTATAAGCTAATGTTATGGGAGGAATCTCTACCAACCTTCTTAAAGCATTCACTCTTACTGACTACACGGAGTCACAGCTTTAAGAGAAGGGATGTGGACCATCTACACATCCAAGTGCTTCCTCTAGTACTACACTTAGTTCATCAGGCTCTCTCTCCCCCATTTCCTCCTGCCCCTTTCTTCTCTATGGATGGATGCTCTAGAGTACTATGAGAAATCAGATATCCTTTAGATTTTTGAATGAAAGTACCTATTGACATCTATACTGAATTCAATTTAATTCCACTTGACTGTGATAGCTACCTTATATCCATTAGACTGTATCCCTTACAGCTATCAAACCTGGAGGTGCCAAGTTAATGACTGAAAAATCTTACAAAATTAAATCACTCCCAACATACTAAATTCAAAATGCTAATTAATAACTAGTTCTCTCCAAAATAAAAGCTAGGCCACTTGAAATTGCATTATTTTTGGTAAGATAGTATAGCAAAATCCACTCTTGATTTGGCTCCCTGAGAATCACCTCAGGGACTTCTGAACAACCTTAGATACCCTCGTGTCATATCCCTGTAATGCAACACATATTCTTGCTTTTATCTTGTGAAATATTATGCTGGTATACTGCAAAAATCACATAGTTGTATTTCAGAGAGGCAGTCATCAGCTTTTGAAGTTTAGCCCTGAGCAATGAGGACATGAGGCATACATCTTTGTCTGTGAACCAGCAAGTAACATTGGAGATTCAACCTAGATGACTGAGTGTCAGCTGGTTTGAACTTCCTTTTCACGTATATAGCTGTATTTCCATGTCAAACAGCATCACAGAGCAATTCACATCATTTCTAATTCTTTGCAAAAACCTTGTATCTTCTGATTCTAAATGTCTCCTTAAAGCTTCTAAGCCAAGATCTGATTCATGTACGTGCAAAACTGTCCAGGGGATATATTGATCTAGTAGCTTCAATACCAAAAAATAGGGTACATGCTATATTTCATATAAAAAACCCAAAGAGGTAGATAGAAATGAAAGAAAATAGTGCATTACTGAATAAATCTCATGGATGGCTCTTTTCTTCTGCATAGCTCCAAAGAAGTGTCTAGGTTTTTATTGATAGTTCAGAACTGTGGTAGAGCTTTGCAACTTTTTTTTAGATGGTGAAGGAAAATGGAAATTTCCAGAAAAAGAAACGACTAAGGCAAGAATTAATCTTCCCTAATTCCATCTTTTGTCTACTCTAAATCTTCTACACTCTCTCTGTAATCAAAAGCAAGAAATATGTACTTGGTGAGAAATACTCAGTTCAATATAAAAAAAAAAAAACAAAACAAAAAAAAAAACAAACTGAAGAGGAAAAGGATTAATTAACTGGAAGAAGCAATAAATTTTCATTAAATATATATAGAGTTTTGATAGCTACTTTAGACTGCATGACTGATTTCTTAAATAAAACATCTGAAGTTATGCAAAACGAATGCCACTGTATGTCAGCTCTCCTCTAAATCTGTCAGTAATTAAGATATACCTTAAGATTACCTACCAGTAATTGGAGAAGGAGAGAAGTTGATTGATTCTATCCAAGACAGTCATATAAGTGAGAGAAATAATTGCCTCCAGGATATATACATATTTTAACTTACACAACTTGTTTACATTAGAAACATAACTTAGTTGCATGCTTAAGAAGAAGAGGATCACTTCTACCTAATCTGCCTTTCTCTTGGAAGATGAAGATAGGTGCACAGAATCACCCTACGGGCTTCAATAACAGAAATAAACCCCAACAAACAAAAACCATGCAACAAACCTCTTTATAGCACAAAATATACACAGACTGATAAAATTACTTTTCAAATTATCACTGCCACTTTTTTTTTTTTTCATTATAGATATTTTGTTTCTGGTTACCTGAGCAAAACATGTAGATAAGGTTTCCAAGGAAATGGCCTACAACAGTATTTATGTAATTCCTTAGAAATGTGTAGTGATTGTATCCCTTTTAAACAGGAAAAATAGACTGTGACCAAAGACATTGAAATTAATATTAGTGAAATTAATTCATACATTAAAGATTCCACTCAGTGTTATAAATTTATGTAAAATTGAAAAAAAGCAAAAACAAAACCAAAACCCCACAACTTTCTTTAAATTTTGTTGCAAAGAAGATTACTGGAACATATTAAAAATGTTCCTTGTACCCTAGAAATAGTTATAATTTACAGTTGAAATTAAAGTTACAAATGGAGTACATTCATTAAATGTTCATTGATTATGTATACAGGCAAATATAGACTCTCATTGTATTTGTAATGTATTGTATTTTCACACAGAAATTAATTTTGTATTCTTTCTGTGGAAATTTACTGCTATAAAATTACAACAAAATGTTTCCAAAGGAATATTCCACCTTCTCCAACATCCATAGCATTATATTACACTTACATTTCATGAACTAAGCTGTATTTTCTCTTGATGCATATCTGTTGACCTCAGTTGACAGCTGAGGAGAACTAAACATGAGCATTTCAAATAAATTTGATCTGTGTTGCACTGTGGCATACTGAGGCATGGACTCAGTAGCTTTTCCAAACTGAGACAAAGTTTATTGAACTGAGTGTTTTATTTATATTCTCTTTCCCAAGGCCCTCCCCCACAGACTCTCCCCAAGGATGCTCCCCCAAGGTCTTGGTGTTCCCCTGTTTTTCCACTGTTTTCCATTGATTTTCCATTCTCTTTATTGAGCAAAATGACTTCATTTACACATTCCTCTCTTATCACTCACATGATCTTCACCACATCCCACACTGCACCATAAAAATACATGTGTTACATGATGGTTTCATAGAAAGAGGTCTTACAAAATCATAGAATAAATTTCATTGTGTTGGAATATGTTGGGACCTTTAAATGTCATCTAATCCAAACCCCCAGCAGTGAGCAGGGACAACTTTAAGTAGATCAGGTTGCTCAGAGCCCCATCAAGACTGACCTTGAATGTTTCTGGAGATGGGGCCTCCACCACTTCTTTGGACAACCTGTTCCAGTATTTCATTACCCTCACACTAAAGAATTTTTTCCTAATGTCCAATCTAAAACTACCCTGCTCCAATTGAATATCATTGCCCCTCATCCTGTCATTTCACAACCTTGTAAACAGTCTTTCATCTTTCTTACAGGGCCTCTTCAGGTACTGAGGGGAAGCTATAAGGTCTCCCTGAAGCCTTCTCCTCTCTAGGCTGAAAAATCTCAGCCTGTATTCACAGGGAGGGCCTCCAGCCATCTAATACTTTTTGTGGCCCTCCTCTGGACACCCTTCAACAGGTCCATGTCTTTGTGTTGAGGGCTTCAGAGATGGACAGAGTAGTCCAGGTGAAGTCTCACCCAGTCAGAATACAGGGACAGAATCAGCCTTTAGACTTTTCATAGATGATGTTGATACATATTACAGACACCATTTGGTACTGATCCTCTAATTCTTCTGTTATAAAAAATGTATTGTTCTTCTGAGGGCTTTGTAGATATTTCAATATAAGTAGGTGTAGCAGTGGGCCTACCTCAGTTTCCTTTTATGATTCAATTGGTCTTTGCCTCTCACCTTCTTATGCTTTGTCTCAGCTGCACTGCCCTCATCCTGGAGTTGGAGAGTTTCCACAGAAAGAAAAGGGCAGAGCAAACTAAACTCAAAACGATATTGAAAGTACAAACAGAAGTTGAAGTTGGTATCTGTGGCACCAGCTGCTCTCCTGTGTTGAAAAACATGGACTCCAGTTTGGCTGCAGCTAGGCCAAACAGAAGACCAAACAACAACAGGCAGATAAATACAAGAATTTTTATAACAAAGGAAAAGGTTCTGGAGGTATGGCTAAGTGGTTAAATGACAGCAGCCAATCCGTTGATTCTATAAAAGGACAGTCCCGTCTCTTGGATCTGTCCAAGACAACACTTTCCCCAGATGTTGTGCTGGACCTTCTTCCCTCCAGCAGGGACACCTGCTCAAGTGGTTATTCCTCAAGAGACTGAGAGTAATGGGACACCTGGCCATAGGCATAAAAGGGTAAGAAGTATCATAACCATATAGATGTATTCTTAACATTAAGATTTTAGGATCCTTTCGAAAACTGCAGTCATTATCATATTGCATATAGGTATTCTTTTAATCATTGTTCTAGAACTATTATAAGACCTACTGATAAGTAATTTGAGTGTACTCAGTTAACCTCATGTAATATTTATTCAGATAATTTACTATCTACATAGTTTTTTGACAAGATACCTTCGTGTTTTTTATCTTAACACCTTTCTTTGCTACTCTAATATTCTAACATGCATTATCTGATTTATGACTTGTTAGTATATCTTTAAGATCCTTTCTTATGTACAGCAAATCCTGTTTTATACATACAAATTTCATCTGCTATCTTGCCTCATAAAGGACAGTAGGCTGGTGGTTTAAAAAAAAAATTTCCATGTTCTCTTTTGTTATATAAAACGTGGGCAAAATCATTTAACAAAAAGCATATAAAGAAGGGGAGAATCACCTCCCTTGACCTTCTGAACATGCATCTTTTGATGCTGCCCAGGATGTTCTTGGCTTTCTAAGCTATAGGTGCACATTGCTGGCTTGTGTTAAATTTCTCATCAGCCACCAACCCCAAGTCCTTTCCTTGGAGCTATCCTCAATCCATTCTCTGCCCAGCTCATATTTATACTTGAGATTAGCCTGTCCCAGGTACAGGACTTAGCACTCTTGTACTTGGCCTTGTTGCACTTCCTGTCAAGCTCCTTCAGGAGGGCATCCCTTCCCTCCAGCATGTCAGCCACACCACACAACTTGGTGTCATCAAACTTGCTGAGGATGCATTTAATCCTACTGCCCATGTTGTCAACAAGATATTAAACAATATTGAGCCCTGAGGAAAGCCATTTGTCACTGATTCCATTTAGACATCAAGCTATTGACCACAACTCTTTGAGTGCAGACATCCAGCCAGTTCCTTAACTACCAAGTTGTCCACCCCTCAAGTTTATATCTCTAAAATTTGGAGACAAGTTTAGGTAGATGACATCAGTTATTTTTCCCATATAAACCAATGTTGTAGGCCCATCATAGAAGGCTGCCAAATTTACTGGAACTGATGTGTCCTTACTGAAGCCATGTTGGCTATACCCAATGATCTTCTTATTTTCCATGTGCCATAGCAGTTTCCCAGAGAATCTGTTCTGTGATCTTCGTGGGCAGAGAGATGACACTGACTGACCTGTAGCTGTCTGTGTCTTCCTTTTCCCTTTGTATAAAAACGGGGGTTATGTTTCCCCTTTTCCAGTTAGTGGGCACTTCACCTGACTACTGTAACTTCTCAAATATGATGGACAGTAGCTTTGCAAATTCATCTGCTAGTTACCTCAGGACCCTTGGATGCACCTCATCAGGTACCATGGACTTGGGCAACTTCTTGTTCCTTAGATGGTCTCAAACCTACTCTTCTCATACAGCGAGGAGGTCATTCTCCCTGTCCCTGCTTTTGTCATCTTTGACTTGGGCTATGTGGCCCAAGCACTTGGTACTGAAGACTGAGTCAAAAAAGGTGATTCTCTGAGCCTCCTCCAAATCTCAGGTAACCCAAGTCTCCTGTTTCCTGCGTCTGCATCTATGCTGTCCCTAGTAAGAGAAGCATTTAAAGGCATTTGTTTCTGAGGGATAAGTATAGCCATTGGAATAGCTCCTTTATGATTCATTTATACTGAAATACTGTGATTTCCTATCTCAATGGGTTTGATAACTAAAGTACATTGTTTTTCTAAATCTCTTCTTATGAATGTTTACATAGTTTGGGGTTTTGTTTTGTTTTTTTTGTTTTGTTTTTTTTTAATTTAATATTAGAAATATCAAAAGGTGATTAATATAATCATTTATAATTTTTGTGTGCTAAGAAATGCTTTTGTAAAAAGTAACTTTAATAGCACAATCAGACTACCATGACTGATCTTGGAGAAGTGTATTTCTCTTATGTTTAAATTCTAATTAGATCTACCTATTATCACAGAGTTTGCAGTCTTTACTTTGATAACATTTATCTAGTACTATTAAGATTTGTGTGGATGCTTTATAAACATATTTCAGAGTTAAATACTATGTTTAGAGGCAGCCCTTCCTCTTCAGGATAGGATTTACTGGTTCATTATCCTTGATGATCTCAATTACAGCAACAGAACAAAAGAAGGATTATATAAAGAGGCATCTGGAAGCTAAACATAAATCATAGAGGGTTTTCTATAAATCAGTATCTATTTATACTCCATATGAATAGTATAACTTATGAAGTGCAATGGAAATATACTTCAAGTATCTTTTTCATTAGCTGACAGATTTTTGTTTCATTATCATTATTTTTCTAATTATCTTGTGTTCCTCAAATAAGCATATGTGACAAACATGGCTAGCAACTGAAATTGTATATGTCATATCAACATAACTACAATACTTCAATACTCAAAGAAAATGCAATGTGCTATCAGTTTTAGGCATCAATAGCTTTTGAGTCAGCACCCAGAAGAAAGCTTCATATAAACAAGACTAGAGATTTCCCAGTCGTTATTCTCTATGTCCATTATGCTATTTGTAGAGACAAAGGTATTTGGTGCCAAAAAATAAGGAGACAGAAATTAGTATTTGCAAACTAAGTCTGTACCGTAACTTAGGACTACTTATAGAAGAGCAAGGTGTCTGTTCATCAAACACTACCCTGAAATATTAATTGAGGCACAGATATGACATAAAAAAGGATACTAAAATAATTTCCAAATTAAAATATTATAGTCAGACATTAAAAATTTATAAATCATTATTTCAAATTTTAAAAACGTGAAAAGAAGGAAAAATATTTATTTTTAATTCTAGAACATAAGGAAAATTAAGAAACCAAGAGATCATTAAATAATCTTGTACTTCAAGCTTAGTCTTTAACTATTATCAAAAATATAGCAGTTCCACATTACCTCTATCAAACAAGTTTGTCAAGCACTGGGAAGGAGTTACTCATCTGGTCTAGTTACCAGGATCATAAGCTGAGTGCAGATCACTGCTATTGTCCATTACCCTCCCTGTGTGACAAGCAATAGCCATTTTTGTCACAGGGCAGTGTAGGAGCAGCCTGGCACCACTGAGGTCACTCTCCCTCCCTGCAACACTCACCACCCTAAGTATGGGGGAGACCATTTCCATGGGCTGGGAGAACCCAGAGACTCAAGCAAGGGTGCATAACACCAGAGAAGAGTGGTTAGAATAGTCACTTTTCTTTTGTAACAAATTTAAGGTATTATTAATGAGACTTTTCTGTACTAATTTGAACTATGTTGGTATTTTTGTATCTGGATTTTGGGTAATCATTGTATTTTGGTTAAACTGCTGAGATTTTTAATTAATAAATATTTCTCTCCATGTGTATATTATGTGCCCTTATGACCATAGTAAGTTTTTAAACAAAATACTCTGTCCTTTTTCTCTGGGGGATGGGAGGAATCCAAAGATATAGCAGATAATCATTATGCATGAGTGAAGGAAAGTCATGTCAGTAGCTACAAATTGCTTACAATAGGACTTTTCCCCTGTGGATATTGGGACTAATGAATATAGAATTAGAATTGACAATCTGGGCTACGCAGATACACTTTTGATTAGAATAAAGGTTGATTTAAGAGCGAGTACAAGCTTGTTGACTTCACAGTACATAGATTTTTTGTTCTGGAAGCATTACCAGCATCGCCTCTTAGTTACTCAAGTTCGCAGCTGGTGTAGTTTAAATACAAATGAACTAATGACAAAAGTGGTTAGGGACAATTGTCTGCTTCCTTGTACATGGTTATGTGCCATTTGTAAGATCAGATCAAATTATGATCCGAATTATTAAGATGTTGTTAGAAAATTCTTTGTGCATGTGTGCACATGCGTGTGCATTCACCAGTGTTTTCCTGAAAATGCTTACTGAAAAGGATGATAAAAATTATGTACAATGTGCAAAAATGAATAATGTTATAAATCCACTAGAGACTCCCATCTTGGGTTTCTCATTAAATGACTTGATGTCATTCAACCTAGGGAAACAAAGAACAACTCTAAAGCTCCCTCCCATCCAGTGACTCTTTGAAAGAATTACATCAAGACAAAAAGATAAATTCAAAATTGAAATGTAATTTGTAATCTACAGAAATGTTTCCACAATGGAGGCATGCTACCAAATATTACCATACTGAAATTTCATTTTGGATTTGAATATGGTGGACTCAAATTAGTCATTGGAATCTAAAGTATGCTTCCCAGGACCATGTCTAGACAGCTTCTAAGTATCAAAAAGGTGGGAAACCTCACAGCTTCCCTGGGCAAGCTGAGGCAGTGCTTGATCACCTTCAACGTGAAAAAGTGTTTATTGATGTTTAGAGGAAACCTGCTGTGTTTCAGTTTTTGCCCATTGCCTCTTGTCCTGTACCTGGATACTATTGACAAGAGCCTAGCTCTTCTTTGCACCCTTCAGGTATTATTATACATTGATGAGATCACCCTGAGCTTTCTTTTTTCTAGGCTGAACAGTCCCTCAGCCTCTCAACACGTGAGATGCTTCAGTCCCTCCAGGACTTTGTGGCCCTTCACTGGACTTTCTCCATCATGTCCATATCTGTTGTACTGTGGAGTACAAACCTGGACAGAGTACTCTGAAGGCTGTCTAGTCTTATTCCCCTTCTCAAAGCAGAGCCAACTACAACAAATTGGTCAGACCTGTGCTAGGAAAACTTGATGTCATCCAAGCATGAAGACACAACGAACTCTAGCCAACACATTGCAGTGTTTTACCATTGCTACAGTGGAAACATTTTGCTTTGTTTATGTACTGGATGGCTGCTACTGGAGCCAGTATCAGCTACTGGAAAGAATGGGGTCTTTAACTCTGAGACACTGGGACAGGAATGGTGCATGTCCCAAAAACCAGCTACAGGGATGTCCAAGATGAACAAGGTAAGTGAGAGGCAGTGGAAATTGATAGTCTCCCTTAACAACCCCCAGTTTTGTTGCCTGTACATATGTGCACAGTGTCATTTGATATTCCCCCACAAGGTTTACATGACTTCCAGCTGGCTCTACTGAAGAACACATTTTTTGAAGATAACTTTGTCTCTATATAGAGGCTTCAAATGATCTAAGAAATCTTAGGGTATCCAAATGTCTGGATAAGTCTAAAGAGAGAACAGAAACTATGGGAAAACAACATAAGGCCAAGCCAACATGGGTTTATGAAATGCTTAACCAATCTGATCTTCAATGACCAGGTGACTCACCTAGTGAATGAGGAAAAGGCTGAGCATATTAATGGATTTGAATGAGCATGTGAATGGAGCTAAAACCAGTCAGTGGCTGGTCACAAGGAGTTTCCTTCGGGGCTCAGTTTTGGGGCCAGTCTTGTTTAATAACTTTATCGATGATCTGGATGAGGGGATCGAGTGCAATCTCAGTAAGTTTGTGGATAATACTACATTGAGTGGGAGGAATTATCTGCCTGAGGGTAGGAAGACTCTAAAGTGGCTCCAGGACAGGCTGGATTGATGGGCCAAGGTCAACAGTATGAGATTCAACCAGGCCAAGTGCAGTGTCCTGCATTTCAGTCACAACAGCCTCAGGCAATGCTACGGTCTTGGGGAAGAGTGGCTGAAAAACTTCCTGGCAGAAAAGTATCTAGGGGTGCTGGTTGCCAGCTGAACATGCAACAGCAGTATACCCAGGTGGCCAAGGTAGCCAACAGGACCCTGGTCTGCATCAACTTTGTGTGGCTAGCAGGACTAAAGAGGTGGTTGTTCCCCTGTATGTAGCACTGGTGAGGCTGCACCTCAAGTAATGTGTTTTGGGCCCTTCACTACAAGAAAGAGATTGAGTTGCTAGATCGTGTCCAAAGAAGAGAAACAAAGCTTGTGAAGGGCCTGAAGTCTTAGAAATAGCAGTTAGGGTATGCTTAGTCTTGAGAAAAGGGTGCTGAGAGGAGATGGTATCACTCGCTACAGCTACCTGAAAGAAGGTTGTAGTGAGGTGGGGATTGGTCTCTTCTCCATAACCAGTGATAGGATGAGAGGAAATGGACTCAAGTTGCACCAGGGAGGTTCAGATTGGATATCAGGAAAAACTTCTCTGCTGAAAGAGTGGTCAGGCATTGGAACAGGATGCCCAAGGAGGTGATGGACTCACCATCCCTGAAAGTGTTGTGGCCATAACACAGGATGCCGAAGGAAGCAGGGAGGAAGCAGGAAGGAAGAAGTGTTTGACTCTTGTGATCCCTCAAATTTATACTGAGTATGACATGTATGGGATGGAATACTCTGTTTGGTCAATTCTGGCATCTATCTTGTCCGGTCCTCCCCAGAGGAGGGTTTCAGGTGGGACCTCCTTACTCCTTCTGGAGGGCAAAATGTTCCTCAGAGCTGAGCAGTGTCCTTGGCTCTGCATACCAGTCTCTATCAGTAACTATAAACATCGAGTGTTATCAGTCCTAGAAGCAGACAGTGTCTGAGAAACTTGCTGTTAATTTCAGCAAGTGCAACTACTTACAAGAAACTTAGCTGAAAGCAATAGTACAAACCAGAAAATCCTGGCTCAAACCAGGACAATCACACAGGGAGGCTGCATCTGAGAGTAGCACAAGTCATATGTCTCTGCATGAGACCAGGAGTACAGAAGAAACATAGAGTTTGGTCACTTTGTGTTTAGTAGCAGTTATTACAAAGGGAAGAGATATCTTCAGCAATGGTAGACTGTGAAATTAATCGCAAGAGTTATTATTCTTAAAATAATTCTAGTCTAATTAAACCAGTTAATTGAATTTTGTTTTCCGTTCCAGATGTCTGAGACATGTTTGCTTGTGTGCTGTCATACAGAATTATTCCAGTGTATCAGTTACATATGGTACAAGATCAACTCAATACTGAAGTATCATATAAAATCTGTGTTCCCTTTTTCAGGGGAAAAATATACCTTATGTTTTTAAAGAATTATTAAGTTCTGATGACACAACAGGAATTAATTTCCCATCAGAGCTCTTGGTGAAAACGTTAATATCAGGCAAAGAAGGACTTTTACATTGTGAAAATGACCGTTGATAACACAATATTGCCACACTGTTTTAATATCAGAAATAAACCAAGCTGACTCTGGAAACAGAGCAATCAGTTACTGCTTTCTTATTCCAGACTGAACTGTGTTGTTCAATTTATTCTTTGTTGTGTTTGAAGAGAGAGTTTTCTTCTTTAACTGATGTAGGATGTGATTTTTTGTTTTTTGTTGTTTTTTTTCAAAGATGGATAATTTATCAACTCAGTAGACCTTGTCTATAAAATATCTATATAGAGTTACACATTTTAAATATGCATATGTGAGGACATCTTACATAATATATCCCCATAAAATAAGAATAGTACAGAATGGTTAGCTTTTTCATTTAATCTTAAAGCCAGATGCTCTTCTACCATTGATGCTTTTGGTAGGGAAAGTAATATTTTTTTTTTTTTCTTTAGGGGCATACATTAGTTATATTTTTCCATATAGACATAACTCACTTAAAATCTACCTCTGAGATAAATTTTATCACTTATTTTCCATACTTGTTCAATAATATCTTTATACTAAGTTCAGAAGTTTTAACTTCTGTAAAAAGTAGATTTTTGCAGATTTTTTTTAAAATATAAGTTAACGAAATATGTTAGCTGTGCATAAAATAAAATTGCCCAAGATATTCAATACACAGCAGGAAACAACAGCAAATAAATTAAATACTATATTGGCCTACAAGGATAACTCTGAGTTTAAGAGAAATGTCACCGAATTTAAGTCTGGTTAAAAGTACTTGTAGATAAATTAGTTCTTTTTCTCCATGGCTAGCTGAAACTGTCATTTGTATGTAAACTATTGTGGTAACATAACAGTTTCTGAAGCAACTTTAGATGATGCTGAAGTTAATTTATGAAGGTGGGAAAACAAGAGTGTTGGGAGAAAAAACTTCTTTTGGTTTAAAGTGCATCTCTTTCTACATATACCTAGAGAAATATCTCAAAAGTGAGGTAGTACAAAAACTATAAATGAGGTTTGGTTGTTTGTTTGTTTGTTTTTTCCTTTGAAAGCTTGCGAGGAGTTTCTTGTCAGTGGATTATGTGGCAGAAACTCCTGGAAGTGCAACCACAGGATGACATAAAGGGCCCCCGGAGTAGTAACTTGTTCAGTTATGGGTCAGTTAAGGAAAATAGAGATCTCAGTAGAACCAGTAATAGAGAGAACATAAATCCAGCACAAGTAAAATGTTCTGTATATGGTAAATATATGGGTGGTAAAAAAAAATTTCCCTATAAGAATAGGAACAAAAGAGCAGGGAGGATATGATTTTAGATTGTCTCCCTGGCTAAGAATATCCCACCAAATCAGAGCCACTACTTCCCTACAGCAGGACCTCCATTCTCTTTGGCAGATAAAGAGACCTGCCTTTTTATTTGCTCACTGTTCATCACATTTTGGTCCTACATCTAAGCATCATATGCAATGTAATATCTCTTGTTATCTGCATAGGTTAAATAAATCACACTTAAAGAATTCTGTGTGTGTTTTCTTGCTCGAGTCTTGACACATGTAGTACTGAATCATTATAAATGCAGGTACAGCTACTTCATGTTTTATATGGCCTTTACACTTTGTGGCTGTGTGTTCTCTGAATGTGGGTTTATCTTTGATTAGCCAAACATAGATACCCTATCTTAGATTATCCAAAACCAAATTCCACTTCAGAAAGCCATATACAGCTCCAAAGCATAGATTTACCTATGACCTGTAGGATAATTCTTCTATAATTACATTTTATCACAGCAGCTTTATATAAGATAAAGGATACAGCTTAAAGCTGATGATTGATGTTCAAAGATCAAATAGTTGAATACTCAATGAAAGTAAATAGCTCAGTCTACATAGGCTGGTTAAGACTTTCTGAAACTACAGGACAGATTCCCTGCATTCTTATGTAACACTAAAATAAATGGAATTAGGAGTCCACAGGTAACTATTGAGCTTCTGCCTGCATTGAATAAAGCACCGGGTTTCAACTCTTCATATATAACAATGAAAATAATCTAAGGACACAGATGTGATTCCTCAATATAGTGTTAATTTATCAGTCTCTAGTAATATCTCCATTTACATGAAGTGAGTACATGGTCTGAATGTTTGTTTAGTTTTAAAGTTGTATTAAATATGGACCGAATCACATTTCCTTCTCATCAACTTAAAGATACATTAATAAATACATAGGACTATACTGTTTCAAAAACATAAAATAAAGTCTGTCATTAAAGATCACTTTTTAGATGCTAGCTTGAGAAACTGATGCCATTATCCATAACACACTAGACGGTGCTTCCCTTATTAACTAATCAATCTGGGAACTATTGAGAAATTTCTTATAACAAGATACATTAATTGAAATACGTGCCAATAAATGCTTCTGTCTTATTACCATCATGCATAAAATATTATTTCCAAATATTCTCTGTTACAGGCATACATTTACTATGAACATTATAATATTATATTATGAACAGTGCATTTTGATATAACATTGTGAACTTCTGTTATATGTTGGAGACTTCTCCAGAGTGCTGAATTTTTTTTTCTGGCAGAAATAACTTAATAGCTGCAAAATGTTCAGGAGTAAATTAGTCTGTTCTGAAATATAAATTGAGGTGTGTGAGAAGAGTTGGAAATACTTAGAAGTGAAAGTAAATGACAGTAGGTCACTTAAAATGAAAGAACCCAAATGTCACATCAATTATGTGTCATGTTGGGGTATAGTCTTCTTGCTGAAGCTCTTTTGTTGCAGAGTAAAACATCTTAGTTCATGTAATTTAAACAAAATCAGGACTAAAATGGCAAACTTCATAACTGCACCTCTTTAGCTTTGCAATGTACTGTATAAACAGGGCAAGTCTAAGACATGTAAAACATCAGCAGAACATAAAAATGCATCCAAACAGATCCTAGATGGTGGAAAAAGAAACTATTAATATTAGCATCAATTTTTTTCATGTCAAAAAGGACTACAAACTCTGGTGACTCGCTGTAACATACCCCTCCCCCCCCAACCAATACTCTGAAGTTACTGAGCTTAGGACTCAGAAAATCAAGTATAGAATAGTTGAGATTGTAAGGGACCTTAAAGATAATTCAGTTCCAAACCCTGTCATGGGCAGGGACACCTCCCATTAAACCAGGCTGCTTAAAGCCCCATCCAACCTGGCCTTGAATGCTTCCAGTGAGGGGACATCTGTAATTTCCCTGAGCAACCCATGCCAGTGTCTCATCACCTTCACACTAAAAAATTTCTTCCCAATCTCTAACCAAAATCTACCTTCTTTCAGTTTAAAGCCACGCCCCCTATCACTACCTGCACTGTAAAATGTCCCTCTCCAGCTTTCCTACAGGTCCTGTTCAGGTACTGTGAAAGCCACTATAATGTCTCCCCCAAGCCTTCTCTTCTCCAAACTGAATGACCCCAGATTGAAAGATCTGGACAAAGGTTTTGTGTTTGCAAAACAATTCTGAATGTGTTATTATAATTAACATTACTTTCATTAGTTGTTTTTGTTTTTTTTTCTTCCTCCTTTTCCTCCTCCCTCCATCCTCGCATCTCCCCAGCGGCCTGGTAATAATTTGGTGTGGAATAGTAATGTTTTCTTGATTAGTCTGCTATAAATTTCTATTTTCTTAATAATAAATCCTTGCCTTTATGCGTAAAGAGTGCTTTCTCTTTATCTGTCAAGAGGATATTGAGAGTAATGTGAATCTAAACAGTTCAGACATATAGGCACACATGGTGGTTTTCTATAGCAGGCAGATGGCATTTCACTTGCTCTACTAAAAATAAATAAATAAATAAATAAAATAAATAAAATATGTATTGAAAGAAAGGGATTCTTTTCTTTAGTCCTAGTTACAATGGCACCAACAATTCAGATCTTGAAATCATTCATATTTTAAGTTATCAGAAAGTACAGTTTAACAAAAAGGTAAAAAAAGTATTTAAAAAAGAAGTTAGGAAAGTTAATAATATTAAATATTCAATTAAATAAAATGTGCAATTAATTTAAGTTTTTTTTTTCTTTGGGATATAGTCTACAAATATGAAATATAATGTTGAAATATAATCTTCAGACAGAGAAGATTGAACTTGGGTTAAAAATGCTAATATTTAAGGGCATGATATTGTTCTTTGATTTTGAAATCTATTTGCTGTTCTACAAGAGCTCATTTGTGAGAAAAATATCTGGTCTGTGACTAATCACTTTATGTGTTTAATGCTAATGGTTTGCTGTTGAGACTATTTAAATGGTCACCTTTCACATAAAATTATTTTTGTTCTCTGATTACAGCCTTTAATCTTTATAAATAAATGAAAAAAATAGGAACAAAAGAATCCTTTGTCTCAAAGGTGTTGGACTGCAGAGCCATGCATATGAAAAATAGACAAATAGCAGGAGATAATCCTCTAGGAAAACATTTAGATGATTAAATAATGTTTTCCAAATTAAAATATATTATGTTAGGCTACTTAGTTTAGTCCCAGATTAAATATAGTTATGCTCCTCCCTGAAGGAAAAAGAATAAATGAAACATGCAATATTTTTTGTTAATGTTTTATAGACTGCATTTTTGAGTTCCAATCATAAAGACTTCCAGGTCCAACTGACATTTAGTGTGGACTAAAGTAAATTAAGACAAAAAACGCCTACACATTACAAAACATTACTAAGAATTGTGTGGTTGAAAACATAAGCTCTCTGAACTCAATGGCAAAATCTTAGTATTACTTTACCAGTTTTGGGATTTCATGCTATTATATTCCTCTCAGGAAAAAAGGATGTGAGCGCACCAATGCCTTTTTAACATTTCAAAATAGCTTCCTCAAAAGGCATCAGATTTCTATGAAATGTGAATTACAGTCATACACACACACCTAGAACAATAAGGCAAAGGTCTGTGACTAATGCTTCAGGCTGATTCCTGGAAAAATGGTTTGTAACTTCTAACTTTGGCAGAGACTTCCTATCAAATGTTACTCAGTCCTCAAAAGCTGCGTTCACAAAAGTACATGGAGTTGTTATGTAATTACTACAATTTTTCTTTCTCTGAAAAACACAGTCTCAAGTTAAATACCCAAGTTCTCCACATGCTTAAGTACAGACTCCTCAAAATCAGAAAGGCTATAGACATTTATGAGAAAAAACCTTTATCCTATGACCCACTTTCCTTCAGCTATTAGAGCTTTGGTGCAGGATGCTGGTTTGCACTGGCCATTCATTGTGATAATCTCTCCCAGTGCA
The DNA here is from genome assembly GCA_023637945.1 of Phaethornis superciliosus. Taxonomy (NCBI): domain Eukaryota; kingdom Metazoa; phylum Chordata; class Aves; order Apodiformes; family Trochilidae; genus Phaethornis; species Phaethornis superciliosus. The sequence goes on along the minus strand of JAJQWJ010000001.1, from coordinate 149,808,480 downwards.
AGGTGCCTTTTTCCTAATGTGATTGCCCAGTTTTCTGTTTGTAGATGCAGGGGATGGAGGATAACTACAGCACTCATTACAGGACATGTTCATACATTGGTGTAGAAGTAAAATCTATGATCTGGAATTTTGACTTAATCTGCATGTCTCTTGCTAACCTACTAATATTCAGGGGAACGGTGGGCTGACCCCTGCCAACAGCCAAACATGCAGCAAGCTCACTCTTTCAACCCCTCCAGAAAAGGATGAGGGAGAATATGAGACAGAAAACTCACGAGTCAAAACAAAAACAGAGAAATCACTTACCAATTTCTATCATAGGCAAAACAGACTCAACTTGGGGAATTTAACTTCATTTAGGTACTGTCAAACAATCAAACAAAACTGTTTAAAAGCCTTAGGAAAACACCTTTCCTCTCTTTTCCAGGTTCAACTTCAGACAGGTTACCTCCTGTGGAGGAATTTCTCAAGGAATGTGGACACCCAGCATTTGTGGCCAATCCATGTTTTGAGAACTATGAAGCAGACTAAAACTTTCAGTCCTGAGAGCAGTAAACAACCTGACCTTGAAGTGTCTCTGAAAGCGCGATTCGAGCAACTAGTCTGGCAGATGCAGGTGCAGCTTTAGGAAAAAACAAGATGCCTAGCCAAAAAGTAGTAAACTGCAAAAATTTGTTATCTAAAAGAGGAGTGCTCTCTGAACGTTATATAATGCTGTGTAATTATTAATAAAATTGAGTGCTGTGTATCAATCATACTGGTTTTAGTCACAGGCTCCGTGTTTTCGCGCTCTTCCCGACAACCTCTCAGCTTCCTGGTCTCCACTCACCTTGTTATTATCTCAGAATACTCTCAGTCCCTTTGGTGAGGCACAGGCATCAGAGGGGGTGAGGAGCAGACCATAGCAGTTTATTTCTGCCACTCCTCCTTTCTTACTCTTTTACTGCTGCTAATCCTTTTTATTCATCATGATTTCTCCAGCATTGTTACTTCACAGGCTACAGTCCTTTCAGGCTGTTACCAGATTTCCTGTGGATTATCCCTTATGGCTCTCAGCCTTATTCTTTTACCTCAGTGTTTACTTCCTTTTCTTAAACTTGTTTCTACAGAGGCAGAGTCCTCTTGTCTGTGGGGCTCAGCAGTGCCCTCTGATGCGTCCCTTGGAGCTGACTGGAACTGGCTGTGTCCAGCATAGGGCAGCTCCAGCCTCTCCTCACAGTTCCACCCTGCTATAAAAACCCTGTCGTTTACACCCAATACAAAGGGGGAATTTACACACCTATGAATACTGATGAATTTTTTTTATATTGAGTTGCTGGAGTAAGCCATGGAACCCAAGTACATCATGTTTCAGGTGAAAGTCTGGGTTATGATGGTTTTCTACTTTTACAGAACTCAAATGGAAAGTTCAGATTCATAGAATGGTCTTGATTGGACGAGACCTTAAAGATCATCTAGTTCCAACCCCCTCTGCCATGGGCAAGGACACCTCCTACTAGATCACGTTGCTCCAAGCAGCATACAACCTGGCCTTGAACACTTTCAGGGACAGGGAATCCACCACTTCCAAGCACCTTGTGCCAGTGTCTCATCACTCTCACAATAAAAAAAATTCTTCTTAATGTCTAATCTAAATCTACCCTCTCAGTTTAAAACCATAACTTCTTGTCCTGTATCTACATGCCCTTGTGAAAAATTCTTCCCAGGCTTTCTCGTAGACTTCCTTCAGAGATTAGAAGGCTGTCATAAGGTTCCCTGGGAGCCTTGTCTTCTCCAGGCTGAACAACCCTGACTCTCTCAGCCTTTCCTCATAGGAGAAGTGCCCTCATAGAGCTGATATTTTCCTCATAGGAGGTGATATTTGGTTTGGCCCCTGCATTTGGGGAGCTGTGCTCACTCTGTGAGATGTGACAGTGCTGCACTCGTGTTGTGGGATGTGACACTGAGGTTGCAAAATCCCAGCACCAGAATGGAAGCCAAAGCGGGGTACACACATTTTGGCAAAATACTTTACTAGTGAGCTCTGTAAAGGGGCTTCTATGTGTTTTGGAGAGGCTTTAATTTGACATCTATTTCCTGTAAGAATGTTTGTATTTCTGGAAAGATGCTGCATAGGGTCTGGGCATCATTTTTCATGTCTGTCAGGTTTGGGTTGTTCCCAAGCTGTCATCTCTCAAACTGAACCCTGCTTTAGACTTAAAGGTAATTAATTTAATTTTTTTCCCTCATCAACCAATGAACATCCTGGAATACTATCGCTTGCCTTTCTTGTTCTTGTGAGGACAGTGGCAGTTGCTGCAGTTTGACACTGTTAGAGGTACTTAGAACTGAGGGCCATGAAGATCTGATTGGGTGCTATGGAGTTACAGAAGTACTAATAATAATTTTATAGGGCTTATTAGTTAGCTAAAAGCCATTTTGAAATCCTGGTTGAAAGTATTTTGGAAGAATTTGATTAAGTATTACTATGTAAAGGACTGACATACACTTAGTTTGAGTGCATTTTTTTTTTTTCATAAAAAAGTAGCAATTCTTTGCCAAAAGAACTAAAAAAAATATTTTATGTAAATATTTTTTGTACTTGTTTTTCATTGGAGTTGCATAGCATACAAAATCACTGCTATCTAAATAGTTATTAATTTAGGAAGCAGCACAAAATTCATATATAATGCAAATTAAAGTTTTTCAAATACTTGAAAACAACTTCACAGGTCTTTCCAAGCAGTTAAGTTTTTTTTGAAATATGAATCAATACACAATCTGAAAAATAGCTAGCATCTAAATCTATATTTTAAATCAAATATAAATGCTTTCATAAATGTCTCAGCTAAAAATTAGTGATTATTTTCCATGAAAGCACACATCACTAAATTATTTCTTAATGAAGGTGCTGCTGTAAGTAACATGCTTTGACTGTATTGGCTGCTTTATATAATATGACACTGAGTCCAAGGTATACAAAGTCAACATAACAGCTACTTAAACACACTGTTTGAATGACCTGCTTCAGAAGAAGCTAAATAAAGTTTTATTGGACAATTCCAGTAAAAAATACATAAATATCTTTAAGTACTGCTTTCAAGTTTAAATGTCAAGAACAGAAACAAACGCTTCCACAAAAACTCTCTTCACCTGCAGAAATGTTTCAGTAATTCCTTCATATCATTTTGATATTAATGATGCCCTTGTGTGCTGTCAAACAATATTGATGATGTCTTTTTATAACCTATGCTAAACTGTCTTTTGGCTTCTGTATTGCTAAACTTCTTTTCTTTCAGCCAGTAACTAGAGTATTTTATACATTGGTTTTCTGTATATGTTATCATCCTTGATATTGAAACACAGTGTCATTAATATAAAGTATAAAGAGACTGAGTTGACCTTGATTTTCTTGCTGCATAGCATTTATGGGAAAATGAGAAAAGCTATTTCTAAGCACTCTTCCACTTCAAAATAAATGTTGTTATAGAGAAATATTCTTAATATTATTGCTTTTGTATTTATTGTTTCCTACCTTGTAAATTAAAATATTTTTAAAAGATAAATGGATTAAAATAATATAATTAATATGAAAGATCTGAAGCAGCATACTGAGAATTTTTATCACAATTCTCACATGAGAACACATGAACACAGCATGAACACAAAGAATTTTAATCCAATGGGTGACCTTATACATTATATGTATGACACCAAAATGCTATGGCCTTTAATTAAGAAAAAGAATTGCCCAGGAAATCTGTCCAAAACCTCATAGCAACATCATCTAGACTGCTGGTGGAAATCTAAATGCCACTACTACCTCTACTACTACTGCTGCTGCTATTACTACCACTATGACTACTGTGGCCACTACTAATACTACTACTACTAATAGTAATAATAATAGAGTGATGCAATAAGAAAACATATCTGAGGTGCTTTAAAACAGGCAATCTTGTCTTCTGGGAAGATAATACACTGATTTTTTTTAAAACTCAGACAAACACGTACATCTGAACATTCCTTTTACGCTTGCTGTTTCTGACACAGATGAGGTAGACCTGGTTGGTTTCACATGGACAATCCAGCTTTAGCTTTCCATACGCAAAAGCTCTACTATAAAAAGCATTGTTCCTGAAGCTCCCAGATGTGTCTGCGCTTGGACTGTTACTTGAAGTTTTTTGAATCCATTAATTGAATGGATGCTGAATACACATCAAATTAGTATTAGGCAGTAAGATCTAAAAAGAGTCTAAAATAAGCTGGCAACTGTAGAAACCAAGGAAAAAGATTTACAGAATTTAAAAACACCAGATTGGGCAACTTCCATTAGAGTGTTTTAAACCACTTTAAATCAGTAAAGAGTGCTACAGGAGACTCACTATCCCTGCTCTGAAGACAATTTTTTTAATATAAAATACTTAAAAATCAGAATGGAAAAAAATTACTACACCGGTGCCTCCGTTTCCAAAGCAGTTGATTTTTATTAATTGAAAGAAGAGTCCAATTAATATTTACTGGATGGTAAAATAAGAATTATAACCCATTCTTGCCAATTAGTCTGTACTCTGATAGCTAAAATATTAATGTATACAGTGTAAAAAGGAATTTAGAGCCTTTTTATGGTAAAAGTATCCAGTCCAGGCCTCTTGCATCATATTTCCTGTATACTATGAATCCCAGGTTCCTACTCAAAGGAAATCACTTAACATGTCACTTTCTTTCAGAAGAATTAGATCTGTGTTCATCATCCACAGGAGCTTTCTTTTTTGCTAGGATAATATAACACATTACAAGAGATGTATTGTTTTATGTAACCTCTGTCAATCACACAACACAGGTGGGACAACAACAGTGGTTGTTTAGACAAAAATAAACTGCAGAGAAATTTCAGTTATATCTTGATCGCATCTGTATGCAGTGAAGAAATCCTCACCACTGAACCAGACAGGTTTCCACAGATCAATAGAAGAGATTCCATGAACCAGCTGTGATCTGATTAATACCCAATATATACATCAGTTTTTGGGACAAAATTTAGGAGACCAATATTGGGCAAATCTAATTACCTAATGGTAACTGTATTGTTTATGTCTAACCACAAGACTTTAGGACTTAGACTCTGTTACTAGTCTGACACTGTTGGCTAATATATTTTAATGTGAGATTTAAGACTACTTAAATTATATAGACTCCAACCCAGTGATCTATACCTCTCTTCTCCATCCCCATCTATACTATTGGTATTTAGCTAGATGGAACCTAAGAAAAGAACAGAAAGGGAGTGAAAAGAGCAATATTAAAGTTTTTGTATAATACCTCAGATTTCAGGGACAATTTTCATTCCAAAACCATGTATCCGTCCAAAATGTGGTGCTACTTATTACTGTGCATGATAATCAAGACATAAGAGATAATATGAGACTATGTTACATGCAAAGTACTTAACAGTTTTGACTGTAGTTCTTTAGATTTAAGCCTATATGGCCAAAATGCAAAGTTTAACATAGCTTTCCCACAAATAAATGATAATTAAAAATAACAAAACCATCAACAAAACTAAAAAACTAGGAAAATACCATACTCGTGTTCGGAAAAAAGGGAAAATTCAACCCTACAGCAGTCCATCCAGCAGAAATTACATAATCATAGAATCATAGAATCGGCTGGGTTGGAAGGGACCTCTGAGATCATGAAGTCCATAAGCTATGGGAGAAACTCTTGGAAATCACTGTGGGGCTCACCGGAATAAAAAAGCTGTCAAAGTAACCAAAACAAAAGCAGAGGCAAAATTGCTGCCATCACTGTGGCCTTTTATCTTTTTGTTTTCCTATTCCGGCAAAGCTTTTTTATCCTACCTTCTGCATAAAGGGCAAGTGTAGACTCCACTTCTTCTCTTCATCTTTAGTTTTCAGACTACTTTGTTTATAGTTCTTCAGCCTTCTCTTATTCATTCTGATTAATAAAATTTCACAATTTCACATCTGAACTGTCACAAATGAATAGCAGCCAAATTGCTCCTACAATAAAGCAAAACACTTTTAGATATAAACACTAACACTTGCAGGGACAAAATTAAGGTAATCAAGTACTTTAGTACTTATGTACTCCTGTACATTACAGGAGTAATCCTGTCCTGTCCTGTCATGGGCAAGCGAAGCTTCTGACTGTTAACTGGGGCACTGTCAGAGTTGCTACTCATGTGGCAAAAATCTTCTGGAATTTCACTTCGTACATTAAAATCCTTCCAAGAGAATTAATGACCTAGTAGTGTCTAAGATGGCCGAGCATCACATTCTTAAGGAAGATGTGAACTCAGAAGTTCCATTATATGACTTCTGACTAGATTTTGTATGTAGTTCTTAGTTTGTAAAAACTTTGGTGTCTAATTCTAGTCTACAGTCTTTTATATATCTCTGTTCTTTTGATTGCTAAGGTTCTTCCAATATCCAAGCCCATTTTTTTTTCTTGACCGACTGTTAATAATGATTTCTAGATTTAGCTGTATTTATGTAAGACATTTAAAGGTTATTGTCTCGAATGCCATTAAATGACAAAAGAATTTTTGAAGCAGCATATTATGTGATACAGGAGCAAGAATTAATTGTACAGTCATAGAATCATAGAATCATAGAATTGGCTGGGCTGGAAGGGACCTCAGAGATCATCAAGTCCAACCCTTGATCCACTACCACTGTGGTTACCAGACCATGGCACTGAGTGCAACATCCAGTCTCTTTTTAAATATCTCCAGGGATGGAGAATCCACTACTTCCCTGGGCAGCCCATTCCAATGTCTGACCGCCTTCTCCGTGAAGAAATTCTTTTTAATATCTAACCTAAACCTTCCCTGGCACAACTTGAGACCATGCCCTCTTGTCTTGCTGATGGTTGCCTGGGAGACGAGACCAACCCCCCCCTGTCTCCAGCCTCCTTTCAGGGAGTTATAGAGAGCGATGAGGTCTCCCCTGAGCCTCCTCTTCTCCAGGCTGAACACCCCCAGCTCCCTCAGCCTCTCCTCACAGGACTTGTGCTGGAGTCCCTTCACCAGCCTGGTTGCCCTCCTTTGGACCTGCTCCAGGACCTCAATCTCCTTCCTGAACTGAGGGGCCCAGAAGTGGACACAGGACTCGAGCTGTGGCCTCACCAGGGCTGAGTACAGGGGCAGAATCACTTCCCTGGACCTGCTGGCCACGCTGTTCCTGATCCAGGCCAGGATGCCATTGGCCTTCTTGGCCACCTGGGCACACTGCTGGCTCCTGTTCAGCTTCCTGTCAATCCAGACTCCCAGGTCCCTCTCTGCCTGGCTGCTCTCAGCCACTCTGTGCCCAGCCTGGAGCTCCCCATGGGGTTGTTGTGGCCAAAGTGCAGGACCCGGCACTTGGCCGTGTTGAACCTCATCCCGTTGGAATCAGCCCAACTCTCCAGTCTGTCCAGGTCCCTCTGCAGAGCCCTCCTGCCTTCCAGCTGATCCACACTCCCCCCCAGCTTAGTGTCATCTGCAAATTTGCTGATGATGGACTCAATCCCCTCATCTAAATCATCAATAAAGATATTGAACAGAACTGGGCCCAACACTGATCCCTGGGGGACACTACTGGTGACCGGCCGCCAACTGTTCACCACCACTCTCTGGGCCCAGCCCTCCAGCCAGTTCCTAACCCAAGTCATGTTATTATTTCTTTGTCTAAAAAACCTTTGTCTTCAAAGCAATTGAATCATATCGCTCTCTCTTCCATGATCCAAATTATTTATTATTATAAATTTTATTTATTTATTATTTATTTACTTATTTAAATTTATTAAATTTTATAAATAACGCTTTTATTATTTAGCGTTTGATGTTACTACTATGACTGCTTCATGGGAAGTTATCACTTAACATCTGCAGCTGTAGGTGCAAATGCAAATGCCACCTCTCTCTACTCTTCACACCTTATTTCCCACTTTTCGAATCTGTCTAAACTTCATAGCCAAATTTCCTCCTCCTCTCTCCCTTTTAACTCAGTCAGCTACTTTACATTCTTAATCTTTTTCCTTTTCAGCAGCAAATTAAGGTTTCCTTTTCCCACATGCCAACATCTCCATCATTCTCTCTCTCCTACACTTCATTTTTGACTACACATATTTCCATTTCTTGCTCTATTTCTTCTGCTATAAGCAGCCACAAATTTGGATAGCAGTCCTAATTTACTTCTTGGTTTCCCACTTTGAATAGCTTTTCATGTTCTCTTTTTTCCTCTCCACATACAATTTTAAATAATTTTATTTTAAAAACAATCTTTCTAAAATTTCTGTTTGTGTGAGTGTTTTTTCCTTCAGTGCTATTGTCTCTCATTTAAGTTTGTCTCTCCTCAAAGTTTTTGTAGTGCTAGAAGAACCCAAGCTAAGCCACAGCTGATAGCAGGTAAAACTCATGGTATCCAACACACATACATTATGTAAACACGTTGTCTCTCAGTACTGCTGCTCTAAATATTGTTCTAGCATAACATACTCTTTGTAGAACCCAGGTTGATGATTTTCTCATTGATTCCTATCATATCTATGTAGCATTAAAACACATTTATGAAATAGTTCTAATCTTTCTTTGACAGAAATTCAATTTGACATGAGTGACATATTTAGAAAGAAAAAAATAAACAACAAAATTTGTCATTATTATATATTTCTTAAAATGTATTATTTCTAATAGGGCCCAAATCTAATTGTTAGTATGCTAATTAAAGAAATCACTGTTTTAGTATATTTCTTCTGTCTTAGTATATTTCTTTTCATAGTTTCTTCCTTTGAAGATGTAAGGAGCTGGATACTTTTTACTTTGTCATTTGGTCTGATTTTTTACCCTGCAGAGTATGAAATTAAATGCTATTAAGCGTCAAACCCGTAATTTAAATTTTCACTGAAGTTTAAACTAAAGTAATTTCCCTTACTGTATCCCTTAGCATTTTTGGAAGATTGGGTTACAAATATAAAACATAGAATCTGAGTTTGATTACAGCCATTTTTAATAGAAATGTAGACCATTTAAGTCATGAAAATCCCACAAATGCTTTGTATTTTTCTGAGCTAAACATATCCATTCTCTTCTATTTTTAATGTAATCTCCTTCCCAGTCATACTGAAAAGGGCAAAAAATATGCAAAACCCATGGAACTTCTCTAGTTCTGTAGGAATCTCAAAAAATTATACCTTATATTCCACTAGATGTGTGTGTATGTTTAAAGGTTCTGCTTTACCTCTGTTCTTTACCCACTGAAAAAATAAAAACACTGTGACACAGTAGTACACTAGAGCCCCACCTACTCATGCCAAGAAATCATACGTTTTTATACTAAGGAATTCAATATATGTATCATGGACTAAGATGTGAATCTTCTTGTTAGCCTGGTCTTTGTGAAGTTTATAGTGAATGGTTTTTAAATTGTAATTTGAATTACATAAGAAACAGGAACCAAATTTGATCAGACTCAGCATTATGCTTACTTACCTGCAAGCATAAGAAATGAGGTACTTGTAGTAATGTATGTCATTCAGTAAGTTCAGCAGAAAGAATAAAAATTTTGCATAATTTATAAAGAGATTTGGAGGCTTGCAAGATGTTCATTTCTCTAGCAAGCAGATTTTTAAATCTAGAAGGAATGTTTTTCTTCTTTTTTTCCTTCCTTAGAACCTGACAAACCCATACAACACCAAGAAGGTTTTTGTAAGTAATATTATGAGAAGTATCGGCAAAATATACTACAAATGGCAAACTTGTTTTTTAGGACTGGATGGCATTTTTATATTCACTAAGTCTTAGGTTTACTGGACATGAAACATTTCTAACATATAAAAGTCTGCAGGGGTGTCTGAAGACATATACAACACTGAGTAGCTGTAACACTTTATGTTCCTATAAATGTAAAAGCAGTACTACTACATTTGATAAGATTTGTTCAATTTTGTATGGCAATGACTACATAACAATTAAGCACCATTGAGCAAAAGAACAGAGTGGATGCACAACAAAATACATTAGTATTGATTCATTCTGTGAAAGTGAAAAGTGAGTGCCCAAGTATTTTTTTTGTTCTTCACTTTGCTTATATTATGTAAGTCCACACTACTGAGCTTCTGTAACATCTGAACTTTGCCTCATTACTTGTTGCATGGACTGTATCCATGTACATGTACCTTGTGGTGAGTGAGAGAATCCAGCAAAAGTAAAGGTGATAATAATGTCTTGGCTTAAGTTTTCTGAGGGTATTTGATTAAATATTACTGAGAGGATCTAAGGCCTATGTTTACTACCTGTATATATACAACATATGTGAAATTAATATCCATTCAACTTGCCAGCAGCCTCAATCTGCACAGTGAGTGTCACATCCATATTGCATACCAAGTCGTACCACTCTAAACTGAACAAACTCTGTATGAACGAACTCTGTAGGCAATATATCTGAAATTTTTACATCGCTTCCATAAGATCTGTCCAAGATCATACCAAATTTGACTTCTGCTCTGAAACACCATGGGAAACTGTTATTTGTTTTTTTAAAGTAGAGGCCCCCAAGAAAAATATCCCAACTTAATTTGAACTAATAATCCATTCCACAACTCCCCGTTACCCCTTGATCTGGTGTATATCTTCTAATATTCAATATTCTAATACAGTCTAATGTATTAGACTGTAATAATGTTCAGTAGATTATTTCCTCAACAAATGTAAACCTGAATTTCTAATTGCATCCTTTCTCTTGGTGAAGCTTCATTTAAACTTGTACCTTTCTTAGATCAAATCATAATTCTGAACTGAAAAATTCCTCCAAAACTGGAAGACAGCTTTTAGAGACTTAATTATCGTATTTTTCCAGTTGTAGTCTATTACTTTGACTACATTTCTCTGATATACTGAAGAAGCATAAGATGAATAATCTGTCAATAGCATTTGCACATGTAGAGAGGTAGTTGAATCATTATATACTATCTTGTATAAACAAGTGCTTTATTATCCACCAAATATCAGCTTCCAGACAAATTGTTCAGGTTGACTGAGTACAATAATCTATAGCCTTTTTAAATCGAAATATCTCTGTCTTCAAAATGCTGTTTTCTCTTTTTATGCACTACTAACCACATTTGCACACCTGGTTGTTTTTTTTTTTCTCTCTTTTAAAATTTTTATTTGTGTTATTTTTTTTAAGACCAAAAAAAGAAATGCCAAAGGAACTGTTCTATTCCAGACAAATATCATTGCATTGTTTGTCACAATTCAGATAAAGCACAGGTATCCCTCTTGTTATCCTAATAACAATTACTATTTCCTAAAATAGTAAACTGCATGCTTTTCAAGTACCAAGGTATAATAGGAAAGACCTCTGTATGCTTTGTCTACTTCATGGTTTTGTTTCATGACCATATGAACTTGATACTCCAGGTCAGACAATTTTGTAGCTATGCTGCTAGCAAGCATGACTTAGGAACACCAAAACTGTCCATGCAGAAGTCATCCATACTGACTCTTTCCATAAGAGATCCAAGATCCTAGAACTAAATTGTCTCTGTGATCTCTGTTGAAACCCACAGTCACACAATTTGTTCCACATATTAGTGGATACAGATATCTTCTTAGTAAAATATGAAAAATTCCAGAATTTTTTTTTCCATTTTCTTTGTAGTTTACTAATGTTAGTTTATAATCCCTCATGTTTTTCAGCATAAGGAATTTTCTTTCTGCTATTTCTTTTGTTCAGTTGTAATTCTTGGGTATTTTAAATTATTTATGTTCTGATTCTTTTTAATGTACCATCTCTTAGTTATGAAATGAGTTACTTTAATAAATACAAAAAGCAGTGCATCAAATTTATATTATTATAAACATGTACTGATATAATTCCAAAATATTTTATCTTATCTCTTGTATTCTTAATATCTATTCAAATTTTCTTGCTTAGGATCATGCTCCTTACTCATTATTTTCATGTCCAAACCAAAATGGTTCCTCTTTTTCTACCTCATTTAATTCAGACTTCATTGTTTTAGCACTGAAATTATTCATTATAGCTTTATTCTATTCAAGTTATCGTTTTTTCTGTCTATTGTGTCATATCCCATAAATTCGTTTTGCCAGTGAGACAAACTTTGAACTAGTTTTTTCCAAAGCACTTTCCTTAACCTTTCTTAAATATCAAATCAAATTTTTGTCCCTATTTCCATCTCTTACATTGGCTATATGAATAAATGTTTTTCATATTAAGCAAAAATTATAATTTCTACTAAAAGGACTATAAACAGGTAACCAGAATACAGTATACATGGTCTGCTAACAATAGCTGATCTGATTTACTTAATATACACAATAAGTGATTTTTGTTTGATAACTGATAAAAACTACACCTGGGAAGTGCAATGTGTACAGTATTTTTTATATAGGAGCTATTGTGAGCTGCTATCAGTTTTGATGTTGCAAATACAAATGTTTCATCTATCAAAGTAACCAGTAGTAAAGGAGGTGTTTTAGACTCAGCAGTGTCTATTTTGTGAACTGAAAACTGGCACAGGTTGCTCAGACAGGATGTAGAATTTCCATCTTCAGAGATATTAAAAAGCCATCTGTATGTGGTCCAGGAAATCTGGTTGTATGTAGCCCTTCTTGAACAGGATGGTTGGATCATAAGTAATGAATAAGTAATGGGTAAAATAATAAGATGAATAACTGAAAGTTTAAAAGCAAAGAGGATGCACAATGAAAAAGTGTGGTTTTCTTCTCACTGTTCTCATTTGCTTGACATTCATTTGAAATTAATGAAGCGTTTATAAATTTTGTACAAGTAAAAAATTTGCAAAGTTTGTACAAGTTCGTTTTGAATTGCGTAATCAATTTTAAATGGATTTTAAAGAAAATAGTTGGCTTAGTGTGATTCAGAGTTGTTTCAGTTGGATGGCAGTTTAATAATCAGTAATTTACAGAGTGTACTAGTGCACATTATGAAATTTCACTGTAATAACAGGCCAAACATAATATACTTTTTCCTCATGAAGAATATTATGGATGTCATAAAGGTTACATTCAGTTATTTGGCAGTTATTTACATTTTCCAATTTTCCTTCTGTCCTTTCTTTGTTAATAAAATCTTTGTCATGTCTTAAAACATCTTTTATTGCCTAGTTTTTTTGTTAAGTCTACAGTAAATTAAAAAAAGAAAAAAGAAAAAAAAAAAAAGGAAGTACTCCAAGTACTGTGCAAGTTTTCCAAACAAAAATAAATACAAAACAAAAATAAATACAATGTCTGAATGAGGCATAGTCAGATTCATATCCAGACAGCTCCATAATCTTGACAATATCCAGATGCTACCAGCAGAATTGTTAAACATTAGAATGGTGACAAAGGAGAAATTTTCAATACTCAAAAAATTTAAAGACTGATAGCTGTCGAATGAGGTAAGTTAGGTACTAGGTATGGATCTAGATTGAACCAGAGAGAAGATCTAGATCATCATACTATGTTTAAACAAAAGACTACCTGCAGTTCCCTGAACTCTGCAAAGAACATTTTTGTCTGGTCAGAAAGGCAAACAAATGGAATCACAGAATCACAGTATAATATAAGTTGGAAGGAACATCCAAGGGTCATCTTATCCAATCTTCTGCTCAGAGCAGGGCCAGCTCAGATTTGGTTGGTCAATTATATGTCCAGTAAGTATAGATATGTCCTGGGATGCCAGTTCCAAAATCTTTCCGAGAAATTGTGTTTAAGTGTGAGTGCTAGATTGCCCTCGTGTAATATATATTTTATTTATTTATTTTATTTGAAAACTGTATGTACTTTATTACTTGTGTCTTCTACTTTATTACTGTATTACTTGTGTACATCTCTTGTCCTTGATTCTGCACCTCCAAGAACTCTCTGACTTCCATCTTTTTTACACAGTCCCACTAGGTCAGGGCAGACAGCAATGAATTCTCCCCACAACTTTTTTCATTCCCAGTTCTCTCAGCTGCTTCTCCTGTGCTATGTGCTTCAGGCCTCTGACCGACTTGGTGCTTTCTGCTGAACTCTCACCAGTACATCCATGTCTCTCTCATACTGGGAAGTGAAGCACTGGACACAGTACCCCAGACGCAGTCTCAGCAGATCTGAGTAGAGGGCAAGGATTTTCTCCTTCAAACTCTGATGATTAATGTGACTCTTAATGCTGCCCAGTATACAGCTTATCTTCTTTGCAGCCAGGACACACAGATAAAGTACCTTCTGGAAAAACAAAACAACGAAAAACAAAACAACAAGAAACAAAAACAAAACCCAAAACAAACAAACAAAGAACAAAACAAAAAACCCCAAACAAAACAAAATAAAAACCCTAAAAACACAAAACACAAAAAAAAAGGCAGAATTTTGACCCCGACACAAACCAGAAGGTAGCACTCTGTCAGACTCTCGCAGTAATTAATACAATTTAAACTATTTAATATCATTCAGTCCTGCTTTCTGACAATCAGTGGGGTTGCATCCAACTGCTAATGCTATCCAAAGTCTCTCTATTGATTTCAGAAGGAGCAAAACACAGAGACAACATATAGGTATTTTTTAATGTGTGGAAGTGAAAATACGTATGTATATATTTATATGTATGCATAAGAGATGCTAAGTTAAATATCTTTGGTTAGCAAAACCAAGTTCTGCTACTTAATAAAGGGAGAAACAGAAGTAATACATTGAGAAGGTTTGGAACATGGAAAGATTGCTGAAAGGTCTGAAAATCAGAGGGTTTTCTTTAAAAAAAGAAAAAGGGGGGGGGGGGGGGAGTACACCAGTGTTTTCTTTGTAAAATACAGTAATAGTAATAATAGCATTAAAAGATCTACTCAGTGCTTCAAATTCTAAATCTCACAGGGGCAGACATATCAGGCTGATGGCACAAGTGGGAAAAAAAAAAAAAGTTAAAAAGGGAATACTTATTGACAATTTTTAGTCATGAAAAAATTCTCGTTCAGGGAAGAAATTAATGTACTCTCAGCTTCAGTCACATGCCTGGGTTCTACCATGCCTAAAGTCCACATTTTTCCCTGTTAATGAATTTATGTTTATTATTTGAACCAATATTTAGTCTTGGATTACAAGAATGGATTTTCATGCACTATGTATTGTTTTCTGTTAAAAATGTTAATGTGTACTCATAAGAAGACCACGCTTCACAATCTTTGCATAATTACCAAAGTGCAGCCTAGATGGTAGTAGAAGAGAAATTTAGCTACAAGGTTGGTTAGTTTTATATGCTATTTATTTTCTCTATCATGTGGTGTTTCAACATCAAAAAGTGATTAGTTTTAAGCACCATTTGGGAATTACATTTGAGCTACTACCTTTTTAGTTTTCCCATTCCATCAGTAAACCTAACAACTTAAAAAAGAACATAAAATTCTGAAGATCATTGAGCAGCAGACCGTGTGTTTCACATTTGTTTTATCACTAATCATACATAGAGAAGAATGAAACAAATGACAGTATGACTCAATTATATGTTA
The DNA here is from genome assembly GCA_023637945.1 of Phaethornis superciliosus. Lineage (NCBI taxonomy): Eukaryota > Metazoa > Chordata > Aves > Apodiformes > Trochilidae > Phaethornis > Phaethornis superciliosus. Next base: position 149,792,985 of record JAJQWJ010000001.1, on the reverse strand, counting down.
AGAAATAAAACATAAATTAATTTAAAATAAACACCTTTTTAATCCTTTACTGATTACAGAAATTTCCTTTCTACTGTCCAATATTCAAATTAAGAAAACCAGTTTTAGTACCCTTGTTTTATTATCAACAGGTTGGTTGATATAGGAGGTTCCACATAAATATGAGGAAAAACTTTTTCACTGTAAGGGTGAAAGAGCACTGGAAAAGGCTGTCCAGAAAGGTCATAGACTCTCCTCTGAAGAAATTCAAAATCCATCTTGACGCATACCTGTGTAACCTGCTGTAGGTGTCCCTGCGCTGGCATGGGGGTTGGACTAGATGATCTTTCAAGGTCTCTTCCAACCCCTGACTTTCTGTGATTCTTTGAATAAAAAAGGTAAGATAATCACGATGTTGATTTTCAGGTCTATAAGTATCTTATGCCTCAAGAACTTTGCCTAGATGTCCACTACTTTCCAGTTTTTTGGCTTCTTTGGTATCACACTATAATACTAAGAGATAGTAAAAGCTGTTTCAGCTGGTATTTGTAATCTAATTTAAAGTAATGAGACTGCTTGACAAGGATAATTTAAAATATTTTAAAATACTTGTAAACTCATCTTCAGCTCATAGAAGAGTGTTGATGAAGCTATAAACCACCCATTGAAATCTAAGTTTATCTACAAGGAAAAAAATATAATGGTCTCATGTTAACTATTTGAAAATGTGCCAGTGAAATTATGCAATATTTAATAGTAAAAAATTGACTATTAATTAATTTTATTCAACTTTTATTCAACTATTTACAGCTCCTTGCACCTCAAGTAGAATTTAAACAATATTAAAAAAAAAAACAAAATTAACCAACAAAAAAAAGGAAAACAAAAAACAACCAAACAAAACCCCCACACACAAATAAACTCTCAAAGGTACAAAAATGCTTTATTTATATAAATAAAAAGTTAAATTAAAGATGGATGGATCAATTTGTTGCTATTATGACTAGTCCTATAAATTATAAACAGGACAAAATCCTTATGGAGTCTTTATACTATTAGAAAAGAAGAAAAATATTCTTCGTTGCAAAGAAAGCTGTTTTTCTTGTTCAAAGTTCTATTTTTTTTGGTCTTAATTTGCATTTCTCCTGGCATAATTCCAATATATTAAGTGGAAGTCAGACACTTAATTGGAGAATTAAGTTCCAGAAAATGTCTGTGAAAACATGCATCACTTGTTTGACTCTGAAGTCCTCCAGGATCAAGACCTATGCTTCTGTACCTGTGCAGAACTTCCATGTTTTAAATATTTCAAATCCTTTTTCTATCTCATATTATACTGAGTTTCAGTGATTCAACATCTAGTTGATCTCCCATTATGCACACATACTGAATAAGGATTATGACTAATCATAGACTCCTACTTTTATAACAGCTGCTGGTAACTCCTGCTTGTTTTATGAAATAGCTTCATGGACTGAATATTTACTGATAGAATGAGAGACCTGTAAGAGTCCAAGTTGTCATGACATAATCTCATAATCTTCAATTTGTGAATTTTTCTAGGATTATGATATTCCTTATCCTTGTAGATATGAGAAATTCAGAAATAAACTCAAAATATGTGACGACAGAAAAATAATACAGAGAAAAAATCTGTTTCCGTAATGCAAGAATTAAATCTACAAGCACAAAGAGCAAGTCCAGACAGTTACTTAGCAGGGACTTCAATGTCCCACATGTCTTCTGGAAGTATAACATATAATATACCAGAAAGAAGACAGACTAGGAGGTTCTTTGTGTGTGTAGAAGATAACTTCTTGAAACAACTGGTAAGAGAACCTACCAGAGGAGGTGCCTCACTAGATCTCTTGTTCACAAACAGGGAAGGATTGGCAGCAGTGTAGTGGTCAAGGGCCATATTGGATTTAGTGACCATGAAATGGTCGAGTTTTCAGTCTTAAGCAAAGTAAGAAGGGGGGCTAGCAAAGAAAATCATCCTGGCTGAACAGTGGTACAGGGTACAAAGGAGAGTTTACCACCTCTGGAAAAGGGGAAGGCATCTCAGGATGAGTACAGGGATCTAGCTAGGAGAAAAAATTAGGAGGGCAAAAGCCCAGATGGAACTCAATCTGGCTACTGTCATAAAGGACAACAAAAAAAGTTTTGTTGTCCTTTATGACACAATGTCCTTTATGACATCCGTCCTCTCCATCCTTTATTGGATGGAGGAGGAAACATTACAACCAAGGATGAAATACTTAATGCCTTCTTTGCCTCTGTCTTCATTAGTCAAACCAGCCACAACCAAGGTATTCAGCCCACTGAGCTGAAAGATGAGGATGAAGAACAGCACAACCCCCCCATAATCCAGGAGGAAGCAATTAATGACCTGGACATCAACAAGGCTATGGGTCTGGATGGGATCCACCTGAGAGTACTGAGGGAGATGGCAGAGGAGCTCACCAAGCCTCTCACCATCATCTACCAACAGTCTTGGCTAACAGGAGAGGCTGCAGATGACTGCAGGCTTGCCAGTGTGACAAAAAAAAAAAAAAAAACCCCAACAAAAACCAAACCAAACCAAAAAAAAAACAACCCAAAAGCATGTAGATGAGGCACTTCAGGACATGCTCTAGGGGGTGATATAGTTGGATGCGGTGAACTTAGAGGTCTTTTTCAACTATAATGATTCTACAATTATGTGGTGGAACTACCATCCCTGGAAGTATTTAAAAACGTTGTATATGAGATACTTAAGGGTGTGTCACCATGCTCTAGAAGGTGATAAATATATATACACACACATCTGTTTTATTTTGGGGGCAGGGAGGAAGATATGGACAGTTGGACACAGTGATCTTAGAAGTCTTTTCCAACTGTGACTATTCTGAGTGATTCTGTGAATGAGACACTTAAAAGAGATTTACTTATTTTCTATGTCCATAATTAATACAGCACAGAATATGATTTCTGTATTTCTACAAATTTCACTATACCTATAGCTCAAGATCCACATCTGTAAGGCTTGTTCAGCATATTTTTGGGTATTTATTGTGTCCTCTTAAAGAGAGCTATAGTGTTCTCCAGTAGAAAAGTATTTCTTGACTGTACCAGATACGTAGGAACACATCCAGAAAATGCCATTGGATACATCTGGTGTTTCAGTTCATGTGGAAAAAGACAAGCTCATCCTCTGCCTGAGGAATAATTTTAGCACAGGCATGCAGCTGGTATCATGGGACTCTCCAGAAATAGCTACTCACTATTAAGAGAGCAGAGTTTCTTAATCATAAACGAGGCTGTTCACGGCACAAAATCTAGGTGTCCAGCTCTGAGAAACGTGTGTTTTTTTAACTACAGTTTCTCAGTTCTATGGCTTGGATTCATCTTGACAATTTGAAAAGTTGATGGTTACACTGTACCCTCTGCAGTTAGTTGGAAATAACACACATTTGCAGATGGCAGTTGGACCCTTATGAGATTATCCTAGGTAAAGAATATTAAAATCATGTTGAGATACTTAATTTAGGTGTCTATTCTGAAAGAGTATTCATGTTCAGTAAGATAAACTAAACCACCTTTATGGATAAATACATATCTCCCCTGTTATTTATACTCCTGACTAAATCATTCAATCATATGTTCGCTGCATTTTATTTGCTCTTTAGGCAAAAAAGATAGTGAGAATAAGTTTTATTATTACTTTATTGCTTTAGTTTTCAGGTGTCTGATATTTTTCCCTTGGATTTTGACTTTATGAAGTAAACTAGTTGCATAAATAATTCTGATATTCTGCCTTTAGTACCAAAATGCTGATTTGGGTTCTTCTTAGGATAGTAAATAAAAAATTATTAAGGTATTAGATCTGTAATTACAGATCATTTGTTTAGATGTCAACGCAGCTATTTCCCCTGACTCTGTTTAGTCCAGGTTACTTGTGCCTGACTGGATGGTCATTGCTAAAACAACTTCATGATTCTGAGGCTCAGAGTGCTGATAGCACCTTTTGCAATTAGGATAGTTTAATTAAGGCAGGTAAGTACAGGTCTGATCCCAAGTTGTTCAAAGAGAAGTTTTTGACTGATTACAGTGTTGGCTATTCTGAGAGACTTCAACAACATATATTTGGAGGGGCCTGTTTGCTTTTTTGAAGACACAGATATTGGAATTCTGTAAACATCACTCATCGGATAAAAACCATGATACTAGAAATTAATTTATTCTAATAATACAGGTTATTTTAGTAACACTAAACTTTTAAGTCCAAAGTAATACTAAGCTTTAAAAGTCCATGGAATCCTTATACTGGACAAATTTCAAATCTAAGGAAGACAAAAGAAGACTCTAGGAGAGACAGGATGAGGGGTGTCCATCTCTGTTACAAACTAGAGGAGGGTAGATTTGGATTAGATATTAGAAAGAAATTCTTAACTGTGGGAGTGGTGAGACACTGGCACAGTTTTCCCAGGGAAGAGGTGGATGACTCCTCCATGGAAGGCCAGACTGGATGGTGCTTTGAGCAACCTGATCTAATGGGAGGTGTCCCTGCCCATGTAGGAGGGATGGAACTAGATGATCTCCAAGGTCCCTTCCAACCCAAACCATCCTATGATTCTATGATTTTCTGATTCAAGAAAAGAAAGACAAAGATTCTGTGTACACCTTCACTGTTAAGTATGTTAGATGAAGACAGAAAGTGAAAATATTTAGGTACCCAAGTGTCCAGAAGATTTAACCTAAATTTGATTTAATTACAAGCACGTAAATTGTAAGCCTTAAAGCCTAATTTATTGCCTTTATTTGGTCATTATTCCATTCTTTTAGGCTGAAGAGAAGACGCAAAGAGTTGTAGAAATGCGTTGGTCTCAAAAGTTCCCAGAGTCTTATACTTGTACAAATCATTGCTAATATATTTGCTGAAAAAAAAAATTAATACTTAGTGAATAATTAATTAATTATAATACATTTTTCCATGGAAAATCCCATTAGAACTCTATTTAATTATATAATGTCTGGGATTTAAAAAAAAGGGAACAACAACAAAAAAAAAACCCACAAGCAAACCAACTAGAACCAAACCTAACTCTGCAAAGCCAAATTTTAGAGATGTTAATGTTCTGATGTTAATTACAAAGAAACTGGACTTTATCCATATTTCTCCAAATACAATACTGAATTCCCACTTAATGGAAATTTAACATTAAGTTTTTGAACTTTTCAATGAATTTGGCTTGCTGAGATAGAACTCCTAACAACATAAGAAATGGATATACTTTACATGGGAAAACTGAAACCTCTTTACTGTGTGCTTTTGTAAACTGAAATGGGATTGTTTTAAACACTCAGACTGCAGGGAAGTTGAACATTTGGCTCATCCCATATCTGATGGGATGTTTCATCTCATGCTTTCTGCTCAGCTTCTTACCGTGAGCCCAATGGTCACTGTGGAGGTCCAAGCACAAACATTTTCTCTTCAGGACACTTCAGCTGCTGATCCAGCACAGAGGAGTTGTTCCATTCTTTTCCACCAGTCACCAGGGAAAAAGTGAGAGGAGTGATGGTCCATGTTAAATAAAGAACTCACTTGAAACCTTCATCAAACTTGAATGAAAACAGTAACCTGCTGATGCTCCCTCCTCAGGTGGACCTTTCCTATTGCAACCTCATCTGGTGGGCAGATCTGGTGATGGTGGGCAGTGATGAAGACAAAGGTGAGTCTTGCAGTACTGTCAACTGTAAATGTGTAAATCAGGATAAAATTACTATTAGTTTTCCCCGAAACCAAACAGATGTATTCTAAAATAATATACTTCACAATAACATTTGTATGTTTCATAACTCTGTGGTGGCAGAACCAAACAATGTATAAGACTTTTATGTGATTATGTTACCAATGTGACCACAAAACAGGAGAGAAAACAAAAACAAAAAAACCAAGAAAAACCAATTTGGAGTTACATGTACTAGACACTAGAGTAAGAAAAAGCTACCAGACAGATAAACAGAAGGGTCTGCATACAGGCAGGATGTCCAGTCAGCTATACACGAAGGATCACTCATTCAGTAGCAGATAAGAACTATCTTTTCTGAGATAGGAGGCAGTAGAATAATATTTTTAAAAGATTTTTAAAAAAGAACAGAGATTAGAGTCTAATTCTAACTTAGTTTCTAACTTAGATTCTAACTTCTTTTGAAAAGAACTCTCAAGCCTGTTCATCATGGACTTGGTGACTAATAGCCACCAGGTACTGGAGCCAGCTCCATGGGATTGCATCCATATGGCTTGTTTAGAATATGATTGTAAGACATGAACGATTTTATATGTATTAATGATGACTAATGACACTTGAGAATTAACTATTAGCACAAAGGATGTTATTAATTAAGGATTTCAGTAGATTTTGTTTTGAATTTAAAAACTGTCATGATTTGCCATTTTTATAGCAATTCCCATTACAGTGCTCTCTGTTTCCCTGATATATATATATGTATATATACACACATTCAGTCACAAAAATTGGAATCATTATAATATCAGTTTTCTAGTTATGAAGTATATTTATCTGTCTCTGTTCAATATAACCTGTATCTGTTTTGAGAAGCTTCTGCATGTCAAACACATCAGTTAATTTACAAATATCGTTAAGGTCATCATCCCTTCCAAAAAAAAAAAAGGTATCAAGGAGAAGTAGGAGAAGTAGGAGAAGTAGAAGCAGAAGAAGCAGAAGAAGCAGAAGCAGAAGAAGCAGAAGCAGAAGAAGCAGAAGCAGAAGAAGGAGGAGGAGGAGGAGGAAGCAAGAGAAGGAAGACGAGGAAGAGGAGGAGGAAGAGGAGGAGGAGCAGGAAGAAGAGGAGGGAGGAGAAGGAGGAGAAGGAGGAGAAGGAAGAGGAGGAAGAGGAGGAAGCAAAAGGAGAAAGAGGAGGAAGCAAGAGGAGGAGGAGGTGGAGAAGGAGGAGGAAAAGGAGGGGGAGAAGGAGGAGGAGGTCAGAAAGGCCTACCCACTGTGTTATAACACCGGGAAGAAAAGCAGAGTAACAATTGTAGGCAACTCCCTTCTGTGAGGTAGAGAGGGCCCAATATGCTGAACAGACCCTCCTCTTAGGGAAGTCTGATGCTTCCCTAGGAACATCACAAAGAGCATCACTAAGAAACTTTCTAGCATGCTACAGATGTCAGACTATTACCCATTAATGATCTTCTATGTCAGTGGTGATGAAGCACTTATTCATAGTCTAAGTATGATCAGAAGAAACTTCAGAGCCTTGGGACAGTTGATGAGGGAAGTTGAGGCACAGGTTATCTTTCTTTTGCTCCTTCCTTTTGCTGACAATGACACTGGAAGAAATGGATGGAGCCACTCTATTAATACATGGCCCAAGGCCACCATTTTGTGTTTTTCAGTAATGGGATGGCCCACACAGCACCAGGCTTGCTAGAGTTAGGGTGGGGTTCAACTTCATTAAATGGATTAGAGAGTCTTTGCTCAGGAGCTCGGGAGGCTCAATGACAGAGCTCTAAACTAGGTCTGAAGGGAGAGTGGGATCGTATCAGGCTTCCCTGTGAAAGGCTGTGGGATTACTCACCCAGGTGAGATGGACTGGGTGCTAACAGAGCTCTCAGCCTCTTGCTCGGACAGATGCTGGATACACTACAGCTGAAATCTTACACAGGTGAGCCAGGGGGCTCCTGAGGTAGTAGGAGTAAACAGGGAAGCACTGCTTTATTTAAAATGGCTATATTAAAAATGTTTAATTTAAAATTGATGTATTTAAGTATATCACTTTTCATACACTGGAAAGTCCTTGTAATTTCCATCTCAGTGACTCTGAAAAAAGCCAAAAATCTTCAATTCTTCTGGCAGATATCAGGAAACAGGACTGCATATGGATCAAATAGCTGCAGACAAACGTTAATTATTAGAGTTGCAACCAATTAATTTGACAGGTGTTTCCTTTCCATGGTCTATAGTTCTTTCACAGTCAATAGTTTTGTCTTTTACCTCCCAAGATTTATTAATTCTCTTGTCAGAGATTTGTTCTTTGCAAAGTCTGAATAAAGTAGATTAAAAAAAAAATATTTGACAAATAATCATTTGTCTTCTCTGCTGTTATATCTGATCCATATACTATAAAGGATTCATATTCATATTAGGGTTTTATACTTATTTCCAAAATATCAGTCTGTTATATACTACTAGTCACAAAAAATAAAAATTAAAGTTGCTACAACTCGGGTTCCAAGGAAAAGCAGAAATATTTGGGCTTATGTAGGTGTTTTGCCTGACAGTTGGAAGAGTGAATTTATCAAAAGCCATATCCTGGCTAAGCACAGAGACATAATTGAGAAGGAGTGTTTAGAGAATGTAATCTGCCACTTTCCTTCTGGTTGCTGCAAAGGCAGAACAAGGTGCTAGCCATAACTAGGTTGCTAACACCTAAAAACCTTTTTACAGAGTCCCGTGTGAGATTGTGGAAGATCTGCTCTGAAGTTTTCCTTGACAATTACCATTCAACTATAAAAAAATTAATTTTAGGTGGCAGCCTTCTGCCTGCCAAAGGCTATCAGAGGAGCACGAGCTGAATCCAGATTTCTGTGCCAGATCAGAATTACCTCAAAACTAGCATCTAGCTGCAAACCTCTAATGGCTGGCTACAGTCCCAGTGAGGAACTTGTATTCATAAATTGAAGTGCTAGCTCTCACAGTTTGCTGACATTTGCACCTTCACCCTGTGTTCAGTCAGAAAATCCTTAGTTATACTGAGTTCTTCTGAAAGAAAAATTCTGCATTTCTGAAATTTTATATACTTTTTTGGTAATTAAGCTTATCTTCTTGATGATGTGTCCAATTGTGAAGGTCCAGCAATTTCTTAGATACTGCTTCCAAATTGATTACTAAAAGAGGTCATGTCTGGAGAATGCCAGCAGAATTTTTAAATTAGTATTTATCATGGAATTTAGGAAAGTGCTGCTAAACAGATGTAAAATAGGACTATTGAACCTGATCTTTAAGCTGTCTGTGCTTATATTGATGTGGGGAGATAGGCACCTCGAGGTCATGAATCACCTCAGCCTAAGGTAGATTTCTGAAATTACTCTGGTGGCTTGCATCCTTAAATTTTCTGTTTCTTTCCTCTGACTTTAAATGGACATGTACACAGCCTTCCACACTGCAGGTGTGATGAATGCCAGCAGTGCAGCTACAAGTCTTTCCTAAGATGTTGCTGAGTGGCCACTTGATCTTTCCAACAGCAGTTTTTAGCTGGTCACTGGAAATTGGGTACTGGAGAGGGCTACAAGGCCATCACAATCCCAGTTCATTTATACAAATCAGCCAATGGGAATTTCAGAGCATGATGCAGTCTAGTCTGATTTATAAGCTAGTCAGCACCTTTATTCTGCTCTCAATTAGTACTTTTTGTGACAACTAGTTTATTTAATTAGTTTCAGTGTAAGAAAAGTACATCAAAGTAGCCTTATTGTTACCTGCTAAACAGTGTTATTATTTGAGGGATGACTTATACCTCATTTAGTACTGTCAAGAACTATTCTGCTAATAAGCTTCTGGTATAACTTGGTATCAAAACCTGTTCCAGTACCTAATTATAAACAGTTCCCTGTTTTTGTTTTATTTAATATTCTATTCTTATGGTTTAACTCAAATATCACCTTTAGTATTTTCTATGTAATTGTCCATACTCAAGGCAGAGACCATGCCTGGAGGCATTCAAGACCATCCTGGATGTATTCCTCTCAAACTATCTCTAGGGCCTCTTGCTTTTAGGGTTGGTATAGGTGATCCCCAGAGGTCCCTTCCAGCCCCTTACTGTTCTGTGATTCCATGGTTCTGTGATACTGAGGGCATTTTAACATAGATAGTCATTAAGAGATAGCTCTGTCTAGTCACAAATCAACCTAATAGCATGAAGATACCTTACCTTTCTTTACTGTCATAAATGCAGACATGTTTTGCCTAGCCCTTGGCCACATCTGAGAAACAAAGAATATCTTGGAGCACTAACAGATATAGAAATAGCCCTCAGTCTTCATTGGAGATGGTCCCTTTCTACAGCAAGTAAAGTGTGTAGACATGAAGTTCTATTCTAGTAGTCGTAAAACATTATATCATGAAAAACAAGAGCTTCTCATACTCAGGTACTCTGTGGGACTGTCTTCTTCAGCTACATAACATTTTTCCATTCTAACACATCAGCTTCTCATTTTTCATTAGAAAATTATTTTTTGTAAATTGTAGCACATTGTAGCTGACCACCAGTGTTTCCATTTAGACATCTAATTCTCCTAAAGCATTAATTCTTTCAGGAAATGTGTACATATATTTTCATGTTACAGTGAAACTTAAATATATGAAAGGTACAGCTGTATTCAGGTGGTTCAGAATGGGATTTAATACAAAATCTTCGTAAATACAAGGACTAAAATTTCAACGCTATGTTATTTTTTGTACAGTCAAAACCTAGATGGAGGAAGAATTCATCATGGAATTATAGATTGGTATGGGACAGAAGGGTCAGCTAGGCTGGGAGGCCTTCCACTAGACCAGGTTGCTGAAAGCCCTGACCAACCCCATCTTGACATTTATATTTTATTCTAAAAACTTACAAAGGACAACAAGAAGAAGTTTAGAGCTTTGTGACATTGTGCCATTGATTAAGTCTCTTGCTAGCATAGTATGAGTCCTGTTGTACTCGACCATTTCCACAGGCCAGAATGCACATGTGAGCAGAGCGTAACTCTTAACTTTTGGTAGTACCTCCCTAAAGGTGGGTCACAGGTGTGTCCTTTTTACTCCCTTTTTCTTTCTGGAGCATAAGATGTTTTTCAGAACTGAGCAGTGGCCTTAGTTCTGCATACCATTCTCTAGCTGTAACTATAAACTTTATCAGTCCTAGAAGCAGACAATGACTGAGAAACATCAATGTCAGATACTTAGAAGAGATCTAATAGAAAAATAAAATTTCTTAAAAGAAAAATGGGTTCATCCTGCCTTAAGCCAAGATAACTTGCCTAATTTGAAAGCTATTTCCAAATTTCTTCTGTTGTTTTGTTTAACACCTTTAAATCTATCTTTAAAGTTGAATACTTGAGAATCCACAATGCAAGGAATCCAATGTATAATAAAGTTCTTTAACTGTCAATGTTCTGCAAATAAATCCTGTATTTTTCATGCACAAAATAAACTATGAATGTTGTTTTTATAATGCTAGATGAGAACTGTTATATTATGCAACCATGAAATGATAAGAGTTAAGTATTTGGTAAAGAGGCACAAATAACCTATTAATTCATTATGTAAATTGGATTTAGGCATTTTGGTAAATGTGAGTTATCATATGGGAATTCATAAACAGGAAATATTTTTGTTAGACTAGCAATAAGAACTATTTTTCATTGCTGAGCTAGTGAACACTCCTAAATGTGGTGATCTATTGTTGTAGAAGTAGAAAGATTTGCTCCTGACTGGGAGAAATGAGACTGCTAAATCCTCAGGGATACATCACTCTCTTGTATTTTCTGCTTTTGTGAGAATTCTCTTGCATCACTCATATGACTTTCAGGGAAGCTTCTTTTCAACACATAATTCAGATTTAAAAGAATTTTGACTTGATGCCTAGAAAGCAATTTAGCAAGCAATTTAGTTTGTGAAGGGAGTACTAAAGTTATCCCACAGCTTTTGTTCTCAAGAATAGAAGCAACCCAAGTGGAAGACTGTCAAATTTAGTTTCGAAAGAGCACTCCTCAAGACTCTGAGAGGAAAAAAAGCTTAGCAGTGATCTGAAGGAAAAAGGAGTTAAAGGCCTTCCTCTCTTTTCCCTTTCTATAATTTTTTGTAGTATAAGCTTCATTATTGTATTGCTGATCAGATGCCACAGAAAGAACTTTCTCTAAGCTGCTAAGCTGCCACAGCTGCAAAAAAGGAAATAACCTTAAAGAAGAGAAATTCATCTGATACCTAAACGAAGATGGATTCCAAATAGAAAATAGTGCCAAAAGAATTTAAAAGATAAGTCTCTAGACAGGAACAAAGAGATTTAAAAGATAATTGGATTTTTTTTTTCATATTCTGTGACTAAGCAGTCTGACACCACTTTAAGTCCATTAAATATCATGTGTGTCTCAGTTACCACAATGTCTGATGGCAAGGAGACTTTATTCCATTACATAAATATTCTAATTTTAATTTATATATTTTTTTTTAATTTTTAGAGTTTTGTTGTAATCACCTAGATTTTTTATTCACTGGATAATACCTTAGGACAAAATATAGATGCATCATTAGCTCTCAGTCACTTAGTTTATCTTACTCTGAGAAGAAATAATTTGTATAAAGTAGGAATAAAAGTAATGTTCAGAATAATACATTTAATTTTGGGCGTTTTGCTAAATGTAAAGACAGAGACAAATTCTCTAAACAGTTTTACAAGATGTTATACTAATGCTGCTAATATGTGAACAGTTGGGTAGGTCTTCATAGGCTTTTTCTATGGAACAGCCTTACTGCTGTTGGATATACTACCAAATTTAGAAGTAACAGGACTTACTAATGACACTTCAGCATCAATAGACATAAAAAGACTACAAATACAGTGTTGGAATTTCCTACACCAAAGTAGGCATGTGAGATATACACTCTTAATTTACTTCACAGCAATGAGACTTTCTTATGTCTCAAAGAGCTGGCAACTGGATCACATTTTACTCAATAACGTTGAATTATGGTAGAAAGCTCTCCATGTTGGAAATTTAAAAAGCAGTTTCCCAAGTGAAATAACAAACTGGGATCTCCCTTTGTCTCAGGCAAAATGGAAAACAAAATTATGGTTAACCTGGCCATAAATATTGCTGAGTGTTGCAGTTTAGGCCCAGATGGTAACAGTGAGGCCTCCACTCACACACCTCCCACCCCAAGTGTGGGATAGGGAGGAGAAAACCCAACTCAAAGCTCATGAATGAAGGCAAGGACAGGGAACTTTTTGCCCTCCAGTAATGGTCACGGGCAAAACAGACTGCCCTGGTTTGAGGAAGAGTAGAAACACTTTTCTTTCTTGTATTCTTACCTTCAGCTATGTATCTGTACTTGCTGAAATCAACACCATGTTTCTCAGTCAGTGTCTGCTTGTAGAACGGATAATGATTGATGGTTATACCTACTGCTAAAGAACAATATGCAGAACCAAAGCCACTGCTTGGTTGTGAAAAAAATCCTAAATTTTGGAAAGAAAAAGGGAGTAAAATGGTCACACCAGTGACCCACCTCTGGGGAGAAGCAGAGCAGAGAGTTGACCAAAATTGGCCAAATTAAGTATTTCCTTCCATACACGTCATACTTGGCATAAATTTGGGGGTTCATGAGGGTTAATTTCTCTTCCTCCAAGGGGAAGGGGAAGTTCTGGGAAGATTCTGTCCTAGTTGTCTGCCTTTGGTCCTGATCAATTCATTCCTGAATCTGTGAGTTTTGGTATCCAGCTCCCATCTGCTGCTTACTCCAAGAGTCCAGTCTGGGATTTTCCCAGGGCTTTCCTGCAGCCTCAGTGGTGATATGAGCATTTTCAGGGGGGAACATGAGAGTGGTTTTGTAAAAAAATTTTTTTTTCATCACAGCTCTTTCCTTAAAGCTGTAGAGTTTAGTTTCTAATCCATAAGTCTCTCCCATATTGTCTTCCCTTTCCCTTTATGGGAAAGGAAGAGAGATTAATGGAGAGTATTTGTCATCTGTTTAATCATTAAATCTTGACACAAGTGTACTGGCCAAAGATACTAGTCTTATAAGTATTATGACTTATGTACTGCAAATTTATATCCCAGATCATCTAATCTGGGGACAAATCCAAATTATTTTTATGAATAAATGGAAAATCCTCAGTTTATAAACTCACTTGCAGGGTATGTCAGTGGTAAGTCTTCATCAGTCAGTGCTAATGGACCACAGGAATAAAAATCTTTGATCATAAATGAATATAATTTTGCAGAAAGTACCTTCTGAAAACAATATTAACTAAACCGATCTTGGTACATATCTTAATCCTTACTTTGACTTTATAGATGTTGCATCAATTCCTTGGTAATCATCTGGGCTCTTTTGGAAAAAAGATAGGAAGTTTCAAAAATTAATTAATGCCTTCCATTTTAGGTATCTATTTTATTACTATACTAGCCATTGTCTACAGATGCTATTTTCTTCCTGTTAATTACCAAGTTAGCAAAAGCCACTCATGCTGGAGCAGTCCGTTCCTAAAATCCTGTGCCTGGTGGAAGGGATCCACGCTGCACTGGTTCTTGAAGAACTGCAGCCTGTGGGAAGAAATGCTGGAGAAGTTCATGAAGGATTGTCTCCCTTGGGACAGACCCAATGCTGGAGCATGGGAACAGCAGGAAGAGAAGGAGCAGCAGAGATGAAGTGCTATGAGCTGATCATAACCCCTGTTCCCAGTCCCCCATCACCCTGGGCTGCTCAGGGCAAGAAGGTAGAAGAGTTAGGAGTGAAGTCAGATCTGGGTAGAAAAGAAGGGTGGGGAAACTGGTTTTTAATTTTGTTTTTGTTTCTTAATGTTCTACTCTGTTAATAATTTCCAATACATTAAATCAATCTCCCTAAACTGAGTCCATTTATTCCCATTACAAATAACAGGTAATCTCAGAGTCCTTATGTTGACTGGTTCATTGCATTTTCTCCCTTTTCTCCTCCTGCCTAGGGTTAGTGAGATAACATCTTGGTGGGCACCTGGTGACCAGCACAATACTATGTCCTTTCCTTTCCTATTAATTTGTGAGCCTGAATATTGAATCATTCAATACTGGTTGCAAGAGTCACGTTTTAAAGACTTCTTTGAGTGTGTCTGTTATGTAAATGATTAGCAATTGATGCTCCAGATGCATTTCTAATTGAATTCTGTGCTGTTAGGGGCAGTTAAACTTGATTTGAAAGGGTCTAATACATAATGTTCACCAGAAGATTTAAAAATGCAAGTACCTAGTTTCCAGAACTGAAATTATTTCATGGTAGATAAATATTTAAGTGGGTATCTCAGCAAATGTAATTGTTCCAATAAGAATTCTGGTGATACAGCTTTAAGTAATGAAGGAACTACTGAGACCTTAATCCTCTAAACAAGCCTGGGAAGGATTTTTCTGTATTGCTTAATTGCCGTATGTTTCTATATTCTTCCTATGTAGTAGTGTACTTTTAAAAATATTTAACCTAGCTTTTACACACAAGCCACTTTAACTCTGGTTTGGTTTGGGGGTTTGTTATGGGAAAGTTTTTTTCAGTTATATAATTAAATTTTAGACAAGTCTGTAATTCCAGATAAGGCTGTGGCCGGAACAGCTATTTAAAGTGCATTAGCACCTAAAAGACCTTAGTATCAAGATCTCAATAATTTTCAAACATGATATTGTTATTACTTACTATTAATACTTTGAATATTTTATTTCATAAAAATTTTAGTTCAATACTGAAAATAATGCAAATAATACAGTCTCCTGGTGTATCTACCTGGCATATCTGGCAACACCTGATTTTAAAATAGCAATATAATATCTGTGTTACTTGGTTATTCACTTGCTGCCATACTGTCATTACTTGTTATGGTTATGATGGAATAGCTCCCAGTAACTGTTCTTTGGAAACAATTTTTTTTAAAAACAATTGTTTTTTAAAAACAATTTTTACATTTTTTATATAATTTAGTTGAAAAAAATATACCAACTAGACCAGTATAAAATGTAAAGTAGGAAAATTAGAATGTCTGCACAAAAGGTTTGCAAAACAGACATAGTATGAGCAGAGACTGAGAAATACAGAAATCGAAGTGTTAATTTAGTTTTGAATTTGTACTCTGTATCTGTGTGACTTGCCCAAAAAGTTTATACAGCTATTTCAGTAAAACAAAATCAACCATCTTTCCTCATCCCAGCAAAAAAGTCCATACTTGTTGTAAACTTTAATTAAGTTGCTAAGATTCTATGAAACCTTTTTTTCTTTCTTTTTAATTCTCCTTATATGCACCACAAACCCCAGCAGAAAACAAGTGCTAATAAAGATTAATCCCCTGTGGAGTGTGTCAGCTGTCATACTCACAGGCTTCCGTTCCTTTTATGAGGCCATAAATTATTTTCCACTATAGAAAGCCTTACCTAAATTTTAAACTACTTCCAGAAGGGGAAGTTCCATAAAGGTTGTCAATTCTTCAGGTAGACATTAAAATTTCTTACAGAGTCTGAGTAGAAGATTAGAGCTGATCCCTAAGTTAGAGTTCATTCCCCTCTCCCCCCCCAAAAAAGAAGCTTGTTCACTTAAAGAAAAATCTTTTCCATTGCTGACTTAGAAACTGATCTCGGAAAGTATAAACCCCAACAACCAGTCCAGTATTAAGAACTAAGAATGTGGCTTATCTGTGAAAAAAAGCTAAATTTATTACTATACACTTTATGTGTCCTCCAAATGCTTAAGTAATTATTCATAATGGATGGATAACATTTCAGCTAGCATGTTTGGTATGTGTCTGATGAAATCTTTCTATCTTAGATGTCTTAGAAAGACCTTGAATGAGAGATGAAGTTCAGTTGACCTAAGTCTGTCTATGATATCAATGGCTACATCTGAGATAGTTATCTAGAATTCTGTTATGTTCAGTGGAGACCAACAAATGCACTTACCATGCAATACATTTTACCTTGCAGGAAAAAAACCAAATGACCCATTCATATCAAAATACCTGTTTGCCTTCATCTCCTGTGAATAGAGACTCCAGTTGCAAATACTTACACTATAAATGCTGAAAACAGGTAGTTGTTTTATGTCATGTAGGATTTCACAATTTATGAACTGTAATGTAGAAAATTCAAAATAATGTGCATGGTGGAAATATGATAATTATCTAAATGAAGATCATTCCAAATTATTTTTTAATGCTCAATAAAAACACCCTTAGTTCATACAGATATTTCTGTATGAAAAGGTGAGAGCAATCCTCATCTATAAAAAACTGTTAAAAAAAGTTAAATATAAGCAGAAATGAAGAAAGTGTTACATAAATTCATAACACTATGGTTACTCCTGGCAGCTATTATCAGGTATGATCTGTAAATCATATTAGGATTTTTTAAAATTAAAAAACAAAACTAAACAAGAAGCTTACCATATTTTCAGGGATGAATTTGGATACTGAATTGTCCCCACTTGAGAAAAGATTGTATATTCTTATGCCTCTCATGGTTAGTCTTTCTGCTTCTTTTCTTTTTTTCTTAAAATAATGTTGATACTCATATTATTTAGTATGTAGATAATTCGTGACTCATAAACTTTCACAATAGATAAAATTTTTATTTTATTAACGTGTGAAAAATCTAAAGAATTAGTTTGTAATTGATATATAAGGATGAAACTCAAGTTTGTCCTACAATAACAATTGTGATGTATCTGGCTAGTAGGGCTATGCCCGTGCTCATCATGGGCACTGCCCATGTTCTTTTCTGCTGGAACAACAGGTAATTATTGCTTACATGCTTAACTGTGTTATTTAATATCCCAGAAACTCTATGGAAAACTTGTTCATCCCATAGACTCCCCTGATAGTTTCATCTGTACACTTGGCCAGACTGCATATGCACAGGAACTGTTCTTGGAGATGTAGAGTTGTGATGCAAGCAACATCTTATAGGTAGTTAAAATAGAGTAAGTTTTGTACATATCTTAAGACAACTAATAAAAGCATGTCATGCATGCAGTCATAACTGGATCTGGGGGCTTTTTTGTGTGTTTTAGGCAATTTAAAACATTTATTCAGCTCTTGGCTGTGCAAAAAACAGGATGCTGATTTACATTTAAAATGTTAATTATTTTTTTTCCTGCTATATTTTATTGTTGTCTGTGAAAGTAAAAGCATATTTTGTGCCTCCTAGGAAAGCTCTAATTCCCATTTGAACTTTTTCCTGTCCTCTGTGACCCCATTATCCAGTCCTATCTTTGAGGCGATAAGAGATTCTTTTTTTCCCTCTTCTGTTTAATTTTTTTTAATCTCTGTTCTAGGTGAAGATTTTATAATAAGTTATGTGGGAAAGCATGTATTGCAGTTGCTGTCTATGGTACAAATATTTACCTTCTACTGATTTTAACTAATTTTGGGGGCATTTCCAATTGCTCTGCACAAACACTCTCAACCATTTGTTTCAGATTAAGTTAAGACTTTGGTACTTAAAATAACAGATAAGATGCTCAACTGAAATGCTCAACTGAAGCATTTCTTTTATTCTCAGGTAGCCTATCATTCAACAAGATTTTAACAAATCTCTCAATAAAATAATCTAGGGCTAACTTTTTCAGCCTTAAATGGATATGTTTACCATGAATGGGTTTTCAGTTTGATTTAAGGAGAGCAAACCAACTGATTTCAAATATCATATGGTATGTTCCATTTTTATTTGTGTTAAAATAACTCACTCTAAAAATGTTGGATTTTTCCAGAAGAATACCAAAACTATAGTTTTGACCCAAATAACCTGTTCCTTATATCTTCAGAGACATGACCATTTTTTGAAGTAGAAAGACTATTCGAGGTTTCATACTTAAGCAAAGCACATCCTTCTCACTGATATTATCACTGTCAATCTCAAAAGAAAAAAAGGGTTGAATATCTCTCTAACACATGAAGGAAATAAAAGTAAGTATAAAGTCTGTGGGGTATTTCTGGAAGCCTGCTTTTGTACTTTTAATCTTACTCTGAGAAGTCAAAACGGGAAGACCAGTAGCTAAATACATATCAGGGAACATTAGAAAAGTAAGAAATGAACCAAAGATCTTAACTGGTTTTAAATCTGCTTTCCTAGGTGACAGCTAAAGACTTGGTCATTTTAAGGCCATATAGCTTAGAAGGGAAGTGTATGAGAAATACTCTTACAATTTTTAAACTATATCCTTTTACTCCATTTATTTATGATTATTCTGAGTTTCATGTATTACAGAAGCCTTGTTGCTCTATATTTGCATGAAGTTCTATGTAAGAGCAAGTATAAACTCACATTGTTATTTTCTTTCTGATGGACTGGACAATTAATAAATGCTTAAATACACTACAAGTGAGCAAAGTCCTCAAATTTATATTCAGGTTCTTGGAGATATTTGTTATCTCTATTAGAGTAACTCTGGAGTTACTCTAATAATTCAGGCTAGTAGTTCAGCCTCCTCTACACAGGAATGACATGGATCTGATTGAGAAGGTCCAGATGAGGGCCACAAAAATTATCAGGGGGCTGGAACACCTCTTGTATGAAGACAGGCTGGAAGAGCTGGGGTTGTTCAGTCTGGAGAAAAGAAGGTTCTGATGAGACCTAATATCAACCTTCCAGTATCTGAAGGGGTCCTAAAGGAAGGCTGAGGATGGACTGTTTGCAAAGGTCTGTAGTGATAGGGTGAGGGGTAATGGTTTTAAATTAGGGAAGAGTCGATTCAGATTGAATATTAGGAAAAGAGGAATAGATTGCCCAGGGAGGCAGCTGAGGCCTCATCCCTGGAGATACTCAAGGTGAGGATTGACAAGGCTCTGAGCAATCTGATCTAGTTGAGGGTGATCCCTGCTTACAGCAGGGGCATTGGACTAGGTGACCTTTAAAGGTGACAGCCTTTAAGCATGCAAACCATTCCATGATTCTATGATTCTATGGCTCTGTGACATCCACTGATCTGACTAGAACAGGTCAGACCAACCCTTATTCAGTATACTGAAAACATGTCATAGGCCCCTGAGAACTAATGATCTAAAACATATATTCTCTGACCTTTGTGGTTTCATTGAGGCAAATCTCTTACATGTTTCAGTGCCTGCAGGAGCTTTTTGTAGTTCATTTTCCCCTCTGTCTATCACATGAGAGCAAGAAGATAGGGATAACATGGAACTATATCTTCAGATTAGCATCCTATCAAGAGATATGTAGATGTAAATGCAGAGTCTACCTTAAAGGAAAAAAAAAAAAAAAAAGCAGCTAGATACCAGCAAGTGGCTTTAAAATATAATCCAGCTGACAATTACATATGAGTTAGGTAAGTATCAAATTCTTTAGTGGAAAGCATGAATAAATCATAAAAAAAAAAACAAAACCCAAATGCTTAATTTTTAAAAAATCAGCTACCTAGCAAAATCATCATATGACCTTTAATACAGTTGATGCAAACACTGAAAATGAGAAAAATCAGTTCTGGACATGACTTGAAGGAATGCATACAAGACAAGCATTATTTTTTTAAAATCTCAGAGAGGATCTTTCTTCTTAAATTTGTTTATTTTTATGTTGAAATTATCATGTAAACAAAAAACCATCTGCCCTCCCAAAAATAAAAAAATAAAAGGGAAGAAGAGATACTAAAGCATCACATTATCTTCATTTTTAATGAATCTGACACAGGTTATTTAAATTATTCACCAGCCTACTATACAGTACAACTGTTAAGGATCAATCTGAACCTGAAAACATAATGAAAACTAAATAGTTTCAAGCCTTCTTTATAAAGATGTGTTTTTCTGTGTCTACTGAAAATAAGTTTTTTTATGTGCCCATAAGATAATTACCTTATGTGCCATAACGTAATTATGGGTTTGGTGGGTTAACAAATCTACAGTTTTCATATAGTGCATATACATGCTCAGAAGGCTTGGAAAACTTTTTAATTTAAATACACAATTGGTTCTTTTTAGATATCACACTGAGGACTTCTGCCCTTTAGCATCATAAAACAATTGTTATCCACACATTGACACTGGTTGCAGAGGCCCTCTAGGAAGTATGATGCATTGCTGAAAAGAATAAAAACAGCTGAGCCAGCTTGTTGGTTCTTCACGTTTTTAGCTCTCTTGACATGAACAGTATATTTTATAAATACACGTTACAGAAGGAAATAAACCCCCAAAAATCTAGTTTCTCAGAAGATCTGGTAAGAACAGGGCACTCCATAAACATATATATATATATATATATATATATATATATAATTTTTATATTTGGGGAACAACATAAAAAATTTTCCAGACAGGACAGAGTTTAAATGAAAGATTTGGAAAAAGAATTTCAGAATACATACACTGTGTAATCGATAACCTCTGTGCATAATCATCTTTCCACTGCATTGATTTTTAGTGTTCCCTTAAAACATGACTAGTAGGTATTTATACAATTGCAAAATATCAATATCAAAAATACCAAAGGGTACTGGAAAAATATAATTCATGCTCATTTAGTACTTGGTGAATAACGATACGGATGGTGGATGAGATAATGAAAAAAACCCCAATAAATCTACTAGAATGTCTCCACTTTCATCAAGGACATCTTTTAAAGCTCTATTGCAGTAGTTACTAGCTGTTGGAGCTTTTTGATATTCTAGGAGAAGATTCAGAAATACATTGACTCTCAATAAATTTTGTCTGCTGTCAACTGCAGCAGCTGGTCTGCAATTATTTTTACCTACCTGGAAGTGCATAGTTTCATTAATACTTTCTTCATAATATATTCATCACAGTCTTCACAGGGACAATATAATTTCAATCATTTATGGTAAGGATGCTAAAGAAAAGAATTTGGTATGGCCCAATATTATAGTGTCAGTGACCTTTCAGTGAAAGTTTCTGATGAATTTCTGGAATTGAAGATATGACTGTACCCCCTCACTAGTTACCTCTGCTTAGCAGATTATTGCTGACTGCCTATGTGACAGTCCTGCTTTTGACATTTTGGAAAGGGAACAATACTAAAGACAAAGGAAGGAAAGCCTATTCCTACTTCATTTGTGCTGTTAAAGCAAAGACTGTAGTCCTGGTGAGAGGGCTGTGGAAACAGGAGAAGAGTAGACACCTAAATTATTTGGGGAAACACTCTGAGAGCAGTTAGTACTTCATTCACTAGATGTCATGGCAAAAAAATACTTCAGTTGATATTCTGGTAGTGATGGTAGTGATTTTTTATATTTACTGTGTCATACAGAATCATGGTTCTTATATGGTAACACCATATGACCTATCAAGAATGTCTCATCAACAGAAAGAAAGTCATGTCTAAAGGCTTCTAGAAACTTAAAAGAAGTGGAAGAATTTGTGCTCCAAATCTTTCTTCATTAATTGCAGAAGTACTGTAGACTGTAGACTAAATGTATAGATTTATGTAAACTTAGGGAAATAATTTTAGACATTTTAAAATTGGAAGTCAGTAATCAAGTGCAAGTGAGGTGGAAGAGCAAGAATGTATATATTTAATCTGTCACTGTGGAAGCATTACAACATTTCTTTATAGGCTTATTTTTTTCTGTGCAAAAAAAAAATAGTTTAATAGCATACTTTAGCTTGAATTATAGTTATCTAAATTAATTCTTTTTCTTGTACTGTTTTATGAAAAAAATCGTTTCTTTTTTTCATGTTCACAGCTTACTAGTTGTTTCTGGCTCATCAGCTGTGAGCCTTTTTCACATATTTCAAAAGTCTAACAGCAAAAGCCTTGCCAACCATTCTTTTAACTATGGTCACTGTTGTTGATGTGCCAAGGCATCCAGCCAGAACAAGTCCTAATTATTTTCCTGCCCCAGGCAATAAACATTTTCACTACACTTCCAATTCATACAGTAAGCCATGCAAACCAATCAAAAGTGGAGTGAAAGAAATGCTGCCCCCTCAGTTTTGCCATTGCAGGCAGTTTCCCAGGAAGTTACAGGCACAGCCAAGGAACATTACACACAATCTATCCCACTTTTAACCCACTGCCTTCTTCCCATGGGACACGAAAGCTGAGTCAAGAAACTTCTCTCAGTGCAGCAACAGATTTGAGCAAGGGATGGTCAAAGAGGGAATAGGGAAGGGAAGGCTATGCCTAAATAAGCCTTTATTTACCTAATTTGATGTCAGTGTCTGATAACATATTTCTCCATATAGATGAATAGACAATGGACTCTTGAGTTTACTATCCAAATATAATTCCTGAAAATACCTAAAGCATTCTCAGGTCATAGAGTACAATTCCCATAACCAATTTGCATAATGGTCAAACATTCATATGTTCTATGCCTTTAAGTATGTATTTTTTGTCAAGCCAACTTCTTAGAAATAATTTTTCCCTATTGGCTTTCTGAAAACCTGATGACCTGTTACCATTTTCACTTGTACAAAATCAGACTTACAGGTCTGATTTCTGCTTTACTACACTGCCAAATTTTATATCTAAAGGCAATATGTAAAATACCCAGGATGTTTTCCATATCATCTCTAATATTTGCTACATTGTTATAATTTCAGAGAAAAAAATGTACTATTCATAAGATCTCGGCATTTTTATTGATTAAAAGTTATTAAAATAGATGCCTAAGTAAGAATTTTTGTATCCACTTTCAGTTTCCATAAACTGAAATAATTTTATCAAGGGAAACATATTCTAGGTAATATAGAACATTCTATAGAAGAAGATTGAAAGTCCCTTTACCATGTATTTGAACCATACGTTTTTTTAGCTGCTGCTAAAGAGCTTTTGCCTCCTTCACAGAGAAGTCTCCTCATTCATTTTGAATTTTTAGTTTAGCACACTCTGGGACAAATTGTCTAATACATCACCGGCTTGGAATCATCCAAATTCATAAACTAGAAAAAATCATGCTTCCTAAATGTAGAATTTGTGTTTTTAATATAATGCCCAGGGCAATTCTTGTTACATTCAGACACCTTGTACTGTTTCTGACTCCTGTTTGTGAGCATGTAATTCTTAGAATTGAATTTCTGATAGAACAGAACATGGATATTTGTTTGGAATTTTGCTGCTATTACTTGACATCCTTTTAGTGAATATCCCAGACAACTATCTCCATTACAAAAATATTGACAACATAAAGTCATTTGTAAACTTTATAGATGTAGTTAACCATTTTCAATTTTCAATGACAATATTTTATTTGAATTATATTATCATGCTCCTATTATTTGTTTTCTGCATTTCTATGTAATTGTTTTGTTTTGTTTTTTTTAATGGATTATGTATTGTAGACACATTAAAACCCTGGGAAAACACGTTGAAACCTAGGAAAATCCCTATTGTATTCACATAAAAATAGAGCACTTAAAAATCTCTTTTGATAGTAAACAAGTTTGTTGTAGAATAGGCCTTAGAATTCAAAGCAAGTTGCACAGAAGGTTTTACAGTAATCATATTTGTATAAAATGTGCTTGACATTTAATTCTTTCTTTTATAGAAGTATTTTTTTTTAAATCCCTACTTTCATCTGAGTCTTTGGCGAAATGTTTTAACTCTACCTTTTCAAAGTCATGAGCTTCACTTTTTAAGGATAAGAAATTCTTTTGGTAGATACTAGTTCAGTGATAACAACTTCATTCAAAATAAATAAATATATAATATATATATAAATATATATATTGAAAATATATATATTTATATATAAAAGTATCTTAAAAGTACTGTTAAAACTAAATAACTACCAAAAAAAAGTAATAAATAACTTGCTTCTCATCAGTTTTAAACAGGTGTGGGAAATTAAAGATTGGAATAAAGTGAAATAAATGCTATCAGCTCTCACAAAAGATATGAGTGACATTTGTTTTCTTTGAGTTTTCAAGCATCTTCTTCATCTCTGGGGCCTGCCAGTTCTGAAAGTCTTGCAAATAAAGACAGGCAAGGATGACATTCAGAACCCCAGCTTTTTTCATATCCTGTGAACCCAATGGATTTTAATAGCAGGCTATAGTTATTTCATTTCATAACATGAAAATAGAAAAACAATCATTTAAACAATACTCTTTATTTTTACTTTGTTTAAAGTGATTATAGCCCAAAGTAATTAATTTCTGTATTTTTCTGATTTAAAAATAATTTATTTTCCTGGGAAAATGTGGTATTTGTAGAAGTTAGATCTTCCAATGAAAAATAGATTAAAGGGAAATTTGCAGACAACACTAGTAGATAGACAGAAGAAAGAACCTATGTTGACTAAGTCTACAAAGCATAGAACACCTAGAGCTGGAAATAAAACCCCATTTGCTTGAGCTTTATACTACAGCAATTTTATTAAGTTTTACTGGAAATGTGAGTAAACCATTCAATTGCTTAGTAAATGTTTATTCATACCAGTTTCATGATAAGGAACCTACAGCAAGTTTCCTGAGTACTATGCATCCACTGTTCCTCAGAAAAAGCATAGAACTGTTTTATTATATTGTCATTGCAGAAAATATTTTCTTAATGGAATAGCAGAGATGTTCTAATTCTGGCCCTCCTCTTGCTATAATGTACTTAATACATATTAAAATATAATTGTAAGTAAAATTCACATGTGCTATATATATTTCAGACACTGGAATAGGCTGCCCAGGGAGGTGGTTGAGTCACCATCCCTGGATGTGTTTAAGGATCGTTTAGATGTGGTGTTGGGAGATATGGTTTAGGGGAGAACTTTGTAGAGTAGGGATGATGGTTGGACTCAATGATCCCGAGGATCTTTTCCAACCTGAAAAATTATGGTTCTGTATACATAGCTACTAAATTTTAGCTTAGTGCTACTGGTTCATTGATCCTGGATGGCTATATAGTTCTCACTAACCTTCTCTGTCACTCTCCCTCCATCAACAGAACAAGGGTAAAACATACCTGGAAAAGCTCATGGGTTGAGCTAAGGACAGAGAGATCCCTTAAAAATTATTGACATGGGCAACCTATTTGACATTTGACTATTTGACTTGGGAAAAATAACTTGTTTACTGCCAGTTAAAAATAGAGTAAGATAGTGAGAAATACAAACAAAATTAAAAGCGCCATCCTCAGACTGTCTCCTTCTTCCTAGGTTTAGCTTCACTCCTGACTACCTCCTCTTAAATGGTGTATAGATGGAAAAATAGGAGTTAGAGTAATTTGTAAAACTTGCAGGTGATAAATTAATTTCTGCAAAATAAGCATGTGCAAAATACCCAGGCTACTCCATAGAGATTTCCTGGGGCGGGGGACAACCTGGACAGAAACTGAGGGTGTGGAGATTTATACTATTAAAGAGAATCTACAAAATTAAGGGGAAGAGAAAGGGAGGAGTGCACTCAAGTGTTTGAATCTTACCCAAAGGTGTCCCATTGAGGGGAGAAGAGAGCCTATTGACTGCTCCCAGAGGTTATGGATGTTCCTGCCATGGTGTCTTCCCTATGATGATATCTTCCCTGACATCCTTTCCCCCATTGGCTATTTTTATACAATTTTACCTGTCAGATGGAGCTTGAGTGATTCTAGTTAAGCATATCTTTACATGATTGGTGCAAAGTCCTCTTGCTTCACGTTTAAAGGTATAGGCTAGACAAAATTCAGAGTCCAGGCTCAGTGAGAGGTGCTTGCACCTTGAAGGCAAGTGGCTTTAAGAATAGAGGTAATTTTTTTGTATTATAATGAAATTATAATGAACAAAGTTCACCTCAGGGACAGCATTTGTCATAGGGTGTCAAGTTTTTGTCCCACAGAATCAAAGGTGCAATTAATTGTTGTTGTTGCCACAGACCATGGATGTGGCATCTCCACTCCACCCTCCATGCACTTTTTCTTGGACTTAGCACACTGAGTAGCTGTGATAATGCCACATAGGGTAGTCATGGTACACTGGCCACATTCCACTGGCTCCAAATGCTGTACATTTACTTAGAAAGCACAAATTCAGTCTGGCCATTTCTAGCAATTATTGCCATTATTCCAAAATAGATCATGCACGTTGATGGAATAAATTATTTTATCTCCAAATACAAGCTGAGATAGGATGGTTACCTATAGATCTTAAAATAATTTTGTTACCTTTTGTGAAACAGTAACAGACAGGAAGACTTAGAGAAGTGGG
Organism: Phaethornis superciliosus; assembly: GCA_023637945.1. NCBI lineage: Eukaryota > Metazoa > Chordata > Aves > Apodiformes > Trochilidae > Phaethornis > Phaethornis superciliosus. The sequence continues at coordinate 149,766,145 of JAJQWJ010000001.1, read as the reverse complement.
AGTATACAAGACTTCTGAAAAGTGAATTGTAAATTAAATCAGATATGCATGTGACAGATTGAAACTGACATCAGTTTTGGTTGGTTTTTTTTTTTGATCAGAACAAATATTTTATCTGAGTCCTAAACAACATGTACCCTAAGACAACATTCTTGTGAATTTCAAAGTGTGGAGCTGTAATTCTGCTATTTGACAAAGAACACAGAAAGGGTATTATTGAGATATGATATGTCAGTAAGAGTAAAAATAGATACCAAAGTTTTGAAGAGACTTGTGTGTCCTTGTAATGAGCGGGAGACATAAACACATGGGATTAGATTCCTTGTGCAGGATGGTTGCAAGCAAAATGTAAAAGGACATCGAAGGGAAAAGAGACAGTGAGGTTTGGGTTCAGTTTAGAGTATGAGATTATGGGAAATTAGATTATACAAAATGAGTTTATGGGGAGAAGTCAGTCTTGCAGAAAGTGCAGATCACAGGAATGGGACAATGGTGCTGTAGAAGGGGAAGGAAGATTATGCACCCACTCCCTCACTATATGTATCAGAAGTCAGTGTCCTGAAATAGAGTTGTAATTAAATTGTTCTTTACCTTTTTCTTTTCTTCATCCCTCTTTTTCTTTTGTTCCCTTGTCATTCAATCAGCCCATGTAAAGCCCTCTAGTTTATCATGCTAGAAACTGAACATTAGCTTTATTATGGCAAGAATCCAGTCCCTGAATTTCTTGTTTTACTTAATGCTTAAATAAGATCTAACAGAGGTAGTTTAACTAAATCTCTTGCCATGTAAAACAATGTGTTCCTACATAGCGGCAACATATTTGGTTTTAGAACTTCAAATATAATTATTTTCATAGTCATATTTAAAAGCTCTTGTTCTTTCTCTTTTAGGATACCTGGTGGACTCTATTCATTTAGGAATGTGATACTTTAGGAAAAATAACAAATTGTGAGAGAAAAAAAATTAGATAATTTTGCTATTATTTTCATTAAAAACATTGCTTACTTTTTAAGTTTTTTTTTTTCTATACACTTTGAAATCTTGTGTTCTGCAAAATATGTAGCAGTACAACCACTAGGTGAATCAAGAAGAATCATCCAACTAGTCAGAAACTGCACTAATTAACAATTACAAGATCACTTTGTGCAAACCGAAATAGGTTCCAGTATTCTCACCTTCTGTACATTATGTACCATAATGTGCAGATGTGAAGAGAAGATACCAAGACTCAAGCTGATAAAATTATGGTGCCTGATATAACTGTCTAGAATACAGATGACTGCCATTCACTTCATCCTGTTCATAAAATGCTATGTTGACATTTGCAACCCCAGAGGACAGCCACACTCCACTGAACTGATGTTAGATATTGGTTCAGTTGTATCAGTTCTGCCGGAACCTATTTACTAGCTAACAAAATCTAAATTACATTTTTGGAAGCTTATTTGAAGAAATCAATCCTTGTGCTTCATTGCCCTAGTTTAATGCACTGCTGATTCACTACAATTGTCTACCTATGCCATTCTTCAGACAAACGTATTTTTAGCAGCCAACTACAGAACTATAAAAAAGAAACATATTTTTTTTCCCTCTTGTCTATTAAGATATTCTTAACTTAATAGAAATGAAAATAATATCAGTACTTTCATTATCTGAACAAGTTTTTGCTTTTGAAGAACACAGGTGAGCCAGAAGTTCCATATCTCATCTGCTGGTCTCTTCTGTATGACCAATATCCTATGGACTCTCAAATGCATCTATATTCAAATTTTAAGTAAATTAGCCAATCCCTTGCTCACACAGTGAACATAGTCAGGGAAGTCTAGTTAGCTGACACTTTGATTTGGTAATCTGAATAGTTCTGCTGATTTCATTGACCATAATGAGCGTATTTCCATTGTCTATAATGAGAGCTAATTTGCATAGGTTTATACTTACATTATTAGTTTATATGATGAAAGATTATCTGCCCCAAAAAAATGAACAGAAAGAGACAATGGAGAGAGAATTCCTAACAATACTCTGCACTGGCTGTTTCCAGACCCATCACAGGGGAACCATCAGCCTCCCAAGCTTCCTCTCAGAGGAAGACAGTGACAGGGGAAAACCTGAATTAAAGACTCAGAGAAAAGTACACCCACTACAGTCCCTTCCCAGGGCTGTCCAGGAGAGCCTCAGCCCATGCCAAGGTGTGAAACCCATCAAGACAAGTCAACACTAAAACGTGTGGAATTGGAGGGGTTTGCTGCCTGAGGATATGGGATGCAAAGGCGTATGAAGGTCTGTATTGGAGTGGGTCTGGAGCCCTGGGGTCTTCTGTTTTCAAGATGCCAGAAAGTGACAGGCTTAGCCTAAGGAAATAAAAGGAAAGAAAAAGCTGAGAAGGATATGATTGCAGTCTGTAAATAAACTGAATGCAATATAGGGAAAGAGGAGCCTCTTAAGACGAACAAGTAAACAAAAATAAGTTCAGCAAAAGAACCAACAGTTTAATGCTGGTTGTGCAGTAAAATTGCACTTGAAGCTAGTTTTCTAATCCTCAGAAAACGGAGTGCAGAGATTCCACAAGATATGATACTGGCTTGGATTTTGTTCATGTACTCTTTAAGAAATACTATGAAGTTGATACTTTTATTTTGTTCAGAGATCCTGTCAAGTTCCACTCTTCCTTACAACAGAAATGCTTCACTGTATGCAGTGAATACTACCAGAAACATTTGACACTGTTACAGATAGCTATAACTAATGTTTTGAAAATTACCCATAATGGTATCAGCAAATCTCTTCTCTGAAAGTCATGTTGATCCCGATACACACTGCATAAACAAGTGTGTTCAGTAGGTCAGAAGTTATTTATGCAAATTTCAGGATAAATTTCAGTATATGCAAATTTTCATTGGATAAAAGAATAAGAAAACGTCCCATCAAAAAATCATATCTTAATTATTTTTCAGAAGAAAATCCTAGTTCTAATTAATAACTGACTAACCGAATTAGTGTCTTGCAATTCATATCCTAACAACAGAAAGCAGATGCCACTAAGTCTTGATGAATGTTATTGCCAATGCCTGGAGCTAACAGAGACAGACAGTGTATATGTATATTAACATCACATTCACTCAAACTGGATACTAGTGCCATGTGTCAGAGGAAACACCAAAGGCAAAAAGCTTAGTTACATACCACTATTTCTATGAATATTTATGCAGTCACATACTGACTCTGTTTTATGTAGTAGCTCACTTAAGGAGGAAGCTTTCACTTTAAGTAAACCAATATGAGAGATGTTGCATAAGTAAAATATTTGCACATATTTTGAAGTCAGTCTTTTTTATCCTCATTAAATGCGTACCAATTCATCAGGCCATTTATAATTTTTGGAGGTGTGCAAGAAAATTAACTGTAATTTTAAACAAATTCTTTTTCAAAAAACTGTGTTAAATACAAATTTAGATAGGGGTGGGGCTTGTATGTTTTCTTTTTCCTAAACAGAAATCCCAAAGTCTAGAAAGTAAAGTTTTCTGTGTATGCATCTGTGATAAACTTCTCTATAACCTTGGACACATTAATGTTTGTCAGAAAGGAAGTTGAGGAAAGTTAATTGTGTAATATCCACACAATGCTACTTAAATGCAAATCAGAATGTAAATTCAATGCATTATTGTTATTATCATCATTATTTATAATATAAATTATTTTATTAATAATTAATTGTATTGATTATATTAACATAACAATAACAATATTGAATTATTAAGGTACTTTTTCAGCATAGTTTGTCAGCTTTCTTTTTAAACACATACCCAAGGAGTCTTTAGAGAAAGCTGTTTTACATTTGAAGTGGATGATCAAAGATTAAACAGTCCAGATGACAAAATGGTATTGTAAAACCCATATTTCTCACACAGATTTCACACTTAAGAAAAAAAGTCTGTATATAATTCTGTATGCTGTTGTGACATATTAAGTGAAGGCCAAAATCAGACACAGAGCTTTAGGGATTTATTGATCAAAGTAATTGCTTCCAGTTTGAAATGCATAATAAGACAGCCCTGCAATGTGTGTGTGTACCCTTTTATCATCAGCAAAGCTAAACAGATCTTTGCAGCTAGCTGTAACTCACCACATGTTTGAAAATAAGGAAGTATAATGAACAAGTAAGATATACAGCAGAATTCTTGAGACTGGACAGAGAAGCTGTCGCATGCCCTAGTGCTTTTGTAATGGCCAGCAACTCTATGTCCTATGCATACTTTTCACTATTAGAGGATACATATACTATGCCATTTTACATTTCTATAAAGTATATATTCAAACACCTTCACCTGACTCATAAATATGTTTAGAACCTTGTCCAAATATGTTTATGGCAAGATAAAAAAACCTCTATCTTCCAGTTCAATTCATTCACAAATATGCGTGTCCAGTTCTGGAGCCCCCAAAGTATGAAAGACATATAACTCTTGGAGCAAATCCAGAATAGGGCCACAAAAATTATCAGAGTTGATGTTCAGCCTGGAGAAGAGAAGGCTCCAGGGATAACTTTTAGCTGCCTTTAGCTTCCTGAAGGGGGTCTACAGGAAAGCGGGAAGGGGACTTTTCACAAGGGCATGTAATGATAGGACAAGGAGTAATGGCTTTAAACTGGAAGAGAGTGGATTTGGGCTAGGTATTAGGAAGAAATTCTTAGTGTGAGGGTAATAAGACATTGGCAGAGGTTGCTCAAAGAAACTGTCTGGCTCTCCTTGGAAATGTTCAATGAGAGATTGGGTGGGGCTTTGAGCAACCTAGTCTAATGGAAGGAGTTCCAGCGCATGGTGGACAGGCTGAAACTAGATGATCTTCAAGGTCCTTTACAACCATAAAAAATCTGTCACTATATGAAATATGAAGTTTTCTCATATCAAAGTATTATAGAAGAAATAATCCTTCAAGATGGCTTAAGCAGTCTCCCAAATTTACACATATCCCCTGACTAGATAAAGCAAGAATCACCCAGTCTTTCTCGGGATTAAACTTGGAAAGACTATACAAAATCATATTGCAAGAAATATCTAGAAGTTCATTTTAGAACAATCATAGAACTGTTTTGGTTGGGAAAGACCCTTAAGATCACGAAGTCCAACCATTAAACCAGAACTGCCAAGTCCACCACTAAACTGTGGTGCCACATCAACATATCTTTTAAAGACCTTCAGGAATGGCAACTTCACCATTTTCCTGGGCAGCCTTTTCCAGTGCTTGACAACCCTTCTCACAAAGAAATTTTACCTAATATCCAATCTAAACCTCCTCTGGCACAGTTTGAGGCCACTTCCTCTCCTCTTGTTGCTTGTTACTGTTGCAGTTTTAGCCATGATCCTGAACCTCAATATCCTTATTGTACTGAGGGACCCAAAACAGAGCACAGTATCTGAGGTGTGGCCTCACCAGTGCTGAGTACAGGGGACTATCACTTCCCTAGTCCTGATGGCCACACATGATTTCTGATGCAAGCCAGGATGCTGTTGGCCTTCTTGGCCACCTGGGCACACTGCTGTCTCATATTCAGCAGGTGGTGGATCAGTAGGTTCATTTCCATCAGTCAGGTTTTCAGCTACTCTCCCCCAGGCCTATAACATTGGATGGGGTTGTTGTGACCCACGTGCAGGCCTCAGATCTTGGCTTTTTTGAACTTCATACTGCTGGCCTCAGCCCATTGATCCAGCTTATCTAGGTCCCTCTACAAAGCCTTCCTTCACACCTTCAAACACTGCCACCCAATCTGGTGTTGTCTGCAACCTTACTGAGGGTGCACGCGACCCCTTTGTCCAGACCACTGATAAAGATATTCAACAAAACTGGTCCTAACACTGAACCCTGAGGAACACCACTTGTGACCACCCACCAACTGGATTTAACTCCATTCACCACTACTCTTCAGGCCTGGATATTCAGCTAGTTTTTTACACAGCAAAACATACATATGTCCATGACTTGAACTGCCAGTTTCTGCATGAGAACATTGGGAGAAACAGTGTCAAAGGCTTTCCTAAAATCTAGGTAAACAACATTGACAGACTTTCACAACATCCATAGCCTTTTCCTCACTCAGTGTGTAGGTCACCTTGTCATAGAAGGAGATAAGGTAGGTCAAGTAGGACCTGCCTCTCATAAATCCATGCTGACTGGGCCTGATCACCTTGTCCTGCGTGTATGACACGGTGGCACTTATGGTGATCTGCTCCACAAACTTCCTCAGCACCATCTACTTCCTACTCATCTACTAGATGAGTGTCACATTTGCCCAACTCCAGTCAGCTGGGATCTCTCTGGCTATATAGAACTGCTAATAGGTGATGGAAAGTGGATTGATGATGAATTCTGCCAACTCCATCAGTACCCTTAGCTGTATTCCAGCAGGACCCATAGACTTAACCAGAAGAAGAAAGTACAGAAAAAAAAGTGGTGCATGCTACATAAAAATACTCTATTATATGCTGGCATATTTAAGCTATGCATACTTAAAAGTCTCTTAAAATTGTGTCAAAAAACCCCAAACCTTTGTAAAGAAAGAACCATATAAAATACTATGTTCAGCTGTGTGGTTTGCATTTTCTAATCAGCTTAGGAAGGATTAATTCTTCCTTACATGAACCATTTAATTCCATAATCTCATTTGAAATACTAATAATTTTATTAATTTTAATAAATAAAATTAAATCACAATTACTTCATAACTGACTGTCTGAACACTTGTTTATCATATACTCTATAACAAAAATTATGCACACATGAAAACTTTTTGCTGTGTTGATGTACAGCTGATGACATATGTTGTTCAACATGTTTTACACAAATTCCAGAACGATGTAAATGAACAGTAATTAATAAAATGACATCTTTCCCTCTGAAAATAGTTCGAAATAACGTTATCTTCTGTAAGAAAGTAAAAATTTTAATTTATTGTGTTTAATGAGAACAATGGTTTTGTGACCAATTTTCATTTTTCTGTAATACAACAAGAATTAAATATGGGTAGTCAATAATTTTAGAATTAACTCAGTCACCACAAAAGACAATTAAGACTGTTAATGTATGTTATGAAAGAAATAAATAATATTTTTAGAATGTTATTGGAAATTTAAAATAGCAGATGTTTCAATTGTACATAAATCCATAGACCTAAATCATTAGTTATCCAAATCCTGAAAGTAATCAATGTCATTATTATGACGATGCATAAAACAGCATAGACACTGTGTATGTTTGTAATATCTCAAAGACCTAACAAATAAAATCAATTTAACACGTACTGATGAATAAAATAATTAAATGGGATATAGTATGCACATATTACAACATGAAATTATAGCCATTGTTGTGGGTATACCTTGCTGGTATTCAGACCTCCCCACCATTATTTTCTCACTCATCGTCAACAGGACAGGGAGGGAAAATAAGATGGAAAACCTCATGAGTCAAGAGAAGGACAGGGATATCGCCCATCCATTACTGTCACAAGCAAACCAGACTCAGCTTGGAGAGGATCAGTTAAATATAATACTACTTTAAAATAGGGTAGGATAAGGTGATCACTTCATAACAATTTCTCTTGCCCACTCCTTCATCCTCCAATTCTTCCATCTCATGCTGTTCTCCTGCTTCAGATTATGGTCACTCCTACCTGAGCCAGTCCTATGTGAACTTCTCCACTGCATGTCCTTCCCTTGGGATGCAGTTCTTCAAGAACTGCTCCAGTGTGGGTCCCTCACAGGCCTTCCAGAAAACCTTCTCCTACATGGGATCCTCTTCACAAGCTGCAGCTCCTGCCAGGAGCCTGCTCCAGCTTGGGCTTCTCCACAGGTTGCAGGTTATCTTCTTCACCAGAATCCCCTGTGGGTTCAAGGGGCACAACCTGCTTTTCCCTGATCTTCACCATGGACTGCAGAGGAATCTCTGCTCCCATGATTGGAGTACCTCCCCCCCGTCCTTCTTCACTGACCCTGTTGCATTTAACCATTCTGGAAGAGGAGAGTCCTTTAAAATAATGGAATGAAGTTTAGACAAGTTTTTTTGGGTTTTGTTTGTTTGGGGGGTTTTTTTGTTTGTTTTTGGTTTTGTTTTTAATGCAGATCAAAAATAATTTAATTCTGTGTCTACACAGAACTGATGACAGTTTGCCTGAGGGGTTCATAAAGTATATTGAATGTTTTCTCCTAACTGGAAATATATGTATATATATATATAATAACTATAATAATATATATATATAATAACTGTAATATATATATAATATAATATAACTATAATATATATATAGTTCCTGGAACTATATGGCAAAATTTTTTGTTTCACTGTTTTTTTTTTCCTTGTTGAGATACCTAAAATAATAGAATTTCAAATGAACTCAATTTTTTCTTGAATCTCTGGTAATGAGTTACATCTTTAGGATTCTCACAAAGCAATTCGCATTAATTTGATTAAGAAACTATAAAGCTTCAGATAATTAGAATACAATTATTCTACCAGAAATGTAGAATTAAGAGTAACATCAATGACATATAGTTAAAATCTCCTTTTGAATTAATGATCTGTGTGTGGTGGATTTTGTTATTAGAATGCTTGATACAAAATATGAAAATATTTATCTTCTTACATTTTTAATATGTAGTTTACATTGGTCTTTGCTCTTTTGCTGGTGATAGAATGATAATTCTATTACCTGTGAAAACATATTCCTACATGCAACTTACTACAGTAATGCATAAAATCTATAATTGTTAAAATCTCGCTTTATGAAATTGTCCTATCAATGTACTGAAATGGAATCCTACTTCAAGGCTGCATATAGGTAAAAAGAGTTTTATAATATTCATTTTTTTTGTAAGTATTTGTAGTTAAGAGGAACACTTCAAATAATAACAAAATACTCTAAAAACTCTGACAAAAAACAAACAAAAAACCAAAACAAACAAAAAAAATCCTATGAACAAAAAAATCTATTATTAATATTGATTATTTAAAAATCAGTAATTTTCATGAAACAACAGTGCCATAGGGGGAAAGAAAAAAAAAAAATCCCAAAACCCCCAAACAAAACTATTTTTATCCCAATACAACTGTGGCTTTTTATCTGTGGTTTATCATGCCAGTGTGCATTTTTTTGATATTTGTATTTGCTCTCATGGTACAATAATAAATATGTGAATGTAAAATAATAAAAGCCACCTATTAATACTGTGTTGCCTCAAGTGAAGCTTCTGTGTAGCTTTGGCTAGGCATATAGTGTTCATTTAAGAAAGGTTAGTAGAACTGATTCTTATTCCCAGGCTGTATTAATAAATTATATATAACGAAACATCAATCAATGATGAATGATTACAGAAAATCAACAGGTAACCTCTCTGTAATTGCAGTATAATTATATTTTAATTGCAGAATACTTCTTTAAGGATACCATTTTAAAGAGGAAAAAAGTTTAAGTACCGAACATATTGCACAAATCTATCAGGAAGAGACAAAACACTGAAAATTCTGACATTGTGAAACATTCAAGGTGGAAATACGGCTTTCTCAGATGCACCTCAAAAAGTAAAACAAATTTCATCGAGATAACTGGAATTTGAAAGTAGTTATTTGGAGTAAATGGTCTGCATCTGGTAATATCTAAATAATCAAATGGAGGTAAAAATTCAGTTGTTCTCTGGCCATATTATAAGAATTCTTGTGCATTATTAACAAATTTACTCATGAAGCAGAAGATAAGGAAAAAAAGTTTATCAAAGCTCAAAGGTCATCAACATGATGCCAGGGTCACCTATTTGTACTTACCTATTTTAGAAATGCAACATTTTTTGTACTATTTGTGTAGGTATGCAGGAAAATTACTAGTCTCTGGAATTAAGTTTAGCTAATAGAACAATGAGAAAATGCTGAACCTTGACATGGGAAATATGCTGCTCATGACAAGCAACACTGTAGGAAAATGATAGAAGCTAGATAGCTCCATGAGGGATGGCCAAATCACACAAACTGATTACACACATCTATCACACCTCAGATATCACACAGTTGGAGGTATTCAAGAGATAAACCAATTTCAAAGGAACTATTGGGACATTTTTTGGGAGAACAATCTGACATAACTCTATTGGTGACACCATGTAAGTCTGAAATAACAGTGGAGAAAATGCAAGGTTTTGACAGATTTTTTTGTTTGGGAGGTAGCAAGGTAAGAAAGAGGAAGATATATGGGGAAAGACAAGCATGGAAAAAATGGAAGGCAGTGAATATGACTGGTCAACTGTAAGCACATTTATCTGCCTCTGATAACTGCAGTCTATCCTATCTTTTTATTAAATCATATTCTGAACTGGGCTTTTTTGTGTGTGATCTTACTCTTTACTCTATGTGGATGTGCAATGAGAGGCTTAAGTGTGAGAGCCATTGGTGTTGATGTGGGTGCTGTTAATCCAATGTTCTGTGTCAAGCCATGTTTATTTCATCTGTGTCCATGCATGTGCATGGGTATCTGCTTCTGCAATGTGGGCTCACCTTTCTGTTTGTCAGTCCCACAAATGGATCCAACAGCAGCCACATCCTCCTCCATATGAGAGTGCACCAGATTTGCCTTAAACAAACAAGGAAGGTAAAAAACATGGGTTCTGAATTTCACTGGGGTTTGGCGGCTCTTCAACATAATAACTCTATCTTATGTAAACTTATCCTGCTTTGAATAACTAAATAGAATTTAGAATTGCTAAAACCAGAAGGCATTCAGTTCTATTCTTGACTTTGTTATAGTTAGGTGCATTTGTGTATACATAAATAGAGATAAAGGAAAATTAATTCAGAATCTTTAAAATGAAATGTATTTGTTACTGAAACATTCTTGACAAGTTTCCTTCAAGTTTTCTTTGTTACAGTGACCACAAATTCCCAAATATCCAACAGATTATTATAAAATAATATAACATAACTTGTATTTTCATTCAGTTTTTGTCATATGTTCAGCATAGTGTGAGCTGCCAAAGCAAGCTCATTGAGTTACATTCATCTGTGATTTAAAAAGAGAACTCTAAATCTATATTATTAAAATGGTCATCTGTTTTTATCCAATTTCCTCACTAGCTGATAACTTGATGCTTTATTCAGTCTTGGAAAATTATGAGAAGATATTAATAAATGGATATCATACCAGACTTCCTATATGAAAAAAAAAAAAACAACCAACCAACCAACCAAACATATATAGTCAAGAGCTGAAATTGAAGAAAAAGGACAGTGGAAAGTGATGATCTCTTTATCAAGGTTTAGCTATATAGATAATGAAAGAAGAGAATATAAACAAGAAACACTTATGTTAAGAATACTGCACTTCCCTCTTAAAAGTGTGCAAAATTTGTATTTGAAAAATTATTGTGGAAGCACGATGGAAGAATCTAGCTCTTTCTCTGATTCTGATTTTAATTTAGCCTTCAAAAAGTACCAATCATACTTTCCAATCCATACTTTTTTCTGTAATGAAACTTCCATAATTCATATAATAAACCAAATTATTTCATGTAATTTCAATTCTATTGCTGTATACATCAAAATTAAATTAAATGAGCATTTCAGTTAATTCTTGTTACATGCATATAGTCAGTATCCTGCATATGGTTAGAATGTTAACAATCTTTAAAGAGGATTTCATATCACACATGCAGTGATGTAGTTATATTTACTGTTTATTTTCCTTATTTTCTCTCTTTTATAGCAACACATTGATATTTTTGATTTTAGAGATGACTTCTATCTCTGCTAATGGTAGAAATGGAAAGCTATAGAAAACAAAGAATATCATAGAATAACATTATTTTTACTACAAGGTGACAAAATCCTAAGAAGTGCTTCAAGTAATTTGATTTTATATAGCAAGATTTGATGAGGTAAATTCCCTTCAGATGTATTTTCTGTATAATCTGTGTAATCAACACTGCATACACAAAGACAGAAAATTGAGAGCTTTACACCTTAAATATTTGAGGGTTTGTGATTATTTGTATGAACTTGTAAATCATGAGGGAAGGGAAATCTCTTAGCAGTACAGTTTTCCTATCAACCACAAAATGGTGCAACTGAAAAAGTAGCTCTAGCAATGTTTAAAATCCCTTTGTAAAAGTGCCTCTAAAATTACTTCAAATAGAACTGCATATTTATTTCCATATTCTGTTAAATTCATAAGTTTTGTAATTTTCTAGCTTTTTGCAAATAATTACATTTACTTTGTTCCTGCATAAGGCCAAACACTTTACAGTTTAGTCTGTATGGAGTCAAATGCAGAGGTAGATAGATTAAAGTAGAGTGATGGGTTGCATACACTGAAATAGAACTTTCCTTCAATGACATTTTGATTTACTTGAATCAGTAGACCATGAAAGTTGATTCTGACACATACTAGCTGAAGATAAAATCTCCTCCAGCTCTGTAATCATATCTTTTTGTGGTTAGGCTACCAAAAAGATAGAACTCACGTTTTCATTCTGTTTTGAAGACAAAAAAGCAATTTTGTGCTGAACCACAGGAGGTATTGTGAGGCCTAGGCATCAAACACTGTTGGATATAGGTGATTTGAATTCTTAGATAGGAAGGTGCATGTGCAATTCAAAAACAGATTCTAAAAAATTGAAAATATAAGAAAACGGCTTGAGCTTGAGTATATAATCAAAAACCCACTGAAGTTTGTGAGACGCAGTATCAGCAGGGGGAAAAATAATTCACTTTTCCAGCTTCAGATTGGATGATGAAAAGAAACAATTTTTGCTCCTCAAAGATGGAAAGATAATGAAAGTAAGAGCTGAGTTGCTTAATTTAAAGGCATCAGAGAGAACATTATATCAGTGGCATACGAAGGAATTCAGATAAAACAAAACCAGTAAATTTAAGGACTTTTTCTTATCTTTTTCTTTTTTTCTTTTTTCCCATTTTTTTAAATTTCTCTTTTATTTTTTTTAAAAAAACATGCAAATATAGCTCTCAGTAATACAACAGCTTTTATGCAAGCTACAGTTGTAATGAAAAGTTGTAATAAAAAAGCCAAATAAACCCACAACAGCAAAAAACAACAAAACAACACTGAAAATCCTCCATTTGCCAGCAGGGAATACAGAGCTTTTCATTCAAAAAGAAAACAAATGTGTGTTTCATTTAAAAATGACTGATGGATCACAGATTAATTATTCATGTTGAAGTCTGCATTAAGTTTTGTCTTCAGCAAGGAAGTAAATGTTTGTTTAAAACAGAATTTAACTTGTAATATTCAGTGCTTCCATTTACAAGTCCAAATGAGTCTGACACAAATACAGCTGTTTACAGCACCTCATCATGCAGAATTGGAGCCTGACTGCTGCAAAATATTACAACATCTGAGTTAGTTTTAGAATAAACAGAACTTAATAATACATATTACTGTAACTGAAGATCTGTGCTCCAGGTATCAAGGTGAAAAATTTATTAAGTCAATTTTTCTAACAAGATTTCTCTAATCTGGTATTATCTCTTCATGATATTTCAGACACTAAATGTTTCCTCATTCCACAAACTGCAAAGGAAAAAACAGTAAATGAAAGTTAACCTTCAAAAAGTAAAATTAATTTATTAAAAATTCAGACTCTTAGCATTTATCAAAATCTGGGTATCCTTCTTATGAGAGGTTCCATACCAGTTACTTTTAGCTATCTAAAATTTATCCTATAATAGTTGTTTCCCTTTCTATCACTGGTGGCAAAAGATCAGTGCATTTAGCATTTTTCTTTGTTCTCTTAAACCATTATATTAGACCAGATAGGTTGCTTCTCCAGCTATTTCAGGAAACCATGGAAAAAACTTGCAGGATTAATTATTTTAAGCAGATATCTAGTTTTTAAAGAGCTAAGAGCTAGTTTTAACTCATGGGAAATTTAACAACTTCTTGCCTAATTCTGCATTTAAAAGTTTTACCATGTTGAACTTCACTTTTTATTTGCAAGAATAGTGCTATAAATCTGCAGCTTCCATAACTTTTATTGCTATGAAGTATAAAACTCATGTTTTACCTTAAAATTACCCATTTTTTGATTTTATAATTTATTTTAAAAGTATCTCCAGAATGATGACATGTATACAAAGACTTAGCATCTTCTGAATTTTTCTGTCCAGTTTTGCTTCTCATCAGACAGACACACACAAAATTTTGTTAATCAATACAAGGACAGGGAGGTTTGAATTCCACAGCTACTGTAATGGGCAAAAACCAGAAAGACTCAACTTGAGAAGAACTAAAAAACTAGTTTACTCTGTGGGGAGAGTAGAACTAAAGAGGAGAGAGAAGAACTAAAATACTAGTTTACTCTGTGGTTTTACTCTTTACACCTACCTGAAAGGAGGCTGGAGCCAGGGGGAGGTTGGTCTCTTTTCCCAGGCAACTTTCAACAAGACAAGAGGGCATGGACTTAAGTTGTGCCAGGGGAGGTTTAGGTTGGATATTAGAAAGATTTTCTTTATTGAGTGGGTGATCAGACATTGGAATGGGCTGCCCAGGGAAGTAGTGGATTCTCCGTCCCTGGAGATATTTAAAGAGACTGGATGTGGCACTCAGTGCCATGATCTGGTAACCACAGCAGCAGTGGTCAAGGGTTGGACTTGATGATCTCTGAGGTCCCTTCCAACCCAGCCAATTCTATGATTCTATGAGAAAGAGAAAGATATCAGTACTAGATATCAATACCTTCCCCACCCCTCGCTTCATCCCAGGCCTGAATGAATTCTTTTTTGCCTTCCCCTCAGTGGCACAGGGGATGAGGAGTGGGGGTTTAGAGTCAGTTCACTACACATTGTTTCTGCTGCTCTTTCCTCCTCAGCAGAAAGACTTCTCACATCCTTCCCCAGCTTCAGTGAATAGACCCTCCTATGGGAGAGAGTCCTTCATGAACCCCTCTGACATGATTGCCTCCCGTGAGGTGCATTCTCTCCAACCTGGGTTGCACACAGAGTCACGGCTGCTTTGGGAACAGTCACCTCCTCCATGGCTGCAGATCCCCATCTTTCCCTCTCTGTGATTTCTTACAGGATGCCTCTTCATGTCTGCCTACCTGTGACACTTCAGGGGCTAAAAATCCAGATTTACCCCACCGTGGTCCTCCAGGGACTGCTCTACTGTACTTTTCTGTAGGTTGCAGGAGGACAGCTGCCGTCTCACCATGGACTGCAGGGAAATCTCCTCTTGGGCACGTTTTCTCATCTGTCTTTACTGACCTTGATGTCTTTTCTCTGGCACTTGTCTCTTAGCTTATCCTCTCCTCTCCTCATCTATTTTTAAAATATTTTTTCAATTTCGTTTCCTCTTTCTTGAATATTACTCTCAGAGGCTCATCCACCTTCCCATATCTGCTTGGCCCTGGCCTTGGCCAGAGGTGGGACCAGGCATCGTAAATATCAAACAATGCCCTGGTGCCATTTAATTTAGGTAAAGAGAACTGAGGGAGAGAAAGGACAAAATAAATATACTTGGCATACATTATGAGAACTGAGAACACAATCTCACATCTTTAAGACATCTCTACTCAGTTGCAGCTACAGTAAAAAATTATCATTATCTTCACTGATTCCTGACAGTGTGGATGTCAGGATGATACAACAATGAAGCAAAATCTCATCTTTCCAGTATCCAATCCTACAGGAATTTCTTATCTGTTTGTCCTGCGTCGTATCTGTTTTTATAAATGAGAAAAATAATAATTTGAGTTATTAGAATAATTAATTTTAATAACATCTCCTTCAGGAGTTCTGCTGAGTTTTGATTTGAATACTTTTTTTCACTCAAATTTATTTTTATATTTGATAAGAATATAAATTTTCAACAATGCCCAGATACATGGATTTACAATTGATAAAGACTTCCTGGATCAGAATTACTTCAAATTCATCATTCAAAGCAATATTCTTTATTTTCTTAATAATTTCATTAAAAAGAAAATAAATACAATAAGTCTCTTCAAACTAAGCAGGTACATTAATTTTTTAATCGAACTATTTTTCTTAATTAGTCACAAAACCCAATATATACAAAAGCATAACTCATCCCATACTAAACAACATCTCTCAAAAATGTGCATCCTTTTCTGTGCACAGTGGAGAGTGAAACCATCAGAGTTTTGGTCCAGTGTAGCTGTTAAATTACAGTAAAGTTCAGGCTGACATTCTTTGACACACATTACAGAAGAGATTTAGTATTTTAAAGAGATATCAAGAAGTAAGAGCATCAGGACAAAAAATAATACTGAAACAACAGCCATTTCTTACATTCTCTTTTGCTAGTCAGTAGCAGAATAATAAAAACATGGACTAAGGTGCTACTCCACATTTACCCATTGAAAGGAAGGGGTTTTGGGTACTGCAAATGAGAATCATACCAACAAATTTTAACTATGTAAAACAAGAATTTCATCTGAGCTTTTTGTATAAATGACCATGAAAGAACATAAAGAACTTTTCTGGGACAGCTTGTCTCAATTCTGTCAGAACAAAGAGAATCTTCAGTTTAAAATTACATCTTGCATATTAACTTAGGATGGTTAGGACAGAGCATGAAGGGCAAGGCACAAGACCAAACATAATGTTCAGTTTATGTGTGCTAAAGAAACATATTTTGTATTTGGGATCAAGAACTAGTAGTAAATATTATTAAGTTTTAGCAATTCAATGAAGATATATTACACCAAGTTCAAATGTACAGTTATTAGAGCTTGTTCCAAAATACCCTTAGATGCTTTCTATATTCCTTTTATACTTTTTTCACTTTTTCAGGACCTTCTGGATCCTAACATTCAATAAGAAAGAGGTGAGGACTGCAGGAAGTCATTACTGTCTTGAGGTCTTTCATGCAAAAGTCTGAGCAGGGACTGTTCTTACATTTGTGTCCACTCAAAATTATTTTTTATGGTTTTTTATGGTTTTTCATGTTTGTTTGTTTTAACAGTCAGCTTTCTGTCCTTAAAAGAGGTCTTCCCACACTCTAAAAGCTGTGTTCTTTTAATGAACAGAGACAGATAACTTAACAGATACTGGTCATTTGGAGGTTTTTCTTATAGCTCTCAGATCTCTGATATAATCTCATGCATGTACTTTCAAGGCCTCTGTCATCTTGACTTTGTTCTTTTGGAGCCCCTTGTTAAAATCCTTGTTGTCTCCAATGGCCTTCAGGCTATGATTTGCAAAAAAAAAAAATACAAATTAATATGTCATTAGTATTGCCTGGACATCTTTAAGTCACTGTTCTAATGGGTTTGAGTAGTTCACCTTACAGTATTAACAGTCCATTAGAAGATGAATGCATCTGTAGTTACATAAAGATGGTAAATGCTTATTATTATCTTCCAAGGCATCAATCTTGATGAAACTATAACACTAATATTGCCCCATTCTGAAAGCTTGAACAGATAAAATTATCAGTGATTTCATTGCTTGTGTGATTATATTTGATGCTTTTTCTCTTTCTGACACCTCCTCCCCCCTCCCCATTTTTGTAAGTAATTTCTTATTTTAAGTGCCACTACACAGTCTTACAACCAACATGTCTGTCTGTGGTCAAATAAAATAAATCATATGTTCACAATATGTTCCCAATTTTGAAAGTGATCTCTTAGATTTCCTTTTCATATTCATTAATCATTATCAGTTCATTTAATTAAAAAAAATACATCAAATATTATATGGCTTTCGCTGTCTTCCTTTCTAGTCATCAGAGGTTCCCTGGCTGATTATTTTCAAATAAATAATGAAATAAAACAAGTAAAGTTATGCTATAGGACAACTCAGAATTCTAGAGAACTGTAATGGGAAGCTCATTTAGAGACTATGGTGATTTGTTTATCTGAAATAATCAATTTAAATTATGATTCTAAAATCCATTAGTGTATTACTTTATGTTAAAGGGATACTGTACTGTCAAGCAGTTTGCAATAATCTTGCACAATGAAGAATGATTAAATGGGGCATACAAATCATTTTCCACATTACACTGAAGTAATTAATATCACATTTGCTATTGCTACAATAATGAACATACTTGTATTTCAATCTCTTATACCATTAATTCTAGCAAATTCATTTAAATACAAATATATTTACTTTATTCAGATCTTTGTTCTCCATTATATATGTAATTAAAATAGTATATCTTTGTGGTTTACCCCTATTAGTTCTCTAAATTCACAGAATCATGGACTCATTTGGTTGGAAGACACCCCTAAGATCATCAGGTACAACCACTAAACATCACTGACTTCACATCCTCCAACAGATCAACACTTCCATTCAACTTGGTGGCACCTGCAAACTTACTGAGGCTGCGCTCAGCCCCCTCATCCATACCACTGATACAGATTTTAAACAGAATTGTCCCCAGTACTGAGCCCTGGAGAACACTGGTAACCATCTACCATATGGATTTAACTGAATTCACCACAAGTCTTTGGGCCCAGACATACAGCTAGCTTTTTTTCTCAGTGAAGTGCACACACATCCAAGCCATAAGCAAGCTGTTACTCCAGGAGAATGCTATAAGAAGCTTTGTCAAAGGCTTTACTTAAGTCCAGGTAAGCAACATCCACAGTCTCTCCCACATCCACTATGAGGATCACCTTGTGATTAGAAGAATATTATGTTCATCAAGCAGAACCTGCCTCTCCTGAACTGATGCTGACAGCTTGATCTCCTTGTTTTCCTGCATGTGCCATATGATGGCACTCCATATGATCAGCTCCATAACCTTCTCCAGCACCAAGATCAGACTAACAGGACTGCAGGATCTTCCTTTCAGCTGTTCTTGTATGTAAGCATGACTTTTTTATCATTCTCATTAACATTATTATCAACTGTGATCTACCTGGTTAGCCAGGACTGCAGGTAAATGATGGAAAGTAGCTTGGTGAGCACTTCTGCCAGCTGCCTCAGTATCCTCGACTGGATCCACCGATCCCCATAGACTTGTGTATGTCTAAGGGGTGAAGCCAGGTCAGTATTCTGCCTTAGATTATGGGGACTCCTTCTCCTCCTCATCCCTGTCTCCCAGCACAGGAGGCTGGGTATCCCAAGAATAAGTGGTCTTACTACTAAATGCTGACACAAAGAAGATAGTAAGTACTTCAGTCTTTTCCTTGTCCTTTGTCACTGTGTTTCACCCTGTGTCCAGTGAAGGATGGATATTGTTCTTTACCCTCCTTTTACAGCTAATGTATGTATAGAAACATTTTTAATTGTCTTCTATGGCATTATCCACAATTATAGTATAACAATTTTTCCCTGGCAGCCAGGAGGGCCAACTGAGTCCTGGGGTACATCAAGAATGGAATTGCTACCCAGCTGAGGGAGGTTATTGTCCCACTTTACTCTGCACTGCTGTGGCCCCATCTTGAGTACTGTGTGCAGCTTGGGGCACCACAGTAAAAAAAAAATATAGAGAGCTATTAGAGAGTGTCCAGAGGAGAACTACAAGCTTGGTGAAGGGTTTAGAGGTAAAGCAATATGAAGAGCAGCTAAAAGCACTTGGTCTTTCCAGCCTGGAGGAGACTGAGGGAAAACCTTATGGCAGCTCACTGCTTCATCACTAGGGAAGGAGGAGGAGCAGACGCTGACCTCTTCTCTCTGGTGATGGATGATAGGACCCAAGGCAACAGGAGGAAAATGTGCTGGGGGAAGTTTAGGCTAGATATAAGGAAAAAGTTTTTCACCCAGTGGGTGGTTGAGTGGTGAAACAGGCTCCCCAATTAAGTATTTATGGCACCAAGCCTGCCTGAGCTCAAGAAGCATTTGGATGATGCTCTCAGACACATGGTGTGATCCTGGGGGTGCCCTAGACAGGGAAGGGAGTTGGACTTGATGATTCTGTTGTATTCCTTCCAACTTCCAAATTCTATGACTCTATGACTCTATGATTATACCTTAAAATACCAAATTTAATTTTAGAATAAGCCAAGGACAGCCATTATATTTATTCAGTCTTATTTAGATAGTAAATAATTTTCTACATTGTTATTCTGGGTCAAAATTAGTAAAATATAATTTATTTTCTGAGAATAAAAGAATGTATTTTAAAGTTTGGAATAAAGGCATAATTAGTATCTGAAATTCCCTTTGAAACTACAATTCCAATTGTAGTTGGAATTCTGTTCAGGTCTAGTGTAATGTCTGTTAAGTGGGAGTCGAGAACTGCAGTGTGATTCATTTACACCTGTGTAGCACATAAACACTGTTTTCATTCATTTAGATTGGGATAAAATAATTACTTAACATTATGAATGGTGTAAATATATATGAACAAGAGATTATTATTACAAACAATTAAGGTTGATATATATTATAGTGAAGACGAGTGAGAAGCTAAAGTAAATGTAAGTGCTTTTGAATATATAAGGGAAAGAAACCATCTGGAAAGAACCTTCAGAAGTTATCTTGAACAAAATGCCAGTAAAAGCAGTGCAATTTAGAAATTTGATCACATTTCTCAGAGTTTTGTCCTGTCAGGACACCTCAAGAAAGGATTACTTATAGTTTCTAAGGGTATGTGAACTATATTTTCCAAAACTGATCTTGTTTCAATTCGAGAAAGTCTTTATTTCTCCTTTTATACTCCTTTAAAATTGTCATTACATGTTTATTTTTAAAATCATGCAACTTGTGTACTGTTTAATGTTCCATAATGTCAGAGTAATATTATTTAATTTTAGAAGTTAAATGATACAAGCCAACTTTCTGTAGGTTTCCTGTGTAATCTACAGAAAGAAATTGGAACCTCCAGAATATGGGTAACACTTATTATCTCTCACCTCATTGTTTTAAGAAGAAATTAATTGTTGTCTAGAAATATTATTTATCCTTAAGTAAACCATGAAAATAATATATTAAATGATCTCTTCTTTTCTAAATTGAATGTACATTTCCTTTGTCTTGGGAAAGTATTTTGTAACATATTTTAATAACCAAATAGCAGTTGGAGGTCTCATAAATTGCGACCTCCAACTGCTGCTAAATACAGCAGTATCTAGGTGTCTTACTGACTATTTATCACAAATTAGAAGCTGTCTCTGTAAATGAGTGGTAGGAAAAAATATATTTAATGTTATCCATTGTTCAATTTTTTTTTAATTAAAGAAGTGGGGGAAGAGGAGGAGATGTAATTGACTATTACATAAGCCACAAGATTTTCTTGCAAGTCACACAATTATCCAGCTAGAGCAGGGAATTTTATTCACTTCATATTGCACAATTTATTGATTACTCAGGCCATTATTTGTTTTTTTCTTGAAGTCAGTTAAAAAGAATGCTAATCT
Organism: Phaethornis superciliosus; assembly: GCA_023637945.1. Classification (NCBI taxonomy): domain Eukaryota; kingdom Metazoa; phylum Chordata; class Aves; order Apodiformes; family Trochilidae; genus Phaethornis; species Phaethornis superciliosus. Next base: position 149,744,816 of record JAJQWJ010000001.1, on the reverse strand, counting down.
ATTCATTGTTTATATAATTATGGAAAAAATAATTCACAAAACACTACTGAAATAGCATGTAAGAGGTGAGATACCAGTGTTTAGGAATTAGAAGTTCCTCTTGGAGACTGAAAATAAAATTAATTTTGTAGAAAACTGTAAAACTTATCTATAAGAGGGAGAAAAAAAAAAAAGGAAAAAATGGTTGCATTAATGGACTGTTCTAATATGGACTAAGTTAAAATTTGTAAACTCATTGTCACTTCAGGTTTTGAGTATGAATAGTTAAAATTGCATACCTTCTAGAGGAGCAGTAACAGTGGAGCCTCCTCAGAGAAAGATCATTCTGCATTGTTATTCTTTTTGAACTATTGTCACTCCTCTTCCTGTTCATGTTCTCTTGTTTATTAGGGAAATCCACCAATTCCAGGTAACATCAGTGACACGGTGGGTGGATGTTACCTTCCCTTTGAACATCCAGGTCAGGACTGGAAGTTGTGGTGCCAGAAAGAGCTGTGCCTCAGTGCCAATTACTTCTGAAGAATCTCTAACGCCTTTGTAGGTGGCCAGTATGTCTTCTTCTATGGGACTGTGGCTGGTTTCTGAGCCTTTATAACCCTGACCCCTAAGCCATATCCTCAAGTCTCCGTTGGAGCTTTCAGCCAGAGGCTCCAGGTAAGAACATTATCCCTGGCTGCAGTGTGGAGCACGTTCTTTATCTCTGGTGCTGTTCAGACAGGTGCCAGGGCCATGGCATGTAGAGATTTTTATTTTATCTGCTCAAATACATGTACTTTTTCAGGGCCCCATTCAAAACTACTTCTTTTCTGAGATGCTTTGTAGAGAGGCTTCACAATGTCACTTTATAGTGGAATATGCATCCTCCAGAAACTTACAACATCCAAGAAAGTTTGTGTCTCTTCCTTACTTATAGGTGGAGACAGGGCTGTTGTCTTATTCACTACATCCACAGGAGTGTGGCAGTGCACATCTTGCCATTTCATTCCCAAGAACTGTATTTCTTGGGCAGGTCCCTTAATTTTCCCTTAACCGCAAACACAGCTTCCAACAGAATGTTGGAATTTGTTATTCCAACATTGTTTTTCTCCCTTTTTCAAATACTTCTTCTGATGTGTTGCTCCACACCATGATATCATCGAAGTACTTCAAAGTGCTTCAAAGCTCACTTTGCTTCTTGATCATGGGTGCAGCTTGTGTCAGTATGGGCAGAGGAATGACAGCAGTGCTTGTTGCAGGGTCTGATAGAACAGTGACCTATGACAGTATGGGCAGAAGGGTATCAGTAAAGGCCACTGTCAAAGTTTGTGTGGTGGCTGTATTTGTGTTGTAACTCCTACAGATGCAGTGATTATTGGGTGGTAGTTAATGCTTTACAGGGGTGGCTGAAAAGGTGGAAAAAGATTAACTGGAAGAGGAAGTGGAGACCAATTTGGGAAGTTGACATGTGGCAGGATAATTGTGCCTGACTGGATAAATTAGAAGTAAAGGTGAAGTGTGTAGATGTTCACATGCCTAAAAACCAGGCTACTGAGGAGTAGAGAAACAACTACCAAGTTGACCAAGATGGTTAGGTGCTCCAAATAGATCTAGATTGGGAACACAATGGTGAATTATTCTTAGTTTTGGATTCATGATGCTTCTGGTCATCAAAGGGAGAGATGGAAGATCCAAATGGGATTGGGATCAAGGGGTGGATTTAACAATGGATGTTATCACCCAGGTTATCCATGAGTGTAATATTTGTGCTTCTATTAAGCAGGACAGACATTGAAAACCTTTCTGATGTGAGGGATGCTGGACTAAAAAGAAATACAGAGAGGTGTGGGAGATTAATTATATCACACTCCTTCAAACTTGCCAGGTTAAGCACTATGTGCTTATGATAGTAGAAGAAAGCACTGGATGGCTGGAAACATATCCTGTGCCTCATGCCACTGCCCATAATATTATTCTGGGCCTTGAAAGGCAAATTTTCTGGTGATGTGAGACTCCAGAGAGGATTGAGTCAGACAGTGGTACTCATTTAAAAAAAAACAAACAACAAACCTAATAGCTAATTGGACCAAATAGCATTTTATAGAGTAAATCTATAATATTCCTTATCATTAACTATCCTCTGGAAAGACTGAATGTCATAATGGCTTGCTAGAAACCATCCTGAAAACAGTGGGTGATGGAACTTTCAAAAATTGGGGCAAATATTTAGCACAATCCACCTGGTTACTTAAAACCAGTGGACTGATCAAGTGAGCCAACCCTGCTCTGTCAGACATTTGACATACTGTAGAAGAAGATAAAGTTCCTATTGTATATGAAAGGAACCATTTGGGGAAGCTGTGTAAGCAAAAGCAAATCTGTCTGTGGGGTTCTCTCTCCTCAAGGACCTGGACACATCTGGTAGGTAATGCAGGACAATAATGAGATCCAGTGTGTATCACAGGGTAATTTGACTCAGGTTGAGGATACTTAAATTCAGTTATTGGGGGAAGAAAATCTGTTGCAAGGTGAATAAAAACAATAGTTAGAAAAAGAAAATTAAGTGATGAACTAGCTGGGATGTTATCAACATCACAAAAAAAAAAAAAAAGTCATATTAAGCAAAATATTTAGAATTCTTAAGTGTGTTTTAAGTGTAATTTTGATATCTCCATAAAGTAGAGCAATCAAAGAAACCACTTTCGATTTTTTTCTGGTATTTCAGATTATTCCTAATACTGAAGGCTTTTTACTTAATAATCTGTGCACATAAAAGAAGAAAAATATGGCTCTAAAGCATATATCAGCCTGAGAATATTTGTTTCCACTGCTTCTTCACCCCAGAGAACTGAACAAAGAGTCAAAACCTTATAATACAGCTGAGAAGGAAGGAGAAACTTGCTCCCTGAAGTTTTGGTGGCTATGGTGTAATTAACTTGAGCCCTAACTATACAAAAGTGATGTAACCAATTGAAATAGGCTAATGAAGAGAGATAAACACCTTCAGAGGACATTGCCTAAAACATTTATCTTGGTTTAGTCTGAATTATCTGAATGAGATTCTTCTCTGTCTTGCCTTTCATTATAGAATGACTAACATCCATTTCCTGTGTTTTTAAGATATATAAAAGGACAATTGAAATTCAACCCTGCAGTTCTACAGATATGACATGTTACTTAACTCATTCAGAAGCTAGTTGCAAAATGGTTAGTAATGATGAAAAGTCTCAAGGTGAACCACAGATTTAGATTAGGTATTAGAAGAAACTTCATCAGTGGAAGGGTAATTAAAGGCTGCCCAGTGAGATGGTCTTGTCAGCATGCCTGGAGGTGTGTAAAAGACATACAGATGCAGTGCTTAGGGATACAATTTAAGTGCTGGACTTGGTAGAGTTACGTTAATGGTTAGCATACTGAAGTTATCGTTGGACTTGTTTATCTGAAAGGTCTTCTTCAATCAGAATTATACTGTGATTCTGAGATACTCTTTTGCAGATCATTGTGACAGATGTAATCCATAGCTTGAACTGAAATGATATCGGTTTGCTTGGGGTTTGTTTTCTTTTTTTTCATGGTGTGTTTATGGTAATAATTTCTGTAAGGACGGCTAACTTTCAGAATATTTTCTTAAATTGGGATATCTTCTATTTTATTTATCTTCCACTTTCAACACTCAGCATATTACAATGAACACTTCCTACTATTGTACCAAGCTTTTTTGTTATGCAAAATACAGCTTTTAAAAACCAAGTTACTAATACTGCATAGGTGATTATGGGAGCTATTGTGATCACATATGAACAGAGTAGGAACAGCTGGTCAAATAATGTAGATCATAATATACAAATATCCTCACTAATAGACAGCAGTGAGTTAATTGTTCTGTGTGAGCCATTATTGTCCATTGTTCTTGATTACACAGATTGCAACTATCCATCCAAAAAAGTCTGTGAATCCTGGAGGTAGTATGAATAATTATTTGTCCAAAATTTGTTCATAGGATAGCAGTCATAATTCCCCATTATCTCTTATTCTTTGTTATCCCATTTAGTATAGTTCAGTGTGAGCCAATCTGGGAGCAAAAACAATATCATATAAGATGAGCAATCATACTCTAAAAATAACAAATAGTGACTAGTCAATGTGAGCAGCTGTGAGAAGGCTAAAGGAGAAAACTTATGAATAACGAATAAATTAAAAGACTCAGGATTAGTTTGCAAGCAATTCACAGATAGCAAAAGGAATAAAATTTCTAATTAATAATATTTATAATGAATAATTCAGATTGCTCTGCTTCTTGACAATTGTCCTAACTTCTTAACTATTTTTTTTTCATTGATATCTGCATATTTTACTCTTTTAATATTTTCTATATTAGTCCTCTTGGCTTAAATCTCAGATGAAAGGTCTTAAATTCCTAGAGATACTAAAATCTCATTACACTTTAAACCTTCATTCTTTCTAGACGTATTAGTTTGTTACAGTTGATTATCTACATTCTAAAGGATTGTATTTTATATAATTTAAAAGTACAAAAATAAACAAAACAGTATGTCAGCTTATTCCTTTTCAGTGGAAAGCTTACAGAAAAGTGAAGCAATTTCTATGCAAAGTAGGCTGTCATTTGGTTTTGGTGGTTTTTGTATGCGTGTGTGTGTTTTGTGCTTTGGATTCTTTTTTGGGTTGGTTTTTTTTTTTGCCCTGCTACTTTCTTCCTATAATAAAAGTTTAGAAATAACAGAATAAGGTCAACCTGCACCCAAAGTCTTCATTTACCTTCATTTTCCTGAAGAAAAGCTTCTGATCTTTTTCAGAAATGTCATTCTTTACTTTGCTATAAATCACCTTACCGTTAAATTCTTATTTATTTTACAGATGTTCAGCTTAAGCAACAAAAAGCAATGCTTAGTTGCCAGGATTTTACAAATACACCTGGTATCCTATATCTCATTAGCAATTAAGGTAGACATACAATGCATTAAAAGGAACATAATACAAAACGGTTGGACTAAAGGCAAATTCTACTGAACGTATTTTATTGTAGAAACTAAAGTATTACATCTACAGAAAAAGATAAGATTTTATTACCTGCAATGAAAGTTCTGGTGTTTTCTTTGAAAAAAAAATTCTCTCAAACACAAATCTATGTGGTTGTAAATTCTGAACCAGACAGTGAGATGTGTAGTGTCTTTGTCAAATAATAAGTCGAGTCAACTTTTACAGACCAAAGTGGAAATCATCTTAAAAAATGTAATGCATTTTACAGATAGACATCTAGTTTTGACTTAACCACCACCATTCTTTTCTCAAAGCATCTGGAAAGATAAAACAGTAAACATAAATTGATTCATCTGGCCTGTTTTAGGATGAGACTAATTATGCTCTAGAACTACTCTATTTCCTCTATTGACTATGAAATAGATTGATGAAATAATTCAGAATTTAATTTCTAATCCAAGGTCAGCACTGCTTTAGTTAAGACTATGGAATAAACTGGTAAGATGAGAAAGAATTATCACTAAATTCACCATTTCTTCTGTACAGTTTCTTGACTATTTCTTTTTTATATACGCAGTTAATGTGGACTTCAAAACAAACAGCATACATTACTAAACAGCTGTATATATAATTTTCCCTAAGGGAACAATCAGAAGAGGAATTGACTTCAGAAACCAAATCCATCATCATTAAGGTAAACCTATACTGCAGAGTGGAATGTGGTCCAGAGGCAGCTTAATGTCTGAATGAATTTAGCCAGTCCTAGGCAGACTGTGTCCTGGCATTGTATAGCACAGACTCAAAGACAGCTGTGTGTTGATGTGGTGCTGTTCTTGGTATTTAGAGAGGGTCCTCAAGGGTGACTCCTGTGAGTAACTGCTTAAAGCTCCCCTGGCTCCAAAAATATCTGGACTCACCTCTGGCTAATGTTTTAGACATCAGTGACAATGGATGCACCTCTGCAATTCACATATTAAAGAAGGGGAAATGAGTGGGGATAAGACTTCAGGGTAGAAGAGAGAGGAGGAGAAGGGGAGAGGAATATCAGAGGACAGAGCAATACCAGGGAAAAATGATACCAGAGAGAGGAGATCAGTACTGGAGGAGAGAGACTAGGGTGGGTGAGGAAGGAGAGGGAGACGGTGCCTTGAAAAGAAGTGCCTTTATTTCCCATGGTGAGATGACAGACTGTCCCCCTGTAACCCACAGAGGAGCACAGCTGAGCAGTCCCTGAAAGATAACAGTGGAGCAGTTCTGGAACACTCCATGAAGGATCCTTCCTGAAAAGTGATCCCATCTTTCAATTCAGTTCAGTTCAATTAAAAGGTCAGGTTCAAAAAAACCAAAACAAACCAAACCAAAACAAATAAAAACCCCTCAAAACTAGATGCTTAAGAATGTGCTGCAAATAATAATTCTAAATTAAAATAGAAGTGCCGAGGGGAGAGCCAGACACATGAGAAAGTTTATTAAAACCTCTACCCATACAGCCAGAGCTAGGTAGTATGTAAAATGGAGAAGAAGCACTTATTAAAGAAACATTTACTTGAAACTTAGTTTAGAGAAGCTGAAGGAAGTGCAAATCTATATTAATATTCTATAATACCTTTTGTAAGCATGTAGCTGCACTTAATATTTGATTAAGAGAGGAGACCTGAACTTTATTTCCCAAAAATGTCTGTCTCATGCTCTCTACATTACTTTATTCTCATTAGATAATACTTGTTTTAGAGCAATACAATGGGGTACATTATCAAAAAGTAAAAATTAAAGTTAACTTGACATGTTTATACGATGATATGATTTCCCAAGAAAACAATTTTTATGGATTCAATTCTATTTTTAATTAGATTCCATTTGATTTTTAAAAAAGCAACGAAACAAAAACCCAACTTCTAAAAATCATCCAAGTATTCTATTATAATTTTTCTTTAAAACAGCACAGCACCCTTAAATGACAGAAAAAATCTTCATGTCACATCTAAATCATTGTTTTATCTGAGAAATATTTTTTTTAAGCAGCTAAATCAAGCTCTTGTTTAATTTTGAGTACTGAGAGGGGCTATTGAGTGTGCCATAGATCATCCACTGCATCATAGGTCAATCTAAGCAAAGAAGTGATTTTGTGAGATCAGTTGATTCTATTGAACGCTGCCACAAATTCTTTCTTCCGCTTCTTTTGTTGGCCACCCTTTCGAGCTTTGCAATGTTCCTCTCAAATTGTTGTTCTGCCACTTGATTTTTTTCTGCTGATGGATGCATGCACTGCTCTCTGTTCTGGTTAACCACAGGAGAACAGCTGAGGCCCAGTATGTCACCTACAAGTGACATTATCTCTAGTACTTACAGCTGACCTCATCCTACAGTGAATGAAGGATTCTCAGCAGCTCCTCCTATCTCCTAGTTGCTGAAAAGTCTTCACAGGTTTGACTTAATACTTTACACAAAGTCTACAGGCCTCTTCCTTTCTTTTCTAGGCTGTAAATTGTGCTAATCCTGGACATTTGAGCCTTACTTTAAAATGAGATAAAAGCTATTTGCCTATAGCTTGCTAATCCAAAAATTCTGGTGATTAGAAACATTTCACTTTATTATATTACTATATTTCAGTAGAATTAACTCATAAATAATACTAATAAAGTATCTTTTTTATTATTTTTTTTTAGTTCCTCTTCTTTCTGATTAACGTTAAAAGGATACTTTCATTTCTTGGGGCCCCTTGCCCTTTGGATTTTATTGGAAAGAAGGAGTATCAGGGTTTCATTTTTACTTTATTCATTACATACCTAGTGCATTCATGCTTAAGGGATCTTCTTCAGTAGGGTGATTGATTTGAAATGTTGCAGACACAAAGATCACTGTCAATGCTTTGGCCTGTGTGAATTGTCTGTATTCCTGTGCAGTTCACATATCAAGACTTTAGGTGTGTATGTGCACATGTAAAATATGGAGAACTTGTATGCTTTATAAGATTTTATACTCATTATTACAGGAAAATAACACACTTTAATCAGTTACATTTCTGTGAAGAAATCTGGAGCATCAGAGCAAAAGATAAGATTCCAAGTTGTTCAATGTAAGAGTAATATTATTTGTTAAATTACTTTTTTCTTTTCAATAACAAGTATAGTTTAAAAGCTTAATGATATCTTTTCAAAAAAATATAACCAGATTCACTGTGAAACATGCCAGACAATTCTATTATGAAAATTCCAGATTTCTTCATTTCTAAGCAGAATGACAAATACCACTAAAATTGCATATTTTTTAATGTATTCTTTACTTTGTATGTGCCTTTTTTCTCTTGAGAAAAAAAACATATTGTAGAACCGTGCAAGAAACATCTCACATAATTATGCAAGGAGAGATGTGTATAAACAATTTACAAAGGGCTTGTAAGAGGCTACCTACAATAAAAGTAAGATTTATTATTTTGAAAGAACATTCAAATCGTTACTTTACAATGAAAAGGCAAACCCTATGATTTTTCTAGTTTTTCTTCTAGTCTTAAAAAAACATTCTCCTTTGCCATTAGATTATAGCAGATTATTACCAAAACAAAGCAGTTTTCAAAGGTGAAGTCTTAAAGAAATTAAAGTAAAACTTTATCAGGAACCTTGGAAGTAACCTTAATCACAGAGATCACTAATCTCAATAATAATGACAGTACAGTGTAGAAACAATTTGCTGCCCCATATTTATTACAGTATCTTTGCTGGGGCACTCTTCTCTCAAGGAAATACAAAGTCATTGCAGTAACAGCCTTAACAGCATGATTATTCTGCAAGGCTTTAGATATAACCATATTATAAGACACTTCTAATTGAGCAAGAACTGCATATTTTTTTTTTATGTTAAAAAAATATATGCCAAAGACAACTCTTAGTATTTCCAAGTAAGAATATGATCTCATATTACTATAATCCATGATGAACAGTAATTAAATAATTCACTTTCATTTGTGAGCTGTTAAGAGATGAGCATTTTCAAACTGTGATGCTATATTATGATGGTATTCTTGTTGCAGTATCTCAGTAAAGATGGATCCTGATATATGACACTGTTCTGCTTTCTGTTCAGCTCTGCCTAAATCTTAAGTAGAATATTTTTATGATACTATTGCTTTTTGGTAGTTATCATACTCTTCTCTATAAATACAATTTAAAAGATTTTCTTATGCTTCCTCCAATTAAAAGCAACAGTACCACTGTCCTCACATAGGATCATAGTATTACTTAGTATTTATAGATTTTTTTAATATAAATGGAAAGTAAAATCTTGCTTTTAGAGGAACACTTCTGTTCAAGCTTCCACAGAGCAAATTGCTTTCTTCAAGTCCTACATTTTTCCATTACTCTAGCTTCAACACTTCCCTCCCGGTGATGGTCCCTCCTCTTCTTTCCATGCTGTGGTTATATATCGTCTGCTGTCAGCAGGGGCAGGGCCACCCAAATGAGGGGGACAGAGTGTGGGGTGACATTGAGCTCCTGAAACTTCTGGTGTGGGGAAAATTGGGACCTTGTCACAGGATTCCTCACAGGAGCAGATGGAGACAGGAACACAAATAGGGCAAGAGATGGGGTCAGAGACAAGGCTAGAGCTCACATCTGAGGTCCACATAGGAGTCAGGGCTGAAGAAAATTTTGTCATGTTGGCATTGGCCAGATCCCCAGCAACCATACTCTCACTTCCCCATACTCAACAGGTCAGGGGGAGAAAATATGATGGAAAAGCTCAAGAGTCAAGACAAAGGGAGATAGGTCACTTATCTCTTTACAAACTGGCAAAACAGACTCACCTTGGGGAAATTAATTTAACTTATTGGCACTTAACTGAGTAGGATAATGAGAAATGTGAACAAATCTAAAAACACCTTCTCCCCACCTACCCAATCTTTCCAGTCTCAGCTTCACTACTGCACTCCCAGGTCCTCTATATTCCCTCCAATGACCAGTGCAAGGGGATGGGGAATCAATATTGCAGTCAGCTGATAACACTTCTCTGCTACTCCTTCCTCCTCATGCTTTTCCTGTGATGCAATGTGGATCCTTTCCATGATGTACAGTCTTTCAGGACTGGACTGCTCCAGTGTGGATTCCCCATGAGCTACAGTTCCTGCCAGAAGACTTTCTCGGTCATGGTTTTTTCTGCAAGGGACACAGTTCCTCTCAGGAGGCTGCTCCTACATGGGATTTTCATGGTATCACAGCTTCCTTAGGACATATCCAACTGCTCTGACATGGGGACCTCCATGGGACTGAGAGTGCATATATACTTTTCCATGGTCTTCTCCATGAACTGAAGGGGAATCTCTGCTCTGATGCTGGAGAATATCTGGCTCATCCTTCACTGACTTTCATGTCTGCAGGGATGTTTGTCACACTTTTTTTCCTCCCTGCCCTCTCAAATGGCATTTTACCCTTTCTTAGACAGATTTTCCCCAAGTGTCACAGTGTAGTCTCAGCTGGTAACAGCCAGGCCTCTGCTCACTCACTTCCCACCCCCATTGTGGGATGGGGAGGAAAAAATCCACATTAATTGAGGAAAGGATAAGGAGGTTTTCACTCCCTAATTACAGTAATAGGCAAAACCAGACAGATGCAACTTGGGAAGCAAAAAAATAATTTAGTCTATCAGAAGAAGTAACCATATCTCACTACCTTCTCCCCACCCCTCCCTTCTTCCTGGGACCAGATTACTTCACTGCTGCCTCCCTCTCAGTAGCTCAGGGGGATACGGAGTGGGGGTTTAGGGTCAGTTCCCCACACGCTGTTTCTGCTGCTCCTTCCTCCTCAGGGGGAGGACTCCTCACAGCCTTCCCCTGCTCCAACATGGGGTCCCTCTCATGGGAGAGAGTCCCTCATGAACCCCTCTGACGTGAGTCCCTCCCACAGCTGTGGTCCCTCAGACACAGACTGCTCGAACGTGGGCTGCCCACTGGGTCACAGTTTGCTTTGGGAACAGTCACCTCCTCTGGTAAGGAGTCCTCCATGGCTCTAGATCCACATATGCCCCTCTCTGTGATCCTGCATATGTTGCATCTCCCCAGCTGCCCACCATAAACCTTCAGGGGCTATAAATCCATATCTACCCTACAGACAGCCCTTCCCTGTCCTTTAGGGACTTCTCCACTTTTGGTCCTTCAGGGTTTGGTCCACCATGCTCATCCATAATTGCTGGGGAACAGCTTATCCTCATCTCACCATGGGCTGCAGGGAAATCTCTGCTTGGGAACCTCCTCCCCCTCCTTCCTCACTGACCTTGGTGTCTTTACTCTGGCATTTCTCTCATCTCCTCCTCTTATCTGCTTTGCAAACCTTTTATTATTGTTTTTACTTTATTTTTGCAGTTTCATTTCCCCTTTCTTGAATGTGTTACTCACAAAAGCTCATCCAGCCTCCCATAACTCCTTATCCTTGACTAGCGTCAGGTCCAGGATTGGAACCAGAGGAACTTCAAGTAGCTTCTCTCAGGAGACACCCTTGTGTCCACCCTGCTTCCAAAACAACATTGCACTAACCCAAGACACCAAGGCACCATAATTTTGGTAGGGGGGCTCAGCTTTTCCCCGTGGCCAGTCTGTTTGAGCTGTCTGGAACCAGATCTGCCTGGCACAGGGCAACTCCTGGTCTTTCCTCAGAGAGGCAGCCCCTGGAGTGCCCAAGTACAAAAAACAAACTGTGCCACATACATTCAGTACACAAGAATATAAAAAACCTAGATCAAGCAAAGGCTGAACATGTAAGGTTGAGATGAAATGGCTCCTGGACCTCTGAATGGGAGCTGGACCTGGGTGAGGCCAGTCAGGGTCAGTAAGATTCTCCTGGTCAGTCTTAGCTTAGCATTGGTATATGAAATTTTTATCCAGATACTCTCAACCTAGACACCATGTCTCTGCAGGTGCTGTATAGCATTTTTATGAGATGTTTGTTCTGAAGTCAGCTTGCTATACAACACCTCCTATCTTCCTAGGTTTTGAGGTTTTTTGAAGGATGCTTTAAGGATGTAACTAGGTCTTGGGTATTGCTAAGGGACTTTCAAGCAGCCTACTCCAACACAGATTCTCTACCCTGAGAACCAATGCCAAGTCTAATTTTTATAATTTATATGTTCCAATTAAATTTGTATTTCAATTCTGCTATAACTCAAAAATTGGACTGCTTCTGTTCCTTTATCAGTCACAAACAAATCACATGCTTTCATCTTAGGATCCCCATTTTTAAAACTATGGAGTCTGAAGCACAAAGTAAATATGAGTAGTATAGAAAAGTGAGAAAGAGAAAAAATATTCTTAAGACACTATTTCAGTCCTCTAATGTATTATTCACTAAATTGCACTTTCTTTCTGTGAAACATCAAAACTACCAAAAGGTTTTACTTCTTGGTTTTCTCATTGCAAAGGTATAAAAATAAAGTAGTTAATGACATAAATTAAAAAAAAACAACAACACCCAAAACAAAAACAAAAAAAAAATAAAAAAACAAACAACAAACAAACAAACCAAAGCAAACCAAACACACAAACACAAAAACCCAATTGATTTATCAATATAGAATCAAAGAGTTGGCGTATAACCCAGTAAGAAACATCTCATTTATATCAGCGCAATTAGTTCAGGTATTTAGGCAAATACTGCACATGTAAAATAATGATGAAGATAAATATTATTTTCTATATTCCTAATAAAACATATGTTTCTATATTAATTTATTTAGCTTTTTTATTTGTCCCTAGTGAGATTACTGGTTTTAAGATTAATATTTTTAAATAATAATTTGTTGTCTTCTAAAAAATTATCATAAAAGGAAAATTTAAAACCAGGTTTTCTAGAGACTACAGTTTGTAGGATAATTAACTATCTGTTATTTTCTGGTGTTTGCTGTTACCCATAAGTTTTTCCTTCAATGTATTTTAACTATAATGTTCAGGCTGTTGCAGAAATCAGTGATGAGAATAAAAAGAGGTGGAAAAGAAATGTGAACATGTTAATCTTCATTCAAAACATTTACTTACCAAAAATCTGTCAGTCTTTTGGAAAAGAAAATAATTACCATTGAGATCTTATTCTCCTAACTAACCGTGTACATAAATATTTTTATAGCTGTATTTGAAATTTGTAAAAAATTCAAAATTGATTGCTACAGGTGGTTTATAAATATCCATCACCTAGGTTTTGTTTTCCCACAATTTGCTACTTTAGTTCCTCTCTCTTCTACCCTAACTGCTATGTTTAATAAGTTTTATCAAAGATATAGTTATAACAATGACAGTTATAGCCATCCATTCAATTTGGATCAAAATGGCCAAATAATTCAAATGTCTTCAGAAAAACCACAAAGGCTCATACACTGCTATTCTTTTACATACTTAGTGACTAAGACACTGTGTAGCTTTTTCAGTCAATGTGCTGGTGCAGACCCCTCTCTGGGACACATTGCCATGTCAAGATGAGCCAACATGTTTTACTTGTTTTAATTGCAAGTGCTGTAGTAGCAAGTTGAGACAATCTGGTACGTTCTTGCCCTGGGCACAACTACAGTGAGTTGGGACAATAAGGTACTTCCTAACCAACCTGAAACTCATGTTTCCTGGGAAAGTAACCAAAACTCCTCCTGTCTGGACTGCAGTTCACTCTGCAAGATGCCAAGATTACCCCCCAAAAATTATGTCCATAATGAGAAAGCATTAGCTAAAGTCTATAATCTTACTATCCTATGAGTAATGATCCTATGTGAGGATCTTTGAGTTTTCTGGGATTTCAACAGGCTGAGACCCAATATTTTCCCCTGAGCTGGGATGCCTCTCAGGATAGATTTTGTGAGGTCCACAGATCATCTTCTGGTAGATGCCAATGAAGAAAAAAAGTTCAATGGTCATCCAGTAGTAGATACTCATGAAGGAGATGAGTGAGTAATTCATTATAATTGGGTTTTACAGTGTTTAAATCATAGGTTGGCCTCTGTATCTGTGTGTGTGTGTGTATGCAATTTGATTTAGGACACTGTTGAATCTTTAACAAAGCCACTTTGTTAATTATAACAGATTGTTGATTATTGACTGATTAAGTGTTGCTAGAAAATCACACAATCTAATCTTATGATTTATTGTAACAGTGCTAATAAATTCAGATTTAATTAACATTAATATTATTTATTAACTTTTATTAATAATAATAAATGTTGATTTCTCCAATTTATGATACCTCAGAGTTGTATAGGACCTATAATAGCATGTTGAATTAATATCATTGGAATTCCTGTATCTAGTTCTCTTAGACATAAACCATTGACCAAGTCTGGGACTAAGTCTGGATCCAGCTGCACCTACAGTCCACTGAGAAGGAGTTTAGAAAGCAAAGGGTTTCATTCTGAAACTCATGACTCGACAGGAGGGTCTCTCTCACCATTTACTGCTCTATCTCTGTGTAAATTATAGATTGATTCTAACTTGATTTTATTTTCTATGTTTGCTACACATGGCAAACAACAGAATGAACCTTAATCATTCTCTTAATTTGCACTTTTACAAATCCATACTGAATCACTTTTGCTACTGTCTTTGACAGTGATTCTTTAACTCTCTCATCCACAACAATCAATGAGGATAAACATATTGGCCAAATTCTGTCAAATGTATTTGCTATAAACCTGTCTTCAATATGCCCAGTATATCACAATAAAATCCATTGCAAGAGTTCAGATAAACTGCTTATGGTTACCCAGAGTGCATATTCCAGTAATCTAACACCTGAATAATCTTTAAAAATAATTGCTTTTTCATTTGTCTGTTGTTTTTTATTTATTTATTTTTAATTTAAACTTTATTGAATACATGTATGCAGTGAAGCAGTTTTACAATGTAAAATAACATTTGCAAAGATAAAAAACTGTCTATTTCAAATGATTAATGATTCTTCCTTGTACTCATATATGTAAGTAGGGAAAAAGACACCATCTTATACTCAAATGTAAATGCAAATGTGTATATATACATTTAAGGTAATAATAATAAAAAAGGCTTTTATGTCAGAAAAGTAGACGTCTTCCTTAAGCCAGTTTATAGCTTTGATGATTAATTATGATATTTTTGTGGTATGTTGGATAAACACTACTGTCCCTGGTATTTAAAAAGTATTCTTTATAAATTCTTTACTTCACCATTAGATGAGTTTGCAGATTGGCTGCCTGCCTCCAGTTACTCCAGTTTGATAACCAAATCTATGGTAAATGTGTCAGCAGATGTGGCAAATTAAGACAGTAGACTGAAGTAATAAATTTGAACTATTTTAACAAAGAGCATTATTGTTTCCCTATTATTTCTTATTTTGCCTTATTCTAGCCTAACCGGTCTTATACCAAATCTTAGAAGTGAACCTTAATTTTTTAACCAAATATTTAGATTGCTAAATACAATATTTCTCATGTAATATCAAGGAACAGTTACAATTTTGACAATTGTATACATGCATTGAGTATTATTACCTTGAATATTTATTATTCTGTACATCAACCATGTTGATCTTAGTGAAATATACCCCATGTGTATGAATAGCTTAGAATGAAAAGGAAGCATGCTATGAAGAATTTTCTCATAATAAAAAGAAATTTTGATATATACAAAATATTTTATTATGTGGAAATTAAATTTATCTCTAAAAACTACTTTCAGTTCTTTCCACACCAAAAAATTTTTTCTTGCACTCAAAGAAATTTATCATATTTCATATCTTGTAGTGTGGTGGGATCAGGTCTAAAATTGTTGGAAAACATTTTTGGTTTTATTGTTTTGGGTTTTTTTAACCAAAATGCAAAAAAAAGTAAAGCTACAAGCATCAATTCTGAGGCATCTGAGTCTTAAGAAAGGTAATAATAAGAATATTCTCAGAATTCTAAATCCTACTAGCTCTACCAGTAGAACAGCTACCAACTCATAAAATTGAGTGTTTGATTGATGTACAAAAGGGATATTGACTTCTAGACTATCTTCAATTTTCAAATGGTAATATAGAGTATCTTCAAACAGATTAAATTACAGGAACCTAATTGTAGAAGTAGAAGCAAGAATAAATGAAATGAGATCTGTTTCTAAATTAAAACTTCCCAGCAGAGATGAAAACAATGATTCTTTGATGAAGTCACTATACCACATCTAAACAAAAAAAAAATGTTTACAAATAACAGCATCAAGAAAAATAACTTTATTATCAAGAATGACCTAATTTTGCACACTTAAATTTTTCTCTGGATTAATGTATAGTTATAATGGGTGTGGATCTCTTTCTTTTCATTGCTGAAAAAATACAAATCTCATACTAATTACATTTAGAGTGGGAATATGTGTTTTAGTATTTTTCCTTGGATGTAATGTTAGAAAAAAACTATTGATTGCAAAATATCTTATTGCAATAGCAAGACATTACAATATGAGAACATTAAGACAAAATTCTCCTTTCTAATTGCCTGGTTTGTAATATATTCTGTGCACATAGCAGGCTAACAAAAACAGATGTACTCTGTCAGACAAATGGCAACTATTTATGTAATAAGTTAGCCCACAAGAGTCTTATGTTAGCATAGAAATACAATCATTAATGTACATTATGATTCTTCACCACTCTGTTCTTAGTATTTTTGCCTTAATCTTCTAAAAACCTGTGTACAACTAGGATTGTTATGTGCCATTTATAGAACATATGATACTTCAAATATTTAATGTATCATCTGAATGAGAAGATGAGGAGGTCGATATATGCTTTTAGAAGAAGATCCTTATGCCAGGGATTTGCTCACCACAATGTGGAGGCAATGTCTGGAGCAGCCTATGCACATGTAGCAGTCAGGTTTAATCCCTAGCTGAATTACAAGTGAGGACAGTGAATTTATTCAATAAAGTACCTCAGAGGCTCCTGTGCTACTGGAAACAGTAAATCAATTTCAAGAGAACCTCAGAGGACAACTCCATTCAGTCGCCATAGTCAGATGGTGCAACTCAGGTGGCTAAAATCTGGGACACAAATGTATCCCAGGAGGTCCCAAATTATGTTTTTTGATACATCATGAATAGTTTGTGATTTTTTAAACTCACTACAAGTTTATCACTCAACACTGATTTCTCTTTTTCTACAATCTTCAAAAGTACTATGAAGCTTCTGGTTTTATAGCTTGTTGAGATCATACATATTTATGTATATGAGACAAAGAAAAAAAAAGTAACTGCAGAGTACGGGTAAAATACTTCATCTAGAATAATGCAGTTATACTGATTTTTTCATCTCCCTCTTTCTATCCTCTTCCTTTCCTTCACCCCCTCCCTCTCTCCTCATTCCATTCCATCTCTTTGTTCTCCCCTGCGTGTCCCTCCTACTTCTCCTTTTTCACTTCCCCCTTTCCCTTGAATAATAAGAGTAAAAAAGTGAGTGAAGTTCTGAATGTATAATTCTCAAATTTTGTGAGGCTTAAGATGACACTTGAGGTAAAAGCTAATAGTTGAAATTTGATGCTTCATCTATTTTATCATAGATGAGAAGGGGAAGGGAAGTGAAGAAAAAATGAAAAGGAAGCAATATCATTGAAATCACACATACTTACATTTCAACAGATTATTGGTGTGGCACAGTTTTCCTCAAGAAAGATTTTCTTCTTATGAGAACAGCTGAGGGAACTGGGGTTGTTTACTCTGTAGAAAACTCTCTCCAATTACCTGAAAGGTAGCCTCCCAAGTAATAAGTGATAGGATCAAGAGGAAATGGCCTCAAGTTGCGCCAGGAGAGGCTTAGATTGAATATTAGGAAAAATTTCTTCACTGAAACAGTAGTCAGACATTGCAAGAGGCTTCCCAGTGAAGCAATTGAGTCCCTGAAGATGTTTCAAATACATGTAGATCTTTTGTTCAGGGACATGGGTCAGTGGCTGACCTGGCAGTATGCTAGGTTAATGGCTGTACTCGACCTTAAGGGTCACTTCCAACCTAAAAGATTCTATTATTCTATGAATTGCAAAGCAATGTGAAATTTTCATTGAAGCTGTAAAATCAAAAAGAAAAGAATTTTCAAGGAAAACCTGCTTTTGAAAATGTAATTCAAACTATAAATAACTCCACTTTAAAAGAAAAAAAAATCCAAAGAATATTTGAAGAGAGAAACAGTGAGTAAAAGAAAGTTCAGTTCTTTTAACTGATATTGGTGAGTAGAGTGATGGAAAGAAAGGAAGTTAGCTTGACTGTAAACACAAAACAAAGAAGTCTACACTTGGTTCAGGTGTAATTTGATGATTTTACTTGAGATGATGATTTTAAGCAGTGGTAGTGTTGTCAGTACAGTTGTTTTAACAAAGTAAACTGATAGTTATGGATGATACTTTGTGCTGATGTAAGAACAAATTCATTGAAAGATAATGAGAATCCCAAGAGAACAAATGGGTGTTATAACAAAATACAATGCAACTGATGATATTCTCCAAGCATGAAGCAGAAAACCAGGTTAAAGCCATCCTTCACAATACAAACATTTTGTAATTTTAATTTCATAACTATAGGTGTAAATTGCTTAATCAGGTACATGTTTCGTGGAATAAAACAAAAGGCCATACAGATAATTTAAAAATTACAGATTAAAATTGTAAGAAAATATAATTAATGTAAAACAAGGGTAAATTAAAGATAGATTTCCAGGAAGGAATTACTTATGGACTGCAAAGAAAGAATGATGAAATGCATCACAGAATATTCTATAAAGAACCTAGAAAAAATCTGGAGAAACACAGAGAAAGAGTTGTCTGACTTGTTCCATCCTTATGTGAAAACAAGAGTTCTTAAAAATACATAAAGAGGGTGCATGTGGCCAGAACTAATGAAGGAAATCAGGTAGTCTGTTGCATATGTCCCAGTTCCAGACTTTTACAGAAAAAATCTGTAGAGAAGTTGTGTTGCTTTTGTGTGGCAAGGTTATTGCAGCAAGAAGGCTACAGGGGTGGCTAATAAAACCAAGAACAGACAAATAAGATCAAACAACAGGAATTGTTTAAAAGTATGCAAAACCATAATGGAATTTTGATTTATTTTGATTTTTCTGTGCTTATTTTTGGAAGACATTAGCAAAAAGTTAACTTAGTTAGACATCTTAATATGAAAATATTATTTCCTATCAGATTCTAGTGATATTAAAGGTCTCATTAACTGCATTTTTTAAAAATTGAATGTATAAGCTTATATTTTAAGCAACTGTGCAATAATCTTGTGATTGCTTGCTATTTGTTGATTCTTATTTTTATAACAAACAGATAAAATTAATGTTTTAATTCAAAATAGCTGTTGCTAAATGGATGCAGATGAATGTCTTGGTTTAGATGCTATAGGATACTCAGCTAGAGTCCTGTGAAGAGCATTTTTTCCAGAGTTTTTAGAAGACATTTCAGAGTAGTCACAAAGCAGATACAGCTAAGTTTTTCCTCACTTAACTGTTAAACTTGTCATAAGGGTATTAGTGGGAGACTTACCATAATAATTTATACAATTTCCTTAATCTTCCCATTTCTTCCAGTATTTACATCACTCTCTTTTCTGTTGAACCATGACTTATATACTTCCTCTAAAATACCTCATATATTTTCTCCAACAGATACTCTACCATCCTGGGATTCCCTGATACCTTCCTTCTGTCACTCTTCTCCAGGTACTGCTGCTGTTAATCTTTGTTAGTGAATGTTTCAGCCTTCACTGGTTTCAGTAATTTGTCATCTCTTTGAGTGTTCTGCTCATTTCAGTCCCAGTTCTGAAGCTAATCCCCAAAGCTACATTAAGGCCATGTAAATAAATCTCTTATTTGGAGAACCTAAGTGACAAGTTTAGGTTTCCTGTGATCTCTCCTTAATGAAAAGGTAAAATGTACATATAGCTTACATGAAGTGTGAATCAACTTCTTTTGTTCTGATGTTTATGCAAGGAGGGAAATTTGGCAACACTTTTAGCTCAGTTGACTGAGATTAGTGTTTTAATTTACATGGAAAGATCAAGCTGCTTCATAGACTTTATCTAGCTATCTGACTTAGTAAATTAACAACATTAAAATTAGAGTATTAACAATTGATTGTTTTATACAAATAAAATTTTGAAATCTGGAAGTCATAAAACCAGAATACATCCAGTGATCAATAAGTAATTAAGATGTATATCTACTCTAATAATAGAGAATTATTTCAGTGGCAGAAGTGATTATGCACATTTGGCTAATATTTTCTATTTTCTAAGTTTATTAAATACTAATTAAAAACCCTTAAACAGCAGTATAATAGTCTTTGTGCTATTCTACCTGATTTTTCCTATCAGAAGCCACTACCCAATGGTGCTTAAATTTAACAAAAATGTTCCTTTGATTTCAAAGAACTGGCTTAAAGTTAGAATATAAAAGCCCACTGAAAACTCTATGTACAAAAGCACATTACCTTCTCAACATGACTACTGTGAATAACAACATGTCACAAGAGTGACCATGAATAACTTATGATTCACCAGAAACAAGAGTAGACTTTGAATGCTAGTAATTGCATTTTGCATAAATTTGCACTTCATAGCTATTAAATTTATAATTGCTAACTTCCCTTCACAATGTTATTATACCTCTGAAGATTCACTATTCTTCAAGTAACAGATATAAAGCTAAAAAGTAATAGTGCATCAGACTAGAATAGTTAAAACATGCACATTTCTATATTGCAGTATAGTGAAGCATATATGTAGAAAAGCAGTACTGTGAAAAAGTTCTTTAAATTGAAGGGGGTAAAATAAAAGTGCAAAAGTCATACATTTCAGTACTTCAGAAGCACAGAGAGATGGAAATACTTTTTACTCATTGCACTTCTCAGTGTTCTAGCAGAGTAAAATAAGATTAAAATATCCTTCTGCCTTCAAAGATAAATAAATCAGGAAATGAAAGCATGGTAAATCATAAGCAAATATCACATATATCTGCTTTGAATGACAGACCTTGTTATTACAAGATCAGTCTTGATATTTATATTTACATTTTCCTTAGTTCTATAAATGCATTTAGCATAATAAAATCATAACAATGTTCAAATAGACTGTTCTAGAATGGGAGACTGATAAAATTAGATAAATATTTATAGAAAATTAAAATCAGTTCTCTCCTGAATTTGTCTTGCCTTTAAAAATATTTTGATTTAGGGCTTTGTGTGGAAAAAAAAGCTAGTATCATCTATGCAAGTTAAGTTATTTTTTCTTCTGTAAGAGCTTTTTACCTGTATTTATAAAAAAATAATAAAAACAATTCAGGGAAATGTTTTTTCAATAGACAGAGAAAGTGGGAGGTGAGAGGGGACAGTGAAAAAGGGAAAGAAGAAATAAAAGTATGTGTGGGGAAAGGAAAAAAAATATATATAAATTGTCAGATTTCCTTCTGGAACATGAGGGAAATGCTTCTTTACTTCAGAGACATTCTTACTGGAAATTTTAACAGTAAGTTGAATTTTTAACACTAAAAGATCTTAATTGTAGATGTGATGGTTTAGTTTCCTCCTAGGGCTCAATCCCTATTGGGACGTAACTGTGAGCTTGCAAAAAAGTCTGTTTCAATCTTGGCATGCAAATAAGAACATTTTGCTTTTCATGTGTGCAAGCCTGGGACACTTGGGATTTTTTTCTGCTCCTTGTGGTAGATGTTTTATGTGTTGTGAATGTCTACATCCTATGAAGCTTTATACTGTGTGTAAAATGCCCACTGGTATGACTGCTAAAAGGTCTGAGTATTAAAAGCATTTGCATTATGCAGCTGAGCACATGAAAGTTAAATAGCAACAATTTCATTGTTGACTCCTAGACTCACGGTTATAGTAACAACACTCTTGAGGTATCTAGCAAACTCAGTCAAAACTTTTTTCTCTCAATGTCAGTGCACATGTACTTGCCATTTTCCCCTACATTATTTCATGCTTACTTTATAATCTCCCCTACTTTTTGGTGTAAAATCAAAATAATTTTAATTTCTTATTGAAATAAATTAAGAAAAAAAAAAGCTATATTATTGGTAGCAACATAGTAGTAGTAGTATATTAGTATATATATTCTATATATAAACATATTATTAGTAGTGTGTATATATATATATTTAGTATATTATTAGTATCAACACAGTTGGCCACTTGTAACAGGCATTTGAAGTTTTAGGTAAACCCATCTTTGATCTAACAATTCTTGCAGGTATCTGACTTTCAGACAAAACCTCCAAACTAAGAATGTTTTGCCTAGGTGTCTTTGTCTCATAACAACTCTTATGATGATCAGAACACAGTCTAGAGCAAGCTACTAGAAACACTGGAGAAATAATGAAAAAAATACATATGAAATCTGTCTTACTTGTTCCGAGGAAAAGCCAACATCATTCAGTACCCTGCCTCCAACTGTTGTCAAAATTGATGCCTAGGGAAGAGAATAAACTTCAATAGCAAGACCTGAGGTTTGTTTTATTTAATGTATTTTGGAGCACTCTGTGTATTTCTCTCCTATGATCTGTCCCAGTTTTACCCCAACTAATTATCAGCATCCACATTATCATTAAGAGCTCAGAGTTTACCTTTACATGTTATTTGATGAATCACCTATTTCTTTTAGCCTGCTTCCTCTTTATTTCAATTGGTGTTTTATAATTTTTACATGTGAAAAGATGACAAAAATATAACTTTTATGATGCTAATGATTTTCATAGAATTCAATTATTTTACCCCTATTTTACCTTCATACCAGACCAGCTTACTTAGTCACTCTTTATGTGCAGTGACTTATTTTTAAAGTCTTTCAAATAAGTCTTTTAAAGTCTTTTAAAGTTTTACCAAATCTTCCCTGAGCTGATATTACTAAAACATCACTGATTATTTGGTATCTAGTATAATTTAGATAATAAAGAAATTATGATTGCATTTGTGGACTCACGGTATTTTTTAATTCTACAGTCTACAAGGATACATTCATTGTATTTGGAATGAAAAATGACATGCTAAAAACCCATGCAGTAACTTTACCCATCAGCCTCAAGTAAGGACATTACCCTTAACCTTTTCTTAAAAGAAATCAAAAACAAATGGAACCAATGAGATGTTCTAAGAAAGCATGATATCCAGATTCATCTGTTGGAGCATTTTGATACATTTTGGAAAAATTTAGTAAAGCCATCTGGTTGCTCCTTTTAAGTGAGGGTACTATGTATAGACCCATGCATAGGAAATAAGGTTTGTAACAGACTGTGTGCTTAGGTAACCTCAAGATTTATAGGATTTATCTGACCTTCACCTGGCAAAGAGCTTCACTACCCAACGACTATTGGTAATAGGTGATTATTACCTACTTGTTCTAGCTTTTGCTTGACTTTTTACAATTTAGTGGTGTAACAATGTTTTATATATAAATGTATATGTAAATATGCACACACACACATATTTCTATTTTAACTAATAATTAGTAGTAACGATTACTAATTCAGAGTGACATGACCTATCAAGAATCTTAGAGTGAAATACAGTGTCATATAGTCCAGGCTTGGGATAATGACAGAATCTGTGAAAGCATGAGCACTGGAGTCTCCAAGGATGTAACTATTTTGTCAGTGTTTGGTTACTGGTCCTTGAAGGATTTCAGTCTTCAGAACTATGTAAAATTGTTTTAGGGGTTAACAATAAAAATGAAGTATAATCATATGAGTTACTGCAAAACAAACCATATATAATAAGCTTGTATGTAATGTAGAATTGGGACAGATACATGAAAAACAACCCTGCGTGAATCCAAGAATAAAGAGGAAAAAAATCAGTTGTCCACATCAAAATGTTCCTCGCAGCAAACAGTAAGGATGCTGATGAATCCTTGACTTAAAGCCAGTGATGTCAGGGACTAGACAGCATGAGTTGGGGTATATATCATATGAACTCTATGAAATTTGAACTATAGGCATTAGTGACATTACAACTGGACTATTAATAATACATGACTAGGTTGTTAAGACTTTAGTTAGACTAAAATTCTTAGTTTTCCCTATAAATTGTGCTCCTTTAAACTACACCAATTGTATTGTTGTAATGCAACAAGCTGATGGAGAATTTGTTGCTGTGAAACTGTGCAATGAATTGCTGATGTGTGAAAGACAGAAACTGTGTTATAAATATTTTTTTCAGAGGTATCTGAACCTCAGTGGTAAAGAGCACGTATTACTCAGAGCTCATTAGGAGGCTAAGTCACCCTTCTTTACAGATGGAACAGTGAAAGAAGATGACCTTTAGTAAAAATTTTGTGCATCTCACACAGAGTGCCAAGAGAAATTTCAGAATAAAATGTAGATTTGTTGTGGAAAAATTAGAAGATTACTAAGCAGAGTTATATACAACACTTCTGGACTTCAACACCTAAGCTGATGTCCTGGCTTAGACACTTCAAGTAACATTGATAAGTCTGATGAGACCTGAGCAGAATTAAGTGCTGGTCTCAGAAAGCAATAAAAAACAAATGCCTCTTTGCTGTTGCTCTTAAAGTAGATTTCAGTCAGAGCCTATATTTTGGCACTGAAAGGTAAGAATAGGCAAAATTTCTCAGCAGAATCCCAATCTAGGCATGCAGACACCTTTCTCCTAATGAATCATCACTGGATCAGATGATGCACACAGGTTCCTGGACTCCATCAAAAGAATAAGAACATAATCTGAGACTCATTCATAACCCATTTTTTCTCTATAGGCTCTACTGTAAGCTTCTCTGTACCAGTGGTCAGCTGCCTGTACACCAGAGACACAGGCCCAGCTCTCATTTACCTCTAGTGCATAACTGTACCTTGGGTGGCTGAGAGCAGACAGTGACCATGGAGATGAGGAAAAAAACAGGAACAGGCTGGACTTGGTGACACATCATTCTTAGTAGCTCAGGTATTCATGGGGAAAAATTTCATAAGAAAAGAGAAAATCCTAAAAGGCCAAAGCCAGGGAGTCAGGAAGCAGGGTCTGTCCCATCTGGAAACAGACAGTGATCACTGTCTCAGGCTTGGCTATCAGCATCCACAGTGCTGATGAAGCTGGAGCTGATAGTAGCTAGCCAAAGCTGAGGACCTACCAGATGGAGCTAAGGGGACCACTCCATTCCCTCCTGACTAGCCAGGAAAGACACTTCACTAGGCTGGCTACCAGCACTAAGTGTAGCAGCTTGCAAAAATTTTTCTGTCTTTTGTGCGTGTTAATCAATGGATGACTGCCTTGTATTTATAATCTGTGTAATCCTACTTGCTTGCATGTCTCTCTGCTTGGCTAAGAATGCCCAAAATAATTTACCCAAAAGAGGAACAGTAATACTGTCAAAAAATTGGTTATGTCTGATAAAACGTAACTGTGATATGTCTACATCTGAACTAGTGACCCTCAAGTTCTTCTGAACTCAGCAGAGAATAATACACACTTCAAATCACAGAAAAATGTAGAATCACAGAATGGCTGAGGTTGAAAAGCACCTCTGGATGTCATCCAACCCAAATCTTCTGCTGAAGCAGAGTCAGCCAAAGCAGGTCAGTCTGGACTATATGCACCTGGTTTTAAATATCACCAAATAAAGAGACATGGTAACCTCTCTGGGAAATCTGTTCCTGTGTTTGACCATCCTCACAATAATTTTTTTTTTTCTTGCATATAGGAAAATTCTTTTGTGTTTCAGCTTGTTCTCATTGCCTCTTGTCTTATCACTGGGCACCACCGAGAAAAGCCTGAGGCTGGCTCTATCTTTGACTCCTTCCATGCCCCTCTGCCTCCTTACAGCTATTTATATACCTGATAACATCCCACCTGAGCTATCTCTTCTACAGACTGAACAGTCCCAGCCCACTTAGTATCTTATGTATGCTAGGTGTTCCAGCACTTTAGCCATGATGAGAGCCCTTCCCTGGATTTGTCCCTGTATGCCTATGTATCTCTTATACTGGGGAGCACAGAACTGGGAAATGCACACTTGATGCAGTGTTT
This sequence comes from Phaethornis superciliosus, assembly GCA_023637945.1. Lineage (NCBI taxonomy): Eukaryota > Metazoa > Chordata > Aves > Apodiformes > Trochilidae > Phaethornis > Phaethornis superciliosus. The sequence continues at coordinate 149,718,845 of JAJQWJ010000001.1, read as the reverse complement.
CTGGTGTTGGCTAGTTTAAAAATCAGCTGTAGAATGAGACCAACTGTGCTGTAGATGTGCCCATTTATTCATAAAGAAGACCTGAATCACAAGCAGGAGGATAGATGTCTGGATCCTATCCACTTTCACCTCATTTTGCTCAACCTTAAATATCACCTGCAGCTATTTCCACTTAATAACAAGGGAGAACATACAGTAACCCACTTTTTCAGTTAGAGATGGTAGCCAAAGTATTTCCCAGCAGTTTGACGTCATTGTTAAGTTACTAAGCAAATAATAAGAAAGAAGGGCAAAGGTAAAAAGCATCAGGAAAGGATACTCTATGGTCTTGAAAATGGATCACTTAGGAAACCAGAAGCATTTCCACAGGAAAAAAAAGTAATACAAACCGAGTATGTACAAACTTGAAACTGTAGCCTAATACCTTATGTAATTTGGGAGAAATATTACTGTTACAGTATTCTCAATGGTATTTCTGATTTTCTTCAATAGACATCTAGGGTATAATACATTAGTAGTCATTAAAATAGTATTCCGAGCTTAGGGCTGCTGTCCTAATGGCAAAAATTTAAATTTAAGCTTTTCTTGCTTGTTTTTCTCTTATTCCTATAAATCTTATATTGGCAGAACTGAGAGCTGCCTCAAAGCAAATGTAAAACCTTTCCTCTCTTAATAGTTTATGCAGTTTCCTAGAAAATGAGCTGCATGAATATGAGTCCCTTCAGAGCAGCATGAAAGCCAAAGCCAGTTATCTCATTTTCTGGATGAGTGCTTTAGCTTCAGACTTCTATGAAGAAATCAGTCAGTGCTATTTGTGTCTTAAAGAAGTGAACCATACTCATTTAAACATCACCTTTAAGAGACAGACTCCTTATTTTAAATCCCAGTGGACAGATATGCTTGGTGTACAGCTTAAGTCAGGAGCTCTGAACACAAGATAAATGGGGGCATTCTTGGTATGCCTAGGTTTTCTGTCAGCTAGATATAAGCTAGCTATATAGTATAGGATTCCCTGCTTATAGATGATAACATGGAAATTTGTTTCCAAAGCATTGAAATATAACTATAGAACCTAAGAGTATTGACCGCTTCTTGGCTTTGGACATACATCCCAGTTACATTTTAACTTCATACTGGCTTTAGATGGAGAGGAAATAAGTTTGTCTCATCTCTACTTTTCTGGGAAATCTGAATGGGGGAACTCAAAAGAAAAAATCCTGTGGTAACACTATAGTCCAGTCTGGATGACTGTGGATCCAGGCTCTGTGGCTATCATAATACACATCTAACCTACACTTTTTCAATGGCCCAGAATATTCTTTTGACAATCCAAGCAGATTCGGTATAAAAACATTTTAGTCAATCACTTCAGCATGTATCAAAATGAAACTAAACTTTAAGAAGGTTATTAATAATATATTCAAACTTTCTTACTGTCTTAAATAACTCTTGACTCTTTTTTTCACCATGTCTATTTTTCCATCTTACTTTTTTTACTATTTAGCTTTACAAATGTAATATTATATGAAAGTGTCCTTCTTAGTTGGAACTAAATTCTGATATAAGCTTCCTTATGGGTTTATATATGTGTAAATACTTAAATATATGTTTATTTTAATAGACAGAAGCTAAAATGTTACACGCACTTGGCCTATAAATGCCAAGTTTGGGAAATCATCTCTCACTGGAATTTGATATTATAGACATTACTGTAAAAAGATTTAGACTGAAAATCATAAAAATTTCACTTTTCTCAGTGAGTTTAAGTCACACTAATAAGTAAGGCTATGAAAGAATGAAACTATTATGAAACTAATTCTGCCTATATTTTTAATGTGATTCTCTGCAAAACATTTCTGCATGCACTGAATTTCTTCTATTTTTGAAATTTGATTTTATGAGAAATTTAGAAGAAGTATTCCAGCAATGCTACCAGTTCTTCCTTTACCAGCTTAATGTTGGTGAGATACATCTATAACTTGGATCAAGGATGCAGCACTGATTTTTTGTTATAATGAAGTTAGTGAAAATTGAAAGGCGGTTACTTGACATTTTTCATGTCCATAATCTCCATTGTAATTTCCTTTCTGTTCCACCTCCAGAATATATAAAAAATTACTTTTGTTTTGTTTTGGTTTGAGATATATAGTGAAATTTTTAGTTCTAGGTTTAATATTTCTGTTATTGTTACTCAGCAATTGAAAAATCTAAATTCTTCACTTCCTTCAAATAGTGGGCATGACTTGGAGAGTCTAAAATAACTCATATGCTTATGTGCTTTGCTGATCAAGAAACAGATTTCCCGAGATCATGAGCACAACTACATTTGTCTTCTGTGAATTAGCTAGACATGAACCATATTACCATATAATTTGTTTTAGGACCATTTTCCTCCCACCTTCTGTGATAAACTAAAAGTTTTGAATAAGCATCCTGATAATTTTCAACATATTTTGGGTGTACTAATGAAACCTAATTCACTAGTTTTTGTAAAACAACTGTTTTGAGGGTCATGGAAAAAGAGAGAATAATCTTGTTAAAAGATTTTAAGAAGATAAACACGTGATCAGATTAGAAGGAATAGCATTGTCTGAAATAAGAAAGTAATATTTTTATACAGTATAAGATTTATTTTTTACAGGAATAGGTGGACCCCTACATCAGATCAGCTGTGCATAGGACTCCAGTATTATATGAATTTAGTTGATACGTTCACTTGCAGTCACATCCAAAAATAATTTTTAAAAGCCCAAAACACTTGGGAAATTATGTATCTTAGACACTATTGGTATATTGTGTGCTTCAGTAGTGAATGCTTACAGTATGTCATTATATATTAAGTAATCAAAGGCAAGAATATATATATGTTATTTATAAGTTAGAAATAATTTAAACATGATTGATGGTGCTGGTGGCGTAGATGAAGCAAATTATTCTATCAGTTTGAGACCTAACTTCAAAATAGCCAAATGATCTTTGACCTTTATCCTATGGAAGCCAGCTATGCAGACGAAATGATAAGTTTTACTGTAAAAGGAAAGGTGTTATCTGCAGTGCTTTATAGAATTTCAAGCAATTTAGCCTACAATTTCATTAGCTACCAAGAATAAGTCCTTCTCACTTTCTCTGTTCACCTGTGCTCCATACATATCTCCATTATCCAGGAGATAATTTACTGAGATAAAAGTCAAGAGGAAAAAGGATAAATGAAGCAAAAAACAAGAATTAATTGGTATGCAGATAATGAACCAAGGATCAATAATACATTTCTTAGATAGGGGCAGTAGAAAAAAACTATGTCTGATAGCAGAAAATCGTAATGAAAATATTGAATAAAAGTCTTACTCATATAAGATTTATTTTAACCTTATAAAAAAGTAGCTTATTTAATTCAGCTCCATAGAATATTGATTCAAATTCACTTTGAATGCCTCTCTGCTTTATCAGCATGCAGTTTGGCATGCACATCTATATAATTTTCCTGATGATATTTCAAAAAGAATATAAATCAAAAATCAAAGCTAAAAGTTTAAGGATTTATTTTGACATAATCTATTTCTTGATTTTTCTTTTACTTATTACATGTCACCAACATTAGAGTTTCAACATAAACTATATTGTTGCTAAATAAAGAAGTATGGATGTTTTTGAGGCTGACATAGACATCTACATTGAGATGGAAAGAACTGCTCCTTAAAAGACTTTTTTATTTGTATTATATTAATCATATTAAACACATAATCTCTAAGGTTGGAAAAGACCTCTAAATTCAAGCCCAATCATCAGACCAAAACCACCATGCCCACTAAGCTGTGTCCTGAAGTGCCATGTCTACAGGTTTTTTTAACACCTCCGGAGATGATGACTCCACCACTTCCCTGGGCAGCTTGTTCCAATGTTTGACCATGCTTTTTCTAAAGAAATTCTTCCTAGTATATAATCTAAACCTTCCCTCATGATACCTGAGGCAATTTCCTCTAATCCTATTGCTGTGTCACAGTTTAGGTCCAGCTGGTATGAATCAGGCCTCCTCTTGTTCATCCTCCCACCCCCACTGTGGGACAGGGAGGAGAAAATCCATTCAAAGGCTCATTAACTGAGGCAAGGATAGGGAGGTTTTCATTCCACAATTACAACAGTGGTAAAAAAAAAAAAAAAAAAAAAAAAAAAAAAAGAGAGAGAGATTCAACTTGGGAAGGAAAAAAAATAAAATGGAAACATGAACACATCGTGACATCTGAATGTTTTCCCCCTCACACCAGCACTCCTTCCTTCTTCCAGAGACCAGATTATTTCACTCCTGCCTCCTCCTCAGCATCACCAGGGGACATGGACATGAAGTGGGTCAGTTCACCACACATTGTCTCTGCTGCCCTTTCCTCCTCTTCATATTCCCCCACTCCAACGCAGGGTCTCTTTCATGAGAGAGGGTCCTTCATGAACCCCTCTGACATGAGTCCCTCCCACCAGATGGGAACAGACTGCAGCCTGGGATGCCCACAGACTCGTGGCTTACTTTGGGAACAGTCACCTCCCCTGGCAAGGAGTCCTCTGTGGCTGCAGATCCACATCTCCCCACCATAAACCTTCAGGGTCTACAAATACACATTTATCCCAACATGGTCCTTCAAGGACTGCTTCACTGTGCTCCTCCACAGGGCACAAAAAGCTTCCTGTATCTGCTCAACCTTGGGCAGAGTCTGGGCTAGGATTGGAATCAGGGAAGCTTCCAGCAGCTTCTCACAGGAGCTATCCCTGTGCCCACCCACCCCCTTCCAAAAGACCACTGCATTCACCCAAGACATGCTGGTTACCTGGGAGAAGAGACCAACACCCGCATGACTACAACAGCTTTTCAGATAGTTACAGAGAGCAATAACATCTCCTCTCAGCCTCCTCTTGTCCAAACTGAACAATCCCAATTTCCTCAGGCACTCCTCATAAGACTTGCTTTCTCCAGACTCTTAACCAGGTTCATTGCTGTTCTCTGGATATACTCCAGCACTTCAATATCCTTCCTGTAGTGAGGACAGTGGGGATGGAAAAGGCATGCGAAGGGGAGCGTAGCACTGCACCAACAATGTTCACAGAATAACAGAAAGTTAGGGGTTGGAAGGGACCTCAAAAGATCATCAAGTCCAACCCTCTTGACGGAGAAGGGTCATCTATGAGATGTCATGTAGGAACACGTTGAGTCAGGTTTTGAATGTCTCCAGAGGAGACTCCACAACCTCCCTGGGCAGCCTGTTGCAGTGGTCTGTCACCCTCACAGTAAAAAAAATTCTCCTTCTGTTTATATGGAACCTCCTATGCTCAAGCTTATATCTGTTGCCTCTTGTCCTTTCACTGGCTACAACTAAGAAGAGCCTGGCACAATCCTCTTGACTTTCTCCTTTTACGTATTTTTAAACATTTATCAGGTTGCCCGTCATTTTCCTCTTGTTCAAGCTGAAGAGACACAGATTTCTCATCCTTTCCTCATAAAGGAGATGTTCTGCTCCCTTAATCGTCTTGGAGGCTCTGCACTAGACTCTTTCAAGCAGTTCCCTGTCATTCTAGAACTGAGGGGCCCAGAACTGTACATAATATTCCAGATGCAGCCTCACCAGGGCAGAGTAGAGGGGCAAGAGAACCTCTCTTGACCTAGTAGCCACCTCCCTTCTAATGAACTCCAGGATGCCATTGGCCTTCTTGGCCACAAGGGCACATTGTTGGCTCATGGTCATCCTTCCATCTACAAGCACTCCCAGATGCCTTCCTCCTATGCTGCTCTCCAACAGCTCAGTCCCCAGCCTATACTGGTAGCTAGAGTTGTTCTTTCCCAGATGCAAGACTCTATACTTGCCCTTGTTATTCAGTAATTTTTCCCTGCCCAACTCTTCACCCTGTCTCAGTCCCTCTGAATGACAGCACAGCCTTCTGAGGTGTCAGCCACTCCTCCCAGTTTTGTGCTATCAACAAACTTGCTGAGAAGACACTGTCCCACCATCAATGTCATTGATAAAGATGTTGACCAGGACTGGACCCAGCACTGATCACTGGGGTGCTCCACTAGCCACAAGTCTCCAGGTGGACTCTGAACCACTGACCACCACTCATCGGGATCTATTGCATAGTCAGTTCTTAATCTATTTCACTGCAGATTCTTCAGTCACACATTTCCTGATCTTGCTTAAGGGGATGTTATAGGAGACTGTGTCAAAAGCCTTGCTAAGGTCAAGGTAGATTACACCCACTTGTCTCCTTGCATCTACCCATTCAGTCACAGTGACATAGAAGGCTATCAGATTAGTCAAGCATTATTTCCCCTTGTTAAATCCATGCTGACTACTCCTGGTACCCTTCTTCACTTCCATGTGCTTAGAGATGATCTCTCCATCATTTTTCCAGAGGTGGAGGTGAGGCTGCCTGGTCTGTAATTCCCTAGGTCTTCCTTCTTGCTCTTTTTGAATATTGGAGTGACATTGGCTTACCTCCAGTCCTCAGGCACCTCTTCTGCTTGTCATGATCTTTTGAAAATGATGGGGAGTAGTAGGGCAATAACAAAGAATCATAGAATCGTTCAGTCTGGAAAAGACCTTCAGGATCGCTGAGTCCAACTTCTTCCTAACCCTACTACTCTATTCATCAGTCAGGTTTTTCAACACTTTTGGGTGCATCCCATCAGGGCCCATGGACCTGTGTGTATCAATTTGCATAACTAATCTCTAACCCAGCCTTCATTGACCAGCAGTGAATCTTCCCTCCTCCAGGCTTTCTCTCATGTCCAGGATCTGGAGTTCACAGGGGTTGGTCTTAGGAGTAAAAACTGAAGCAAAGAAGACCTTCAGCAGCCCTGACTTCTCTGCATCCTCTGTTATCTGGGCTCCCGCCCCATTCTGCAGTGGGCCCACATTTTCCTTATTCTTCATTTTACTACTGATATATTTTAAGAAACTCTTCTTGTTTTCTTTTACTTCCTCTATTAGTTTGAGTTCTAAGAGGGCTTTGGTCTTTCTTGTTGCCTTCCTACAATCTCCAATAACTACGCTATAGGTCTCACAAGTGACCACTGACCTCTTCCACGAGCTGTGAATTTCTTTCTTCCATGAGACTTTCTTCAAAAGTTCCTTGTTGATCCAAGCAGGTCTCTTAGCATCTCTACCTGATTTTTTACTCAATACAAAAACCCATCTTGGGCTTGAAGGAAGTGGTATTTAAAAACTGATCAACTCCCCTTCCCTTCCCTTCCCTTCCCTTCCCTTCCCTTCCCTTCCCTTCCCTTCCCTTCCCTTCCCTTCCCTTCCCTTCCCTTCCCTTCCCTTCCCTTCCCTTCCCTTCCCTTCCCTTCCCTTCCCTTCCCTTCCCTTCCCTTCCCTTCCCTTCCCTTCCCTTCCCTTCCCTTCCCTTCCCTTCCCTTCCCTTCCCTTCCCTTCCCTTCCCTTCCCTTCTCTTTCCCCATGGGATTCCTGCAATTAGCTCCTTAAAGAGTACAAAGTTAGTCCTGCAGAAGTCTAGGGTTGTAGTCCTACTTATGGCCCTTCTTCTTCCTTGTAAAATATTAAACTCTACCATGTCATGGTCACTGTCACCAGGGCAGTTTAAAACTTTAATGTCCCCAAACAGACCTTCTTCATTAATACAAGGCTCAGCAGTGCACCTGTCCTCCTTGTTTCTTCAGCTAGCTGCATCAGAAAGTTATCATCATTGCACTGCAAGAACTTTTTGGACTGAATATGGCAGGGAGCAGAAGCTCCAGTAGGCTACAGCGTTTGCCACTGAATGTGGCACTTCAGTTCCCATGGGCAGGGCGAGCAGAGTGAAGGAGGAGGGAGGACTGGAACAGGCAGAGCCCGAGTGCACCGGTGAGTAGCCACGGAGCCTGTCTGTGAGTGGTGCTGAGGGGAAAACCTGGGAGAGAGCACCTGGCAGAAAGCAGAGGCTGCACCTACGGCTACGGTCTGCACCACCTGCCCCAGTGGTGACTGACTCCTCAACCCAAAAAGAGGTAGGGAAGAAGGAGGTAGCTGCACATATGGCAGGATGTGGAAAATGTTTAGACCTCTCTTCACGGGGCAGGGACTGGTGGCAGGCCTTCTATCAGCTGTGTCCATTATAGTTTCTATTGCAGTAGATTGCACCCACATCTGAGAAATGTGCATGATGCATGATGTGCTGGAGTTATGGTGCTGATTAGCATAAATAAAAGGAGTGTCTTCACCCCTTGGGTTGTGCTTGCTGATGTGTGAACTGCAATGTTCACACCAACATGGTTTATGTTGGCAATGATTGACAATGATTGCTCCCATGAGAAGGTCAAGCAGTTGTCCAGTACTTAACCTGGTCTTCAAGAGGTGCATTGTTATCATTCCTAGCATTGCTCCTGGAAATGGAAAACAAAGCAAGTGGAGGGTTGCCGGATGGACTTCCCTTTAAGTGGCTCAGCTTGTTTAAATTCATGTACTAGAAGCAGAAGTTATTTTTCCAGTTTGGAATATCTGTGTTTTGTCTCTTCAAAGGCAGTTGAGCAGATTAATATAGGTCTCTTTGGTCTGTCAGAGACAGTTTGGAACAGACTGCAATAAGTACCATGTTCTGCAGAACTCCATTTTAGGTCTAATTGTGCACTGCTGCTGCTGCTTACCCCACTAGTTCAGTGGAAGGGCTTCCAATTAAAGTATCTTTAATTTACTGATAGAGTTTCAAATCTTGTGAGACTGACTGTTTTCAGTAGTTCTCCAAGTGAAGCATGAACATCTGTGAGATAATGTTTATATCCCTGCTGGATGTGTTAAAAGGTATATTATATGCCTTCCCAATTAAAGACAAATTTTACTTTATCATTTTTGTGGAAGGAGACCATAAAGAATGTATCTTTTGCATATAGCACTGTCACCCACGGGTGTGTAGCTCCTTGCAAATATCTATTAAATTTGCAATATTTGGTACAGTATATTCTAACAGAGTTGTGTTAGCATTTGGGATCTGATTATCGATAGCTAAATGACACTTTCTCTCTGACTTTTGTACCGGCCAGACAGGTGAATTTTCTAAATTTCATTTTTCTAAATCTGTTAACTTCAGAAATTCCACTTCATGCTGTGTCAGAAATTGGATGCTATAGAACATTGGTAATTTTTGAATCAGGGAGGGCAGGAGTTGTGCAGGGTGAAATCACTGTGTCCTGTCCTGATTTCTGTCAAGGTTAGAACTGATGTTTGAACCATACACTGCTGTTCCGTGGGTGGCAGGTTCAGCTGTCCAAATCAAAACTTAAAATATTTGCATGGTTCTCCTTAATTCCAAAGCAAGTAGACACTTCTCTCTCACAAGCCATAAATTAACATCTGCAGTTTGGCAGGGTAACACTTGTTCTGCTTACTCCAGTAATTTTAATTCTTTGCCTTCCAGGTCATAGGCAGAGGTTCTTGGCATCCTGTTGCCCAAGTATTGAAATTTTTACTCTTGTATCTATTAGAAGTTTTATCACTTTTTGTCCAGGACCAACTGAAATCAGAATGTATTTTTTTTTACTGATGGCTTTGACTTCATGTTCAGAAGAATCTCAGGTAAACATAAAATCATCTTCTGTTTTGCTATTGTGATCATAAAATGTAATTTATTTTTTTTTCCCACTCTACCCTGTGATCTGGAAGTTTCTTCTACTGCAATATATTGCAGATTCTGGCAGATGGCTGGAGTTATTTTCATTTGAATTGTTACTTTCTGAATCAATCCAAACATTATCATTCTAGTTTTCAGGGCATAAAATTAATTTCTTAATTTGTACAATGTAAAGGAAATGGGGAACCAACATAAGCATCATTCTAATTTTTTCTTATAGCTGTTGGTTTTTCTCCTTTTCTTCTTGTGACTGTCTTTGCAGTTGCTCAGTTTCCAAACGTAGAATTAAATCACCTGACTTTCTGCCTTGTATTTCTTCTCTTAGGTTTAGCTCCCTTTTGTTTTATTTTTTCTGTCTTGATAATCAGTTTCTAAATTAGTGCCTAACATTTTGCAAATAATACCCTCATCTTTAGTTGAGACTATGGCAGCACTTAGCTGTTTTTCTTCTGATCACACCAGTGATTGCATGCCAATCGCAGCACCATTTTTCTGAAAATCTGTGGTTTGGATTTATAACCATGCTTTTGTAAGTAATCAGTGATATTTCTTGCCATCCTGCTGAATATGCCAGATGTTGCAGATGAGAGTGCAGGCTATTAGGATCACTTAGAGAATCACCAACAGATATCAGAAAAAGGTTATTTTTAATACAAATTTATGAAAGTGTGATTTAACAGAATTTGATGTCAAGGTTTACTCTATTACTTACTGTGTGGATGGGGTATGTAAGGCATTGGAAATTAATAAAACTGGTTTATACTGGGATCAGGGGGAATGATTTATGCAGGGTTAGGGGTGGTTGGGTTGGGGCAGGCTGAAGTGATTTTCACACAAATCAGGGAAAAGACTGAAGAAGACCCTCCCATTAGTCACAGGGTT